>JAZKJV010005514.1:0-742231 GCA_037367405.1 Ottelia alismoides | reverse complement strand
TACATTACTACTTTTCAAGAAAAATGGTATGACATTGACATCGTGTGTTACCAATCCAGTACTGTTCAAGTTGTACCATTTCCTCAGACCCCATGTCTCGCCCCCCTGACCCCGACGCCCCAACCCTAGCGCCGCCCTCTGTCCCCATCGAGTCCTTGCTCTCCACCTCCCCCTTTGCCGGGCCTTCTATCCCTCCTTCTCCCGCTCCCTCGCCCATCCCCCCCCCCCCCCCTTCCCTCGCCCAGTCGAGCTGGCACGGGGCAACACCCCCCGGGACACCTTCCCTCCGCAGCTCCTTCTCCATCTGCAGCCCACACCTCCGATGCCCCAAACTCGTCCTCCCCATTCCCTCCTCTCCGACCCCCTCCCTCTCTCTCGGGAGGCCCCTGTGGGCGACCAGGCGGCCGTCGCATCTGTCCTTGCACCTTCTCCCACCGCCCATCCTCCCCTACCTCATCCCCCTTCGCTTTCGCGCCCATGGCGGGATGCTTGCGGGGGTTCCCTCCCCCTCCCCCCTCGAGGCGCATGGGTTATGTACCCCCGGTCACACTGGAATGCGGCCCTGTCGCGTTCGCCACTGAAGAGGACATCTTGGCTCTGGACAAGATCTGGTCGAATACCCTCGTCTTCTACATCCTTGGGAAGAACCCCTTCCGGAAGCTTCTCCTCTCTTTCATTGAGAAGGTTTGGAAGCCTGATGGGGGCTTCAGGCTCTTTCCTCGCCCAAATGGCTTCTTCTACCTCAAGTTGGGCTCTGCCGAGGCCTGCCAACGGATTCTCGATGGAGGGTCTTGGTTATTCCAGGGCCGTTTCGTTGTGATTCGAAAATGGGAAGCGGGCTCCTATTTTGAAAGGGACCTGCTTTCTGAAATTCCATTGTGGGTGAAGTTCCACGGACTTAGCCTGTGCCATTCCTCGGTTGCTATTCTAAACAAAATAGCGAGTCTTCTGGGCACTCCGTTGTTCATGGACGCGGCTATGGCATCCGGCCAGCATGATGGTTATGCGCGTGGTTGCATCTCTATTCATGCCGGAAAGCCTATCCCGAAGGAGGTCCCTTTGGTGTTCTTCAATGGTCAACGCCAAATGATTCGGGTGGAGCTCGAATGGAGCCCGCCGCGATGCGAGCGCTGTGTCAATTTTGATCACAGCTCCTCCAGATGTCCTTTTCGCCGCCTCCTCCGAGTTTTCCCTCCTGCCCTCCCACCTCTTCTGCTACTATCAACCGACCCACTGAGGTTCAGGGGGGTCTCCCGTCGCCGATGGGCGCCGATCGTTCAGCCGTGTCCTTCCTCCCTCGGACCTTGATACTCCCTTACAGTCTGCTCCTCCTCTCCTGCATGAAGCTCATCCACTTGTCGCCATCTCCAGCTCGTCGACCCCCGGTGCTCTCCACTCTAGGGGTCCCAACACCTCTCCTCTGTGCCGCGCATGGGAAGGGCATCGGAAGGCCTTCTAAGCATCCTCGACGGCGCGGAGGGCGCCTTCTGATCAGCACACGCCCTTGGCTGACTCTTCCACTTCTTGCCCTCTGGTGTCTGCCTCTGGTAGGGACCCTGGTGACCTTATGACCGATCGGGTCTTGGAACTGCCCTCTATTGCGGCTGATAATTCCTCATTGCACCGTGGCCATAAGAGAACTGCGGGGAAGCCATTCTCTGCCTTTCCCTTCGGCACTAGGGCGCTCATGCACCGACCCCCCGTTCAGGCTCGGAGGCCTAACATCCGGCATGGCGTGGTGCTCGACCTTAACAAACTAGGCTATGACGATCACTCCATTAGCCTCGCCCCTGCTGCGGCCCCTGACCCCCCTCACATGATGGCCGATGTTAATCCTCCTGGACAGTGGCTTCCCACAGAAAGAAGAAGGTCGTGAGTGGCCCCTCAAAGCAAGCTGGCCGAGGTGGCCATCTCCTATTCTCTTAATGTCGTTCGTTGTTCTTAATGTGCATGGGTTGAATAAACCCCGCAAACAAAGAACCCTCCTAAAGACGCTCACGTCCAAGAGTAGTAAAATTGATGCTGATTTTATTGGCCTACTTGAAACCAAGATTCAGCCAGCGAACCGTGCTAAATTCACCTCTGCAATTCCTAAGGGATGGAAATTTATCCACAACGATACAGAGCTCGACCGCATCTATGTCTTATGGAAGGATTCGGTCTGGTCCTGCTCGCCATTAGGGATCTCCTCGCAGGCCATCTCCGTTGAGTGCTCCAACAAAGGTGGCCTTAAGTTGATTGTCTCCGTCGTGTACGGTGATAACAGCACGACTACAAGAAGAAGCCTTTGGAGAACCTGAGGCACCTAAGTGTCCCTGATCAAACTCCATGGCTGACGCTTGGGGATTTTAATGTGGTTAGGTTTCAGCATGAAAAA
Source organism: Ottelia alismoides (assembly GCA_037367405.1). Taxonomy (NCBI): domain Eukaryota; kingdom Viridiplantae; phylum Streptophyta; class Magnoliopsida; order Alismatales; family Hydrocharitaceae; genus Ottelia; species Ottelia alismoides. The sequence goes on along the minus strand of JAZKJV010005514.1, from coordinate 739,854 downwards.
AGGGGTGGGCTGCCCCCAGCCGTGGTGCGATGGCTGATTTCAACTCCTGGATCGACCACTGCAATTTGTTGGAGCTCCAATCGGCGGGAAACCGCTGGTCCTGGATGAATTCATCTGTTGGGCTTCTAGAATCGCTGCCCGGCTCGATAGGCTTTGGTTAATGACTCTTGGCTCTCCCTTCTCCCGCATCGAAGCTGGTTTACACTCATGCCCCCTCCTCTGATCACCTGCTCCTTTCTATCCGTATCATCGACTCCCCTCGCCCGCGCCCACCATTCCGTTGCTTTGATTACTAGGCCTCTCGGCCTGGTACCTGGAAACCGGTTTCCTACGCCTGGTCATCGCGTGTTGTTGGAAACCCTCTTTACTGCCTAATTCACAAACTTAAAGCTGTTAAGAAGGCCCTTCGTTCTTGGGCCGCAGAGAGGCGAATGTTTTCCTTGAAGTCAAGGCAGTGGAGGCTACCCTCAAGAGCATCAACGAGGTTCTTAGCATTGATCCTTTAGATACCCACTTCGCCCAGTTGGAGGCGGATGCTAAGGCTTCTTTGGAGAAGATCGAAGCCGGCCTTGAGTCAGCCTGGCGGCAAAAGAGCCGAGTCTGATTGGCTCCTGTTGGGGGATAGAAACTCTAAATTCTTTTACTTGTCAACTAAGTGCTCGCTACGTGAGGAACTCCATATCTACACTCATTGACCAGAATGGTTGTCAAGTTGACAAACATCTGGAAGTAGCTGCTACGACAAAATCTTTCTTTGAGGGCCTTCTCGCTCCTGATCTTCCAGGCCCTTCAGGCCTGACCCCCCTCCGGCCTCGCATGATCCTCACTCCTGAGGCTCGTCGATGGCTAGTGAGATCGTTCGTTGATGATGAGATTTGCTCCGCCCTACGCGACATCGACTCCAACAAATCACCGGGTCCCTGATAGCTTTAACGCAGGCTTTCTTAAGAGGCATTGGGCGCTTGTTAAGAGTGATGTCTTGGCTGCAATGGTCTTCCTCTCTAAAGGTGGTGCTATGGTTAGGGAAACAACCATTCTTTCCTCACTCTCGTGCCTAAGGGGGACTCCGCCACAGGCTTGGGTGACTTTAGGCCCATCGCCTGTTGCAACGTGATCTATAAGCTCTTTGCCAAGGTCCTTGCTTCAAGGCTAGCCATGGTCCTGCCGCAACTCATCTCCCATAATTAATCGGCTTTTATTAAGGGTGAGCCATTGGCAATTGCTCCCATTTGGCTCAGGAGCTGGTTAAATCGTTTGATAGCAAAGCTTGCTCTCGTCGGGCGTGTCTAAAGGTTGATCTGACTAAGGCCTTTAACACTATTGAGCACTCTTTATCCTGAGATCCCTTGAACTTTTGGGTTTTGACCCAATTTTGGATTGCATGGATTGCCAAGTGTATTACTACTATTTCCTACTCTATTCTTATCAATGGCTCCTCTGTTGGCTTCTTCAAGGGAACGCGGGGTCTCAGACAGGGGGACCCCCTCAGCCCTTTACTGTTCGTGATTGGCATGGAAGCGCTTTCCTCCCTAATGGAGGATGCGGTGGTCAATGGCAGGCTCAGGCCTCTGGGTCGGGCAGGGGAGTGGCTCCTACCCACTTAATTTATGCGGATGATCTCCTCTTTTTCGCCAAAGCTTCCTCTTCCTCTCTTCTTGAGGTGAAGAGGGTGTTGGAGGACTTCCGTGAAATTTCTGGGTTAGGTTTGAACCCACGCAAGTGTAAACTCATACAGCCAAAAGGGGCCCCTCCGACTTTGCTTGTACTCTTCGCCTTGGATTTTGCGTTGTTCTCTTCCAACAACTTACCTCGGGCTCCCTCTTGTCTCCTCTCTTTGGAGAGGCTCTCAAGCCCAAGCTTTGGAAGACCGTTTCGGGTTGCTCTTAGCGGTTGAAGGCTTCCTCCCTGTCCTTGGCGGGTAGGCTGCAATTGCTTAAGACTGTTATTGCTGGTATCAATCTCAATTGGGCTGGAGGGTGTTTCATCCCTTGTGGTACGGTTGCTAGGGTAGACAAGATGTGTGCCAACTTCCTAGGGATTCGGCCAGCACCATGTTAGTTGGCATACGTTTGTCTTCCTAAGGAGGAAGGTGGTATGGGCCTTCGTTCTTTGGCTATGGTTCGTGACGCAATGAGAGTGTCTTGGGGTGGTCTATCCTCACTTCTAAGTACTCGTTGTGGGCCTCCTTCTTAAGAAAAAGATATATGCACTCTCACAACTTCTGGGAGGTCGTCCCCAAGAGTGGTGATTCTCTCCTCTGGAAGTCGATCCTTCGCAGTAGAGACTCATACCGTGGTTTCATCTCTTGCCCCAACGGGCAACATATCTGGACTCGCTCTCCAAAAGGCTTCTCTTTCTCTCAGGCGGTTGATGTTGTCAGGCAAAGGGGTCCGTTGGTCCCTTGGGCTTTGGTGGTATGTGCAAGGGTCTCGTCCCTAAACATGCTTGCACCCTCTATCGAGCGGTCATTAACAGGCTTCCTACCTTGGATAGGCTGGAGCGGCTTGGTCTCACTTCCTCGGATCTTTGCTATCTTTGCAGCTCCTCTGTTGAGAATCGGGACCACATCTTCTTCCACTGTTGCTACTCGGAGGACATCTGGGCCCAGGTGCTTGCGGAGTTGGGCCTGCCGCGGCCCCTTCGAAGTCCCTTGCCGATATTATCGACTGGATCGCTTCGGTCAGGTTGGAAATCACTTGCGGTTATGGTGTTCTGTCCTCTCTTCGTGTGTTTGGCAATCTGGAGGGAGAGAAATCTCCGTTGGACCGCCTCGCGCTCTTCTCCCCCCTCCTTGCTTGCTGCTTCCATCGTGGCTGATGTCAACACTACATATTTTTGGAATGTGTCTTGAACCCCCTAATTGCTAGGGGATCTAATTTCTTTTCGTTCTGATAAGCAGTGCTTTGTAACCATGATGTTTTTTGTTAGCTCCTTTTTGGCTTTCAGTGGCCACAAAATTGTAAATCCAATTTTTGTGAATGAAATATAGATGATACCTTTACCCATCAAAAAAATTCACAATTACTAATTTGACCACACAATAATTAACACAAAGCCTACAGTTATTTTGACACTGCGTGTTGAAGTTAAGGCTCATGTCTTATCTCAATAGGCAATGCCCTCCTAAATTTAAGTCGACGCCCACATGGATAGATACTTAGACAGACAGATAGAGCCATAGAATACGGAGGAGTACCGTACTCATCAGAGCCTCCAAGGAAGGCAAATGACGTACCAACAGATGCCGACATCCGTACTTACCTACTGAAGCTTAAACAACCAGATGACAGCTCGTAGTAATACTAATATATCCCAGATCAGATGAGAATGTAGATGGTCCATATTAATATATGTGTACCATATATAATCCTGTACTTAGGAGCCAATGTACATCACGTTGATATGACATGCTCCCCGAGGGCACGACACCCAACACCCCATGTGATGTGCCGGACTCCACTTGAGCTGCTCCTTTTCATGTGGGTCTACTTCTCGAGGAATCGGACTGAGATTTATCTGCAAATCTACCACTGTATACATCTCCTCCTGATCATATCTGTTCATGGGATCGCCTCTCCCATCATTTCAACACTAATCCAACAGTCGCACTTAATTGGGACTATGGAATATTAATGAAAATTATGAAACGGATGCTGCTGCTGCTGCTGCAAATGGCACATGCAGATGATGCAAGAGACGTGGTCTTCCTTCCCAAATATATATATCCGTGGACATGGAGAGAAACCTTAGCTGTGGGATGCAATTTGGGCATGTGAGGACCATGTGATGTGATGCGCCCTTCCCTGCCAATCTGTGGGGGCTTTTCTCGTGGTTTTGGAATTTGATTTGGTGCCTTTTATTGTTCATGTATTTTAAGATATCCTCAAGTGCTGAGAACAGTGACTGTCAGCAATGGTGTCTTTCTTTCTTAGGGCATGTTACAACTTGCCGGGTTTGCGGCTATGTCTCGTTCAGAGTATTTATTGCTCAGTTTTGTTCATCCATGCGTTGGTGCAATAATTCAGAATGTGAGAGCAAATCTACTCCATACATCACGTTTTCTGAACATGATCATGTTTCCATCCTGCATTTAAGACTGTCTGATTATTACTTAGATTGTAATCTCGTTTCATATTAGGGATTTTTACCTGGCATATCTTGTAATTTTTGTCAATTCTCTTTACGACCTTTGAAACAACTTAATTTCTCACTTGATTCCATAAACTTCCTAATCCTTACTCCACAAAACATATGGTTAACCCACATCCATTTGCCCGTTAAATGTAACCAGATTCTGTTAAAAAGAGGTGCATATTACCCTCTTTGTTTAACAAATTTACAAAAGATGGCATCTCTCCTCTTCCACCTCCCCTGCATCATCCCCGACTTTCCCCACGCCGCCCTCGACCTCCCCTACACCGTTGTCGACCTGCACCTCTTTCAGGACGCCGTCGACCCCCACCTCCTTCAGGTCACCGCCGACCTGCACCTCCCCCTCCCCTCTCCAACCTCCTCCTACGTCCATCTGTGCGGCGCCCATCTCCCCGACCTCCTCCAGGCCGCCGCCGTCTCCCCTCCCCGACCTCCTCCAGGCCGTCACCCACCTCCCTAACCTCTGTCTGCTCCCCTCCCCGACCTCCTCTTGGCTGTCACCCACATCCCCGACCTCCTCCAAGTCACCACCTCCTCCCCTCCTCGACCTCCTCCAGGCCACCGCCCACCTCCTCGACCTCCTCCGCCTCCTCCCCTCCTCGACTTCCTCCAGGTCACTGTCCACCTCCCCAATCTTGCTCTGCCTCCAACCGCCTCCTCCAAGTTGTTTGCCCTCCCCCATTGGATTTCCACCATTGGATAACCTTTTGGAAAGAACATGGATGTGGAATATCTACCGTTGGATTTCCATTGGTTGGATTTAACTCAAGGCTAAACCAAAATAATTGACTCAAATAAAGTTACAACTGACGGCAGGATCTGTGGGGTAAGACGGAGGAAGTTTACAGGATCAATGGAGGAATTAGGTTGTTTCAAAGATCATTGAGGTAATTGGCAAAGATTATAAGGTCTGGTAGGTAAAAATCCCTTATTTTAACAGGCTGCCCTAATGGAAGTCTGTCCTCCAACATAGGATCAGGCTCTCCTGGAGCATGTACCTGACAATGAATTTTTAGAATGACTTTAGTCCAGGTTATCAAATATTCATACTGCATTACGAAGATATACTGTAAATTTTCCATTTATAGTTCACTTTCTTTAGAGAAATAGTTAGTCTAACATGATTTGCCACTTATTATTAGCAATCGTTGTAGCTTTGTGTGCTTCTAGGTATAATCCTTTGCGAGCAGATCCTTTGCAGTACTGTAAATTGTTGCAAAATCGTGGCTCGCTCGAGTCTGATCGAGCGGTTTGCACGAATTTGATGTTTTTAGGGCACATTCCATGGAAACTTGTGCGAACCGCTTGATCAAGATCGAGCAGCTCGAGCGGTCCATGATTTTACAGCAGACCTTTGCAGTACTGCAGAGGATTTGCTCTTTAATCCTTTACTCCTTGCTTTGAAAGTACTTCCGATTAGGAGTGACGTTAGAAATTTCGCGTTCAAGGGGACTAAATTGAGTCATGATTTTTGCTACATAAAAGATCGTTTCCTATATTTAGATTGAAGTAGGATACATGTGACACAAAATTTGTTTTTTGAATACATTAACAAATAAAAAAAGTTTTTTTGAAATATAAATGAAAAATATATCAAACTATGGATAGAATTTATGAACGAAACTTATAAAAATTATTTTGATTATAATAATATGTAAGTCAGCCAAACTAATTCTTTTATGACTTGACATCCATCATAAAAGAAAAGACGATCACCAAGTAACTTAAATTTGGGAACTCAAAGAAAATTGGCTGACCTTGTCAGAATCTAAAGTTGGGACATGGCATAAAATCTGCATCAACTAAGCAAACATTAAGTATATAAATTTCAAACATATTTATGAATTATTTATTTGTCCTTATCGTGTATTTTATTCATTTTTATGGATTATTTCGGATTGTCTTTAATATGTTTGTGGTTATAATTATATGAATTGATGAAAATAAAAGAAGTTACTGTAGAAAGGAGAACTGAGTAGTATTTTTGAGCAATTTATACCTACGAAACTAAACCAAAAAAAAAGACTCAATGTATTAATGACCCATGTTAAAAACTAAGCCAACAAACTTTAATTTATTCACATAAAAGTTAAGAAATAAAAAGCATATAAATAATTATCTAATAGAGTAGGGAAATGCATAGATCTTATCTGAAATAAAAAAATTTAGAAATTCATGGGCGTTGAATAGATTTACAAGTATTTGGTTGCAATTAAATAAAATCTCATGATTGATTAATAAATAAAAGAACAATATCACGATTAAATAAAGATGAGGGGTAAAGTTGTAATTTTTCCAAAATAATAAACTGAAAATACAAAGCTGTACTTGACGGGACTATAAATTAAGAGTAAAAATAAGATTAGATGAGAGTACCAAGAGTTGATGTATGTGCTTAATTGGATTGCTTACTTCGTTGGATGTTTGATCCGAAGGCATATATTTTGTGTTTGGGAATTGGATTATAACCTTTGAATTCCGTCATTTTCTTATGGTGGATAGGCAGGCTTGTGCCAAACCTTTTTTTTTCACCAACGACCAAGTTCATTCATCAAAAAGGGTAAACAAGTTTCCTACATAAAAGTCGATCCACACCGTCAAAAAAACTACGAGAAATTACAAAGACAAAAAACTCCTGGAGAGCCAATAGTTCTTGGCCCGCGTAAAATGTTTGCATAGCCGTTGGACCTAAGGGGTGTAAACGAGCTGAACCTGAGCGAACCAACCATGTTCGGTTCGGTTCGTTTAACATACTTTAAGGATCAGGTTCGGTTCGGCTCGATAAAATGAAAACTGTAATTAGGTTCGGTTCGATTCGGCTCGGGTAAGGTTCGGAAAGGTTCGATTCGGCTCGTTAAAGGTTCGTTTAAGAATAAATATTGTTCAGACGTTTCTATTCAAAGGGAAAACCCGTAGTCGTAAGGGAGGATTTTGTGGGGTTTCGGGAATATGGAATAGGGAATGGATGACTAAGTGGGTTTGAAAAAATTAGTGAATAGCCCATATGTTAATATAAAATGTTTTTCCTTATATACAATATATATATACACTTTTATGTATGCGTGTATATAATCGAACTTTTAATGAACCGAACCTGAGCGAACCTATGTTTTGGAGGTTCGATTTGTTTATATAATTGAGCTCAAACTCGTGTTCAGGTTCGGTTCGTTTATTTTCGAATCGAATCCGAATCGAACTTTTAGCGAGCCGAATCTGAGCGAATGTCGAACCTGAGAATTTTCTCACAGCCCTAGTTGGATCCGATGAGTGGGATGATCTGAGGGAATGGAGGTGGGGATGCACGACTATGCTCATCCCTTAAAACTAACGCCTCTAGATATGCTGCCACACGAGAGAGGGTAAAGAGTGGGAAAATGTATGCCTTTTGAAGTTGGAATCAATTTGGGTGTATGCCTATCGTAGTTCCTTTTAGTATGTACCTACAAATTAGCTAGGAAATTTCAGCATATTTGAAGATTATAATGACATAGGTAGGGATGAGCATTGGGTTGAGTCGGATCGTCGACCCAACCCACAAACATGATTCACAACTCGACCCGAAACCTGGCCCAGTAGGCTCATGTCCAAAATATCATGTGGAGAAGTTGGAGGAATACCGTGTGGAGAAGTTGGAGGAAACATAATGCTTACTTCGTCGACTTATTTGCACCTAATCGGCAGACCAACATCGGCATATGACGGTCCCGACGCACCGGTGTGATAAGCATGTTGTGACATATAATTCATACTCTACCTTGTACGTTCACCATGCTTATATGTATGAACTTATGAAGTCTTAAATTTTAATAAAGAGGGAGGAATTTTTCAATAAAACATGTGAAATGTGCTTCTATTGAAGAACGATTATTAGTGTCAATGCGATTAATAATGCATCAGACTTATTCCGATTACTTACCAGCCAACATATTTAACTAACGTATAAACCTTATTCATTATCTCTCATGTGCCAACCGAACCGAATAGGCACCCATATTTCTCCTTATTCTCCATTCCAGCCAAACAGAAAATGTCTTATTACACCTTATCCCTTGTCATTATTCCTTCTTATTTCCCTACCAAACGAGCCCTTGGACTCCATCAGTTCCCGTCTGCAAGATGAGAAAGGGAGATTTTAAAGCGTTAAGGTAGTAGTATTTTGAAGACGTTATGGGATAAGTAGTGATTTCTAAGATAGGTGGTGGTCAAATATAAACATTGCATCTTTAGCAATTTTCGAGAGCGGTTTGGAGATATCCTGAAAGATTGTCGTGCGTCGTTCCTTCCAAGTTAACCACCAGATTGCATCAGCTTACATACTCGTTGGACGGCTTGTGCCAAGGGTCTTTTGCTTGGAAGATGTAGGCATGATGCAGGGATATGGTCCCGTCGACTCCCCGTCCCGGTTCTCTTTCCCGAGAGTGAAGATTGGGATATCTTTCATCCTTTTTGTAGTTAATCTTCAGAGTTAAAAAACAATTTAAATTGCAAGTATAAGCGCAGATGTTAAATTAAAGCATGTGGATCAATTGAAAGTAACTTAACTCGAGAGAGTCATGAACTTGAAGGGCTTTGGAAAGACTGAACGGTAGCTCAATTATAAATCTTGAGAGAGAGAGATAGTAGCTCGATGCTATTTTTGAGGTAACTAAACTCGATGCTTACTAACTGAAGTCCTCCTAGGTTGGAGCGTGCTTAATTTGGTGTCCTATGGCTTGAACACCAAAAGATATCCTTTATGGCGTATGTTAGACATCGCGCATGCAATAAAAGTCCAACTCTTCACTTATGTATTTTATTTGAGATGTTCTTATAACACGTCTTCTGTTTGATGTTGAACTATATAGGCATCTTTCATGCATGAGATTTGTCGTAACTGGTTCTTGTGATCGCATCGTACCTGGTGTTGGATGATTGTTACCTCATTGTCGATTGAGGTTAATACCTCATATGAGAACGTTTAGACAAGATATGTATTGGTCAGAACAGGGACGCAACACACAAGAATGTTCACCAAAGATTCCACCATCGATGAGTTCCACACACAAGTCAAATTAAACGCATTGCTTATAACTCGAGTTACATAAGTCATTCAAGTTATACAGACATGATTAGGTAATCCCATAAGCCATCTAATTAGTACCTTCAATGCCTTCTATTGAGTAATAATAATAACGCTGTATATACTAAGAATCAAATAAGACCAACCATGTCCTTATCGCCGAATTAGAGTCGCTAAAAACAAACCAAACTTGCATATTTATTCCCATACGAATGAGATACGATTCCGGATATGGACGACAGCTCCTTCAGGTTGCTGGGATTAGGACCTAAGTAGATCTCTGACGGGAAGCACAAAGAGCAAATTAAAGAAGCCGTGCAGCAAAGCACGCTTAATTAGCACTGCTTGGCTCTTAATTAGTGATACTTGATTCAGAACTGCCCTTAATTGCAAACTATAGGCATTTTCTTGTTGATAGGGAAGTTGGATGTGATTGGCCATCTTCCAGCACTATATTACAATGGACATTGACAGTGCTCCCTTTGGCTTAGAGGTGAACAGCAGCGGTGGTTGGGAGATCGACTTGGTGGTGGTGGCGTCTTAGTGGAGCAATGTTCTTACTTCCTGAAAGCATCATTTAATACGACCCCGAGAAGATGTTCTCCAGCCAAGAGTTGATCATGCCCAATACGTGGACTAATCGGTTTTCAAATCCAGCAATTATTAGGAGGAAACGAGATCATGAACAGTTGATGTTGGTCTGCGATTAAATAATGGATCACGTTATTCTTGCATGCAGATTTTTCTGCTACGACCGAATATAATATGCAGCATCAGACAACGGCTTCATTTTCCTACATCTCGTTCAGACATCGCGATTAGTTTTAGGTTTAAGGGCGGAATCTGGAATATTAGAATGACAACGTTAGGAAATATTTTTTGTAACATTTTGTGCCTAGACCCAAGCCATTATCGACAGCTACTGGCCTTTAGAACTTGTCAGACTCAAACCTGAGTAGGCTCGTTGACTACAACCCAAAATGCTTAAGCAAAAGTTGTTTCGTAACAATCCTGCTACTTATATTATAACCCACTATCACACTTTGCAATTACTAGATGTGAGACTGTGTTTGGGGTGTTACATATTTTCCCATGGTTGTTCAAATCCGCCCAAGTTGAGATAAGAAACATGGTTTTACCAGGGAGGTTAAGATTGTGGACTGGTTTAAGCTGAATTGGGTTCTCACACCTCATTAAGCAAAAGTGTTGATGCGCAAACACGATGGGCTCTCTACCTTGATGACTTGAGCATATTCTAAAAAATGTTATATACATCGATAACAATCCATCGCAATAGCACGGTTGACATACACGATTGCTCCTTGGCATCTTCAACCAACCTTTTCGAACCCTCAAGTAAAATTCAGTTGCACGCTGCACCCCACCCAACCCCCACATACAAGCAATGCGCTAACCCCCACGCATCCGTACTTTATGGATGTGCGATCAGGTGGGTCATTAATGGGTTTGTTACTATAACCCTTGCTTAGTCAAATCGAGCTCGAGCCACGATGATCCCCTTGGGCCAATCTTGAGCTCAATCAATAGGTTGCCGAAGTTCCTAAAAGACTAAGAAAGACATTAATGTGCAGTAATGGGAGTATTAGACCTGTAATTATGACTTGAAAGCACCTTGGCAAATAATACAACCACATCTTTGGGTTTAGGGTCAGCCACGTGCTCTGCACTTCCCTCTAAAACAACAATATGAGATCCTTAATTGGTGGCAGAAAACCATGACGCCACCACTATTAAAAACTCTCGAGACCAAGGTGGCTCTATTATATTGTGGTGGAGGAAATCGAAAGTCAAGGCAGCAATAAGGATAGAAAAGGACCCACGTTTCTATTATAATCCAGACGATTGAATAATGCAGAAAGTCAAATATAGAACCAACCACCCATGTGCTCTGGAGCATCAAATGATCTCTCACACTTTTCAGCAAACTACTATGCTTCCATTAAACAATAGACAGCATTTCCAAAAGCTTCAATTAAGAACTAATCTGAGCATAACTACCTTACGCACAAAGGTACAACTGGCTAATCATTCAAAGTAAGACTATCGAACTAAGATTCCATTGTCTTGTTGTTTTAAGCTTATTGCTAAAGTGAGAGGACAACTCATGTGTCTGGTATATCTATCTGTACTGTAAGAACAGGAGAGTTTTTCTTCGGAGGAAAGAGATGACGAGGAGGGAAGGAAGCAGATGTTATCGCCATGAAAAGGATACTGCAAATTTTGCAGAAGACATGCTTAATTACATGTCTCTAGGACCACATTGAATGTACGATCAGTGTCCCTGGGTTGGTGTGGGGTCCTAAACTCCTATCCTCATATCCCAAGTCAAGTGTACGCACCCCATCTTCTCATCCATCCACAGATTTGATCAGATCTTGGAAGAATAGCAAGTATGATATAAAATAGTCAGACATCCAGCATTGATATTTTTTTCTTCCTCTTACCCTTGTCTTATTTGCATACAAATCAAATCGTGTTTCGTCGGTGAAACTGATTTCTGAAAGAAACTTATTTCACAGGATTCTGTAAATTCCAATTCAAATAAATAGAGGAAAAGGAATTACCTTACTCATTGTCCCATCTATAACTTGCCCTGCATTATTCACTTTTTAAAACAGGTAGACGTCTGCATGTCGAGTACATCTAAGACTCTTACCTGTCTGCAAAAAGAAACAGAAACCAGTAATTTGGATTCATCTGAGATACATACAGGTGATAAAACAAGAAAGGTAAGTAAGGATAGCATATAAGAAGCTGAATACAAGGAAAGACGGCAATAATAGCAACATGGAGGCAAACCCTTTCCTAATTTTGGCGGGCAACTGTTTGGTTTCAGTTAGCTGTTAGGATATGGGGTCCTTCAATGGCCCACTTGCCACTTTTTCATGCATTATTATATTGCTCTATCTCAAACCCACTTCCCTCCATCCACCTCTATAAATTTGCCTCCATTCGCCCCTTCCTTCCTCACACCCTCATCTGCATCTTCTCCTCCACTTTGCTTTTAGGCATTAGCTCCTCACTCCCTCAATGGCTTCCCGCTGCATAGGAACAGCGCTTCTCGGCCTCTCTCTAGCTGTCCTCGCTTCCCTTTCGACGATAGCCCATGCATATGGGAGCGACTGGACTACAGCCCATGCCACCTTTTATGGAGGCAGTGATGCTTCGGGAACAATGGGTCAGCAGACTAAGCAAAAACCATTAAATCAACCTTTCTTTAACATGCTATTTATCATACCTGTTTGTTGCTTCAGGCGGTGCTTGTGGGTACGGTAACCTCTACAGTCAGGGATATGGGACCAACACCGCTGCACTGAGCACGGCTCTGTTCAACAGTGGACGCACCTGCGGTGCTTGCTTCGAGATCAAATGCGCCAATGCACCTCAATGGTGCCTCCCAGGATCGATCACAATCACCGCCACTAACTTCTGCCCGCCCAACAATGCCCTCCCCAATGATGCAGGGGGCTGGTGCAACCCCCCAAGGGAGCACTTCGATCTTTCCCAGCCGATCTTCCTCAAGATCGCACAGTACAAGGCCGGAATTGTCCCTGTCCAATACAGGAGGTATGTGACATTCCTGCTGTTTACAAGTTCCGCATACATGATGTATGTCAGATGTATGATGAAAACCTTTTTTTTTCACGGCAGGGTCCCATGCGTTAGAAGTGGAGGAATTCGCTTCACAATCAACGGACATTCCTACTTCAACCTTGTTCTTGTCAGCAACGTTGCAGGAGCAGGAGATGTTGTAGCCGTCTCGATAAAGGGCTCGAAGACTGGCTGGCAGGCTTTGCAAAGGAACTGGGGCCAGAACTGGCAGAGTAACAGCTACCTCAATGGCCAGTCCCTGTCATTCAAGGTGACCACAAGCGATGGTCGCTCAGTTACTTCGATGGATGTCGCGCCTGCCAGTTGGAGCTTCGGCAAGACCTACTCCGGTGGTCAATTCTGACCATCAAAGAAACATTGTCCTGCAACACTAACAGATTTGCACCTCCATAAATAGCCCAAAAAATACCTTTAACATAAATACTAGCTAGCATTTTATACTATATTGATTATTATATATAACTGAGAGTAGTAGATATATGGCTTCCTCGGTTACGTATAATATATCCAGTATTATTATTAGAGGTCCTATTTGACTTAGACCTCTATATTTCTCTACTTGCTTTAGTGTCCAGCAAAGGCTTCGAATTCAAGGTTTCTGCAGATCCTAGAAATGGGTCTCAGGCGCATGCCTTTCGTGTGTGTGTGTGTGTGTGTGTGTGTGTGTGTGTGTGTGTGTGTTGTGTGAGTACATGTATGTGTGTGTGTCGACGGTGACGTCTATTGGCAGAGGTGAGCAGGGTCTTCACCCACCCAACAGCAACACCGCCGTTCTATATAGAAGATTATTAATGTAAAAGCTTCCACAGGAAGGTCAGTGTCCTGCTGCTGCTGCTGCTGCTGCTTTTCCATAGTGAAATCATAGTGTAATGGTGATTATATGGCTAGAGGAAAAAGTGTGACCTCATGTGGTCATTATCTTAAGTGTAAAGTCGAAAATGCTGTACCATTTTGAATTGTGTCAATGAAGGATGGTGTTCTTTTCGAGTTATGGTCTACTTGGAAATGCATTGTTCATAATTTGCTTTGACAAAAAAAATACTATTCCAGAAAAATAAGTGGACCTTGGAAAGTTGGCAATAACAAGAAATCAAATAGCCGTACACCAAGGATCCAGACAGCCCACATGCTGGCCAAGGAATCCATGTAAAAAAATAGACAATGGAAACCAAGTTGGCCTTTCTGATTATGCAGTGAAGTTTGGTAGGCTAATCACATCAAATTTGATTTTTTATTCCATTAAAGAGATAACAGAGAGAAAAGTTTTTCAAAATAAATAGGATTTATAAAAAAGACAGCACATGAGAGGTACTTCTTACTTGTTTGGAACATACAAATCAGTAGTTACAGAAAATTCCAAAAAGGCATGCAGAGGTATTATACCTGTTGTACAAACCCACATACATTGAAGATAGTTTGCAGATTATGATATTCCAACTATTTGAGGCTTTCATTCCCGAATTAATAACTTTCTGGGTTAAATGCTCTAACGTGCATTGCAGATCGACTGGATAGGCTAAATGGATTCTCGTTCTCGTATCATTAGAGCTATACAATATACAAGCATGCATGCATACATGCATGCATACACACACACGCATATATATCCTTACAATTCAAGTCAAAAAGATCCTCTAAGATGATCCTAGATCACCCCTATGTTAGATCATCAAAAGAAGCAAAGTATGACTGACCATATAGGTCATTTTTCCCCATATCATGCTTTCGCAAAACAGTAAGCTGGTCTCAATCAGATGGAATCATCATCATTATTGTGGTTATTCGTGTACCGATCCATCAAGAGAATCGTTATAACTTTTTCAAAAAATAAAAGAGAATGGGTAGAAACTTATTAACGTCAACTTCACTTACAAGACAATAGATCCACTATGGTTATCAAATCATTCATATGTGCATTGAAAATTAGCTGGCACAGTAGCAGTTATCACGCTTCTAGCATTTAGAAGCAGGAATCCTTTCCCTACAAACAAGAAGTTTCCTCCCATCAATGATCTCCATTTAGATGATCCAGTAAGTCTACAATCTGCTTCCTTCTCGATTTCAGTTCATTAATTAATACATCTTCGTGTGCACTTCACAAGAGCGATTGCTGCCATTTCACTCGACCCCCAGAAAACTAGTAGGAATTCGAAGAAGTCTTAAAGGTAGGACATTCTCAGTTGACTCCTCGTAATTTTAACACAAAGTCAGCAGAAAGCATTGCATATATTTTTTGTAATTAAATACAATGAAAGGCACATTATCAATAAAGTGTGCTTCCCTAGGGCGAAGAAGTGTGCATCATGACTAGCGAGACCTGTGATCCCCTCTTGCTTGGTAAACCATCCCATGGACACCGATTTTAGTGATTTCGTACTACTTTTGTCAAGAAAATGTGCCGACACCTTCCTTTTAACTTATAGAGCTAATAAGATAGGAAAGGGTTTCGATGACTTTAGATGCCATAATGCCAGTCCATCAGATCATTCTCCTTGAGTTGCCTAATGAGCAGTGAGCACATCGAGTAGTTGACTAACTTTAACTTTAGATCCAAAACTTTATAGATATTCGCATTTGGTTCATCAAACAAGAGAACAGAGATGCTAAACCCCTTACAGGGATGTTCACAACAAATTTGTTGTTTTGCATTTCACACCAATATTCATTCAATTCCTTCTATGGCTCTATGCAGAACTCTAAAAGTTTCCTATATGTGCACCTGATAAAGATCCACTCATGTCATTTGTCGCACAAATGACGAGCACAGGCATAAAGGCAAAGACGATTTGTAGAATTTTAATGAATGAACAAATGAACACAACATTTATCAGCATAATACTAATCTAAATATATACCGCTTGACATGTCAAACCCTGCATAGGACCATGTCTCCATTGCATAGGTTCCATGAAAGTCTACTATAATTGAAGTATTCAAACTAAGCAATTTTATTAAAAAAAGAGAAGGGCATAGGTCCGGAATGCAATTGACATCATGCATGCAAAGAATAAAAATGACATGATAAATAACAGCATTTACATGCGTATGGCTTAATGGCATTCAATGCATGTCAATAACACCTTATGTTTGATACATGTCAAAATTACAATCTGCTGCACATACCAGGATGATAGCAACAGTCTAGTCACTTAAATCAACTTGCCCGTTTTGGAACTTACGAAGACAAGGTAAAAGATGAAATTTCAAGTTTTGGTTTGGTTAGAAGAGTCATTCTCAGGTTCAGAACTCACGATAGGAAGATTCCGCCTGTACTGAGGAGATGTCAGCCTCCTCTCTAGAGGTGTCTTTCTCTTGCTCACTACAAACCGGTTCACGCCTTTTCGCATCGGCATGATCTGCGGGAAATCTTCATCAGGAATATTGGCAAGCTCCGAAATGTCAGTAATCTGGGCAACGCGCCGGAACCATCTCTGAGCCTTTGCTTCCTCTGACATATCCAGGGGATCCGGCTCGGTGACAGCAGAGCCCTCCAAGCTCTTCCAACCCGAGCTCTCACCTGTCGCAAGGTTTGTTACAGATTGAGAAGCTGAGCTTCCACCTCGATCGGTCTCATTGTAGTCACCCCATGATGAGTACCCACTATTTTGTCCATCATGTTTTCTATCCTCTAAGGATCTATTGGTATTATTGCTAGGATCCATTCTTCTGTAATGACTGCCTTGAGAATTCTCAAAAAAATTGGAGCTCTGATCACTACCCTGGTTCTGTTTACGATTATCATAAGATGGTTGCTTTGAGTTCCAAGAAACATCCGTCCTACTTGGGGCAGCACCTTGTGAAAATCTGTTCTCCCAGTTCCGCTGAGCTGCATTCTTCTGAGAATCACTGTTATCTGAGCTTCGAGCATTCTCACCACTGTTATGAGAAGGATCCATTTTATCCCCATACAAATTCCTTATAGAGGATTCTGTGTTTCCATTATGCTGACTACTTTGAGGATTTTCAGAAGGAATCCATTTAGAAGACCTGGTCTCATCAGATTGCTCAGGACCATTTTGTGGATTTGCAGAAAATGCAGTATCAGTACTCGGTGGATCTGCCTTCATCGCTGGCGAACCAGTTTCAAGCAGATTGTCCTTCTTCGCAAAATAACCAGGTGGAAAAGGAACAAATGGAACAAAATTAGAGCCATTTGCTTGCTCCATGGCTAAACGCCTCTTGTATTGTGGTGATGTTAAGGAACGATCTTTTTTCTTGCTAACCACAAATCTATTCTCTCCTTTACGCATAGGCATGATATCAGGAAAATCATCTGAAATTGAAGTGGCAGACATCCCAACATCATTAACCGCTGAAGGTCTCTTGTAGGGATCGGAAGCTTCCTGATAACCAATGTCTGCAGGTACCTCTGTCCGAGAGACTACAGATGGAGAATATGGCTGATCTTCTAAGTTTGAAACATTAGAAGCCTTGAACATATCAGCCGGTAACGGAACAAAAGGAACATAATCTGAATTTTTCCCCTCAGATGGAGTGATCTCACCTCTTCTCCCAACATATACTTGCTGGGAGCCATTGTTATCTGCAACTGAAACATTGGATGTTTTGCCTAGTATCCTATCCAAATTTCTAGTGATCGAGTTGTTTGCACCAACAGCTTGTCCAGCAGAAAAAAGTGTGTTCTCGGATCTGGACTCTGAAGCAGCGCTAGGAGAGAAACTATCGCCGGGGCGCTCACAATCACATTTTAAGCATGCCATATTACGTCCATAGTTGTAGAAATAACATCTGTGTGCACAAAGATCGAACATATAAACAACTATTTATAGCATTCAATAGCACAACCAAAACTTAAAAAAAAAGAAATATCATTGCATACTTTGGGCATTCCCATTCTCCACCTGTCAGCTGCCTCTTTGGGCGAAGTTCATTGCATTCAAGGCAATTCATATTCCTCGCAAAGTTCAAAAAACTGCACCTGAGATTAAAAAAGTTAAATGTAATAAGTTCTAGCAAACCAACTCGGTAATGCAGCATGATAACAAAGAACAGAAGAGTGTTTTTATGAATTGTCACAAGTTTTGAAGTCTATTTCCAGAAGTGGATAAGTGGATAGAACCATAGAAATATTTACTGAAACCTGGATTATCATAACTATGGTTAACTAAGACAAGAATTTTTGTTTCCAAAAAGTCAAGACAATAAAGTATTGTCAAATATAATTATGAACGTAATTGTAGCCAAAAGAAAATTGTAAAAACAAATTGAGGATACGAGAGCAAGAAAGCCTCAAACAAACCATGTGATCCTGAAACGTGGTAAGATATAGAAGATGCAAGGCCATGTACAATAGAGTGAAAGTACCTATTTCTTCCTCATTCCCAATAAAACAGAAGCATGTGCACCGAAGTGTCAACTTTTGATTAAGGATACTTGCATTAAGATAATAACATATTTACCTTAAAATGGATTAATATATGTATATGCATGTCTACGCAAAATGGATAATAGCAGAATGGATGCAATTTAATCGGCAGTTATTTACATCAATGGAATTAGCCTACAGATTGTGCATAAAAAATCTCACTGCAAGTATCTTAAAAGCAAATGGATGCCATAGTAGATTTAAAAGGCCAGCGCTAATATAAAGTCAGCATAGATAATTGGATCGATTATCTAAAGTTGATGGTGGACTTAACTACAACAACACACCTGAGTTGTATATACATCCTAAAGTCAGCAGATTTTTAGAAGGATACCCTGGACAGGTAGAGGATAGATGTGATTATTTGACGGGTTCTACAGAAGAGAATCACTGACAAAAAAAAGATCCCTCGAGTTTATTGTTTATAATACCTTATGGGCACTCAAGTTCGTTCAAGGAGTAGATGTGGCATGTGGGTTAGGCCCTTGAGCTGTAGCTAAGAAGATGAAGGAAATGAGAAAAGAAGAAAGGCCCAAATACAAAAAAAAGCAAACAACAATGGTGACTTAGTTTGGGCAATAAGGTTCCATCCCAAAGGAGGTTGACACCCTAATGCACTACGTGAGCTATTTGTAATGAGGATTGTACTGCCAGATACATATTTTCTAAAGCAAAGAATAGCCCTTACAGAGAACCCTCCCCCTGTATATATGGAGTTGAGGAGATTAGATTTACCCAGGGTTTTAAATTTCGCGAAATTTCGCCGAAATTTCGGTTTCGACAGGGAGGTTCTTTCGAAACACCTATATATATCGATTTCCCGGATTTCAACCGAAATGGGTCGAAATATCGGTGATATTTCGACATTTCGACCCATATCGGTCGAAATTCATGTTTTCAGTTCAAAATTTCTCGGATTTCGATCGATATGGGTGAAATTTCGCCGATACCTATGTAAATCAACGATATTAACCATGTGATCTTAATTTTAATCATTTTACTAAGTATTTAGTTTTTACCAATTCTCTATATCAAAACACATCATGATTTATATATTTTGTTTCGGGTCAGGGGCGCTGCCCCCGCACTCCTGCAAGGGGGGGCCCACCTAGGCCCCCCCTAGTCCCCCAGGCTCGCTGACCGGGCAGCGAGACCCCCGTTCTGGTAGGGTATGATGCAACAGGGGGGATGCATACAATGTTTCTTCAACGTAGGGAGCTTCACCTCCTTTTCAATGGAGATGAAACAACTCTATAGATTCTAGAGATCCGCTATAGCTTCTTTGCTTCATTTCTTTTGTCATTTATCTTTGTAAAATATATCATCTTTGTTGTAAGTCTATAATTAATTATGTAATTCACTAGAATTGCGCCTACGACCGTTATTTCTATGAACTAAACATTGTCTTATTAAGCATTATCTACATTTTAGAATAAAAATACTCATCTATTTTTCTGAACAAAAAGACATCTTATAATTATTTTTAACTTAGTTATTTTAATTTCGATTCCAATATCTATCAATCAGCTCAACGATATGCCCCGATATGTGCGATATAAGGCATATGGATGAGAGATATGTGTGATATAAGTGTGCATTTGTTAGCTATTATTGTTTTAAGAACTTAAATTTAATGATATTCATTTCCAATATGTATCCATCAATAATCAGGCTTAACAACGAAATGACCGATATGACCGATATGTGCGATATAAGGCATATGGATGAGAGCTATGTGTGATATAAGTACGCATTTGTTAGCTATTATTGTTTTAAGAACTTGGATTTAATGATATCCATTTCCAATATGTATCCACTATCCATCAATAATCAGCCTTAACAACGAAATGATCGATATGACCGATATGTGCGATATAAGGGGCATATATGAGCAATATGTATGATAAAACTGTATATTTGTGAGCTATTTATTGTTGTAAATAACTTGAAAGATCTTAATTTGCAAAAAAATGGTCGAAAAATGACTTTTTGAGCCATTTCCCAAATTTCCACCGAAATCGTCGAAATTTTCCGAAACATCGGTGAAATTTCGGTATTGGAGGTGACCGAAACGAAATCGAAATCGAGATTTCGAACCTCGAAAAAAGTTGCATACAAATCAACGTGCTAAGATTAAGCCTTATAATTTGTAAGTTGGAGCCCAAGTCCAGATGAACAGCAATGTGGATCTGGGGAATAAAGTAAAAGGTATGGATGACCCCCATTCCTATGGTGACATATGGTATAGAGTACAGTGAATGGTAGGCTTCCACAGAGCAATAAGAGGTTTCTTAGAGGAAGGAGGACCACCCGAGTCTGACGAGGGAGGGGGGATTTGAAAGAAGCTCATCACCGTGCATAGTAAGAACATGCAAGGGAACAGGCTCTAATAACTGTTTAAAGTGCCTCCTTTGATAGACCTGTAGTGGAGGAGAAAACTCCGAGACTGTCAGGCACATAAAATAAACTAGCATGTCCTAAGAAAGTGACACTTGCGTAAACATAACCTTGATAAATAATGATGTCATAATGCTCATAACCCTTTCGGATCCAATAGTATCAAAGAAAAATACATTGGAATGTGTATGTAGATGTTTATCACCAGTATGAAAATTATGGGAAAAATACAATCAAAAATATGAAAAGGCAGTGGAAAAGATTCCTAACCATCGAAGAGTAAGAAGAACGAGGATACCCCACCAAGAACAAAGAAAGGTATATGATTAATCAAGTATGTGACCGTCAAAATGGTGTCTCCTCAAAAGGTTTAGGAGGAACCTTCATTTGAGTGAAAAGAGTGCGAGTTATATCTCAAAGATGACGGAACTTCCTTTCCATTATCCCATTCTGTTGTGAGGTGTACGAATAGGAAGTATGATGTAGTGTACCTTGCATAGCCAAGAAACAAGCCAAGTCATTCTGAACAAACTCGAGAGAATTATCAGATCTGGAAAGTTTAATACTGGTAGAAAAAGAAGTTTTTCTAAACTCAGAATGACCTGGCACTAAATTGATCTATGATTGTTCCTTCATCAAATACATCCAAGAGGATCTACTATGACTGTAAAGATATATTTTATGTTATTTGTATTGTTTCATATTTTCTATATTATTATGGACTCTTGATGTAATTTACCCATAAGCTACTCCCCTATATAAGAGAGCCTAGGGTGTATGGAACAAAGAAGTCTCTTATTTTTCCCAACATGGTACCAGAGCGACGGTCCTAAACCGAAGTTCTCGAACCAAACCCTAACCCTAGCCCCCCACCTCCAAGCCCTCCACACGCCGCCCCTCGGGCCTCGGCCCCGCGCACCTCTCCGTGCGGCCCTCCGCGCCCCTCCGCGTCGCGCACCTCTGGCCCTGCGTCGTGTGCCCCTGGCCCCGTGTGCCATGCGCCGCTCTGCGCGCCCCGCGTACCGTGCACGACTCGACGTGACTCGGCCCTGCACCCCTCTTTGTGCGTGACTCGGCCCCGGTGCACGCTGCCTTGCGTGCTGTACGTGACTCGGCCCCGGTGCACGCCACGTATTGTGCGTGACTCTCCCTTTGAGCCTTTTCGGCCTCGCGTGCAGCCCCACATCCTAGGGTTCGACCAACCCTAGGGTATCTTCGTCATCAAGGAGAGTTTCGCCCGCATCTCCACGTTAATGAGTTCGGTTGCTTGAGTCTACACATGCAACCGAACATGTGAATGTCAGTGTAGACAATCATATCTTCAGTCTACAACCCTAGTCTTCTATTATCATCATGTCAGAAAGCAAGGCAGATATTCCATCTACAGGCGCCTTCAGAGGTCCTACGCCTATTGTGAAGATGTACGGATCAAATGACGAACTGTGGGCAATGCAGTTCATGAGTATGATGAAGTCGACCGGTAAGAAGCACATTCTTACTGAGGAAGAGCCTGCTGAGAAGACTGGGGTCAACGCCTCATGGGAGGCAGATGATGCATACGCCAAGGTTTGGCTATCAGGAACATTAGCAATTGAGATTGCAAATGATATTCCCCATCAGCCCACTACAAAAGCAATGTGGGATATTCCGACTGCTACCTACTCACAGGCGAGGAATGAGACGAAGATTTTGCAACTCCAGCATGACATCTTTACAATCAAGCAGAATGGACGGCCTCTACACTCATTATACACGTCTTTACGTGGAATGTTTGAGAAGCTTTACAGCTCCATGCCTCTCACAGCCACTCCTGAGCAACAGAAGACCTGCCGGAATGCAACTACGGTTGGTGTATTCCTGGCAGTCCTTGATCCAGAGTACGAGGCAGCACGTTCCCGGATCTTGGCAGATTCCACTATTCCTCCGATGGAGGAAGCCTTTCACATACTAAACCGTATTATTGTTCCTTCATCTATTGCCAATCAGATTGCCTCAGCTATGGCAGCATCTCGAGGTCGTGGGGGTCATCATCAGTTCCGTGGTCGTGGACCTCGAGGCAGAGGGAGTTGTTTTTGGCCATCATGCACTTTCTGCCACCGTTATGGACATATCGAGGACACATGCTATTCCTAACATGGATTTCATGCGTCTGCACGAGTAGGTGAACAGATCGAACCTCCATCTGCCTCCTCTTTGGATCAGCGATTTAATGATCTTGTTGCTCGTCTGAGGGGTATTATTCCTCCATCCGGTCATGTTACATCAGCGCTTGCCTCTGAGAGTCATTCTGATGTTGTTGCTTCTGCATCCACCAGTACCTCAGGTAGTACTTATGCATTCACTAGCAGTAGTAGATCCGATACTATAGAGTGGATTATGAACTCTAGCGCCACACATCATCTGTGTGGTGACCGAGGTCTACTTACAGACTACCGACAGGTTCCTCCAGGTTGTACTGTGGTTATTGCTAATGGGGCGCACTCCCCGATTACTGGTCAGGGGGAGATTAGCCTGACACCATCTATGCACCTCAAGAATGTATTGCACGCACCTGATTATTCTATGAATTTGTTATCCATTAGCCAACTTACAAAGGATTTACATTGTCGAGCAATTTTTTTATCCATCTTCTCTCATTTTTCAGGACATCCTTACGGGCAACGTGATTGGGCGTGGCTATGAGCAGGGTGGTCTATATCGCCTCAGTTGGACCCCATATGCCGGAATCTCCTCTTTCCCTGCTGGACCTGTCTCTCCATTCATGTGGCACTTTCGTTTTGGCCATTTACCGCTTCAGAAATTGTGTCGTGTTTTACCTCAGGTTTCACCTCACACGTCCATCCAATGTGAGGCTTGTCAGTTGGGAAAGCATCGTCGGTCTACCTTTCCCAATCGTCAGAGTTGGAGTAGTAGCTCCAAGTTTGAGTTGTTTCACGTTTATATCTGGGGTCCTAGTCGTGTTCATGATCATCAGGGACAGGTTTTATATGGTCATTGTGGATGATTTTTCTCGTGTATCTTGGATCTTTTTATTAAAGAATAATCTGAAGCTGGGAATATTATCATAAATTTTCATGAATGAAGTTCGTAATGTCAAGATTGTGAGAAGTAATAATGCCTTGGAATTTTGTACGCATACTCTCAAATTATTTTTCAACACAAGGGATTATCCACCAAACATCTTTTGCCTATACTTCCCAACAAAATGGAGTTGCAGAAAGGAA
The DNA here is from genome assembly GCA_037367405.1 of Ottelia alismoides. Taxonomy (NCBI): domain Eukaryota; kingdom Viridiplantae; phylum Streptophyta; class Magnoliopsida; order Alismatales; family Hydrocharitaceae; genus Ottelia; species Ottelia alismoides. The sequence continues at coordinate 716,003 of JAZKJV010005514.1, read as the reverse complement.
AACATCATCATTTGCTGGATGTCACCAGGACGCTTCTCATACAGAGTCATGCTCCTCATTCTTTATGGGACGATGATGTCCTAACGGCATGTTATCTCATTAGTCGCATGCCGTCGTCTGTCTTAGGTGAGAAGATTCCTTTCTCCCTAGTTTTTCTTGAAAAAGAATTGTTCTCTCTAACCCATGTGTGTTTGGCTCAGTTGCATTTGTCCACCAGTTGTCTCCAGGTATTGATAAGCTCTCTCCTAGGTTGTTAAGTGTATTTTCGTCGGGTACTCCAGGACACAAAAAGGTACAGCTGTTATGATCCGTTGCGCAGGAAATACTTTGTTAGTGCTGATGTCACCTTTTTTGAGTCTGTTATGTACTTCTCTCCTACAGGTGATCAGTTGGTATCCTCAGACACTGATGAAATCATATACATGCCACCACCTCCATCACTACCTCCATCACATGCACCTCATGTTACAGTTCGCCAGAAATCCACAGGGACTTGTAATGACCCAGAGGAAAATATGTCACTAACCTGCTGAGCGAAACAGGAATGCTTGGATGCCGACCGGCCACTACACCTATGGATCCGAGCATGAAATTATATGATGATTTTTTTTGAAGGCCTGATATTATATGATGATGACATTGATGAGGTGGATAAGAGAAGATACAAAGAACTGGTGGGAAAACTTCTTTATGTTACCATTACCATACTCGATATTTCTTTTGCAGTTAGTCGAGTGAGCCAGTTCATGGAGCAACCACGTCAGGTACATATGGATGCTATACATATAATACTCAGGTACTTAAATCATCTCCAGGTGCAGGTCCATTGTTTAAGAAAGACAAGGGCGATTGCTATCTCAGCGTGTGCAGATGCATACTACGCGGGATGTCCGAAGTATAGGAATTCCACCATTGGATTTGATGTATATGTTGGAAACTCTCTTGTCTCATGGAGAAGCAAGAAGCAAACTGTTGTAGCCAGATCTAGTGCTGAGTCTGAATATAGGGCTATAGCCTAGGTTAGTACAGAAATGATGTGGGTGAAAGCTGTTCTTACAGATCTATATATAGAATTCCCACTTCTTATGGCTCTGGAATGTGACAACCAAGCTGCTATATTTATTGCCAATAATCCAGCATTTCATGAACGAACCAAGCACATTGAGGTTGATTGTCACTATATACGAGATATGATTCAGAAAGGTTTTATTTGTACATCTCATGTTAGCTTAGGGGACCAAACTGCAGATATCTTTACCAAGGCGTTACTGAGAGGGCCATTCCAGAAGTGCTCGTCCAAGCTGAGCATGATCGACATCTATGCTCCATCTTGAGGGGGAGTGTAGATATATTTTTATGTTATTTTATGTTATTTGTATTGTTTCATATTTTCTATATTCTTATGGACTCTTGATGTAATTTACCCATAGGCTACTCCCCTATATAAGAGAGCCTAGGGTGTATGAAATAAACAAGTCTCTTATTTTTCCCAACAATAACCATCAAGAAAAATAGCAAAATGCATATGACCACCCATGATATGGATCGGATATGGTCCTCAAATATCAAAAGAAACAGAAGCAAAATGGAGCGGAGCAACGAAGTTCAGTACTGTGAGGAAACGATGCTCTGTAATGTTCCCAAGGTAACATGCCTAGCACTCAAAGGACTTTAGCAAAGGCAGTTCATGGAACATTTGAGAGAGCTCTAGCAAATAAATAACTACGGCACAGATGCCATAGGAATGGGACAGCAGAGTTAAAGTCAGCAGATGCCATAGGAATGGGACATCTGAGAGAGCTCCAACATAACAGATTTTTATAGATTTATCAAGATAATAGTCATTCTTCTCATTGCCCTTATAAAATATATGCATCGTTTGAATATTCTGAAAATAGCAAAAATGCTCATCAAAAGTCAATCTATAACTAAGCTCAGAACACAATCTATTCACAAATCATAAACTCAAACGGAAGACGAGGGTACAAAAGAACTCCAAATAGCTTAAATCTAGAAGAGAATTCCATGATGCTGAAAAAGCTAATAAATTAAAAAGCACCATTAAACTGACTTCGCACATGCAAAAGGCTGGCAAGAGGTCAGAAAACTACAGCTCTAGTTAGATGAGTAGAAGATCCACAATCAATAATCCATGTACGAGATCATGCAGATCAAAATTGGCCATGATACCTAAAATGGTAGCTAAACTAACAGTATGTACATAGCTAGGAACTGTAGTAGCAAGGTTTGCTTTGCAGCTGATGCATAATTCAAGAGTAATCTGTAGAGGAGGGTTGAAACACCTAGCTTGATTGTACATGATCTGTTGTCATCCTAGGGAAGCCGAAAATCCATTAGACCCAATGCAAGCATGGTTGGCCACAGAAAGTCTACAAAACTTCACCAAATACTTATCAGACAAATGATTAGGCATGTTGCAGTGCATACACAGAAGATAACCACATCCTCAGACACGACCAGATTCGTATTCTTGATCACCTGAAATCAGAACAGCTACCGTATCCAGCTAACGCAAGAAAAGTTGTGGTCTCCGCTATGTTTCAAGGTAGTAGAAGAAGATCCAAACTGAAGTTGACTAGTCTAGCCAAGTATAGAATCAAGCTGCTGAAATCGTCCAAAAATCACCGAAGACATGAAATCGAGTCAAAGGTAAGTAACTGATCTTTTGTTGTCTGGTAGCGACGACTCAGATAAGCAAGAAACATGTAAGCATGTCATTCAAACAGGTGTGTAATTTGCTTGGCACAACAGGCATGCTGAAAGAAAGCAAGCTCCTCATATAGACATGTGATCTGCTGACAGTATTGAATTAAGGAGGAGTCTCCTTTATAGATGAACAAAGATGTCAGTAAGGTGGGAATTAACCATGTGTGTAGAATATATCTGAGACAACTTGACCCGCATTTCATTATTCATTTCCTTGTACAAGGGATTGGATGCAATCATATGTTCTACATCATTTGTCAACTAGTTCATGACCAGATAATTATCCTCCAATTAAGACTCATGTTCCTTGTATGCATATTGGACTGGTTCTTTTGTAAGATAGGGTTTCCTCTAACCGTCAACAGGCGTCATGATGGACCGAGACCATAGTACATAGTTCCATGAACCCTTGAGTTTGATAGAAATCCCATATACTACAATAGACAAAGTTGAAACAAATGACTTTGTGAGAAGTCGTAACCGTTACATTCACATAGAGATAGCAGAGAACATATATAATTTGTGGTCTACTTAAACCCCCAAGTGTTCAATAGTGTAAACCTCTCCTCACACACCTCTATGCACCAGAAAATCACGAGAGACCAAGGTTTTGAGAATGAGAAACCCCTAAACATGTTATTGATGTATAGGGAAGCAAAAATAAGAATTTCCGAACACGTATGCAACTGAGAACTAACTACATAGGTGTGTGCATCGTGGAGATAAACCACACAAATCAGGATGAGATCGCTTGAGGGGTCAGCGCGGTGTTAGGGATAACGACGTTTCTTGCATGCGAAGAGGGTACAGCTGTCAAGTCCCAGCTGGAGGGTCGTGTTTCTCCTGTGGGATCATCTAGCGCTAATCGCAGTCACCGCTTGAGGGGTTGAAGCCTTTACAGCGGTCGTAGAAAGCTGTCAGGGCAGTACTAGTGATCATCGATTGTAGAGACGATATTTTAAGCAAGAGGGGCTCATAACTCCAATCTAGGACCATCTCTCTAATGCCATGTGAAAGAGGGACGGAACAAATTATACTATTGAAGGTGTAGGGTTTCTTATATAGAAGTGAAACCCTAAACATCAAGAAGAGAAAGATACAAATATGCCCTCATAATAAACAGGAGATACAACAATAAATAAATAAAACGTCAAGTATTTAATTAATTGATCCATCTGTGATATTAACTGTGGAGAAGAAAGAAGAAAATGAAATGAGAAATTTTATTCAGGAGGTATAGGGGTTCTTATATAGGCTGAAACTCTAGAGTACTCATAAAAGGGAAATTACATAAAAGGATCCTGAAGGGTTACAACTCAACTCAATAGAATAAAATAAAGCTAACTCTAACTCCCCCACCCCCCCAAGTTGGAGCATATCTATCGATCATGCTCAACTTGAGAGATTATCTACGAGAGGCGTTTCTTTGGTAGTGCCTTCGTGAATATGTCTGCAAGTTGAAAATCGATGGAGATGTGTGGAGTAGTGATCTTCCCTCCTCGTACAGCATCACGAACAAAGTCACCGTCTATCTCAATGTGCTTGGTCCGCTCATGGAAAACAGGATTAGTGGCAATGTATGTATGTAGTGGACTTGTTGTCATAGTACAAAGGAACTGGAGTGGTAACAACAATACCCAGTTCCTTTAGAAACAGACCAGCAAAATAATATCACAGGTGGCCTTAGTCATCGGCATGTATTCTGCCTCTACACTCGATCTGGAGACTATGGTCTGCTTCTAGCCAAGGTTTGAAAAAAATAAAAAATGGAACAAGGCAGTTTCCCTGGAATCGACGCAAGGCGTAGCCTCGAGGCGGTCGTGGCGTAAGCCTCAAATTATAAGGATAAATTGCCTATAAAAACTATAGTAAAATATATACTAATGAAATTATACATATTATGGATAACGTATTGTATATATTACTATAACATATGATGAAATTATAAATATATGAACACTGAAAGCAAAGATATACATATGTATAAATTTCCATCCAATTAAAGAATGAGTTTGTCGATATACCCCTGAATTCTAACCATCTAACCCAGGTTGAAGAACCATTGTATGCACTCCCTCCTATCGTATGATACCCCAACAAGACCAGTATATGGATATGTTTGTGTGGGAGTAGTATATAAACTCTCCTTGAATTCTATCTTGTTTGTTCTTCTTGGTATATTGCATAGCTCATTATGTGAGCACTCCTTGAAAACAAGTTTGCGGGTAATGTTTTCTATGATATTTGTTGACTCGTATGTTTAACGGTATAATGGTAAGAGCTTATTGACATAATCGGGCATGTTTAACGATAACTATGAACACGAAAGCGGTCAAATTTAAGCATTCATCTTGTACAATTATATCCTAAACAACTATACCTTTATAAACATATGAAATTGCCAAGACGAAAAGTTATTTACATAAAAAAATACTCAAAAAATCCAAAACACCTCGAGGAACACCTCACCTTCGCCTCACACCTCAGATTGCCTTGAGCAGCTGAGGCAGTCGCCTCACAGAACCCAGCTAAGGCGGCCGTTCTGGGACGGTTTTGGGCCGCCTCGCCTCGAGGTGCATTTTTTTAAACCACGCTTCTATCTCCATCAAGTGATAAGGTTCCAAACCATCATAGCATATCCTGCAGTGGATCGATGATTCTCAAGCGAACTAGCATAGTCTGCATCAACAAAAGTAGAGATACCAGTATAGCCATTGGCCCCATAGAAGAGGCCTTATCCTGGGGATTACCTCAAGTAGCAAAGGATCGAAAGAGCATCATGCCAATGACAGTAAAGTGGTCTCTCCATGTGTTCGATGTCTCTGCTTACAGCATAAGATGTATACGGCCTAGTGACAATAAGGTAAAGTAATTTGCCAACTAAGCTTATGTATCGTGTAGTGTCTTCAAATGTAAGATCAATTGAAGTAGAGCACTTCCTCGAGTCAACAGGGATGCTAGATGACTTGCATCTAAAATAATCCAGCCTCGGTTAGAATGTCCAAGCAATACTTCCTTTATAAGAGATGAAATTCCTCTGTAGTATGTATCACTTCTATGCCAATAACCGGAGTTGGCCAAGGTCCTTCGTGACGAACACCTTCTAATGGAAGGTCTTGGTCTCTGAAATGCATTCTTTGTCATCACTTGTGACAACCATATCATCAACGTAAACTGCAAGTATGACAGTACCAATGAATTGTCATCTGTGAAAAATAGAGTAGTCAGATGTTGTCCTTCGGAAGCCAAGAGTGTCGATCTCAGTAGTAAGTATACCAAACCATGCCCGGAGACTCTATTTCAAACCATAGATAGCATTGCGAAGTCGGCACACACACAGTCTTTGTCGACTTCCTTACCTGGAGGTTACATCATGTAAACTTCCTCCTCAAGATCTTCATAGAGGAAAGCATTTTTCACATCAAGATGAAAGATAGGCCATCCTTTATTGGCAGCCATTGAAAGGATAGTACGAATAGAGCTCGTCTTCGCCACTGGGGAGAAAGTCTCAAAGTAGTCATCGACATAAGTCTGTGTAAATTCTTTGGCAACCAGTCGTGCTTTTAATTTACCAGTAGATTCATCATGCGACTGTCTAGTCGTGAAGACCCATTTGCAAGTCACGTGTCTAATCACCATGGGATACGGTACAAGGTCACACATTCCCCTGATGTAGGAGCATCCATTTCCTCATTCATTGCTCATCACGCGCCATGATCCTGTAAAGCATGGTGATGATCTCTGGGAACAGAAATGGTCATGAGAGCATCTGCATATCTCTTGTCACAGCATGATAAACCGCCAGTAGAAGTGAAATGAGACAGGGTGGAAAGCACATTGCCGTTTTATCCTATGAAGAGCTATTCGAAGTTCCAGAGGCGCATCCGAGGCAAAAGTGGTAGGAGCACTTGAAGATGGCATATAATCATGCAGAAGAGGAACAAGCAAAGGCACACAAGTGGGCACAGATATATGTTTGTGCTTATAAACAATCGATGATGGAGGAATATCCAAGGAGATATCCGTGACAGACTAGGTAAAGAAGTTAGTCTGTTCAAAGAAAGTAACATCTGCAGAAATATAATACTGGTGCCCAGCAGGGTCATAGCACCTGTAGCCCTTTTGAGTGCGTGAATAGCCAAGAAAAACACACTTGACCGCCCTAGCTGACAACTTATTAGCTACATGAAATTTGTAGACAAAAGCAATAAACCCAAAAATTCTCGTAGGTAATGAGGACAACTCATTGGGGTAGAGAAAATGTCTAAGTTTCCTTTCCGCTACCCCCATTTTGTTGGGAGGTATACGGACATGAAGTTTAATGAACAGTTCTCTGGGAATCAAAGAAACCATCAAGTCATGTTGGGTGAATTCCAAAGCAATATGGTAAGAAAATTTTGAACACAAGTAGAGAAGAATGTTTTGATATACTGAAAGAAATTCTTGACAATTTTATTGAACTCTGAAATTTCCTTTATCAGATAGACCCAAGAGGATCGACTTTAATCATCAATAAAATCAACAAAATATTTGTATCCAATCAGAGTTCATCCTAGACAAAGTCCACTCATGACAGGGCTCAATACGTGCAGGAAAAGATGTTCGATGATGTTTCCCGAACTGGCATGCCTCACACTCAAAGGATTTCAGCATAGAAAGTTATGGGAACATCATGGAGATAGCCTTGGCAGAAGGATGTCCAAGGCCAAGGCCTTAAATGTCGGTTTCGGTCACCATTTCGGTGACGACCAAAACAGAATTTCGATGGAATTTCGGTCAAATTTCGATCGAAATTTCGATCATTTCGGTCATTTTTTGTACAAGGAGCCCCATATTTCGGTTATTTCGGTCGAATTTTGATTTCGATTGGATATCGATATTCGACAGAAATTCGACCAAATTTCGCTGAAATTTGATGCCATGTCCAAGGCGAAGGTGCCAAAGCATGGGATCATCGGAGATAGAAGCACCAACAGAACTCGAATCAGAGGGAATATCAATATAGTAGAGGTCATTCTTCTCATGTCCCCCACCAAAAATCTGTTCCATCCGAATGTCCTGAAAATAACAGAATTCATCAAAAATCATCTGACAATTAAGCTCAGTGCATAACAGCTAAATAGATAATAAGCTAAGTTGAAAAGCAGGGGAACAATGGACTTCAGTCAGTCGAAGCGTGGAGGAGAACTCCAAAGTTCTGACAACAGTGACGAGGGAATGGACCTCGTTAGCAACCCAAATCATCTTCACAGAGGAAGGGTTGAGAAAAGGTCATGAGACTACCTTCTCATGTTAAATGTGTAGATGCCTCGGGACTAATAATCCGGGCAAGACCAGAAGCTGAGGCGGAGTTAGCTACTGTACATGAAGTTGTAGCCAAACTAGCAACAGTAGCTGAGGTAGTACTATCACTGATGGAGAGATTGGAGTTTTGTACAAGTTGCCTCAGTTGCGAGTATTCTGAAGCATTAAATGGTGATCGCATTCCACCAAAATGCTCATTAGGTGGGTCCTCTACAACTGCAATATCATAAGATGGCGCATAAGAGGATGTTGCATAGGCACTGTTGGCATTGGGTTGTATACTAAACATCGAGGCATCGCGGTGATGGATGGTTCCAACACCTACAATGAATGCACTGTGGATACTGAGGAGAAGCAAACGCACGGTCACAACCTCAATCAAAATCTCATTCACGTCCTGAGTCACAACCAAAGTCATGGCCTCAACCTCCACGGAAACTCGATCGTCCTATGTTCCCAGACGATGCAAAGTGAGCAGAATTTTTTGCAAGGAGGTAGAGTAGAAATATGCCCAGTTGATTTCTCTAGTTCCTGAAGACGACCAAAGGTGATCTGAATCAGGTTGTCTTCTAGGAGTAAGTCTGTTTCAAATTTTCCTACATCTCCATTGCAAAATCTTTGTAGAGGAGATTTGCAGCAATGTTTGGTTCGATGCTATTGGTCATCCAAGTTATAACCTGGCAATTGTTCACATACCACGTGTCCTAATCCTTGTTCGCCTTCTTTAATGGATCTTTAGTCAGAATATGATTATGTCGCTGACCACTGACGAACAACTTGAATGAACGAGACCATAGCACATAGTTTTTGTGCCCTTCAGTTTGATAGATGTACCCTTTATCATCAAAGAAGAAGTAGAGTACAAGGGCTTGGCCTCAGTGGGGAGAGATGCCTTCGTGGTCAAGAAGAAGTAACCTAGAAGAGAATATTGTTGTTTTAGTCAAGCATATGGGTGACCTAGATCATCGTTTCAAACCCCCTTCAGGCCTTTTGAGTGGCAAACGATGGCTGTAAAGCCACAATCGGTGTTGCTAGGTAGAATAGAGGGCCCAATAATCCTTTGCTGATGTAAACAGGGAGCAACGAATGATGTTGGACACCCTATGATGGTACTGAAAGCCTTACTGGGCAACATGGAGGCGTATACCACCTCAGAAACATGTACCGGAGCACACGCACAGCAAAAGAAAGCATCGAGCGGAGGCGTGCATCAACCGACGGAGGTGCAAAGGTCCTCACAAACCCCCAAGTGGAGGTGCAGATCAACCGATGAAGACACAAACCTCCCAGGCGAAGGCACGGATGTGCAAATCACCTCGCAAACCTCCAAGGGAAGGTGCAGGTTGTTCGGTGGAGGCGTTGATCACCTCGCATGAAACCTACAAAGGCACAGGTTGCCTCGCACAGAACCTAGCAGCAGTTGAAGACGACTGAGAGACCTTACATAAGGCCCTAGTTGCTGGAAGGGGCCCGTGTAAAAGCTAGAGGGATGAGGGGTTGATGGTGACAGTGGCACCGGTCTAGAACAGCTACTTTGATACCATGTGGAGAAGAAAGAAAAGAATTGAATGAGATAATTTATTCAGGACGTCTAGGGGTTTTTATACATGCCTTACATAAAGCTAGTTATAACACTAATAGCATCAAACAAACATATACGATCAATAGCACATGATCCATTCAAATTGATAAAAGGCTACTCAAGAGACACATGTGCTAGTTCAAAAGCAATACATAAAGAACTAAAGACACTTAGTTTTTAATTATTTATTGAGTCGAATTGTAATAATATAGCTCGATCTATAATTGTACAAAGCCTTGTAATGTAAACTCCACGTATAGAAAAACTCTTAAGTTAAAAATTTCACGGTGTTGCAATGGTAATTGGCCATCTTGCATGGGTATACTTTTGCTCAAGTTGCACTAATTCACTTGCTCTTACATCGGTATACTTTCATCCTTATGAAGCCTAACTTTGAACTATCGTCGTACCGATATAACCACTTTTACATTTGTACATATTTAATCTTATGTTGGAAAATATAGTTGTTCGACCTTTACTAAATTTGGGAAACACAAGTGCATTGATATAAACCACCATACATCAATACACCAATGCATGCTATCTGAGAAAACCTAGTTGTTTATGGTTGCGTTATTTGGAGTTCTTATTATGTTAAGCCCTTCTCAAATCTATAGAAAGACCCTATATACACCATTCAAACTATTCAATAGCAAGTTCCACCAGCCAAAGAGTGTTAAATTTTAAAGAAGATGTTATATGATATATGTGTTCTGAGGTTTACGCTTTGCTCTCAAGCCATCCACTCCCATTTGCTCAATTTATGATTCAATTCTTGTTAATGTTTTAAAAGGCTTTAAGTAGATATTTTATTTTGTTTGCATTCTTTCTTTGTAAAGGCATGTCTTCTCAATCAAAAGATGAACTCTTTTCGTGAGGTTGTGTATCTTGAGATGTTCTGTGTAAAAGCTTTTCTTCTGTAGAAGACAAATCTTGTAAGTTGTATGCATTTACTACAATTCAGACTACATCAGAACTAGTTCCGAGTAGTGGTAGTTTGTAAACTACAGGTCTTGGTAGGTCAAGCTCAAGAACAAGACATAGCCTTCATATGTAGTGAGCTTTTTAAAATTTATGTATTGTGGATTGCATTTGGTTGTTTTAATTAGTGCTTATCTTTGTGTTTGTTAAAATAACAAGTTTTATTTTATTTGCATGTATTTCCACAAAGCTAAATGTTTTCTTAAATCCATGTTGAAAAGATCTGAACTGTTTTGAGACAAATTCTTAAAAAGTGTTTTTAAAAGAACACTATTTAAGAATTTATCTCTCTTGCGTTGGTTGTCGGCTACCTAACATGCGAGCTTGGCTTACAAATTTATTCAATGTTAATTGGCAAAGCAAGAAAATGCATGAAGATTGGAGGAGAAGCACCGTGGTGCCTCTTTATAAGAACAAAGGAGACAGTCAAAATTGTGTGAAGTACAAAGGTATCAAGTTGATGAGTCACACTATGAAAATTTGAGAACGTGTGATCGAAAGAAGGTTGAGGCAAGTTTTCGAAGTAAAAGAAAATCAATTCGGATTCATGCCAGGTCGCTCAACTATTGAAGCCATCTAGTTGTTCAGGAGAACAATGGAGATTTATAGAGCTAAAAGGAAGAATCTCCATATGATTTTTAGTGATTTGGAAAAGGCTTATGACTCTATCCCACGAGAGATATTGTGGAGAATTTTGGAGAAGAGACAAGTACATGTCCTATACATTAACGTCATAAATGATGTGTATGATAGGGCTTCATCTTGTGTAAGGATCCTGTTGGGAAGACTGACTATTTTGACGTCAACATTGGTCTGCATCAAGGTTCAGCTTCAAGTCCATTCCTTTACTTTGATTATGGACGAGTTGACTGGTCGCATTCAGGATGAGATACCTTGGTGTATGTTATTCTCCGATGATATTGTGTTGATTGATGAGACTAGAGATGGAATAAATAAGAAGCTGGAGGTCTGGAGACATGAATTAGAGACTAAGGATTTTGTACAAGTAGGCCTAAGACTAAATATATGGAGTGCACTTTTGATGGAAGCAATTGTAAAGGAATCGAGGTGAAAATTGGTGACGATAACATTCAGAAGAAAGATTCTTTTAGATACTTGGGATCTATTTTACAACATGATGGGGAAAATTTTTTAAAAGTAAAACGGGTGGACTCCAGAGTTTGGGAGCCACCGCCAATTGTATTAAATATAAAGTAAAAGTAAAAGTACACCAAATCACGAACTCCACAGTGTACACAACGCCTTGCTATGTTCCACAATATTTTCCGTATAACAAGTTTGACCGCAAAAACTGGTACTATTTCTCGCACACCAAATCACCCACAGAATGGCAAAAGGATGCATGCTATCCTCGTGTCCAAATCCGCATACCACTCTGATGCTCCTCCAAAAATCGACAACTCCGTGTCCCTGAATGACTCATGCTATGAAATTTGGGAACGTGTGATAAAGAAAAGGTTGAAGCAAGTTTTTGAAGTAACAGAAAACCAAATTGGATTCATGTTAGTCGCTCAACTATTGAATCTATCCACTGATTGAGGAGAACGATGAAGATTTATAGAGCTAAAAGGAAGAACCTCATATGATTTTTATTGAGTTGGAGAAGACTTATGATTCAAACCTGTGGAAAATTATGTGGAGAATTTTGGAGAAGAGAAAAGTGCATGTCCTTTACATTTATCTTAAAAAGGACGTGTATGATAGGGCTTCATCTTGTGTAAGGATTCAGTCTCAAAAGATTGACTATTTTGACATCAGCATCGGTCTGCATCAAAGTTCAGTTTAAGTATGTTCCTTTTTACGTTGATTATGGATGAGTAGACTAGTAACATTCATGATGAAGTACATTGGTATATATTGTACGTCGATGATATTGTATTGATTGATGAGACTAGGATGGAGTAAATGAAAAGCTTGAGGTTTGGAGACATGCCTTATAGACTAAAGGTTTTCATATAAGTAGACTAAGAATGACTATATGAAGTGTACATGTTATGAAATCATTGGTGAAGGAATCGAGGTGAAGATTGGAGACGATAACATTCAGAAGAAAGATTCTTTGAGATACTTGGGAATCTATTTTGCAACATGATGGGGAAATCGATGGAGATGTTAGTCATAGAATAAATACGAGTTAGCCAAAGTGGAGAGAAGCCTCTAATGTTTTAAGTGATAAGAAAATTCCTTTGAAAATCAAAGAAAAGTATGACAAAGCAGTTGTAAGACCTTTTATACTCTATCACTATGGATCTGAATGTTGGCATGGGAAGTGTAGACATGTGCAGAGAATAACAGTAGCAGAAACGAAAATGCTAAGGTGGATATGTGGTCATACACGAAAAGATAGGATTCGAAACGATGCGATCAAAACGAAAGTTAGTGTAACTTCGATAGAGGATAAGATGAGAGAAAATCGCTTAAATGGTTTGGCTATTTGCAAAGGAGGTTGACACCCTAGTTAGAAGATTGACATTTGGGATATTGATCCGGTGAAGAGAATGCAAGGAAGGCCCAAGAAGTGTTGGAATGAGACTATCCAAAGGTCTCTTAGTTATTTGTATCTGAGCCTGAGAACGACCCAAGATAAATATGAATGGAGGCAAAAAATAGATGTAGGCTAGTGTAGCCAACCCAACTAAATGAGGGAAAAGGCTTTGTTGTTGTTGTAATATTGATTATATGTTTATTAATCATAAGTTCGAATATTTATGGGGTTCGGGTGACCATTTTTATTTCATTAAGAAAGATATACATGAAGCTCGTATAGCCTTATAGTCCTTACATGTGTATTTGACCAGCATGACCTTTGTCATATTTGTAAAAGTCGGTCGACTAGCCCGACTAGCTGGTCCGACTAATCGAGTTGATGGGGTAGCTGACGACTGATTGCCAACTAGGCTGGCTAATCGACCGGTTTTTGCATGGAGATTCCATTTTTTGCGTTTTTTTAAAAAGCATGCTTATTCTAATATGCTCAATGTTTTATTTCAATTACTTCTTTTATTTCATTATGATATTGTAGAAAATGTATAAATCTATGTAGATATATAAGAATATAAGTATAAAATGGTTTATATATTTAAAATGATTATAAACCAAAATTGATTAAAGGGAAATTAAATGTGATTGATCGTCCGACTGTCGATTAATCTTTAGTCAGTGATCCGACCAACTAATTACCGACTATCATCTTCTGCACCCTTGGCCTTTGTATAACGATGGCTCAAAGCCTTCAAGAAAAACAACCATAAGGTGCTTCATTCAATCACTATCATGCCATCTTCTCAAATCTTTCTCCTTTGCTTTTCGGTACCTTGGAATCCACTTTTTAATATGCTCCATCTTGTATAAGTATCTACAAGTTAAAATCCGAGCTATAAGTAAGCGGGCTTTTGCTTTTAAAGAAGGGTTCACTAATATCTTCCTTAGAATTAAAGTCATCCTCTTCTTTTTCTTCTCCGTTGACACCACACAATGCTTTAAATTTATTTAAAATAGGGATAGATGGTATTATGACTATTGCTTCAGTATTGAGCATACAATCAACTCATCAAGTTTAACACTAGTTGTTTATTATGCTTCAAGATGTGCCATAGGTATATAAGGCGTATAACCTAAAACATTTCGTGGATGGTCATGTTGTTGCTATATATGTTGTTTGTTGCGAGTAACCATGCGTGGCTACTGCAAAGACATGCTACATTGATGTGCATTTGATGCATGAGTATCCATCGGTTATATGGGTATCCACTAGGAATTGAATATTTAATAAATAGGCATATTTGGCAGTGATCTATAAACAGATATGGGTTTAAAGATATTGATATCTACCTCAAACTCGACCCTCCTAACATCCCTAGGTCAGACAAATCCCCCAAATAGAACTGTTCAAATTGACGAAGGTTCATGAGACAAGGGGAGGTTATGGTTGTCCCCACTCTTGATCGTTTTTGTAATGTTGGTTCCAGATTTCATGTTGCCTTGTTACTACCAGTCAAATTTGCAAGTCTATGCATTGATATTATGACAGGGAAGAATAATTGGAAAGGACCATGAAGAAAAGGGGTATACCATCTTCTTTACTCTCAGTACGTTGTGTTTGTAATTGCTCCACAGTTCTCTATTACCTTAACTTCTCTACGGCATCTAGGGGTGGGCATTCGATTGGTTTGGGTGGTTTGGGTCAATATAATTCGGATAATATTCGGTTTGGGTTTAAAAAAAAAGTTCACCCTTGACTCGGTCAAATAAAATTGGGTGAAGTAATTCGACTTATAGGTTTGAGCCGATTAGATTGGGTTAAAATCAAATTTTAGAACTCTAATTATGATATATTAAAATCTCATATTAGTTTTATGATATTCCTTTTTCCTCGCAATTCATAAGCCAGTACCACGGGAGATATTGTGGAGAGTTTTGGAGAAGAGACAAGTGCATGTCCTATACATTAACATCATAAAAGATATGTATGATAGGGATTCATCTTGTGTAAAGATACAGTCTGGGAAGACTGATAATTTTGACATCAACATTGGTCAGTCTGCATCAAGGTTCAACTTTGAGTCCATTCCTTTTTACTTTGATTATGGACGAGTTAACAAGTCACATTCATGATGAGAGACCTTGGTGTATGTTATTCATTGAAAATATTGTGTTGATTGATGAGACTAGTGATTGTATATATGAAAAACTTGAGGTCTAGAGACAAGCATTAGAGAAAAGATTTCATATAAGTAGGGCTAAGACTGAATATATGGAGTGCACTTTTGATGGAAGCAATGATGAAGGAATCGAGGTAAAGATTGGTAAAGATAACATTCAGAAGAGAGATTCTTTTATATACGTGGGATTTATTTTGCAACATGATGGTAAAATTGATGGAGATGTTACATATAGAATAAATGCAGGTTGGCTAAACTAAAGGAGCCTCTACTGTTCTTTGTGATGAGAAAATTCCTTTGAAAATCAAAGGAAAGTTTTACAAAACAGCTGTGAGACCTACCATGCTCTATGGATCTGAATGTTGGCATGTGAATCATAGACATGTGCAGAGAATGGCAGCAGCAGAAATGAAAATGCTAAGGTGGATGTGTGGACACACACGTAAAGATCGAATTCGAAATGATGACATCATAAGGAAAGTTGGTGTAGCTCCGATCGAGGATAAGATGCGAGAAAATCGCTTAAGGTGATTTGGCCATTTGCAAAGAAGATCAGTTGATGCACCAGTGAGGAGATGCGTGAGGAGATGCGAGTTTTGGGATGTTGAGCCAGCTAAGAAAGCGTGAGGAAGGCACAAGAAGTGTTGGAATGATAGTATATGAAGGGATCTTAGTTTTTTTGAATCTAAGCACGGGAATGATCCAAGATAGATCTGAATGGAGGCAAATAATCCATGTAACCTACCCTACTTAACGTGGAAAAAAGTGTTGTTGTTGAATTCATAAACCAGTAAATTATGAGATCTGAATCTAAACAATGTATAAGCTTGTGTCAACATGTAGTTCATCACAAGATGTTTCTAATGACATTAATTGATATAACAAGAAAATCCAGCAAGAAAAAATGAAATATTGAAATGTAACAAACTACACACCAAAGTATAGTCTCTCTTTGGTAGTCTTATCATCAAATTTAGGTGTATAACCATGAATGGAGGGTTTTTATCTAAGGAATATAAGTGGCACAAACAAATGACAAATGATTGGCTTTCATGTGGTAGTTTGGTTGGGTTGGATAGGATAAAGTCAAGGATCGTCCAAATTAGCGATTCGAGTTTTTTACGTGGATCGAGTTGAACATCTTGAGCACATCACCCAACCCAAAAATCAAATAAATATTATGGTTCGAGTCTAACCCAAAATCCAGATAACCCAACCTATTTCAACCATTTTGAAAGGTCTGGGTGGGTTATTTGGGTGGACCCAAATAATGCCCAGCCCTATTGGCATCAGCATCTAGGACACCCAGCTATCAGCAAACCTCAATGTATGTGTTAGAGAATATTCTGTGTGGCTATTTGTTAAGAGAATATTCTGTAGAGAATATCCTATAGAATATTCTCCCTCGAGCTCCTATATGAAGAGCCTCACACCCCCTGTACTCATTGAGAACTTCAATAGAAGAAACGCCCAATTCAGGGGCTTCTCCCGTGGTTTCATCCCGCTCCTCTCGAAGTAGGGTTCCACGTTAAATCCCAGTGTCCTCTAATGTTTTCTTTATCTTTATTCTCTGATACGCTTCCGCATTATGTTTTTCAACATGGTATCAGAGCGGGTCGATTCTCAAGGATTTAAATATTTATATTTATTCTGTTCGAGATATTATTATCAAGAGCCGATTATGTTTGAAGATTATCGTTTGTTGTTCGGATTTATTGACCAAGCTCCTAAGGTTTTGGTGAAACCTTTATTCTACATGAAGATCCGAGCAGCCATCTCCTTTCGTTTTCGCTCAACAAGCAGCAGGGCACGAAGGTGCCTCTCCAAGAGTCAAGAAGCCTCCATTATTCCATATCTAGGGTTCCAGGAGGAACTCCTTTTAACATATCGAGCTCCAGGACGACGCACCCTTCAGCCCTCCATTCCCATGCGGCGGCGTTTCTTTTTCCCACAGAGGGGTACCTCCCAATCGGGTAACCCTAATGCCATGGAAATTAGGAGGGTGCGAAATGCCCCCACCCCCTTTCAGTTGTATTATTTAAAAAAAAAAGAGGCAAAGAAGAATGAGGGGGAGAAATATTGCCCAAAAAAAAGGGGGCGTGAGTGATATTTAAAAAAATGAGGAGGAGTTGTAAAAAAAATGTGAGAAGAAAAAAAACCGAAAAAAAAATTAAAAGAGAGAGAGATTTGAAAAGTCGATTAAAAAAAAGAACGGCTTATGGTAAAAAAAAGAGAGAGTTGAACGGCTTGAGAAAAAAAAGAAGAAAAAAAATGAAGAAAATGAAATGATAAAAAAAATGCATGTTATTCACTTGTTTCTCCCAACTTGATGCTATCTGTTCTTTATTCTATCAAGTATGGGAGAAAGGGGGAGTCAGAATTGTATTCTTCACAAATTCAACTGTCCATCTTCGACTGACAGACACTCCAGATTTCTACATGATCATCCATCTTCACCGAGCATCAACTTCTTCCTCGAGGCGCATACTTCTTCTTTTGCGACCCGACTACTACTCCGCGCTGGACTTCTTCTTCTGCAGCGATTCTTCTCCAGGCACGACAGAGATACGTTCCGGTGACCTGCAGGCACGACAGAGATACGTTACGGTGACCTGCAGGTACGACAGAGATACGTTCCGGTGACCTGATATCGCAGTGGTTCTACAGGCATGACAAAGATACGTTCCGATGACCTGAAAGCCGCAGGCCCGTCCTCAAGCAAGGTCTTCTACCAGCAGCGGACTTGTATTCTTCTTGTGATGTATCGTGTGAAGATGTGTTGTATACTTTCTTCTTGTTGCAAGCTGTAGCTTTCTCAGCTCCAGCTTGAGGGGGAGTGTTAGAGAATATTCTGTGTGGCTATTTGTTAAGAGAATATTCTGTAGAGAATATCCTATAGAATATTCTCCCTCGAGCTCCTATATGAAGAGCCTCACACCCCCTGTACTCATTGAGAACTTCAATAGAAGAAACGCCCAATTCAGGGGCTTCTCCCGTGGTTTCATTCCGCTCCTCTCGGAGTAGGGTTCCACGTTAAATCCCGGTGTCCTCTAATGTTTTCTTTATCTTTATTCTCTGATACGCTTCCGCATTATGTTTTTCTACAGTATGGTACCTCAGTTGGTTCCCACTACATGAATGTGAAGCTTATCAACTTCGGAAACATCACATAAGTTCATTTCCTACTTCGTACCACCCACATTCATCAATATTTGATTTTAGCTCATATCAACCCATGCATCCTAGTCGTACTCCGAATGACCTTTATCATTGTTACTGTACGGTCTTTGCGGATGATTCTACTTGTCTGTCATAGGTATTTCATATGAGGAATAAGTCATATGTGTGCTCAAGGGTTACTGATATCATTGACACAAAAGATGTAGTCATAGAAGGCCATGTTGGCGATATATCACCGATATATCGGTTTCGACAAGGTAGGGGTTTCGATATTACCCTATATATCTTTTTACAGGGATATTGGCGATATATCGCTGATATATAATATATCGCCATATCGGCTCATATCGGTCAAAAATGACTGGATTCAGTACAAAAAATCCCGGATATCGATTGATAACGTCGATATTTCGCCAATATCTCTATATATCCATGTTATTATTCATGCAAGATTGATTCAACTATTTATCTAGCTACACCCAGTATTAAAATACATATCTAGCTACACCTAGTATTAAAACACACAATGGTTTATATATATTTTGTTTCGGGTCGGGGGCGCTGCCACCGCACCCCTGTAGGGGGGGCCAACCTGGGCCTCCCCTAGCCCCCTCAGGCTCGCTGACCGGGCAGCGAGACCCCCGTATTGGTAGGGTATAGTGCGACAGGAGGGTGCATACAATGGTTCTTCAACTTGGTGTATGTTTACAAGTTATTTCATGTTGTAAGAACTTGAATGAAATCCATTTCCAATATCTAGAAGTCAATTCTTCAAACACAAAATATCTATAAGTCAAGAATCAAAACATTAATATCGATATGTTCAAAATGATCGATATATGCGATATAAGCTTCATAGACTGATCGATATGTGTGATCTAAGAGTATATCTGTAAGTTATTTAGTGATTTAAGAACTTGGATGAACTCTATTTTCAATATATATAGGTTAACAACTAACAGTACCAGAGATATGTTCGATATGACCGATATGTGCAATATAAATTATAGTCTTCACAAATGATCAATATGTGTCATCTAAGTGTATATTTGTAAGTTATTTAATGTTATAAGAACTTGAATGGAATCCACTTCTAATATCTAAAGGTCAGGAATAAACATTAACAGCGATATGTTCGATATGATGACCGATATGTGCGATATATGGGCTATAAATGATCGATATGTGTGGCATAAGTGTGTATTTGTAGGTTATTTTTTTTAATATCTTGGATGATCTTAATTTCTGAAAAATGATAAAAATGGTTTTTTGAGCCATTTCTGACATTTCCACCAATATCGTCGATATATCGGCGATATATCCCGATATATCCATTTCCGGGTGGACCGAAACGATATCGATATCGATACGGCCTTCCTTGGATGTAGTTTGATGACACGATCACAATTGTCAATCCGATATAGCTCAAGAAATTTGCTCTACACTACTACGAGATTTCTGAATTTCTCAAGGGATTGTTAATCTTACCTCATGTCTCAATACATCAGAACAAAATGGTGTTATAGAATGCAAGCATTGATATATAAATCGATGTTGCGAGGATTCTTCTTAACCAAAGGAATATCTCATCATCTTATTGAGATGCAGTGCTCATCATGACTTCATATAATCTCCTTCCCTCCTCAGCAATTAATGACAAACTCCTTATTAAAATCTTATATCACGCTTGCTTGATCTTTGTTATATCTACTCAGGCATTTGAAAACGTTGTTACTTTTCAATATCTTAGATTGGAGGGTAGATTGGAGGACATGCTGGCTCTACGAGCAATCAAGTTCATACTAAAAATCGAAAAAGGGTGTTGTTCTTTTGATTACATCATTTTTTGACATTATGTCAATGCTAATGTGACATTTTCTAAGGTTGTTCCATTCTTCTCCATTGTAGGGAGCTAGTCTTTCATTGGTCCTACTGAGGAGGACACCTTTAAGACAAGACCTTCGACATCTTTTAAACTATAACATCCAGATGTTACCAACTTTCTCTTATCAGATGACAGCAAATTCATTGATTCAATATAAACGTAATACCTCCCTTCTGAGATGTTACCCAAGGCTTCCTCTGAGATAATTCATAATCTCTAGTATTTCCAATCTGATGTATTTAATGAACAGCTATGAACGGGAAGACGCATGATCTATAGATCACTTGTTAGTCTGATTGGTCCCGCAGTTACACCTTGCATCCTTTTATCCAAGACAATTTCCTTAACCCATTTCATAGATAGTTACAGACAGTTTACAAAGGGCTTATTTATTGTAAAGATACTAGTATCATATATTCAGACTCCCCTACAACCTCGGTGGAAGGTACCATGGAAGAGGAGATGATTGTTTTGATATCTACAGGTACGTGGACCTTGGTGGTCCCATTGGAGGGCTACAGGGTGGCTACTTCAAGATGGATGTTCACAGTAAAGTATAACCCAAATGGAACAATTTCAAAACACAAGACATGACTTGTCGCCAAAAGCTTCATCCATGCCACATAGGGTGGAGGGTGGAATTATTAGGGTGGAATTATTTGATATCTTCTCTCATGTAGTCGACTTTCAACTCCTCGGATCCTTCTTTCAATCTAAGTTTTCAATCATTGGTCTTCTAATAAAATTGGATGTAAAGAATGTGTTCCTCTGTGCTGATTAGGGGTGCACACAGATCGGATAAAATACATAATCCGATCCAATTCGAATTTATTGGATTGAATTGGTTTGTTATATCATTTTAATGGATCGGATCGGATTGGAAATTTTCAAATCCGTTCAAGAATGGATTGGATCGGATCTTTATTGAAATCCGATCTAATCCAATCCGTTAATCTGTTAATATACACATACTTATATACATATACACATATACATGCATACAAGCAAGCAAACATACATGCTTACGTATATAATATCTAAGTGCACCCATTTTGAATTCCATGTAGGACCATAATTAATGCCATTCATCTCATTTTTTTCTCATCAATCTTGGATACAAGTCCTCTTACCACCACCCTTTCTTCTCCCTTGAAAGGCAAATGTCAAAACTCTAAAATAATAAAATATGACTACAATTTGTAGAATTGTAAACCATGTTTGGTTATTCCCCTCCTAATTCCCTCTCTTACACTTTCACTCTTGATTGCCAATATTCCTCTCAGTTCCTACTCAATCCATTTTGATGTTGACTCTTTCTGCACAATGTTATTCCCCTCCAGTACAACCCATTGCCCCTCCCTCACGATGTCGTTTGATGCAGCGTGGAGCCAACGGATAGGGCCCCATATTTGTCTAATATTATTGGACAATTTTATTTACGTTTATTTAAAGTGTCGTGTCTTTAATTAAATAAACAAGATCACATGTGATCTCCAATAATTAGTTATAGAGTTGATTGTTAAATTAGTCGGTTAATTAGTTAGAGTCTAATTAAGATAATTAGTTGTCAATCTAAATTAGTTTTCTATTTTTGTAATATCATCCCTCCTATATAAAGGGATGAGGGTCCAATGTTTTTGAACAGTTCAGTTTGATAATTAATTGAGAATTATTCTCTATCTCCTCTCTCTTCTCTCTTCCCCTCGCGGTCTTCGCGCTTCTTCTCCCTCAACCCCTCGTTCCCGACAAGTTTCTTCTTCTCAACCCCTCTCTTTCTCCACCGAAATTCCACCAATCAAATATTCGATTTTTTTTATTGTCGCGCCGAATCCGGATTTGCATCATTTGGTATCAAAGCATGGCCCACAGATCATCCTCACGATCTGACGATCTGTTCAGACATTCGCGCTGACATACATCGAAGGACCATCGTTTATCCGAGCAAAAACGACGAGCCCTGGACGCCTACAACAAGGAGACGGCGCGCATGTTACGCGAATTCCAAACCACATTCCACGCCCAACATCGCGAGCTTATGGCTACCCTCGAGGCCCTACGTGTTGTTCAATCATTGCCGCCAACCCCCGACAACGTTGACACGAGTTGTGACGAAGAAAGCCCCGTTGTTGAGGAAGATCCGACCGTTGTTCAGATCATTTCGGAAGAAAAAAGCGACGAAACTGTGGCTGTCCAGGTAATCTCAGACCTGCAAACTCTCCCGGAATCGACAAACGCCTCATCGGCAGCCCTGCCGCCAACCCCCACTGCAGCCCCGGCCCCCCCAGCGACCCCCCTGGTCACGTCAGCCCCTCCCGTGAACCCCCTTCTCGCAACCACTGCGGCTCCCGCTCCGCCCCCAAACCCGACGCCACCCCAGGCCATCCAAGCCCTCGCCGCACCGCCGGCGACCCCTCCCGCGACCCCCAACCCCCCCTACGACTCAACCCCGGCCACAGCTACCCCTCCTCCTCCCGCTATTCCCCAGCCCGCGCCTATTCCCCGCACGCCAGCCGTCCCAGCCCTCCCGCCCGCACCTCCTTCTCGCCGCCCACCCCCCCCCCCGCCTACGGCTCCTCCACGCCATCGCCGCCTCCGGCCCCTTCCCCCGCCCCTCCAGCGCCCGCGGTTTCCCTCCTTCTCTCCTTCGCCGCCTACGCCCTGTCGCCTGCGCCTGCGATTCCCTCCCAACACCGCGCGCCCTGCCCTCCCCCTCCCACTCGCCTTCGCCTTCGCCGCTTCCCTTCTCACGCGCACTGACAACCCCCCAGCATTCAACAGAGGCGTCGCCCGTGCCTACGTCCCTGCACCCGGCCCGCGCACCGCGCCCTGCCCTCCCTCCAGCTGTCGCTACCGCCGCGTGAAGCCCACCGCCTGCGCCGATCTACGGGCCACCATCGTGGCGGCGATATGGAAGGGCGAACCCTAACTGGGGGCCCGAAGACTATGGGATGTGAATCCCACGACTTGTGGGATTGGAGATTATTTGGGAAAATTTATAAGAAGCCCCCCCCCTGCAACAGATTTTACTCAAAGGGACAGTTCAAGAGATCCTCTTACAAAAATTACTCAAATGAAGGGGTGCGAAAATTGCGCCCAAGCCCCCGGCAGCAAAAATATTTAAAAAAGAAGGCTGCAAATCAGAAATCTGGGGACCCTCCTTATCCAAATAGGAATAGGGTCTTGGGCTTCCTCTATATAAGGACCCCATGGCTTCTTTCCTTGGACACATCTCCTCCCCTCCTCTCCTTGTGTCATTGCTTCACTATGGATTCTCCAAAGGCCATGTTGTTCATGCCTCATCAATTCTTCGATCATCACAAGGAGACAACAATCAAGAAGACGCCGCCGTTCGCGCCACACATGTTCTTCAACCACGAAGGCCGCGTCACCCACGCCCGCGTATCGATTCCGCCATTCGCTCCACACCAATTCTTCCAGAAGATGACTGAGCACGCAGATTCGACCTCCAAGCCAGCAGATCCAGCAATTCGTCGGGAGACGAATTTTTAAAGCGGAGGAGAGTTGACGCAGCGTTGAGCCAACGGATAGGGCCCCATATTTGTCTAATATTATTGGACAGTTTTATTTACGTTTATTTAAATTGCCGTGTCTTTAATTAAATAAACGAGATCGCATGTGATCTCCAATAATTAGTTATAGAGTTGATTTTTAAATTAGTCGGTTAATTAGTTAGAGTCTAATTAGGATAATTAGTCGTCAATTTAAATTAGTTTTCTGTTTTTGTAATGTCATCCCTCCTATATAAAGGGATGAGGGTCCAATATTTTTGAACAGTTCAGTTTGATAATTAATTGAGAATTATTCTCTATCTCCTCTCTCTTCTCTCTTCCCCTCGCGGTCTTCGCGCTTCTTCTCCCTCAACCCCTCGTTCCCGACGAGTTTCTTCTTCTCAACCCCTCTCTTTCTCCACCAAAATTCCACCAATCAAATATTTGATTTTTTTATTGTCGCGCCGAATCCGGACTTGCATCATCGTTGCATGTCTCATACAACGTTATCCCCCCTCACATGCGACACTATTTGTCCTCAGTATGTTACCACTCTTCTGATCTTCATTAAAAGAAAATAGTTCCAGGATAGTTGATTAGTACATTTCTTAGTTATTCTTGACCCCCTTGCTTCTTATCATTTACTCGCTCTAGCTTGCAACCTTATTGTAGGGATGAAACTAGATTAGTTACATGATCAAATATACTACACATGTCTAAGAACAAACAAGCATTACTTCAATTCCTTTCTTTTTTAATTCGATATATGATTTTGATTTATATTTTTCAGAAAAAATGTATTTTAGTATAGGTGTAACCTTACAAATAAATTACATTTTAAGTCCATTTTAAATGAGAAGCATGTTGCTCAACTAGTGGGCATTTAAGCTAGTTTTGTCTTGGATATTCAATCGTGTATGAATTTGATTATCATTTGATAATACAGAGCTTTGATGGGTATTCTTGAATGTGGTTGGGCTTTGGCATAGCTTAACACACTAAATTAATCATGGACTTCATCAATATCCGAGTATAGAATCATGTTTTTTATTTATCTAATTTTTTTGTATCATTATTTGGTAACTTGTATTATTCTTATTTGAATCATTTGTTGAAAATTGATTGCAAAAAACAAACTAATGCATCATTTCTAAAAAAACTTAAATTTCAAATTCAATATAATCCTTTAGTTTGGTTATGTGATCTTCAAGTTTTTGTAATGGATTAATGGAATCTTTCAACTTTCATTTGATTATATGGTCTTTTTTTATATCTATTCATATTATTGATTAATAAGGTATTATTCAAATGCCGAGGTCTAATGTGCTATAAAAATACAAACACGAGAGAGTAGACTATTGAGTAGGAAAATATAAGTGTAAAAGTCCGATCCAATCCATAATCCAATGGATTGGATCAGATCAGATTGAAGTATTTGATGGATTGGAATGGATTCGAAAAATAAAAATCCATTGAGATTGGATTGGGCATGGATTAAGCTAAAATCCAATCCCATCAACGTGCACCCCTACTGGTGATCGTGAGGAAGCCTTCTATATGCAGCAGCCACCCGGATTCAAGCGTAAGGAGGATTATCATAAGGTTTGCATACTGAAAAAGGCCATTTATGATTTAAAGCAAAGTCTCAAAGCATTATTACCACTATTGCAATATTCAACCAAATGGATCAAATATTCGAACTAATATTTATTCGAGGGGTGACCGAATAGAATTTGCTACTCGATCAATTCGGTTCGACCCAAATATTTGAGTATTCGGCCGAATATTCAACCGACTTTTGCAATAGACTACTGATTTTTTAATATTTGTTTTTGTTAAAGGTCCCCATTTATCCCGATATCACCACAAATGTTAAAGCCCCATATATGTAAGTTGTTAATTGGTACTTTTATCTTGGATTTTTACTGATTGTTGACCATATATGTATGATATATAAGAATATATATTACACATAACTTTTATATTTAAAATAATTAGAAAATACATAGTTGAACAATTCTGAATATTCTCATGAATACCGCGTATTCTTTATTCTATAACCCTTTTGACTAAATACTGAATTCAGCAACAGCGATTATTCCACAAGCTCTTGGAGGATTTGGAAAGCAACAGCACTAATGGATCGTCCTCAGATATCTTTATGATAATGGCATGTGCCCATTGAGATGTTTCTTTAGGCTAGAGGTAATACGTAACGGTAGAGGATTGGTTTTGTCAGAATATAAATATATTATTAATCGTTTACATGAGATTGGTATGATAGAGACTGAGGCTCGTTTCTATGAAGAGGATAAGTCGGTAGATGTGGGGCAATGTCTTTAGTTAGTGGGAAGGATCCTCTATTTTATTATCACTAGACCATAAATCTCCGTTGTTGTAGGAAACTTAATCAGATTAATAATTTTATGTTTTACGAGAGAACAAAACATGTAGAGGTTGATTTACATTTCACTATATCCTCCAGCAAGGACTTCTGAGGACTTCCAGTTTTTCTTCTGCAGACGAGATCGCAGATATGTTTACCAATGCACTCAGCATAGCCTCTTTCGAACAGCATTGTACAAGTTAAAGATATTAGATATCTATGCTCCAGCTTGAGGGGAAAGTTAGAGTATATGAGAGTTGTTACCATGTTGGGATATAGTCTTGTTTTTTTTCTATTCTTGTGCATTCTCCCTAACCCTAGCATCTACAAATATATATAGGGCTAAAGTACATTCTCAATGTTTTATTCTCTTATTATTGTCTATAAGAAGTACAAGAAAGAAGATATGATCAAGTTCAAAGGATTCAAAAATTGTAAAGGGATGCTTATGATAAGAAATTCAATATCAATCCGTCAAATGCTGGCATCATGCAAAAGGATTCCAAAAGGATTCCTTACGAAGATTTGTAAAAGCATTTCCACATTTAATGTAAGCAGGAAATCCTGAGTAGACAAAATTTGCAAACGGGCACCCTTTTATGGAAATTTGATAAACATATTTCAAATCCCAATAACGTGTCTATAAACATCAAATACTAAATCCAAACTCTTTTTTATTGAGTCAACAACCCCTCTAGCCTAAATATATATGTAATAGAAAATGTGTCCATCAATAGATAGCGAACGATGTACTATTTCTCTTTGCTAAGTTAGAAGGCAACAATGCTACGCACGATGTGGCTTTCTTCGGACATCCATATTTTCTGTGTCCGCAAAAAAACATAACTAGTTTAAAGAACAACCAACCTTGCAACGAGAAAAACACTTACTTTGGGCATATCCAATCCCCTCTCTTTTTTTCAATATTTGATCTAGATCTTGGTGATTGTTCAAAGGTTGAGAAGTTCTTCCTATTATTTGACTCACGAAAGTATGATTTCTGAACTGGTCCACTTAAACTGACCATCTCGTTTAGTAAATTACAAACAGATGCTTCAACAAATCTAGTAGCATTAGCACCGATTTCTCGAGAGCAGAAGAGCTGGCTGTAAGCATAGCTTGTCAAATACCGCACTAAGTCAGCAGTTTGAGCCTTGTCTACCTGCAAGCAGTTCAATTTCAAATTACATGTCGGTAACACATGTCAGAATTTGATCTAGTAGCCAAAAGATAATCATTCGAAATTGATGATCATCAATAAATACCATGTTAACAAAGCCTTCTAATTAATAGTGTAGCAAGCAATCATCTTTCAACCAAGATGAAACCCAAAATAGCAGCTAGTTTCGAACTTTAAAATAAGTAAAAATACAAATACTCCAAGTACATATTTTTTAATATTCCAAGTAACTATATTTTTAATATTCCAAATACATATTAGAACTTCGCAGAAATGCTCTAAACAGGGAATGCAGCAAAGTCTATCATTATGGTTATTCAACTAAATGACATTGATTTAAAAAAATATGCATTGATGTTCAAAACAAAAAAATGCATCCAATAATGTCTATTCAAAAATGCGTAGTTCCCAGATGAGAAAGATTGAGAGGTTATTATATTGTCCCAAAAATGAAAACAAGAAGATTGCAAGAGTATATTATCAAACTTAACCTCTCAACATTGGTCATGATTGAATGATCTCAAATCGCCTGAAAACATCATTCTTCATAGATTAGGAGTTTTTGCAAATGAAAGGTAAAACATACTTGCATTAATGATGCAGGTGGATGATTATCATCAAATAATTTAGGGTAAATTATAATTTGGGTCCCCATCTATGGGTCTGATCCCAGAATGGGTCCCGATCTTTAAATTGTAACGATTCGGTTCCGAGAGCCATTAATGTAAGGAACTTTTTGGGGCTAATGACAAGTATACCCTTGTTTAAAAGTTGGAACCCAACCCCATTCCCTTCCCAACAAGGGCATATTCATCATGAACCCCAAATTTTCTATTTCCTAAATGGTCCTGGGACTCAAATCGTTACAATTTAAAGATCGGGACCCATTCTGGGATCGGACCCATAGATGGGGACCCAAATTGTAATTTACCCAATAATTTATGTTAATTAACTTAAGTTTACAAAAGGATGCTCCTATAATATTTGAATATGGGATGTAAACCAACAGATATCCATATTTATTTATATACTTCCAAAAATTGTGCCATATTACCTATGTGCCCAAAGATACTATAATATTACAGTTTCTTGAAATCAAAAAGTATGAGGTAAAAGACCATGAATTTCACCTTCTTTCTCCGCCTGACCAACTTCCTTATTCAACACCCTCCTTTCAAGATGGCTCTCTACACCATGGCTCTGCTAAAGAAGCAACGAACCATAAGCAAACAACGTCAAGATCATTATTAAAGCTATTGTGTGTACACAACAACAACAACAAAGTCTTTTCTCACAATTAAGTAGGGTCGGCTACATGGATTCTTCACCTCCATTCAGATCTATCTTGGATCAACCTCGGGCTTATATCCAAAAAACTAAGATCCCTTCGTATAGTCTTTTTCCAACACTTCTTGGGCCGTCATCGCCCTCTCTTAGCTGGCTCAACATCCTAACACCCGCATCTCCTAACTGGTACATCAACGGATCTTCTTTGTAAATGACCAAACCATCTTAAGAGGTTTTCTCGCATCTTATCCTCGATCGGAGCTACACCAACTTTCTTTCTGATTACATCATTCCAAATCCGATCTTTGCGTGTGCATCCAAACATCCACCTTAGCATTTTCATTTCTGTTACAGCCATTCTCTGCACATGTCTATGGTTCACAGGCCAACATTCAGATCCATAGAGCATAGCAGATCTCACGGTTGTTTTTAAAACTTTCCTTTAACTTTTAAAGGAATTTTCTTATCACAGAGAACAGCAAAGGCTCCTCTCCACTTTAGCCAATCTGCATTTAATCTATTAGTAACATCTCCATCAATTTCATCATCATGTTGCAAAATATATCCCAGATATCTAAAAGAATCTCCCTTGCGAATGTTATCGTCGCCAATCTTCACCTCGATTCCTTCATCATTGCTTCCATCAAAGGTGCACTCCATATATTCCATCTTAACCCTACTTATACGAAATCCTTTAATCTCCAATGCATGTCTCCAGACCTCAAGCTTCTCATTTACTCCATCTCTAGTCTCGTCAATCAACACAATATCATCAACAAATAACATACACCAAGGTAACTCATCCTGAATGTGACTTGTCAACTCGTCCATAATCAAAGTAAAAAGAAATGGATTCAAAGCTGAACCTTGATGTAAACCAATGTTGATGTCAAAATAGTCAGTCTTCCAGATGGGGTCCTTACACAAGATAAAGCCATATCATACATGTCCTTTATGAGGTTAATGTATAGGACAGGTACTTGTCTCTTCTCCAAAACTCTCCATAATATCTCTCGTGGAACAAAATCATAAGCCTTCTCCAAATCAATAAAGATCATATGGAGGTTTTTTCTTTTAGCTTTATAAATCTCCATTGTTCTCCTCAGCATATGGATGGCTTCAATAGTTGAGCGACCTGGCATGAATACGAATTGGTTTTCTTTTATGTTGGAAACTTTCCTCAGGCCCTCAACCTTCTTTCGATCACACGTTCCCAAATTTTCATAGTGTGACTCATCGGTTTGATACCTCTGTAATTTGAACAATTTTGGATGTCTCATTTATTCTTATAAAAAGGCACCACGATACTCCTCCAATCTTCAGGCATTTTCTTCCTTCGCCAAATAACATTGAATAGATTCGTAAGCCAAGTCAAACCACGCTCACCTAAAACTCTCCATACTTTTACAGGAATGTCATCCGGTCCTACACCTTTCCCAGGTCTCATAACCTTCAAAGACTCCTCTACTTCCTTTCTTTGATTCGTCTATAGGTTGCACAGTTCAAGTAACTTCCACTACTAACTAGATCACCCAAAGTGATCTCTCTATTTCTTTCCCTAATGAAAAATTTATGGAAGTATTGCTCCCATCTAGTCTCTATATTCTTTTGAGTAACAAGCATGTGACCTTCATCGTCCTTAATGCATCTCACTTGAGAAAGATCTTTGGCCTTTCTTTCTCTTGCTTTGGCCAACCTGAATATATCCTTCTAGCCCTCCTCAGAGTCGAGATTTTTATACAAAACTTCATAAGCTTTTGACTTAGTTTCGCTTACAGCCTTCTTTGCTTCTTTCTTCGTTATTTTATAGTTTGTGATAGTTTCCTATGTTTTATCCTTAGACATAGCTTTAAAGCATGCTATTTTAATTTTTAGCTTCTCTTGCACCCCTTCACTCCACCACCAAGCCTCCTTTTGACATGGAACTCCTACCTTTGACTCGCCTAGCATCTCTTTGGCTACCTTTCGGATATAAGATGCTACTGCCTCCCACATCTCGTTTGCATTTCCGCTACAATCCCAAGATAAGTCTTCTAAAACCTTCTCCTTGAAGCTCGATAGCTTCGGTGGAAGATTCCACCATCTAGTTCTAGTGATCTTAGGAACCCTCCTTTTCTTTACCGTCCCTTTTATTTGCACATCCAAGACTAACAAGCGATGTTGGGTTGTCAAACTCTCTCCTGAGATTATTTTGCAATCATTACAGCACAACCAATCTCTTCTCATCAACGCAAAGTAATCTACCTGTATTACAGTTGGTCCACTCTTATAAGTAATTAGATGCCCCTCCCTCTTCTTGAAGAGGGTGTTTGCTATGAAAAGATCATATGTCGTTACAAAATCTAGAATGACTTTTCCCTCTTCATTTCTATCCCCAAAACCATATCCCCCATGAACACTAGCATACCTTGAAGCAACTTTTCCCACATGTCCATCAAGGTCTCCACCTATGCAAATCATCTCTATTTGTGGAAATCCTTGTAAAATCTTATCCATATCCTCCCAAAAAGCTTGTGTAGTCCCTTCATCTAAACCAATTTGTGATGCATAAGCTGAGATGATATTTAGAATTTCTTCTTCAAGCACCAATTTTAGCAAAATAATCTGATCCCCCAATTTTTGCACCTCAACCACACAATCCTTCAAATCCTTATGAACAACCAATCCAACACTGTTTTCGCCCTTATATTTACTTGAATACCAAAGTTTAAAGCATGTCTTCCTGATCTCCCTTGCTTTCCAACCCATTTAGTCTCTTGAAGATAGTATATGAATCTTCCTTCTTTCCATCGTGTCCACTATCTCCATCAATTTTCCAGTTAAAGTGCCAATACTCCAACTACCAATCCGCAACTTCCTTTGCAATCTCTTTTGGACTAACTTATTTACTCGTGTGTGTCCATTATGCGAGAACCCTTGCAAATTTTGGACTGCATTCGGGAGGTGATGCAGAGGAGCTAACTTATTTACCCGCATACGTTCCTCATGCGAAAACCCTTGCAAATTTTGAACTACATACAGGCTACAATGTAGCGGCCCTTGCCAATTTTTCATTACATTCGGGCAATGCAAGCTAAAGCTATTGTGTGATGCAGCACGAAATTCGAACTAGGGGGAATCTAGAGCTTTTCGTCAATTCAAATTTGATTTTTAAATTAGGTTTTTATTTTTCATCTATTTAATTAGAGTCTAGTTAAATTACCGGCATGTTAATTTTACTTACAATTAAGTGAGCTCTGCAAATTTTATTTCTAGTTAAATACGAGATCGCAAGTAATCTTGAATCAATCAATTAGTCAGTTAGATCAATTAGAATCCAAATTAGGATTTTATTTGATCTGATTTTATTTTTTTATTTTTGTAATTCCACCCCTCATATATGAAAGGAATGGTAGTCTAATGTTAATTCAGTTCAAGTTGAATCAAATTTGGAGCTTCTCTCATTTCCCTCGCATCTCCCTCCACGTGATCTCTGCGGTTATTTTTCCCCAAATCACTCGCGTCCGATGTGTTTTCTCTTCATCCTCCCGCTAATTTCTTCCACCAAATAATATTTTCAACGTCAAAAAAAATTTGGTATTAGAATTTTATAAAATCAATTAAAATCCTAATTTGGAATCTAATTATCCAATTAAGTAATTAATCTAACTGAATAATTGATTAATTCAAGATCACTTGTGATATTGTTACCTTGGAAATAAAATTTGCAACGGACTCAATTAACCATAAGTAAAATTAACATGATCCTAATTTA
Organism: Ottelia alismoides; assembly: GCA_037367405.1. Taxonomy (NCBI): domain Eukaryota; kingdom Viridiplantae; phylum Streptophyta; class Magnoliopsida; order Alismatales; family Hydrocharitaceae; genus Ottelia; species Ottelia alismoides. The sequence continues at coordinate 683,546 of JAZKJV010005514.1, read as the reverse complement.
ACTAGACTCCAATTAAACAGATGGAAAATACAACAAAGCCCTTTTCCACATTAAGTAGGGTCGGCAACATTGATTCTTTACCTTCATTCAGATCTATATTAGGGCAATCTCAGACTTAGATCCAAAAAAACTAAGATCTCTTTATACAATCTCGGTCCAACACTTCTTGGGCCTTCATCGCCTTCTCTTTGCCGGCTCGACATCCCAAAACTCATATCTCCTAATTGGTGCATCAGTTGACCTCCTTTGTAAATGGCCAAACCACCTTAAGAGGTTTTCTTGTATCTTATCCTCGATCGGAGCTACACCAACTTTCCCTCTAACTGTATCATTCTGAATCCGATCTTTACGTGTGTGTCCACAAATCCACCTTAGCATTTTCGTTCTTGCTACTACCATTCTCTGCATATATCTATGATTGACAGGCCAACATTCAGATCTACATAGCATAACAAGCCTCACGGCTGCTTTGTAAAATTCCTTTGATTTTTAAAAGAATTTCTTATCACAGAGAACAGCAGAGGCTCCTCTTCACTTTAGCCAGCCTGCATTTTTTCTATTAGAAACATCTCCATCAATTTTCCCATGTTGCAAAATAAATCCCAAGTATCTAAAAGAATCTCTCTTCTGAATGTTATCGTCGCCAATCTTTACACGATTCATTCATCATTGTTTCCATCAAAAGTACACTCCACATATTCAGCCTTAGCCCTACTTATACGAAATCCTTTAATCTATAATGAATGGTCTACGGACCTCAAGCTTCTCATTTACTCCATCTCTAGTCTCATCAATCAACACAATATCATCAGCGAACAACATACACTAATGTATCTCATCTTGAATGTGGCTTGTCAACTCGTCCATAATCAAAGTAAAAAGAAATGAACTTAAAGTTGAATCTTCATGCAGACCAATGTTGACGTCAAGATAATCAATCTTCCCAGATTGGATCCTTACACAAGATGAAGGCCTATCATACATATCCTTTATGAGGTTAATGTATAAGACAAGTACTTGTCTCTTCTACAAAGCTCTCCACAATATCTCTCATGGAACAGAATCATAAGTCTTCTCCAAATCAATAAAAATCATTTTTTGAATAAAATTAAACTATTTTTTACGATGGTTGTCGATTACTTAATGCAACACACACAAAGGAGATTTGAACCCTGGTCTTTTGGGTGGTAGGCACACTGCACTGCCACCAGACCATTTAAGTGGGGCATATAAATAAAAATCATATGGAGGTTCTTCCTTTTAACTCTATAAATCTCCATCGCTCTCCTCGGCAAGTGGATGGCTTCAATAGTTGAGCAACATGGCATGAATCTGAATTGGTTTGCTTTTATTTTGGAAACTTACCTCAACCTTCTTTCGATCACGTATTCCCAAATTTTTATAGTGTGACTCATCAGCTTGATACCTCTGTAATTTGAATAATTTTGAATGTCTACTTTGTTCTAATAAAGAGGCACCATGATGCTTCTCCTCCAATCTTCAAGCATTTTCTTACTTCACCAAATAATATTGAATAAATTTGTAAGTCAAGACAAACAACTCTCACCTAAAGCTCCCCATACTTCTATAGGAATGTCATCAGGTCATATATCTTTCTCATGTCTCATAACCTTCAAAGCGTCCACTACTTCCTTCCTTTATATTCATCATCTATAGCTTGCACGACTCAAGTAACTTTCACTGCTAACTAGATCTCCCAAAGTGACCTCTTTATTTCTTCTCCAATGAAAAGTTTATGGAAATACTGCATCCATCTAGTATATATATATATATCCTTATGAGTAAAAGCATGTGACCTTCATCATCCTTAATGCATCTCACTTGAGAAAGGTCTTTAGTCTTTCTTTCTCTTGCTTTGGTCAACCTAAATATATCCTTCTAATCCTCCTTAGAATCGAGATTTTTGTACAAAACTTCATAAGCTTTTGAGTTAGCTTCTCTTACAGCCTTCTTTACTTCTTCGCTATTTTGTAATTTGTGACAGTTTCCTCCGTTCTGTCCTTAGACATAGCTTTGAAAAATGCTCTTTTAATTTTGAGCTTATCTTACATCCCTCCACTCCACCATCAAGCCTCCTTTTGATCTGGAGCTCCTCCATTTGACTCGCCTAGCATCTCTTTGGCTACCCTTCAGATACAAGATGTCACCACCTCCCACATCTTGTTTGCACTCCAGTTACAATTCCAAGATAAGTTTTCTAAAATCTTCTCCATCAAGCTTGATTGCTTCAATTGAAGATTCCACAATCTAGTTCTAATAATCATGGAGACCCTCCTTTTCTTTATTAGCCATTTTATTAGCACATCCATGACTCACAAGCGATGTTGGGTTGTCAAACTCACTCCTGGGATTACTTTGCAGTCTTTGCAACACAACAGATCTCTTCTCCTCAACGTAATGTAATCTATCTATGTTCTGATCGGACTATTCTTATAAGTAATTAAATGCTCCTCCCTCTTCTTGAAAAGAGATTTTGTTATGAAAAGATCATACGCCATTACAAAATCTAGAATGACTTTTCCCTCTTCATTTCTATCCCTGAAGCTATGAACTCTATGAACACTAGCATACCTTGAAGGATCCATTCTCACATGTTCATTAAAGTCTTCACCTAGGCAAATCATCTCTTTTTGTGGGATTCCTTGCATAATCTTATCCAAATACTCCCAAAAAGTTTGTTTATTCCTTTCATCTAAACCAATTTACGGTACATAAATTGAGATGATATTCAAAATTTCTTTTTCGAGTACCAATTTTAGCAAAATAATTTAATCCTCGAATCTTTGCACCTCAACCACACAAACCTTCAAATCCTTATGAACAACTACTCCAATACCATTTATATCGTTATCTTTATCTGAATACCAAAGTTTAAAGCATGTCTTCTCGATCTCCCTTACTTTCTCTCCAACTAATTTTTCTCTTGAAGACATAGTATCTGAATCATTCTTCTTTCCATCGTATCTACAAGCTCCATCGATTTGCCAGTCAAAGTGCCAATATTCCAACTATTTATCCGCAACTTCCTTTGCAACCTCTTTTGGACTAGCTTCATTTCTCACATGCATCCATCATGCGAGAACCCTTGCAAATTTTAGGATGTATCCGAGCGGCGATGCAGCGGAATTAGCTTATTTACTCGCATGTGTTCCTCATGGGAGAACCGTAGCAAATTTTGAACTACATTCGAGCAGCGATGCAGCGGTCCTTGCCAACTTCTCATTGCATTCGGACGATGCAACGCGTCGCTAGTAGGAAATGTCCCAACAAAATCTAAATGTTTGCTAAAATCCATGTTGAAAAGATCCGAACTGTTTTGAGACAAATTCCCAAATAGTGTTCAAGAAAACTATTTGAATTTGACTCTCTTTCGCTGGATGTCGGCTACCTAACGCGGAACCCTCCTCAATTTACCCAGACTTGGGACCGACCATGGTTGAGTAAATTAAATGATGGAAAATAAAAAGTTAATTTAATAACTAAATTTGAATGGACGAAAGGCCTTAGTTTCACCCTAATTCGAATTTCGTGTTGTTGACTACTCTGTCAAGTATATCCTTCTAAAATGGCAAATCTTCTGTGGGTCTGTGCCAAAAGGTGCAAGCCTGTGATTTCTCCGTCCTGGAAAAATATTCCTTTCAATCAGAGTCTGATTTCTCCCTCAACTTAGTGAACTGAAATGCCAGGGTCGAGCAGTAAAAGATCCGACTTGGCAGTTATCTGACCTATTTTTTTACGTTTCACTCGGAGGTAGTGTCAAAATCGAAATTTCGCCGAAATTTTGCGAAATTTGAAACATTGGGCTTCATCAATACCCTGATTCAGTCAACTATATGAACAGCGTTGAACCCATGCGTCTCTCTCTCACACCACCCCAATCCAATTGGCTCGGTTGGAAGCCTTAGAATAGCCACATGATTTATTAAAACCAACATGTTACAGAGTTCTCATTTTTTTGGACTAAAATGTACATGCTTTGAGAGGAGGGGATATGGTACCTATTTATATAAACTTCAGTATGAAGATGGTGGAACCGCTCTTGTATACTCTGTGTTTCAGTGTCCCATCAACCTTAGGAAATGTTGGCCTTAGTGTTTAGTCTTGATGTTTTTTAAGATGAATTATGGGTGCTGGTGTGCCAGCTTCTACATATGATTAGCCACGAATGTAACCACGCATCAAAAAAGCAAACATCAAAGTCTAAATAATCTGGCGCTGGCATTTGATAAATGTTGTTGAATGCTCAGCATAGTCGGATCATCAATGGTCTGAAACATAATGCATGCCAAACTTTTGAAACTATCTCCGGGCGAGAAATGCTAATTCATTTTGAAAATATCAATCAACACTAAGGACCTGTTTGATAACAAGGTTGGGTTGGGTTGGGAGATATCATTCTATGAATAGTAGTTGTTTGGAGGGTTGGGAGGGTTGGAATGATAATTGTGATATGATGTGACATTGATTATGTGTTATATTAACTTTTTTTACTGATTATAATATGTATTTTATGTTAATAATTTTATTTGAACATAGTTAAAAAATATTATACTAAAGAAATTATAGGATCAATACAAGTAATCCCAAGTCCCAACCCAGGTTGAGAGGGTTGGATCCAGGAGTATGTCGGTGTACCCTGGTGTACACCAGCAACCAAACAAGCCCTAATGATCACCCATGACACAGAGTTAAGTTCCGCAATTGTGTGAAAGTGTTTAAAAAATATACGGTGATTTACCAATGCCACTCATGTGATCATCGTTTTTTTCTCTTTAAAAAAGAAGAAAAATACTGTCATAAGAACATCCAAAAATATGCAACCGATTTAATTCGTGGAAAGTTGAAGATAAGATGATGAAGAAAATGAATTAAAATTAACTCTGAACACAGTGAAGTGTATACTTACGCTGCCTCCTACAGGATTCAGAAAGAAGCTCATCCGCTGCACAGTCTCCGAACAATTCTTGAACAAGAAAGGAGATGCATTATTTACAACAACTCTGATATCCTTTTCCGGAAGCAACCTGATCCAAGTTGCGACACAGACGAAGATGAGAATAACATACAACTGCATCTAGCCACTGATAAACTTTTCAACTTCTAAAATATTCTATGTCCTTTATACCACTTCCAAGCAGGGATCGCCATATCGCGATATATCGTCGATATATCGGTATCGACAGGTCACCGATATATCGCCGATATGGACGATATCGGATATCGACAGGAGAAAAAGCCTTGGTGGATACCGGGTTTCGGCGATATGCGTCGATATATCGCCGATATATCGGCGATATATCAGTATCGACATTGTATCGAAACGATATCGATACCGATATTTCCTTCCTTGCTTCCAAGTCATCCAAGTTTTGACCCTGGTGCTGGAAAAACAAGCCATGCTTTATCAAAGGCATAAAATCTCCCAAACCCATCACATCCTCGATCAAAAACTTCACAAAAAAGTCTAAAGTGTTTTCGCAATCACTTGCAACAGACAGCTAAAATAATCAACTTCTAAAATATTATATGTCCTTTATTCACTTCCAAGTATCCAAGTTTTGATCCTGGTGCTGGAAAAAACCAGCAATGTTTTATCAAAGACATGAAAATCTCCCAACCATCACATCCTCGATCAAAAACTTCACAAAAAAAATCTAAACTTCGAATTTCCGCAATCACTTGCAACAGACACCTCCCCCCTTACTTCAGAAGCGTCGGCCGGTTATGGGCGAACGAGAGGCACGCCCGGACGCCCCTCGCGAACTCGTCTTGTACCTCGAGCGACTCGTCGAACGCGTCGACGCCATCTCCGCCATCCCCACTATGGGCGTAGCCTCCGGAGGTAACGTGCTCCAAGAATCTCGACCATTCCGGCCACGCGCGGCTGGCGTCGTGGTTATGGACGGCGGGATGGGAGTGGAAGTCGTGGGAGGCTCGGAGGGAGGGGAGAAGGAGAAGGCGGCGGCGGGGCTTGAGGGTGGGGAGGGAAGGGAGGGCGGAGAAGTGGCGGAGGGCGAGGCGGAGGGGGGAGGAAGGGCGGGGGAAGGAGGTGGAGAGAAGCATCAGGAGCCTCGAAGTTGCGCCCATCGGTGGGGGCCGATGGCCGGCTGGATATAAAACCCTACCGCACTGCCGGAGAAAAGCTTAGCAGGAATGAGTGGACAGGAGAAGGCCACACCCGAGCTGGGTTTAAGGTTTTATTTGTTGAACGGAATCTCCGGCTTGTTTGCAAAAATATTCATTGAATTTCATGAAAGAAAAAATCAGAAGATAAATTCAATGGTAAATAGATGTATAAGAAAAACAAAGAGAATAATAATTAGGAAACTAGACAATACAACACTCCCGGCTGAATTATTGACAAAAAAAACCTTGAGAAATAGTGAACAATCTTTTTTCATTATCGGCTAACAGAAGATCACAAAATAAAAAAGAAACAACTCTCACACATAATCACGACCATGGAGAACATAGTTTCGATACGAGATGAAACCAACTCCATGCTCACAATCACTTCCGCAATAAGGATGGATGGTGAATATGCTCAAAGGTAAAGTATAGAACATGGCTCAAAATATCGTGTCATATCGTTGTACATCAATCATCATCGAGTTGGTGATATCTATAAGGGGGTGATTGTAATTTTCTCAAGTTTCGGTGATATATTGCATGCATATTGTTAGTTTATCACTAATGTGTGAAAATAATAAGATTCCTTTAGTTTTTTATTTCCATTTCACCTCCCATTCACTAATATCCGCCCATACATTTCCCCATTTCAATCAAAATCTGCTCAGAGAACACTGATTATTTGAAGATTCATAGATTATTTGAGATTTTGGAGGTACAGATAGGCCACCAGACAATGATATGCCAATTCAAGTTTTTGATTTTTTTGTTAAACAGACTATCATATAGTCTCTTTAATATTTACTTATTTGTTTCTCTGCAAATTGTGCGTTAAATTCTAATGTTTAAAGTATTCTATCTTTCCAACTAGATGAAGATTTGGCTAGATTTACTAATGTCATACAATATCCTCATTCTCAGGTTAAAATTAATTTTGGTATGTCAAATCAATGTTTTAAAATAAAATGTACTTTTAAAGTTTGATATGAAAACGAATCTTTCTATGCCAAGTCTTAATCTTTTTTACAAATCTGAGGGATTTTCTATTGTTGCATTTGTGGTGTATCATCCCATTCACGTTGAGGGGTGAAGATCGTGGCTTTCCAATATTGATATCAAACGGGGTGGATTTAGAAGAGATCTTGGTTGGAAATATGCAGTTGTTGTCGATAGTTAAGAAACGAAGCCTAAGTGTAAATTCTACGGAAGATAAAAGGAGGAGGTGGGATTGGGAGTGTTTACAAACAAAGCTAGTCTTATATTCACCCTTCCATTTGAAAAGATTTAAAAAAAAACTTTTTCCAAACCATGTCACATTATATAAATAGATTTTCAAAATATTTTCAAATGATTTTCAAAATAAGTAAAATCTTCATTTTTCAAACCAGTGTCAAACATTTTTCAAAACAATGTCACATAGTCAGAAGATTTTTTAAACCATTTTATAAGTATTTTTAAACAAGTCAGTTCAAAAAACTATACCCTAACCTAAAAATTTTGAAAATTTTTGAAATATGAGTTATGGCTAAAGTATATAATAAATATATACGGTCCACCCCCCTATACTTAGCTTTTGTTATGTCCTCACAGTACAAAGTGATACAAAGCCATTGCTCATGCTAAATTACAAGGTGATATACAAGAACTGACTCGGGCTTTCCCTATATATGTAGGTTATAAATAACCTAAGTATAAAAAGGTGATTGAAAAGAGGGATCAAATGAGTGAAGAATAGAAGATGACCTGGACTCGGGTCTCCCCTGTAATTAGGCTGAGAAAAGCCTAAGGATAGAAATATGCAATGAAGATGGAGGGACCGAGGTGAACACTCAGAGATGGACATGGTTCCCCCTATACTTAGGCTGAAGAGTAGCCTAAGTATGATGAATATGGAATTAAGTATGGGAAATCGAGACACTAGTTAAGGTTATAGTGGAATGGATCTACAAGATGGTTGAATCTTCGAAGATGAATGAAGTTATGAGATGGATTAATGGAGTGTCTAGGGTTACAGGAGGGTTGGAAAGAATACATCAACCATTCAGGCAAACATCCTTAGTTCACCAACTCACGCATGAAGATCAAAAAAATGTCAGTCATTTTATCTTATCGATTTTATTGACGATCATCCGAAATTTCAGTCGGTTACATATGGTTTAATGATAGGTTTTGGGCACTACCCTAGGGACGCATTCTGACCTCTCAACATGCAAACACATCCTGCGTACAATACGGATATTGCTCTCCCATAATACAAGTGTAATATTTACTCCATTTTATTCAGGTCGACTCACATTATCAGTCCTGATTTTAGCTTAGGTTGTCACTGAATGTTAATGTGAGCTCAAATCAAGCATCCATCGTCTAACAACCAGGCCCAATTCTATTTAAATCCTAGGTGATGAATCAAGGTAAAGAAATCGAGAAAGAACTAATGCATACGATAAAACCATGATGCATGTTTAAGAGAAAAACTTACAGTGCCTCCAGCATTCTTCATGCAAGTGCAAGAGTGAATTAAATTTATCACTATATGCATGCAAGTCGATAAAAAACTGCACCTAAAACATGCTATTATTAGTGGTAAAGAATGTGATTTGATTTTTGTCTAAGTAGAGCGAGTTTATAGTATGTCTCGTTGAATCATATGAGATGAAGTGAATCTCATAGATTCTTATTCAATGTGTCCTACCTACGATCAAGCACAAAATGATAAAAATGAATCTAGCTCAAAGATTGTGTGCCTAACCCTAGGTCGAACACTCAAGTGAAGCCCCACTCGGATTAGGTGTGAAACATGCTCCACACACCACATGATAGTCTGGGTCTTTGAATACACATGTGAGCCCTCAAACGAGGACCTCTATAAAATATTTATTTTAGACTTATATACAACACATGAATGTTAATTAAATCTCTTGATTCTTCAGAAGATGCTTCTGCAACTCCTCACAGTGGGAGCTCCGGGTTCCACGCCTCCATATCTATCAAGCGTCATCGATCTCCAAGGGCCCTACCATAAAAGATGAGCATTAGATATACATCAAGACAGATAATCAACATGACAACAAAACTAAACAATGCAAAACAACACCAACAAACAAGTTGACCTAAAGAGTCAAAATCATCAACTCAATTAAACATTAAAACCTAATCAATCATAAAGATGAGTCGTGTCCCTAGCAACGACGGTATCTGATGAACCACATTTTCACTTCTTTAAGAATGGAGAATTGTTGTAGTGCAGGGGGTGAAATCGGATCTATTAGCAACCACACTTTTGTTTATGTGGAATATTTTTTACTTGGTAAGTGTACCATGGTCGAATATAGGGACACGAGCTATCGATCAATCGGGTAATAAGATTCAAGTTAAGCGATTACTTCTTCTGCTAGGTCAACAATGCAATAGACAAATGTAATGCAAAACAAGATGAATGAACCAAATGCATTTTTTATACATTTTATGCAAGTTAATAAAGAGACATAATGCGATAGAATGCAATGTAAGACAAAAAATACTATACAAACAAGCCCCTCAATAAATCAATACAATGAATACAAATATGAGCACTTTCATGGTTCATTTAGTGCAACAAACTAAATCCATGTGTTATACAATTGGCAACTAAATGAAGAGTGAAATGACACAATATGTATAGAACAGAGTGGTCATGTTCCATGAGTCCATTCAGTAATTAATTTATGCCAATATATATATGATGAAATAAGCTTTGAAACAAAATTGAAATCATCAGATAATGAGTCCATATGCTCGAGATATGAAGCGAAGATTCTAGTGTCATAAACGTAAGAAAAACAAAAAAATTAAATACAAAAGCATCACATTCAGATCCCTGGAGGGGTATTTTTGCAGTAAAATAAAATCGATGGGCTTTCCTTGGAAATTTCCTTACATGCGGGGATTTGTTTGTAATTTCAAAGAAAGTACAGGGTATAGTTGCAATTTACCCAACACATGTACATTCATGGCATGTGTGGCAGAGGCTCGGATCTGGGTCTGGGTCGGTAGTAGGTTCCTCGGGCCACGTGGGTGGCTCAAGAGGCCTCGGAGGTGGCTCGATCCCACCGAGCATGGGAGGTCTCGTCCAAGCCACGGGAGGAACGAGGGCATCCTATCGTGCGATCGGACAGTAACTACTTCTTGAGATCTTCCCCTCCTCCTCCGCATCTAGCACCGCGAATGGGTCTCCAGCGAGAGCCCTCCTCCTCCTCCTTGCTCCATTATGCAGCCTAAACGTCGTTGAAGCTTCCTGAAGATCGCGCAAAGGAATTAGTTGGTCGAGGAGGGCCTGACGAAGAAGATGACCGCCATAATGGTTCTGACCTTGTAGTAGAAGAAATCCTGGAGTGGGGGGAGGTTCTAACCGAGTTGGGAGAGGTTCGGAGGCATCAGTATGGGTCACCAACCCACGGTGGATCTTTAGGGCATATAAGGTGAAGGTGGTGGTACATCGTAAGAAACATACAAGAAAACAGAATAAAAACGAAACCTAACTTACCTGGAGATCTAGAGAAAACACAATGCGAAAGGGAGGCAGCTTGGGATGAGCTCTTGAGGATGCCCCGGTCTTCCCTGACCCCCCCCCCCCCACATAGCCATGGGGAGCAGCTCAGACGGTCGTAGAGGCAACCCTAGCATGGCCCATCGGCCATGGATCATCAATGGGGGCTCTTCCCATCCTCACTCTTCAATCCTACCCCCTGTCACAGGGAGGTGAAGAAGATATGGTGGAGCCCCCTCGTAAAGGTGGATGAGTCAAAATGGATCTGGAGGGGGAGATTTTGAAGAAGAGGGAATCGGCTCCAAGTGGTGGGAGTCGTGGGTTCAACTGTCGACACCTCATACGATGTGGGGTGAGATGAGGAATTAGGGTTTAGGCGTGGAAGGATGTGATGTGGTCAACATCTAGGAGGTGGAGTGAGGTGGGAAGCAACTGTGAGGTGGTTGAGGGATCGTGGAGATGGAGGGTAGTTGAGAAGGGGGAGTTGTATGAGAGAGAGAGAGGAGCTGGAGGTACATGATGGGTCTTGATCGTTGGATATAATGATCCAATGGCTAAGGACATGGTGTAAGCGGGGGCTCAGATACGCCAGATGAGATCTGATCGAGAGGCTAGGAGTGAGGCACGAACGTATGCTCTGATCGCATCTGGTGGCGTGATCGAAGGGTGGAGGAGCATGTAGGAGTGAATGGCTCTGATGTGATCCATCAGAAGGAGATGGATGGTGGGGAAGCGAGGTGCATGGGATAAAAGGGCCGGGCAACGTGGTTGATCCAGAGAGCACTGCGTAGACTAATAAAAAATAAAATAAGAAAAACAAAGAAAATCAAAAAGAAATATATACAAGAATTAGAAAAGGTGCAAAACATAATTTTTCATGTTGATTAAAAAGTCAATATAGATTATATGGACATAGGAATATTTTGTAAGTATTTTTTAAAGATTAAAAAATACTTGTTTTATTTTTTTGAGCGTTTTTTATATTTTTTAATTTAAGGATAATGACAAAACAAATATGAACAAGATTTATATAATTTTTGGGATTTTTTATACTTAAGAAAATAAATAAATAAATAAATAAAATAGGGTTAATTATATACAATAATTAGGGTTAGTTATGAACTAGGGTCGGTTAATTAAATAGGGTTAATTAGTGATTAATTTTTTTGAAAAGTCTAAGAAAGGAGGATAATAAATAAGGAATGTGTTGATAAATCATAGATTCATCAGGGTCCTTATGTAATTTTCCTTTTTGAGCTCTTTAGTGTTCCATGCTATATAAGAACCTTAGACCTCTTAAATAGCATATGCTACTTTTCATTCTCAATAATCTCTACATGGTGTCAGATGATCAGTCCTAGACCTGGGCTTGTATCCTAACGCCCACGGCCACCCCTAACCTCTCTGGGCTAGGTGTGACTCCATCCAAGGCCATGTGTGATTGTCGTCACCGACCCGACCCTTCACACGAGCCTCTTTCTTCATCGTCAGGCTGCATATGGGGACTTCTTCACGATGGTAGGTGGTTACTCGAGGGACTCCAGCCCCATAGAAACTAGAACCTTATGGGCAAAGCTGCCCCAAGTATTACCCTTCCCTTAGCCACCACCGTAAAAGCCCTGAGGTGGTCACCATCATTGTCTTCATGATGATTGAATTTCCTCAACAATCAGACAACTATTGTTCATTTTGGAAGAAGATCATTGTTATTCCCCCCAATCGAAAGGAGCTTCAAGCGATGTGTTGTAACCTCAAGGTCCAAGTGCTCTCGATCTGTTCTCGCTTGATGTCGAGACTCCAGATTAGGTCCTACACTTTGTTGCTCCAAGAAGATTGGATGTAGTACTCGAACAATGCACGATGGATCTCCAAATGATGAAAAATCAACAACAATCGACTGCTAAGAGAGAATACAGTCATGCTCATTGAAGCTCTAGATAACAGTGTTTGGTCTTGGATTTAAGGATTGCAGGTGGTTCAAATCGAGACTCCAGACATGGTGCTTTGCGGATCGGTCGGATCGTGTCTGTATGCACCTTGTTCTTCCCCAAAATTAGAGATGGCGAAATCGATCTGCGAAGGTCTCGATTAGACGATGGTTTTGTTGATGTATTCTTTGATCTAAGGCATTGATCCTCATGTAGATTTAATCAAGTGGATGCTACTCGAAGTAAATTTGATTGGTTGAGCTTCGATTTGCCTATAGTATCAGGCTCTCCATGTGAACTTATAGGTGTGGTGAATTCATCTCCGATGGAGTCCATATCTAATGATGCTCGTTATTCTCTAGGTCTTACAGATTAGGAACTAAGGTTTGAGGTTCGACCTCGATCATAATTTTAACAAAAATGGGAAAATGGATGAAGAGCTCCATTGGCGGTGGAGGAATTAGAGCTCCAACTCTTAGATCTATGATAACCCCAGTTGATCAGCAATTGATGAACATGGAGAAGTAGAAACAATCGAGATGGAGTGATCGAAGGTGATTTTTATGTTGGTGTGTATAGAAAATGGAGGAGAAGGGAGGGATAGAGGATAGAAGAGAGGGACTAAGATGAGAAACATAAGAGGAATATGGACTACCTGGAAGCTACGTGAAGGAGTGTGGATGGATTCACTTGGGGAGGAGCTCGAAGGAGATCCATGGATTCTTGCCTCGACACGGTAGTGGCGCAGAGGCTTCTCGTGGTGGAGTTGTGCTCATGCCAATGTATGATCATGTCAGACCTCTCTCCAATACCTCGGTCGACGATGATGAAGGCAGAATGTTACTCTCGCTCTCTTCTAACTGGAGCTCACTGGAATGAAATGAAGCAAATGTCAGATCCTCGAGCTTGAGGAAGGAGGAGGAGCTTTATAGAAGAAGAGGGAGGTCCAACTGCAGTGCACCTGGATGGGGTTTGAGCGGTGATTATGGCTGACGTAGAGGTGAGGTTGTTAGCGAACGTCTAATGGTCCCAGGTCATTAGGCGAACTAAGGAAGAAGAGGGAGGAGAAGGGAGAAAGAGGAGGAAGAAAGAAGAAGAAGAAGAAGAAGAAGAAGGGAAGGAAGAAGAAGAAGGGGAGAAAGAAGCGGTTGAACGGTCAACCTCTCTTATCTCCCCAATCAGGAGGCGACACGTGGCATGGGCCACTAAATGACATAACAATAAATGGGACAAAAAGGACTTACGTATTTATATAAACTAAATACATATAAACTAATTAATAAATAGTAAATTAATTCAAATAAATAATAATATAAACAATAAATGTTAATAATTTAATAATAATTTATTTAATTCTAATTAATTAAATAATTTATTTTAAATGGTTAAATAATATAAATACTACAATTTATAGGTGTAAATTACCTATAGACAATAATTTATTGATTTTTAATTAATTAATTTTACATATAAGTTATTTATTTTATATTTTATTAATTTAATATATTTTATGAGGATTATAGATATATTTTTATTTTATTTTGATAATAAAACTTAGTTAGTTAAATAAATAATATTATGTACAATGTATGTACATTATGCCTATATAATAACTATATTTATTTATTTGTTATTATTTTAAACTTTGATAATTTTATTTTCATTTTATATACTTATTGTAAAATATGAGAAAATAACAAAAATATAAATAAGAAGAAAATGAGAAGAATAAAATAGTAGGAAACAATGTACGGTTGTATAGATATCATAGTACCCCGAAAAGCCAACTTTTGCATGTTAGCTCCTGTTGAAATCTAGAATGCGTAAGCGAATCGATAAATAGAGCTTGTAAATAAAGAAATATAAATATGGAACGCTTGTGATTTCACGTGGAACCCGACCCTCTAAGGAGCAGAATGAAACCACGGGAGAAGGCTCAAAGGGTCGTATGTTTTTATTGAACTTTCTTATTGAGAAGGGTACGAGGCTCCTTATATAGCCCCATGTATAGATCAGAGGTGGGACTAAACATGAGTGGGTGGTAACTGGATTCTGGGGAGATCCAATTACCCCTCTATTACATTATCCAACACTCTCCCACAAGCTAGAGCTAAGAAAGTCGTAGCTTGCAATAAAAAGAAAAAGTATACAACGCATCTTCACACGATACATCACAAGAAGAATATATGTCAGGTGCTGGTAGAAGACCTCGCTCGAGGATAGGTCTGTGACTTTCAGGTCATCGGAATGTATTCTCTGCAATGCATGTAGAGTCGCTGCGATATCAGGTCACTGGAACATATCTCTTTCGTGCATGTAGGTCGTCGGAATGTATCTCTGTCGTGCCTAGAGAAGAATCACAATAGAAGAAATCCAGTGCGAAGTAGTAGTTAGGTAGTGAAAGAAGAAGTACACCCTGACAAATAAATCGATGCTCGGTGAAGATGGATGATTGCAGTAGCAGTCTGGAGTATCGGTCTGCCAGTCGTGGTTGGGTAGTAGAAGTCCTGAAAATTCATCTCTTACTCCCTCTTTCTCCCATACTTGATAGAATAAGAGCGTGAATCAAGTTGAGAGAATAAAGAAACATGTTTTTTTCCTTTTTCTTCTTTTTTGCGCCTCTCTTTTTTTGCACAAATCATTTTTTTGCAGTTTTTTTGCTATATTTTTTGCTTAGTTGTTCATTTTTTGGCTATTCTTCCTTCTTCTTCTTTTTACGATCGATTTTTTTCTCTATTTCTTCTCTCTTTTTTTAGAACCACTGCCCAACTTGGGACAAACTACCTCTTCTCTTTTTTTTTTTGAAAAAAGGTGCGGCCCAAATTGACCCAATATGCTCTCAGCCTTCCTTTTTTTAAAAATCAGCACATGCCCCAACTAGGCCCAAACATTCACATCCACATCTTAAAAAAAATTCAAAGAACAATAGCCCATTTAAATGGGCTTTACATTTTCTCCCCTCCCTTTTTAATAAAAGAAGGGCCTCGAGCATCTCTTTCTATTCTAGAAAGTCTGTGTAGTGTTCTCGTGGGAACCCAATGAGCAGCTTCGAGTTTGCCACTGCCTCCTACTTTAGATCTGGAGAGAACCTTCGTGCCGCAGCAGTACACCTTCATGTCGTGGCCCCACAATAACATGGAGCAGTCGAACTTCGATGCCACCACCTTGTTATGGAGGGGAGCTGCGTAGGCGCGAGAGATGCGATGCTCATCAGTTTTTTTCTTCTTGGCACCTTTGCACGTGAAGTTGTCACCGAATCAGAGTGTCGATAGCCTGGAGTACATGATTATAGATGTGTGATGGAGAGGGTTTCACGCTGAAGAGATGGATTTGTTGTTTTCTTCTTCAGGATTTCTTGGGCATTGGCATGGAGATGGCTTTGCAGTTGGATCTCCGCATATTCGCCTAGAGTGGAGGTAGAGTGTGCCTAGAGATGAACAAATGGGTGCGCGTGTTCTGCGGATTCCCCCACCTTTTATTAGAGTTTCTTCTACTTGGGCCTTCGGGGGGGGGACGGTGCTTGGCCATATCATCTCCAACAGGGGCATGGAGGTTGATCCGGCCAAGGTAGATGTCATTAGAAAACTCGCACCGACATCCAACTTGCGGCAGTTACGGTCTTTCCTTGGGCACGTCGGTTTCTACTGGCGCTTCATTCACGATTTCAGTAGGATTTCCCGACCGTTAACTGATCTGCTGACGAAAGACACCGAGTTCCTTATCGATGACAAGTGTCTTTCGTCGTTTGAGACTCTCAAGCGATGTGTTGTTGAGGCTCCTGTTCTCCAGCCGCCTGATTGGTCTCTCCCATTCGAGATCATGACGGATGCCTCCGATTTTGCCGTAGGGGCCGTGCTGGGACAGAGGAGGGATGGAGTCCCATTTGCCATTCACTACGCTAGCCGTACATTGGATGCCGCTCAGCGGAACTACACAGTCACTGAGAAGGAGATGCTAGCCGTAGTCTTTGCCCTGGATAAGTTCAGATCATACATTATTGGATCTAGAGTGACCTTATACACTGATCATACTGCCATCAGGTACCTCATGGCAAAGAAGGATGCCAAAGCCAGATTGACCAGATGGATCCTTCTACTCCAGGAGTTTGACATAGAGATTAAGGATAAGCATGAAGTCAAGAATGTGGTGGCGGATCATCTCTCCCGATTAGAGCATCTTGAGGATTCTGAGCAGACTGAGCCTACATGTGAGACCTTCCCAGATGTGGCGATCCTTGCTATCGCCTCTCTCCCATGGTATGCCGATATTGTGAACTTTCTTGTTGCTAAGAAAGTCCCACCAGATTGGCCCAGGCAGAGACTTGAGACCTTCCTCGCGAAGGCCAAGTCCTACCACTGGGAGGATCCCATCCTTTACCATGAAGGAGGGGATAGCGCCTGGCGTAGGTGCATTCCTCAGGAGGAGCACCATAGCGTCCTCACTTACTGCCACAAGCTTGAGGCAGGAGGACATCACTCTGGGAGGAGAACGACACATAAAGTGCTCCAATCCGGCCTATGGTGGCCTACCCTCTTCAAGGACTCTGACGAGTTCGTGAAGAGGTGTACTGACTATCAGAGGATGGGCACTTGTGGACATCGTGATATGATGCCGATGCAACCCATTCACTTCTGTGAGGTTTTTGACGCATGGGGCATCGATTTCATGGGTCCATTCCCTAAGATTAAGGGATTCGAGTACATTCTGTTGGCCGTGGATTATGTGAGTCATTGGGTTGAGGCCATCCCCGCCCGAACCGCATATGCTAGGACTGTTTGCAGATTTTTGAGGAAGCATATCATTTCACAGTTCGGGGTACCTCGAGTGTTGATATCTGACGGGGGGTCTCATTTCGTCAATGACCGGGTGAATGCCCTTGCTAGCGAGTTCGGCATAGACCATCGAGTTGCCACTCCATACCATCCTCAGACGAATGGTCTAGCCGAAGTGTCGAACAGGGAGATCAAGACTATATTGCAGAAAGTCACCCGCCCTGACCGAAAGGATTGGTCACAGCTTTTGGACTCGGTCTTGTGGGCATATCGGACGTCTTTCAAGACACCTTTGGGCACATCTCCCTTTCGCCTCGTTTATGGCAAGCCGTGCCATTTACCTGTTGAGTTGAGGCATATGTCACTTTGGGCTGTCACAGATATACTTTTGGATCCATATAGTGTAGGAGACCAGAGAAGGGCATAGTTAGCAGCCTTGGAGGAGCTTCATGATACCGCCTTCTCAAACAGCCTACAGTACAAGGAGAGAGTAAAGGAGTGGCATGATTCTCATATCAACCACAAGCATTTTGAGCCTGGACAGAGAGTATGGTTGTTTGATGCTAGGCTTCGTTTATTTCCAGGGAAGCTACAGAGCAAATGGAAGGGACCGTATCTAGTGAGAAAGGTACACGACAATGGGAGTATTGACATATCTGAGTTGTCTTCTGAGAGTACCTTTCGAGTGAACGGCCAGCGGCTCAAGCCATTTCTAGATCATGAGCCGCGGGTCGTTGATGTTGCCCCTATTCACTTTGCGTGAGATGTGGTCTCTTGACTCACATCTATTGCATCTCACGCTTGATTATCACTATTCTCCCGACTTGTATAGATCCAGTTATCCATATCATTCCATTCTTTAGTCCCACATCCCTTTCCTCATCTTTTGATTATGCTATACTTAGGGTGTACTTTACCCTAAGTATAGGGGGGATGTAGGACTCTCGGGTATTCTTTTGATTCTTTCTACCTTTGTTTTTGCTGCCTATACTTAGGGATATTTTACCCTAAGTATAGGGGGGGTAGACCCTGTACATTCTTCAATCGGTTTTCCCTTCGTGTACAGCCTGCTATACTTAGGATTATTTGATCCTAAGTATAGGGGGAAAAGCCGAGATCCTCTTGATTTTCTATTATTTCATTCATCTTTGTATATAGCCTTCCTTTTCACTTCCCTATACTAAGCACGAGTTATGTCTCTTTCATCGCTCTTGACTCTGAGGACATCGTTCGAGCTAAGTATAGGGGGTGTGTATATATTCCATATATACTTTAGCCATAACTCGTACTTTGTGTGAGTGTGTTAATAAATAAAAATGGCTAATGGCTAAAAATCCAAAAATCCATAAAAATTAAAAAATTTTCCCTGTAAATAAACATTTTTTTATTGCACATACATAGCTATTGTACAAATTATTTTTGTAAAAATGTTTTCAGAATTTTTTTGTGTAAAGATTGTGTAAATATGTGTATATCAAAATTACATATATAGTACATAATTTTTCCAAAATGTTTTGAAAATTAAAAGTTTGCAAAAACCTTGTGTAAATATTTTGCAAAACTTGCATTCATGCACACATCCATGATTTCAAAACATTTTTCAAAAATTTTTGCATTTGTGTAAATATTGTGTAAATAGCATCCTTGTATATATATGTATAGTTTTTCCTGGATTATAGTTGACATTTAAACTAGCCTGGAATTAATTGGGAAATGGAGCTTGATTAAGATCTTAATCCACCTAATTCTAAGAGGAACCTTATAGGACTTAGGGTTAAGGCTTTTCAAGTCCATGGTGACTTAATTCTTTGAGTCCACTAGGCTATGATCACATGTCATCTCAATGAGCCTAAGTAGAGCACTTAACAACACACACATGACTCATATAGACAATGGCTTTACTTGGACCCGCACTTTGCACCGAGCTCTCTACGGAGGAGGTGGTGAGGAGGCAGTCTTCCTTGACTTGGGGTAGCATATGAGGGTAGTACTTCTAGGCGGAACCTCTCTTCTTCTTTTAGTGAAGGAAGTGCGTCTCAACTTGGTCTGGTTGCCATGAGATCTAACGACGGGAGTTGTGAGTTGCAATAATGCTTCAAAAGAGGGATAGTCTACTGGCTCAAGAGGAAAAACTCCTTATGTATATATGCTACAAATTGTATACGTTGTATAGATGCACTGGAAAAAAATGCAAAAAGAAGATAACTCCAAAAAAGTGGTGGGTCTGATAGAAAATGATAATCCCACCGGAGTATGTATATAGTGCAAATAAGCAAAGCTTGAGATCATGTTCCATCTTATGTAGCTTGTAGCAGGGAGACTTAGCTACACTGGTTGAGCTCCCAAGGATACATGGCTACACTGGCCATGGTCCATTCTCTTCTTCCCCCTCTTCTTGAGCCGGTTGAACTTGAACTTAGAAGGGAATACCCCGCTCCTCGAGGAAAGAGTGGCCAGACTAGGGTCATAGAGTTACCTTGTTGGGGAGGGTTGTCAAGTTACTACTTCTGAGGTGGAGAGCTATACCTGACTTACACAGTACAAGGAAAGATTCATAGTCTTCAGGGTTTGTGTATGTAGACTTGTTCTGATCTGGATTGTTGAGGAGTCTTGATTATAGATTGGTGGATCTTAGAGGCTGATGAGTTTTAAACCTAAGTCTAAATAAGGTTCCGACACATTAATAATCCAAAGATCTGATCGAGCTCCATATTTCAATTTAATGAAGGCAAGTTTAATTATCAGCATTAATCCATGCATTTTCTCCTTTTTTTCTTTTTCTTTTTCAATTCTTTTTCAAATAAGTGTTTGCTAAGGGACTAGCAAAGTTAAGTATAGGGGGGTGATGAATACCCATTATCACTCTTTATTCTTTTATTTTAGCTAAAAAACCCATGCAAAACACATGTATATTCTTGTAAATATCAATAATTGTCAAATAGCATGCATTGTGTAATTATGAATAATTAGCATGTTTTATGCATAAATAAAAGAATAAAGAAATAAAAGAAAAAGAGGGAGATATTTAGAATAAATATTGAGCGACCTAATCCCAAGGGAGGGCTCAGCATGGGCTTGACCGCATAAAAACCCAAGTAGAGAGAGATAAAGAAGCTCACACATGTGTACATATACCTGTAAATAAATAAAAATATTTTCCTTTAAACAAAAATAAAAATGGGTGTATTTATATGTATATATTTGTAAATATAAAATTTAAACAAAAATGAAAAAAAATTAAAAATAAATAAAAATCCCCTTCTTCATTGTATAGAGACCATGTACATAGACCACCATATTTCACCTTGTAAACAAATAAACAAAATTCCACAAAAAAATGTACATATTCCTTATTCTATAATGCAATTAAATAAAATAAAAACCATAAAAAGAAAAATAAAATAAAAAGAAATAAAAATAAAACCAAACCCAACCTTGTATATATACCATGTACATACTTGTATATATCTATTTATTTAGCCCTTCTAATTAATAAATAAAAATAAAATAAAAAGAAATAAAAATAAAACCAAACCCAACCTTGTATATATACCATGTACATACTTGTATATATCTATTTATTTAGCCCTTGTAATTAATAAATAAAAATAAAATAAAAAGACCAAATTATTCCAAATTTTATCCTCTAAATAAATAAAATATAAAATTGGAATAAAATGTACAAAAATAAATAATTAAAAAATCAAAAATTAAAAATATATATTGTATATACCTATATATAATAATACTATTTTGTAAATACCTATTTTTTATTTCAAAAAAATAAATAAAATTCACAAAAAATTAATTTAAAATAAAAGAAACATTTTTTATGTTTTAACTTTTTTGAAATTCGGCCATTTTCTATTTATTATTTAATTTCTAAATCTTTAATAATTGGCGGGCTCTGATTGGTCCACGGGGGATGTTGACCCCGGTCAACTCTCCCCCTAGGACCACTAGAGCCGGATCTTGTCGCCCCGACCCGACTTCTCTAATTTTTCGCCACTCGATCCGATCGCCAAACCCCTTAACCCTAGGTCCTAGTCTGTCCTGATTCATCCTAGATCCACACCCGGGGTGGGTTCTCGGGGTCCGAGCTCCGATAAGCTCGCCCGACCTTCACCATCTCGGACCACTAACCATATAAGATCTCACCTCCGGCAGCCATTTCACGCATCTTTGGTCCTCCCCCTCGACGCCAGTGACCTCCTCCACCTCGCCTGAGTGACAGCGGAGCAAGAGAGACTAGCAGTGAGGCTCGGGCAGCTGGGAAGCCTCTGATCCAGCAGCATTCGCCGTCGTGCGCCGCCGCGAGCGCGCTAAGCCTCTGGACTCGACGATCCCTTGAGGCCATAATCCCCGAAGCTCCAGGAGCTCCAGCCTAGTCGACTACGCCCGCCAGGTAACTAGTTTAGCTTGTAGTTTAGCGTAATTTTAGGTTTCCCCCAAATTGCTCCGCCATCGTCTCCGACCAATTAAGCCGCTCCGTCCACCCATTTGTCCACCTGACCCGACCACCACCTTTACCAGACCTCTCCCCATCTTCTTCACCCGTCCATCCAACCCAGTTCGCCACGGAACTGGGAGTCGATCTCCCTCGCCGTCGCATCGCCGGAGATCCCCCGCCTCGACGCACCAGCCACCCATTTCGCTTCTAACTGTGTCGAGGCACTTTGCCCTCGACCCCGCGAGCTCTCTGCGTTGTTTTTCAGGTCAGAGAGGTCCATCTGAGGACCTCAGCTTCCAGGCACATGAGCTCAGCCTCGTCGTCGTCGCCGGAGCTCCTCGGAGCTTCCCGGCCTCATCGGAGAGGCGCTTCAGCTGCGGACCATCGAGGCAAAGTTCTTGGACATATCAGCAGCAGTAGAGGAGGTCCACCGCGTAAGTATCGGGTCGGCGAAGTTCGTCGGCCACCTGTTCTTGGAGGACCCTCCAGAGCCGTCCGTTCAGCCTCCACCTGCCAGATTTCATCTGGACCGCTCATTTATACGAAGAGGCGCCCCTGAGCCATCACCGTTCGATCTCCACGTGCCCTCTTCCGAGCCGTTGATCCAGCGAGGGTTTACCCACATCACACCTTATCCGTCAGATCAGCCACATGGGCACACCTCCGCCGTTCGATCCGAGCCGAGGGTACTTCGTTGAGGCGCCACCGCTCCAGCACCGTTAGATCCCACATGTGGCGTCGTCTCCACCGTCCGATCAGAGTCGAGGCCCTTTGTTGAGGCGCCGCTACCCGCAGCCGTTGGATACCCCACGTGGCGCATCCTCAACCCTCGGATAATAAGTGGGGTAATTTCACTTAGGCCCCCTCCTGTTTTGCATTTTCGTTTTAGTCCTGTAAATATTTTCCGTAGTTATTTTTAGTTTGGTAAAATTGCATAAAGGACCTGGTTGTTTATTTTAATTGCATTTCTACCCCTGTGTATGTTGGGCACGTGCATCGTCACGTGATATGTTGGTGAATTTGCATGATATGGGCCTGTAGTCTAGATGTGTTAATGAATGAAATACATTTCTTGTTAATTGCAATTATGCCCCTGTGAATGATGTTATTCGACATGTGTTGAATTTGTTGGGCTTTTTACAACTTAGCCCCCGGGCTTTTAGCACCTGTTGCTAATAAGCCCGGGGACTTAAGTTTTATTGCTATTGGTCCTCCCGTGCCCGGTACACATGCCTGGCGCATGCGAAATTGAGTGAAAATTGGATACGTGGCTCCTGCCACTGTGTAAAATTTTCACCAATTTTTGGGTACATTTTTGAGTCCTTTTAGTATTTTTAAAAATTCAAAAACCCTTATTTTTCTACCTGTTCAGATTAAAAATTCATAAAAAAATATTAAAACCTTTTCAAAAATTACAAAAAAATTAGGTTTTGTGTGTTTTTATGTATTTGATTTTCTGGTCATTTTTAGTTATTTTTGGATTATAAAAAGTATAAAAATTGAAAAACCACTAAAAAAACATAAAAATTCTAAAAATTCATAGAAAATTCAAAAATCCACAAACTTTTCTTCTGATTTTTCCTTTTTGTTTATACTTTATTGAAAAATACCTCCAGCTATTTTAGGACCATTTTATATTTTATTTTGGTCCTTGAAGCCTGGCTGGACAATGCTCATTGGTTTCAGCCTTCTTTTATTTTTAGAAAATTCCCTAAAAATCATAAAATTATCAAAATGTCACCAAAAATAGTAAATAATATATAAAACATAAAAATATTTTTATTTGAATTTTTGGACTAATTTTGGGTGTTTAAATAATTGCTTGAAGTTGCTTATTTATATTGTTTTCTTATTTTCTTTATAATTAAAAATCCAAAAAATATAAAAATCCACCAAAAAATATTTCTTTATATTTTCTTTATTTTAGACTACTTCATAGGCCGCAAGGCCATCTCGTGCTCCTCGAGTTCGACCATGGGTGCTATACCAGGTTAATATCATAGCGAGACCGCTATTTTGATTTTCATCGATTTTTATCTCTGATTGGTGGTCTGATTATTTTTCTTGATTGAGCACTGAGTCCCGAGTGACTAAGGTCACAACGACCTTAGTAAGATACTTTACCTTAGTCGTTCGGGCGGCTCATCAGGGGCTTGGTCAATCTGGAAGAGGTGGAGATCGCCACTACAGTCTAAAGCCCCTGCCACCAACCTTTGTTCATCATCTTAGAGGGATAACAAGAGTACTCGAGTTTTAATATGAGGCTCTCAACAAGATCTGACATGGAGACCTCGGGTTCTAGGAACCCTTGAAGGTGGATCTAGTTGGAGATGCACACAAAGGTTCTGTGATGAGTTCTGGGGTCTCCAATCACACTACTTTTGGAGATGGTCTGTTGATTTCAAAAACTTGAACAAGAAATCCGTAAAACAAACTTCCAAAACCCTAAACAAAAAACAAAATAAAATCTGGAATGAAAATCCCCAAAATCAATTTTGCTCTGATACCATTTTGAAATCTAGAATATGGAAGCGAAACGATAAACCGAGCTTGGAAATAAAGAAATATAAACATGAAATGCTTGGGACTTTATGTGGAAACCTAATCCTTAAGGAGTGAGATGAAATCACGAGAGAATGCCTCAAAGGGTCATATGTTTCTATTGAACTTACTCATTGAGTACATGAGTGTGAGACTCCTTATATAACTCCACAGACAAACCATAGGTGGGACTAAACATAAGTGGATGGTAAACCTCTCTATCACATTCTCCAAACTTTGATGTTAGTGAAACTACTTTCATTTTAAAGATAGTCTAATTCTAAATACAATGAAAATGAGTTTGATGAATTTTGAATTCATACAAAGTAGATATTTAGTTTTGAATTCGTGTTTTACAGCTTTTTGTTCTGAGTGTACCGTGATATCCATACATTATATTATTTTTCGTAGATTTTTATAAATCAATATACATTATTATGAACAACTTTGAAGTAGAAAATATTTTGGTTTTTCGTTATCTGAAAGGTAAATAAAATAGATGAATATATATACAAGATGAATAGTGTGTACATGTACAATGTGATCAGAGATTAAGATCCTTATCTCTCCCCTACTTATTGATGTTATCGACCAAGTCAATATTGACATGGTCTCGGGATTAGGATCAACATGCACATATTTACATCCTTCTTTCTTTTATCTTTCTTTTTTATCTTTATTGTCTTATTTTGGATGAAATAAGTGTTAAATATAGAATATTAATAAATGATATGAACGTGTTCATAAGTGAGAATTATTGTTATTTACATTATTTTACCAAGGATTTTTAGACAAGATGAAAAATAAAGGAGGTGAATCATGGACTCATCACTACCCTCGAAGCCACCATCCAATACCGCCACCAACACATTTGGAAGGCTAGAACCTCATGTGGGGGTACCATAGCACCACTAAAACCTTTTTATGGGTGCCCTAGCGTCGCCAACATTTGTCCAACACGACAACCGATCATTAAGTTGTTCAAAACGCTATAGACCTCTCTCTAGCGTAACTAATCATCTCAAATACATGCTTCATACCATCATCTACCTTATCAAAGACCATCTTCAGATCGTGCGTTGATTCTAGCACAGCAAACATGGCGACAATGCTCTAAAATCATGCGAGTTTAAAACTCTACGTAGTTTTTTGTTTTTTCTATCAGACCATGATGGCTACGGGTTTCATAGAGATAAGCTCCCAGTTTTCTTCATCCGTAGTGAAGATGCATGATACTTCTATCAAATCCAAGGGCACAAAAAATTATGTGTTCTGATCTCAGGCTTTCATGGTATTTGATGAATATCCATTTCATCACATTTATCCTTTTACTTTGGCCTTATATCCCTAGCTAAATGCATGTATATAGCATTAATTTGTACCAAATGACACTCAGTAATTGACTTGTATACACGATATAAACATATGTATTTAATTCTTAAAATAAAAGAATAAATAAAAGAAAAGAAAAATAATGAATTGTCAAAGACACTGAGTGACCCTAGACCCCGAGACCCACTCATCATGATGACTTGGTCGATAAGGAATAAATATGGAGATAGGGCAGAGAAACTGTACAGAACACACATCAAAATCCTAATTTTTATTCATCAACAATAGACTTTTGGGACCTATTTTATTCTTTATTATTTACATCTCAAATCAGTAAACCTCAATATGGAAGTTGTACATAAAAATACAAAAAATATAAAATTTATCCCACTCAAAAATAATACGTAGTGTGTTGCAAAGAAAACTTCTCAGACCTCACCTCCTTCATACCGACTCAAAATTGACCAAACTCATCTTCATTGTTCATAAAATTTAATTATCTATTTAATGAAGATGGTTTAATTTAATTTGAAGTTGAGATGCAAAAGTTGGCTTTTTGGTCCCTATTGTACTGTATACATGTATATCATAATCAATATAATTATTCTGTATATTTTTTACTTTCTTATTTGTAAATATTACTTAAAATACATGTAAATAATAAACATAGAATAAAACCATGAAAAATGCATTAAAATAATTGATGTATAAAAATATATAGGTAAACTATACATATATAATACATATATATTTATTCAAGTAAATAAATAAAATCAGAAAAATACAATAAAAATATGCAAAAATGTAATTAATAAGTTATAAATATATAAAACATGTAAATATAATAATAAAATATCAAATACATAAAAAAATAAAATACACTAAATAAAAGTATATAAACATATGTACATACATGTAAATATTAACATCTAATAAATTACCTTGTAAAAATAAATAAAAATCATAATAAGATACTACATAAAATAATAAAGATTTTTTTATATTTTAACCAAAAAATAATAAATTCATTTTTTAATTTTAGATAAAATTAATAAAGAATTTCCACCATTCTTTTTATCGGTTGGTTAACGTGGACCAACCAAGGCGCAAGGAGTGTTGACCCTTGGGTCAACTGTCCTTGTACCTACCACCTTTGTGTCAGACCTTACGGGCTCCCGATTTCTCCCCATTTTCACATCTTCTCCATATTCTCATTTCTCCTTGAACTCCACCCAATTGATAGACATGTCGTCCATAACCTTCGCCCACACCTTAGGTCTCACCTACCACCTCTATTCCTCACGCTATCTCCATGCCCCTTTTGTAGGGATGAAAATGAATACAAATATATTCGCATTCGTTTGTATTCACATTCGTAAAATGGGGGATACATATGCTATTTCTTTATCTCTGACGAATACGAATGGGAATGCGAATGTTAAAAATCAACATCCGATAAATACGAATACGAATACGAACTTAACATCCTCAATTTTCACAGATACGATATACGAATGCAGATGTATATTTTTAATGAATACGGATGCGATTATTCGTTTTTTATAATTCTATAAGTAAAATATATAACAATATTGACAAGGGTGTCTCATAAATTTACCCCACTTAAACATTACACACCACCTACTCACTCACGGATTAGAATAAGCAATATATAATAACAATAAGTTAGTGTGTTTCTTATACAATAAACCTACTTAAACATAGCAGATCATAGCCTGGAATTGGAGAAGGAATCACCGACCCTGTAAAGGCGTAAACCCATTCTGTTCTGCAGTTCGACTTCCCCAAGTCCCCTTTGTTTTCCCATTTCTTGAAACCCTAGTCTCGACGCCTCCTTTCCCCAACTTGCTTCTAAGCAACCGGGCTACCATCCTCGAGATCGATCAGTGCTCGCACATGCCGGCTGATGAGCGGCCGATCAACTAGGTTTAAGTATGCAAATATGTCAATGGTCGTTGCGATCCCAATTAATTGGCTAACTCAATGAGAAAATATGTTTCAACCACTTAAAGAAAGATAAATCAGGCAATCAAATGCAAGCGGTTCCGCTATTCAATTTACCTGGTATAGTGACCAGGGTCGAACACAAGGAGCATGATTGAAAAACTATGTAATCAAATTTCCAATATAATTTTTTAGTGGTTTTTGAATTTTTATTTTTTTTATTTTCAAATAAAGCACAAGCAATAAAACATAGACCACACTCTTTTTGTATATTGCAGAATAGCAAAAAATGCTCATAAAATTATGAAAAAGATGTTTTTGTATTTTGAATGTTGTAAAATGTTTTTGATAATTTTTTCAAATTTTTCTGATGTTTTTGTGATTTTATAAAAAATGAACCAGTGGAAATAAAAGTGAACAGTTCACAACCAAGAGTATTTTGTAACGTAAAAATACCTCAAGTGCCCAATACTCTTGGAACTTATTTTTAAGCTAAACTACAGTTAAATATCTATAAACAGATACTAAACAATTTTTGGATTTTCTAGAATTTTATACAATTTTTTTAAGATTTTTAGTTTTTCGCATTTTTTGGAATGTTATAAATGATCTATGCAAAAAATTGGATAAAATTAAAAGACATTAAAATACACCTACAGTATTTTTTTAGAATTTTTAGGCAAATTTCCAATTTTTATGAATTTTCTAATTTCGGGCAGACAAAGAGACATTTTTTAATTTTTAAAAAATATTAAATGACAACGAAATGCAATGAAATTTTTACACAATGAAAATGAACACAATAAGAGTTTAATATGAATTTACAAAAAAAATATTGATCACAAATGCTAATTATTCCAATGAAAAGAACTCGCAATTTTAAAGTTTGGAAGTGAGGTACATATTTGAAATTATTTAAAAGTTTTGCATAAAATATAAAAATAATAAACAGAGAGGAAGATGTTGGAATTTTACCCAAGATGGACGTGCAGAACACGTGTGTGATGCTGGAGGGGGCTTCTTTGTAATTTTGAAGACTTCTGGGGGCTTGAGTGAAATTTGCCTTGGATTTTTTATTTAATTTCTTTCCCCTTTTCCACCTAGGGTTTGTCATTCCTGAGAGCAAAAGGGGAGCCGAGGGAGGTGCGCCACTGGTGGGGGTTGCGACGATGGCGCCGCCCGTGAGCGGCAGTGAGGGTGGCAGCGTAAAGTCGGCAAGCGGATGGCCGCCCATGAACAGAGGTGGCAGATGGTTCGCACGACCACTCGCGGGTGGATCTCTGGTCGGCTCGGGGGAGGCGCGAGGTCGGGGACATGCCAGTGCGGAGGTGGTGCTCTGAGAGGTCGGCGAGGTGGCTCCACCCCAGGCAAAGGGGCGGTGGGGGAGCGCCGCCACGAGACGCGGAGGCCGGTGTCGCGGAGGCGTGGAAGGAGGTCGGTAGCGGGCCGCCGCGCTGGAAGGAGGGCTGGCGCAGACCGTGGTGGAGCATCGTGCGGTGCCGTTCGAGTATGAGGCGATGGCGGCGGGGCTGCTCGCCACAGGTGGGCGTGAGCGGCGGCCCAACCGCTGACATAGGGGGGGGGGTGTCGGCATGGATCTGCTGCTAGATTTATTATTATTTTTTTTGTAAATGTGAGCAGAGAAAAGAAAAATAATTTTTTTTTATATTTTTTATATGAAACTGTAGACATGAATGTTAGACAGAAACAAAAAATTATTTTATTTAATTTTATTTATATTTTTTATTATCTTGTCATGCAAAACAAATGTTAGAGACAAAGCAATATACTTATTTTATTTTATTTATTTATAAACAAAAGAGGACGCATGAACGGGGATGGATTTTAGCGAGACGAAAGATAGATCCGTGTCTCCGACCACCGTACGTGGCCGATGGTGTGTGGTTGCACGAGATAGAATGGAAATGAAGAGACACGAAAATGAGATGGAAAATTGATGTCAGATCAGAAAATATGCTGTGGTAGAAATTTACCAAAGATTTAACCCTACAAACTAAACCTAGAATTAATCTAAATGAAATACATCTACGATTCATCTAAGAAAAAAGACAAGAAATAAAATGGATCTCACCTCAGGATCGGATACGCCGTGATGGCCTCGACGAGGGCCGACGCGCCGTCACTGGAAGGCTCAAAGGCTGGACACCCTTCTTCAACAAGATGGCTCTCGGAGATCAGGCTCCTCTCCACCAAAGATTGATCAAGCATGAATGAGGGAGGAAGAAGCCCATAAAAAGAGAGGAAAATAAAAAAGGAAGGCATATACACTTAAGGAAGGTGTTTATTGGTAGAATTAATAATATAATAAATAAATTAATTACAAAATTCAGAATAAAATAAAATAAATAAAATAGTTAATTTATAGATATTAATTAGCCACCTTAATGGCGGCTATTAAAGGTATGGAATAATATCTTATATACAAAGTAGGTTTTTAAATTAAATAATGAATTAAATAATTAAATCTAAATATAAATTTCGTAATTAAATTAAATTAAAAAATTAATGTTGGATATTTTATTTTTGGTGATTTTTATACAAGGAAATTAGTGGTACATAAATATTATGTACATATAATACAATATACACATGTACAAATAAGGAAATAATTTCTAAATATTTTTTTTATTTATATATTTTTTATTTTATTTTTAATGAAAATAATATTTACAATTATGTATGTTATGTATAAAAAATAAATATGAGTTAATTTATAAATATGTACGCGGTAAAACTGCACAAAACACCCCAGAAAACCGACTTTTCAACCGTAACTCCAAAAATTATGAAATCACAGCCATTTAAAAGATAATTTGATTTAGAGTATAATGAAAGTAGGTTTGGTTCAGTTTGAGTTCGTATGGAGCCGGAATTGGTATTACAATTATTGCTTTGCAGTTTTTTTGAGTGTGATTATTTGTACTCTGTACAGTATTTTGCTTTCCAGTTATCTTTATTATTTATAAAACATTTTTATTTACAATTTCTGTTTACAAAAATAATTAATTTGAGGTCATTATATACAAATAAAATAGTACAAGTTTTATACAAATATACAGGGAAAAGCATTTACAAAATATTTTTGGATTTTTTTAATGAAAGACCCTATTTCTCCCTACTTTATTCCTTGTCGATCAGGTTAAGCATTGCTCTTCTCTCGGGGTTCGGGTCAGTCTGCATTTATTCCATAAATTCATCCTTTATTTTTCTTTTTTTTCTTTTCTTCTTTGTTCTTTTATTTAAGTACAAAAAGTGTTAAAAATGCATATTTAATAAATGCATGCAAAATGATAATTACATGAAATTAGTAGGTATTTACAGGTGTTTGACTAAGGAAATGAAGCTAAAATAAAAGAATAAAGGCGATGAATCATGGATTCATCATTCCCCTATACTTTACCTTTGCTAGTCCCTTATCAAACACTTATTTAAAAATGAGTGAAAACAAAAATAAAAAAAAAGAAAAAGGAAAGAAGTTAGAACAATGTTGACTTTTAAACTTATTTTCATAAAAAATGTAGTATGGAGCTCTGTCGGACATTTGGATTATTAGTGTGTCGGAACCTTAATAGGAAATGGATTTAAAAACTAACAACCTCTAAGTTCCACAAGACTCCTATTCAGGTCTCCTCAATAGTTAGATCAGAACAAGTCTACATACACAAATTCTTATGACTATGAATTCTTACTTGTACGGTGTAAGTGAAATGTAGCTCCTCATCTCAAAAGTAGCAAAGACGTAGCCTCTCTCAACAAGGTAACTCTAATCCCCCGATCTAGCAACTCTTTCCTTGAGGAGTGGGAATATTCCCTTCTAAGTTCAAGTACAACCAGCTCAAGAAGAGGGGATGGAGAAGAGAATGGACGGTAACCAGTGTAGTTACCTATCATGGATGACCAGTGTAGCCATGTCACCCGCTGCAAGCTCACAAACATTTGACTTTAAAGCTCTTATTCTTTTTTTTTCACTTGTATATACACTCCAGCATGCATTTTACTTTTCAATCAGGCCTGTCCATTTTTAGAGATTTTGCATTTTTTTTCTTTTTTTTTTAAATATATACAAGGTGCAACATGTACATAAGGAGTTTTTCCTCTTGAGCTAGTAGACTATCCCTCTTTTGAAGGATTATTGCAACCCCACAACATCCTGTCTTTAGACCTCAACATCGCCAAACCAGGTTGAGATGCACTTCCCTCCCTAGAGGAGGACGAGAGGTTCCGCCTAGATGTACTCCCCTCGTATGCTACCCCAAGCCAAAAGATTATGCCCCCTCACTACCTCCTCCATGAAGAGCTACATGTAGGGTGCTTGTCCAAGGTAAGCCACAGTCTGAAAGAATCATGCGTGTGTTGTTAAATATTCTACTTAGACTAATCAAGCTGACATGTGAACATAATCTTTTGGACTCAAAGAATTAAGTCACTAGGACTTGAAAAGTCTTAATTCCAGTTCTTATAAGGTTCCTCTGAAATTAAGTGGATTAAGATCCAACTAAGCTCCATTCTTCAATTTTATTCCAGACTTAGTTTAAATGTCAAAATTATCCAGAAAAATGCACATGCAAATGCAAGAAATATGTACAATGCAAAGAAAAGAAATCAAAATCTTTTTGTGAAATAATTTTCTAATTTTGAACTTTTTATGGATTTTTGAAAAATGATGCAAATGAAAAAAAGTTTTTTCCTTTTTTTATGCAAATAGTTAATAATATATACAAGTATATACATTTTTTAATAAGGGGTAGGGATGTGATACACATATTTATACGGGAGTTAGTTAATTATTTACAAGAATCAGGTGAAAATATTTAGAACTTGAGTAATTTACATAGGTATACAGTTGGATTTTTTTTTGTGATGCATATATTCCTCAAACTTATTTGAAAATAATTTTGTAAATAATTTTGAAAACTATAGTCCAAAATAATTTTCAAACAATTTTACAATCATTTACAAACATTTGAAAACAATTTTGAAAATATTTTTCAAACAGTATATATAGATTTTCAAAATAATTTTTCAACCATTTTCAAAACATTTGCAAATAGTTTTACAAAATGATTTTATTTTAAAAAAATAATTTTTTTACAAGCTAAAATATTTTTACAAAGGTTGAAAATATTTTTCAAACATTTTTCAAAAGATTTTTCAAATAGATTTTCAAACCATTTTCAAAATATTTTCAAAATATTTTAACCTGACTTATTAATCAGTATATACAAAAAGATTTTTGAGGCAATATCTGCATCTTTTTTTACTGGTTTTACTGAATTTTACAAGTATTTATACAATATTTTAGCCATAATAAAAATACTAAAGTACGAGTTATGGCTAAAGTATATATACAATATATACGACACCCCCTATACTTAGCTCGAACCATGTCCTCATAGTGATCAAAGAGCTGCAAAGA
The DNA here is from genome assembly GCA_037367405.1 of Ottelia alismoides. Taxonomy (NCBI): domain Eukaryota; kingdom Viridiplantae; phylum Streptophyta; class Magnoliopsida; order Alismatales; family Hydrocharitaceae; genus Ottelia; species Ottelia alismoides. Next base: position 650,446 of record JAZKJV010005514.1, on the reverse strand, counting down.
AAGACATAACTCGTGCTAAGTATAGAAAAGTGAAAAGAATACTATATTACAACGACGAATAAAAGAATAACAATAACAGAAGTCAATGATCCCCCTATACTTAGTATCAAGTAATCCTAAGTATAGAAGACTGTACACAAGGGGAAAACTGAGGGTTAGAATGTACAGAGTTTACCCCTCTATACTTATGGTGAAATGTCCCTAAGTATAGGCAACAAAATAGAGGTAAAAAGATTCAAAAGAATAATCAAAAGTCTGACACCCCCTATACTTAGGGTAAAGTACACCCTAAGTATAACATAATCACAAGATGGAGATGGGGTGTTAGACAAAAGAATGAAATCGATCTATACAACTATGAACAATGTTGAGGTGCCTCTCAACAAGCGCTAGAGTTTACGCCCCTAGATGGGAGCAAAGGCTATGATAACACAGTATCGAGGTCCAGGACGACATCTGTAAGGCAAATACCGTACTTGTTGGACATGCGAGCCCACGTCGAGCCATTATGCAATAAATGTTATTGCAATTCACTCCTTAATCTGAAATAAAGAGTACATAGTTTACATAATAGGTCCCTTAGTGCAATTAGGGTTATGTACCATGGCCATCTTAATGATCATACAGCTCTTGATTCAATTATTGAATCATAGAGGCTGGTGCTTAGATGAATATCTAATGAGTTAGATTGAGGACTCATCAAGCACCGTCAAATGATTATTAAGAGATGATCTCCAGCCTGAGTAGGAGATGGCAATCCTTTCTTAGTTAGGCTGATATCTGACCGACTTCTTGATGCAGGTCCTCTGCATAGGAATAGAGATTCGGAGGTGTCAGATTAGTTAGGTCAAAGAGTTGATTTAACGAGATCGAGATAACTAAAGTCCTATATCATATGCTGTCATGGTATAGGCACACATCCTCTGACCGGAGACAGATGTGTTACTATATGTCTGAGTATGTACATTTGGCAGACCAATAGGTTGATGACCTAATCAAGGTCTATACACCGGCGCGCTGGTGTGCATATAAGGGCATATGAGTAATACGATCTCTCAAAGGGATCATACAAGTTCACTACTGAACCGGAAGACATAAGCTCACTCATGAGATATTGGGAAGAATCAAATTCCGTGCGCGCGGTCGTCTCGCTTTGGAAGCTTGACTGAATTTGTTGGTTTGATATATACTTTTGGAAAGTATATGATCAAGACCTAGGTATGATATATGCTTTTGGAAAGTATATGATCAATACCGACTCCCAATGATCGAATGAGAAACTTACCGATAAAACCATGAAGTAGACAGTATAAATTTGATCCAATACTTCGGGTTTAATCTGAGTCTTCCAGTATGCAGGATGTACAGGTATTAGGAATACCTGAGGGTGATGTGATCATAAACGATTGTATAACCATGACGCTTCCATTCCTAGGGAGTGATGAAACGGGTCTGGATTTTAGTGACTCCTCTCAGTAGAGAAGTAATCTTATCTTAGTCCAATTATTGGACATTAATCTGAATACGATTCAGATGCAATGAGAAGATTAGATTTGCGGTCTTGATTTAATCAAGCATCTATAGGAGGCCCGCGATCTGGATTTGAGATATGATCTCAATATCCATGTCACCATACGTGGAGCAATACAATCCCCCTGTCCTTATCACCAAGTATCTGCGAAGAAAGCGCATTATCCTTGAAGGAGTTCATGGATAATTCTATTGTTGATTTATGTATCCGAGCATTGAGGAAATGGATAATTAAATGTGATTTAATTATCATGATTAATATGAATTCGATTCATATTATAAAGAGAGTTGTCTTAGATAATTAAATATGATTTGATTATCAAAGATGTAAATAATGTGAATATGATTCATGTTATTTGAGAACAAGAGAATAGAGATCCAAGATGATTAAATGTGATTTAATTATCATGGATATGAATAATGTGGATAGCAATATCCATATTAGTCATATATATTATAAATGTGATTTATAATATATAAGAGAGAGTTATTTGTAATTTATATTTGTTAATTAAATGTTAATGTGAATTGGATTCACATTGGACATTGAATTAAAAATGTAATTTACAATTTGTTTTGGGTTGTGAATATAATTCACAAATTTTTCAATGGCAAGATTGCAATGTCTACAAAATAATTGTGAATTATTTTTGTAGAATAATTTGCAACATAAGTTGTTGCAAATAATGGAGATTACATAAAAGATGAAATAGCCACCTTCCTAATGGAGGAGGGTGGACGGCCACCACTCCCATTAGGAAAGGGAGGCCGTCCCACCTCTCCACATGGAAGGAGGCTTTCTCTCCTTTCATTATCTCCATGTATTGATGATTTAATTTTGTGATTAAATTGTGTTGATTTATCAACATATATTTAATTTAAATTAAATTAATTGTTGTTGGTTTTACCAACACAAATCTTAGCCATTAAAAGAAACACAATCAATGAGAGCCACTGGATTTGTGTTGGCTCATGGATTGAGATCCATGGATCCCAAAACCCTATAAATAGAGAGGCATACCCATGCTCTCTCTTTACACAAATTGCTTGAGAAGCATCTCTCTCTCTAGATGTCAGCCCTCTCTATCCCTCTCATGGCCGTCCACCATGGATACCATGGAGAGGTTCTCCGTCGCCGCAGCATCGTCGTTATGCTGCCCGATCGTCTGCTCGTGGATCTCCGTCTCCTTCGGTGCGCCTCGCTCGTGAAGAAGATGACGGATCTCGTGTGTCGAGATCAGGAGATCCGCCACTTGGATCATCAACATGGATTGCGAGAAGCACGCGGTTCATCCCCGCGCTCGCAAGCGTCTCCTCCGTCGGATCGGACTTGAGACAGGAGGTCTCTTCGTTTAGAGACTCGATCGCAACCACGCTTCAAGAGGTAATCCTATTACTTGTTTGTGGTTTAGATGAAACGATTCGAGAAGTGTTCTTGGATCATGTGGTTTCGTCGTATAAAATTTTTTAAATTCCGCTGCATCGAGCAACTAGTCCGACTAGTCGCTCCTTGTCGTATTCGATACGACGTACACGCTTCCGTGATGCGCTTGAGGATCAAACCATATCCTTCAAGTGGTATCAGAGCCTTAGGTCGACGGTTTTGAATATGATTCGCAAACCGATGATGACTTGGGTTCGTTAAGGTCGCGAAAGTTTTTATCGCATTTGATTTCGCAGTTCTGTTTAGTGTTTTTTTTCGACCCTAGTTAAATTGATTAAACACAAAAATGACACTTGGATTTTGTTCCCCATTAAATAAGGAAACCATAGGATCTGAGTTTGCGTAAATCGGATTTCATTTGCTCTAGATATGGTTGTTTTAATGAACATGTATTCACTGTTACGGGAACTGCGAATCTTAACGTAATTAAGGAGTTAATTACTGTTTAGAGACGCCTCGAAATGCGTGCAAATCACATAGGTTCTGTTATAAATCAAGTTAGCAAATTATGGAAACTTACTTTGCTTAATTTGGATTTAAATTGATTGAGATATGCTAATTTTAGTAAGTAGGGGTCACTGCTGAAATTACTTTCCTAATCAAGAACCGTGTGATTGTCAATTAGTGAAATTAATTGTTAATTTCATGGAATAATTATAGAAAATATTTGAGAAATATTGGAATATGATGATTTCCTTAATTGACTTGACCTCAACCAATTAATTGATTAGATTTGATCTAGATCATAATTGGAAACACAATCATCAAACTCCTTGCTTGAATAGGATTGGGAATTTGTCTAGCAAATTTCCTTATAATAAAAATTGTTTTGATTACTATATGGTATAATTTCAGTTGAAGAACCGATGATCATCTCAAGTACAAATTAATCAATTTGGCATTATCCTTTTCTAGGCGGATATGGTGTCTAGTCGGGGATCGCTGGGGTAGCGGGTTGCATCGTATGCGGTCCGTCCCACTCCCGCCGGTACTGGCCATGACAGCGGGTAGGGCCGGGATAATGTTCGAGGGATTAAGATGTATTTTTCTAATTATTAAAATACGAAATAATACGTACTTTGAGAATAATAGCATATATATTCAAGTAAGACAATCAAGTTTGATTGATTGAATTGGATTGGTAATTAATTTAATATGATTAAGTTAATTATGTCCAATAAAAATACTCTAATATGATTAGAGTTGATAATTCCCTTGGAAGAATTAATTATATGAATGCGATTCATAGAAATTAATTTAATTTGAATAAGTTATGGAGGATCACATAAGTGACATCCATGGTCTCCCGTCAAGGCGAAGGGTTTCGTCGCTAGATATAATATGTGGGAGACGCCTGTCCGAAGTGACAGCTCCTGCATATGATCCATTTGGATCAGGCTCGTCGCTTCTCAAAAGAGTAAGGACGTATGCGTAGTGACCCCAATGTCGGGTCCTCATATTATTGGGGCGATATTGGATTGCGCATAGCGAGTTGTATTCCTGTTGACGGTTGGTTCAATTAATGATGGGTCAACATCACCTTAGGGGTGGTGGGCCCGGGTATTAAAGACCAAATTGGGAGATGCAAGTTGGACTTGCAAGGCGGAATGTGTTCCCGCTTCTTTTTATCCGAGTTGTAGGTTCTCATATTATTGGGATGCAACAAGGATAAGGAAGGAGATCCCATATCTTGCTTGAGATATAATGGTAAGTATATCTCTTACATTGAAAGTGATTAAGGGAATGAACTTTCATTGTTGACATGACAAGACAACTTTGATATAAAATTCCTGATTCAAAGTAAAACATGTATATATATAAATATATACCCTTATGCAAATTACGTATTTAAGATAATCCTTCATTAAACCCACTCAATGTTATACTCAATAATAACCAGTAAAATATCATGGATTGGACTCATGATCCAGATATTGTACTTGCAGTTGGACACATAATGTATGTGGTTGCAATGTGCAAGTTTCCTCATAATAATGAGGAATGATGATTAATAAGACAATAGGACTAAAACCCTAGGGTTTGTATGTCTCTATAAGTCTTAATCTCATCGAATGTACTTTTAAAGTAAAATAGTCGATAATGATCGTAATTATCAAATAATCCTTATAAAATTCGAAGAAGATGTTCTGGCATACATATGTGCTCTCGACATATAATCATGAATGACATGATTCTCTGCATTATGCAGAATGGTGGCTCTATAGGAGATGATGTATTCAAATTGTTTGAGTACCTACCTGAACCTAAGTTTTAAAGAGTTCAAATGGATGTAGATACGATGAATGTCATCATTCTACTATCTATACTCTAGTTATTCATGAAGCTTCATAATATTCATATTATATGAACTTAAATGAAGCTTGTATAAATGTTGAAATACTCTTATATTGAAATTTTTGATTTTAAGATAAGAGATCATTGGTCTTGAGCAATAGTTGCTTATAGACAAAGGGAGCGCAGTGGAAGCATGGGTTGGACCCACGTAAGAGGTATAGTCAAAGAGTTGACTGTACTTCTGTGACTTCCATATGACATCCAAAGAGTTGGATGAATGCCAATACTGCAATAAATTAATGTGTTGATAGTATGACTATCAAATCTATCTAGAATCCTTAGAAAAGGAATCAGATAGTACATCAGAAAAAACTACATATAATCATTGAAATTGACTTACTTATTTGATAAGATAAAGTCTAGTAATCGTATCTCAATCTTCTAATGACACTTGCAATTGGTTGCATCTGTATTAGAATATTAGAAATTTGATCTTAAGGTTTAATGGTCATCCATGTTGGAATTGATGCAATTGTTGAAATAATTTCCACCGGATGAATAGACTTCATATTTTCAGTGGGAGCCCTTAGTCTTAGAGAATGTCTCTATGACCTAGATATTAGAATACACTCATTGTTTATTTCTAAATGTTGGGAATAAACATGAAATCTGGAATAGACCTATCATAAAGAGTTATGATGGAGATATTTCAGATAGTAATCTTACATCTAGTGGACTCCACTAAATTAGAAAATTAATGAATGGTTCATTAAGATTTCTAATACTAAAAATTAAACCTTTAAAGATCAATAGGAGGATAAAGATCATTTGACAATGATCTGACATAATGTTTTGGACATATGTCTGTTGATGAGATCAATGGACAAGTAAGAGATGAAACTTTAGAATGACTAAAATTTCAAAACTTGCATACTTATGATTATTGTATTCAAAGTAAAATGTCCAATACACCCTTCTTTTGGAATGGTGTAAGATGTTAAGGTATTCAAGATCTCATACATATTGATGTATGTGAATCATCTATGTCAGAATAAACATTATGGATATATGATATCTATTAATGATTATTTGTGATATGAAATTTCTTTTCTTCGCTTAGAAAACTTTGAAATGTTCAAATATTTCACAATTTTGGTTTAGAACCAAAGTTTGAAGGAAGATGAAATGAATTTGATCTAATCAAGGTAGCTTGTACCTATTAGATGAATTCAAGGAATACCTTATGGAGATATGAATATCATTCCTATCTCAATCCTCCTAATGAACCTTAACTCATTGGAGTTGTAGGGAGATACAATTGATCATGTGTGACAAGATTTGATCAATGATTAATCCTAGCATAATTATCTATTAGTTTCCAAGGTATATGTATATGTGGTAGAGACTACATTATATATATTTAATTAGGTTCCAAGCTAGTAAGCTGGAATCTAGCACTAGAGAGTGCTACTTCATTAAGAAAATAAAGGATGGTATTGTATACCTACTTTATGACCTTGAGATTCTTAAAGGATCTCATCTCTGGGAATGTGATTCTTAGAGGATGACTCTCTTGAGAATCAAGATAAAATGAAGTAAAGGAACTCATTTAATCTTGAGAAGATAATGAGGCTCCTAAAACCAGAAACTAAATAGATAATTAAAGATGAAACATTAATACCTCTTCAAATAAATTTGAGGATGGATTCCATGTGTCAAAAAAAAACTGAAAATGATCGGACTTCATGTGATGAAGCTCCTGAGGATCATGACATGGAAAGATGGATGTTGGCAATAAAAGTCTAATGTAGACTTCATATACAAGTGTTGTATATGGACCCTCGAGGATCCACCTATATGGGTCAGACCCATTAAGGTGTATATGGATCTTCAAGAGAAAGAGGGAACCTGATGAAAAGGTATAGACCTTCAAAGCACGATTCGTAGACATGAGCTACATACCGAAGAGAAGGCATCGCTTGCGATAAGACTTTCTCTCCAGTGACCTTGCTTTAACCCATCAGAATATTGCTAACTATAGCTACACAACTTCTCTATGACATCTTTATGGTGTGAGTCAAGATTGCATTCCTCTATGAATACCTCTCTGAGGATATTCATATGAAGTAGCTCCAGGGCTTCATGGTTGAGGAAAGCAAGGTGTGCTAGCTGAAGAACTCCATCTTTGAACTCCAATAAGTTTCTTATAGTTGGAACATAAGATTTGATGAAATTATAAATGTTGTGATTTCAGATAAAATCTTGATGAACCATGTGAAGCTTAGTGGGAGTGCCATTGTGTTCATCGTCCTTAATGTAGATATTATTCTAATCATTTAGAATGATATAAGAATAAATGATAAGTGTTTGATAATTTGGTTGTTCCATACCTTGAGATACGATCTCGAGGATACCTCTTAGATCTTAGTTCTGAAGTAGCTCAGAAGCAAAGAGAAGAGGATATTGGGGTCACATTAGTAATACACCTTGGACTTATTCCATTTTCTGGAAAATTCCAAGAGAGGCTTCCTTCCCTTAAGATGTGGTAGTGACCTGTCTAAAGGGATAGCACCTCAAAGAGTTGAGGAAGTAAAAGCCAGAACTGCTTGCACTTGTGCATCAGTTACGCGCAGCTGAAGTGTATGCTAGATGTGTACAAAAGCCATATGTCTATAATGCAGTGGGAATAGTAAACTGTTACTAATCCTACTTTGGAAATAAAACACTTGGTTGCAGTAATAACAATATCTTCAAAGATGATGAAACTTAGAGATAGTGATCTCAAAGTCTTATCTTCAAAGGTTTAAGACCTTGTAGATAGTGATCTATAAGGGTCTTAACTGTAGATACCTTAGGAGATAGAGATCTCCAGGAATGAAGGTATTCTAATAAGGATTATGGGAATACTGGTTATGATAATTAATAAGATGTAGTGTCAAGGACACTATAACCAACAAAATTGAGTATCGGTTGCATGAGATGCAACATTCGCATTGGATGCGAGCACTGTTACTAGGAGATATGCAAGTGCCGTAAAAGGACTTGGCGTAGTCTCTTGGGAACGGAGTGACTGATCAGCTTACCTAGCTAATTTCTAAATAGCCTATGATTGTCACATGAGTGTGGGTTTAAATGATTAGCCCATTAATGGCTCTTTGGGCTAGTGGGAGATTGTTGGACATGCGAGCCCACGGCGAGCCATTATGCAATAAATGTTATTGTAATTCACTCCTTAATATGAAATAAAGAGTACATAGTTTACATAATAGGTCCCTTAGTACAATCAGGGTTATGTACCATGGCCATCTTAATGATCATACAGCTGTTGATTCAATTATTGAACCATAGAGGCTGGTGCTTAGATGAATATCTAATGAGTTAGATTGAGGACTCATCAAGCACCGTCAAATGATTATTAAGAGATGATCTCCAGCCTGAGTAGGAGATGGCAATCCTTTCTCAGTTAGGTTGATATCTGACCGACTTCTTGATGCAGGTCCTCTGCATAGGAATAGAGATTCGGAGGTGTCAGATTAGTTAGGTCAAAGAGTTGATTTAACGAGATCGAGATAACCAAAGTCCTATATCATATGTTGTCATGGTATAGGCACACATCCTCTGACCGGAGACAGATGTGTTACTATATGTCTGAGTATGTACATTTGGCAGACCAATAAGTTGATGACCTAATCAAGGTCTATACACCGGCGCGCTGGTGTGCATATAAGGGCATATGAGTAATACAATCTCTCAAAGGGATCATACATGTTCACTACTGAACCGGAAGACATGAGCTCACTCATGAGATATTGGGAAGAATCAAATTCCGTGCGCACGGTCGTCTCGCTTTGGAAGCTTGACTGAATTTGTTGGTTTGATATATACTTTTGGAAAGTATATGATCAAGACCTAGGTATGATATATGCTTTTGGAAAGTATATGATCAATACCGACTCCCAATGATCGAATGAGAAACTTACTGATAAAACCATGAAGTAGACAATATAAAGTTGATCCAATACTTCGGGTTTAATCTGAGTCTTCCAGTATGCAGGATGTACAGGTATTAGGAATACCTGAGGGTGATGTGATCATAAACGATTGTATAACCATGACACTTCCATTCCTAGAGAGTGATGAAACTGGTCTGGATTTTAGTGACTCCTCTCAGTAGAGAAGTAATCTTATCTTAGTCCAATTATTGGACATTGATCTGAATATGATTCAGATGCAATGAGAAGATTAGATTTGCGGTCTTGATTTAATCAAGCATCTATGGGAGGCCCGCGATCTGGATTTGAGATATGATCTCAATATCCATGTCATCATACGTGGAACAATACAATCGCCCTGTCCTTATCTCCAAGTATCTGCGGAGAAAGCGCATTATCCTTGAAGGAGTTCATGGATAATTCTATTGTTGATTTATGTATCCGAGCATTGAGGAAATGGATAATTAAATGTGATTTAATTATCATGATTAATATGAATTCGATTCATATTATAAAGAGAGTTGTCTTAGATAATTAAATATGATTTGATTATCAAAGATGTAAATAATGTGAATATGATTCATGTTATTTGAGAACAAGAGAATAGAGATCCAAGATGATTAAATGTGATTTAATTATCATGGATATGAATAATGTGGATAGCAATATCCATATTAGTCATATATATTATAAATGTGATTTATAATATATAAGAGAGAGTTATTTGTAATTTATATTTGTTAATTAAATGTTAATGTGAATTGGATTCACATTGGACATTGAATTAAAAATGTAATTTACAATTTGTTTTGGGTTGTGAATATAATTCACAAATTTTTCAATGGCAAGATTGCAATGTCTACAATAAATTGTGAATTATTTTTGTAGAATAATTTGCAACATAAGTTGTTGCAAATAATGGAGATTACATAAAAGATGAAATAGCCACCTTCCTAATGGAGGAGGGTGGACGGCCACCACTCCCATTAGGAAAGGGAGGCCGTCCCCCCTCTCCACATGAAAGGAGGCTTTCTCTCCTTTCATTATCTCCATGTATTGATGATTTAATTTTGTGATTAAATTGTGTTGATTTATCAACATATATTTAAATTAAATTAAATTAATTGTTGTTGGTTTTACCAACACAAATCTTAGCCATTAAAAGAAACACAATCAATGAGAGCCATTGGATTTGTGTTGGCTCATGGATTGAGATCCATGGATCTCAAAACCCTATAAATAGAGAGGCATACCCATGCTCTCTCTTTACACAAATTGCTTGAGAAGCATCTCTCTCTCTCTTTCTCTCTAGACGTCAGCCCTCTCTATCCCTCTCATGGTCGTCCACCATGGATACCATGGAGAGGTTCTCCGTCGCCACAGCATCGTCGTTATGCTGTCCGATCGTCTGCTCGTGGATCTCCGTCTCCTTCGATGCACCTCGCTCGTGAAGAAGACGACGGATCTCGTGTGTCGAGATCAGGAGATCCGCCGCTTGGATCATCAACATGGATTGCGAGAAGCACGCGGTTCATCCCCGCGCTCGCAAGCGTCTCCTCCGTCGGATCGGACTTGAGACAGGAGGTCTCTTCGTTTAGAGACTCGATCGCAACCACGCTTCAAGAGGTAATCCTATTACTTGTTTGTGGTTTAGACAAAACGATTCGAGAAGTGTTCTTGGATCATGTGATTTCGTCGTATAAAATTTTTTAAATTCCGCTGCATCGAGCAACTAGTCCGACTAGTCGCTCCTTGTCGTATTCGATACGACGCGCACGCTTCCGTGATGCGCTTGAGGATCAAACCATATCCTTCAGTATTGTCGTTGTAGTCTTGGTGAGAGAACAATGACGAACTCAACAGTGTAGATGATGACACCCAGGTAAACAATCAGGCGGGTGTCTGCTGCCGATTAAAGATATATCGAGGCAGCCAAGCTTGGCGAAGACCGGCTCCTTCTTTATGAGCCGATAGGAGAGAGAAAGAATAAGACCTGGATTTGAGAAGAGCAATGTAGTGTAGTTGCATTTTTATTTGTTTTATTTTTTGCGAGAGAGAAATTTTTGTAAAATATTGTAATAATACAGGTTAAGACTCTTTGGACATTTGGACACTATACATGCCTATTTTATCAAGTGTTTGTTCACTTGGGGCTCTGCTCGGTTTTTCCGTGTTTTTTTGCCTTCTACCTTTTGTCCTCCCTATTTTCCACTTGTTTTTTTTGTTTTTTGCATTTTGAAATTTTCTCTTATTTTATTTTATTTTGCGTGCTTGAAGCTCCTAGTTCTAGGTTTTTATTTGGTAAGCTAGGTAGACTTAGGTCCACACACCTAAAAGGATTCTGTTCCTATAGATCGTTGGACTTAGTGAAATAATAAATCTCTACTTCCCGAGTAGAAGTTCTTGCTAGAACAGTTTTCGTCTGCACACATATATGTTAGAATTTGTTTTATGTGCGGATCATCTTTCATGTAGACTGTTGGAGTCAAGTACGCATCCTCATCTCTAGCATCCACATTCATTCATTTTTTGTGCATCAGCTTTTTCGAACTCCTTATTCTGTTTTCTTGGACATAGGTAATATAAGGAATCAGAAAATTTGTTAAATGTTTTATTTTTCAAAATTACCAAAAAAGTGATAATCAATAAAATTAGGTCTGCTAATTATACTCGATCTTAAAACCAATGTAAATGACAAAAATCGTTGTTTTGGGGGAGAGTAACCCCCTCAGTATCACATAGAGGCACATGCACATAAGGACTAGAGCCCCCATCCTTGGACTTGTGAGTTAAGTGCTTGGGTTGGCTCTTGGACCCTGTTATTGCTGCAAGCGCTTGCCTCAGACTTTAGACGGAGTGATCCGATGTTCTGGTAGGTGTACTACGCTGACTGGAACACAACCACTCTAGGCGACTGCACCTGTGAGCTTGTATATATTTGCTTTGTCACCTAACTCTAAAATTGAAAAGATAAAAGATTGAACCTTCACAGTCTCCATAATGTTTAATAGGTGAATTGAGGGGTTTGATTTGTGTTTGTTTTGCGTGATCGATCACTCCGTGCATTTTCTCCTTTTTCCTTCATATTTTGATTTGACTTTTGTGCTCTCCTCGATCCCTACCTCTTGAATACCGAGATGGCTGACTGGAGTTACTTTTATCCGAACTTCACGTATTCTTCTCACTCTGCTCCAGTCGGTGCACCTCCATTTTATCAGGAGGAGTTCTACTCAGATTTTTTTACACACCCGTATGGGCAACCTTCACACTTTGATTTGCCATATCCTTTAGGACAACCTACACATCCACAATTTTAGTCATCAGATTTTGACCATCACCCGCCATCACCTCTACCTGATACTGAGCTGTTGGATACACCTCTCATGGACATCGCTCTTGATTATGTGACATGTGTAGTGAAGAAAATGCAACAGAGGATTAATGACCTATCTGACCAAAATAAGATTCACATTATCACTTCACCTTATGGTACCATGGATTCACAAGAGGCCACCCATGAGAGACCGCAATCACCAAAAAATAAAAAAATGAGCAAAATATAAAAATCCAGCAAGACAATAATGGGAGACACCTAGCCAGACCAACTTGTGAGGAGAGGGAACCTATGCCACCCACCATGCCCACAATTGTCACCCACCCACCCTTCAAGGATGACATTGTACATACTGCTCTTAGTCATCCTCGTGTGCATGATGATTTATATCTCTTCTCTAGTATGGGAGAGATAGATAATTTAAAAAATGCTAACCAACCCTGAAGTGGTGGCGGCTATTCATAATATTTTTGATGCCCCACTTTGAAAGTCCATGAACCTTATGCATGGACCTGCACCAAAGAAAAGAAAGAAACACCACAGGATCGAGAGTCACATTTTGACCATGACCACTGCCCACGCCATCACACACTGTCTGCCTCATAGGAAAAGGGACACTAGTATACACTTTGTTAGATGTCCCATTTCTTACCTCATTTTGATCAAACTCTCCTTGACATCGGTGCATCCATTAATATAATATCCTTCTCTTGTAAAGCCTTGGACTTGGTCATCTCTCGGATCCTATATCATAAAATCCAGCTCTTCAAGAGGAAACCGACATAATTTGTTTCATGTAAATCGGACTTCGTTTCGATTTGTTATGATTTTCGGAAGATAAAGAAGTAAGGAGGTTTAAAACATCATTAACTCTTAATGACAGTCATTAATACTAATTAAGAATGATTAAAGAAACTAATGACGAATTGAAAACTGCTAATGACCATTAGCGAACACTAATCAATGGTTAGTGAAGTTAAGTGTAAGCCACGAAAGTTAAATCGTAATTAGTGAAAGTTAATCACGATTAGCGTTAATTAAGTGTCATTAATGAATCTAGAATCCTCAGAATGTTCTAACTTGACCCTAAGTTTCGGGTAAGTTTTGGCCAAAACCAAGGGCCGCTAACTGCGGTTAAGGTCTAAACCATGGTTTTCTAACCATGGTTAGCGGCTTTCTGGAGCCTATAAATAGCCCCTCCATCCATTCATTCTCTATGATTTCCACTACCACCACCACCCCAAGGACTAGGGTCAAGAGGTCGAGAGGAGGAGTGGGAGGCGAGGAAGGAGCATTAGCGAAGCGCTGCCGGGAGAACGAGGAGGAGGAAGGTACGATCCTCTCTTAGTTTGCTTCGCGGGCTAGGTTTTCTATTCATGTTCAGTTTCCTTGTTGTTTTTCTTTCGATGATTTTATAGAGGAAACTCTTTCTATTTTTCTTTTAAAATATGTCCCAAAATAAGGGGAAACTCTACCGAATTTTTTATAGAAATATGTCCCGATATAAGGGGAAGCTCTGTCAAATTTTTTATAGAAATATGTCCCAATATAAGGGGAAACTCTGCTGAGATTTCAAGAGAAAATACGTTCTTTGCGTTCTTCGTGTTCTTCGTGTGTTCTTCGCATTCTTCGTTCGTTCTTCGCGTTCTTGGCACGTTCTTAGCGTTTTTGATAAGAAAATGAAATTCGATCATTTCAAGAGCTATAAATCATCCTTTTGAAAAAGAATCACGATAAAGCACTGCATACGAGAGAGAGAGAGAGAGCTTGATTAGGTAATGAAATCCTTCCTTTTGCTGTTAGGTTTTCATATGAGATCATTGAGATTTCTATATTTATGCTCCTTGCCAAGAACCCTAATTTGGTTATTTTTGAGAAAGTATGAAAGGTTGCTTTGTGATTTCAACTAAAATAAGATCTTGGCATCGAATTGATGCAGTGGTTTGGAAAGTTAGGGTTTGGAAGTTAAAATAAGCATAAATATGAGTATATAAATATATGAATTAATATATGTGTAAGTCTATACTCAGTATTTATGTTTACGTAAATCTAAGGCTTAACGGAGGAATTACATCGTGGGAATTGATGTGTTTTGAGTTGGATGCTGAAAATGATTCTGTTTTACGTTAAGAATGACTGGGAGTAGAACTATAGGTCGGGCATGCAACCAGTAGGTTTGTTAGAAGGAACCCGTATTGGCGTTGCCCTACCTAGGTGGTACAGGGTTTCCCTGTTATGATAAGTGCGCCCGAAATGAATGATTTGCAATGCGTGGTACCGGGAGCCAATATATTCGGGTTGAACGACAGAAGATGTTATCGTGCCATGTGGAGGCACGGGTGGTTCAATAGCGGCTGGGTCACGATAAAATGTATCTAAAGCCGCTAGGTTATGTCATTAAAGGTTAGCCTGAGGTTTTAAGCAACTGGATCCTCGAGGACAGTGTGCTCCTTTGTTTGCCAGGTTGGGGGTTTGAGACCCTGATTAATAAAAGAAAAAAGAAATTGTCAGGGTAGTATTGGAGGATTGGTCGAGGCGACTTGCGACGGCATAAGCTTACAAGATCAACGCAATCTCCAATCCCCAAGTGTCAAGAGCTTCGGAGTTCATATAGTGGTGAGGTAATTCCCTGGACTAATCCCTGACGTGGAATAGAAAGGAATAGGACTTAAATTAATGAGAAGGGATGAAACTCTTTTGTGATAACAAGTTTTGAAAAATTATACCATTTATTTGCTTTCTCTTCTTTGTTACTTAGCATTCACCAATTGTTATTCTATGATTTATGGAAAACCCAACAGGTGTCGGTGAGCCATCGCAAGGACTTTAGTAATCCATCCAGTTAAAATAGTCATCCAACCATCTGTAGCAGCCTTACTATGTAAGGTAGTCAGTAATCTTTTTGTGTATTTCCTTTTGAGCTGATGTACATATAAATGGTTATAGTGGGACAATGTATCATGTGAACTTTATTTTGTGAATGGAAAAGTGTTGAAATACTTCCTTCTGAGTATTTTTAATTGCAGTATGTTTCTAAATGTTAGTTGTGATTGTTGAATAAATTATTGCTGAGTAACCAGATTCAGATATGGGAGGATCCGAGGACTCGAAATTGGGGTCGTGACTGTTTGGTATCAGAGCTCGGTTACTCTGGTAATTTACTCAGTAATTGATAACTATGAGAGGTATTCAGAAACTAAGGTTGTCTTAAGATCTTTTGATCTTAATAAGTGACTGCAACACCATTCACAAGTCATTGTCCCTCATGCACTTCATGCTAAAACGTATAGGACCTAACCTTTGACCTTGATTCATCACAGGATCATGGCAGACCAAGACGTGTCTATGCACTTAGCGACTATGATGGTGATGACCCATGAGATGGGTCAAAGGTAATAACTTTAGAGCAAACACTCAATGCCACAATGAGAGATCAAAGTCATCCAGACCCGTGGATGCTAGAGTTGAGGATTCTATTCACCCTCATAAGAAAGAGTATAGATACCATCAATCCATAGAATTTGTTTGCCCCTACTCCATTTGGAGGAGCAATGGAGGAGACGCTTTGTAGGCACACAATAAAAAGAAAAGAAGAAGAATATTTGATTCATGTTGTAAGGATAAGATTCTGATAAAGGCACAAAACCATTATCTAAGTAAGGATCCAGGAGGTCAATTATAATTCAAGAATATCTTAGACGACTGTGGGACAGATTGCAGGACATCAGTCACCTACTTATCTGCTACTATTTGAAATATGAATAATTTTGATCTCATCCTGGGGATGGATTGGCTAGAAAGGCATCATGCATGCCTTGATTGTTTCCAGAAGACAATAACTTTTCACATTCCTAACTCAATAGAGTTCCAGTTTATTGGAAAGACATCCAGTGATGATGTCAAATACATCTCTACTCTAAAGGCTCTACAACAATTAGAACAAGGGTGTCAAGGCTATTTAGCTTATGTATTCACTACATCAGGGTCATATAGAATGTTAGAAGATGTGCCTATAGTGTGCGAGTTTCCTAATGTATTTCCAAAAGAATTACCTGGATTACCACATGAGCGAGAGATTGAATTTCAAATCTCTCTCACACATGATACTCAACATATCTCTATTCCTCCATATAGGATGTCGCCGACAGAGTTACGCGAGTTAAAGGTACAATTACAAGAACTTTTAGACAAAGGCTTCATTCATCCTAGTACTTCACCATGGGGTGCACCTGTTTTATTTGTAAGGAAGAAAGATGGGTCGATGCAGTTGTGTATTGACTATAGACATCTAAACAAAAGGGCAATAATGAATAAGTATCCTCTACCAAGAATAGATGATTTCTTTGACTAGTTACAGGGTTCGACTGTGTATTCCAAGATTGATTTAAGATCTGGATACCATCCGTTGAAAATTAAAGATACATATATTCCCAAGATAGCTTTTCGAACTAAATACATGCATTATGTATTTTCAGTTATGCCTTTTGGGCTGACAAATGCCCCAATGGCCTTCATGGATCTCATAAATCGAGTATTCAGGGAGTTCCTAGACCACTTTATAGTAGTCTTCATTCATGATATGCTTATTTACTCCAAGGATAAATACGAACATAAACACCATCTTAGGCAGGCACTCGAAACACTAAGGTAGAACAAACTGTACACTAAATATAGTAAATGTGACTTCTGGTTGACTGAAGTATCCTTCTTAGATCATGTTATTTCAAAGACAGGTATATTAGTTGATCTTGCAAAGGTTAGTGCGATGATAAGTTGGGAACACCCAAGACTCTCACAGAAATACGATCTTTTCTGGGTCTAGCTGGGTATTATAGAAGATTTGTGAAGGACTTTTCACGAATAACATTGCCAATGACTAGGCTGACTCAAAAGGAAGTTCCATTCATATGGTCCAACACATGCGAAGCTAGTTTTCAGACACTGAAAGAATGCCTAACATTTACACCTATCCTTACTCTACCCTTTGGGAGTGAAGGGTTCATCATATACACTGACACATCTAAAGAAGGACTTGAGGCAGTTCTTATGCAACATGGTAAGGTAGTTGCGTATGCATCACGACAGGCCAGGATACATGAGAAGAACCACCCGGCACATGATCTTGAATTAGCTGCCGTAGTTTTCACTTTAAAGATATGGAAACACTATCGCTATGGTATTACTTTTGAAATTTTCACTGATCATAAAAGCTTGAAATATCTGTTTGATCAGAATGAGCTTAATACGAGACAGAGACAGTGGCTAGAGCTATTGAAGGACTATGATTACACCATCTCCTACCACCCTGGTAAGGGGAACATCGTAGGAGATGCCCTTAGTAGAAGAGCTTATTCACATGGGTTGGTGAGTGCTATCCACTTCTAGGGTTTACTATCAACATTGAGTAAAAGGAAACCATTTGATAGTAGTAATGCTGATACTATAACTATTCCCCACCGATACAAACCAGAAATCTAGGATAGAATAAAAAAGGACAAGAGGATGATACAATCCTTAAAGACTTGAGACAACAACTTGAGAAGAATGAAATAGAGGGATTCCAGATACAAGATGAGTTACTATATAATCATCACAGAGTTTGCGTACCAAACACACCTGAACTGAGGAAAGACATCTTACGTGAAGCGCATTGTTCTAAATTATCTATTCATCATGGAATTACGAAGATGTATAATGATATTCGTTCAAACTTTTGGTGGCCAGGAATGAAGAAGGATGTTGCTGAGTTCGTGAATTCATGTTTTACTTGCCAGCAGGTAAAGGCTTCACACCAAAAGCCATCAGGATTATTGCAACCCCTCCCTATACCTGAATGGAAATGGGAAAGCATTTCCATGGACTTTGTTATTGGCTTACCTCAAACGACTGGTGGGAAAGATAGTATATGGGTTATAATAGATCGTCTGAGCAAGGTAGCACACTTCAGTCCAATAAGCTTATCTTTCACTCCCGACCAGCTTGCTGAGTTATATATTACGCATGTGATACGTCTCCATGGCATTCCAAAGGAAGTAGTTTTCTATCAAGATTCATGATTTACCTCACATTACTGGGAGAACTTCATGAAAGCATTGGGTACACAACTATACTTAAGCACAACATATCATCCAGAAATAGACGGTCAGTCAGAACGTACGATTCAGACTTTAGAGGATATGCTACAAGCGTGTGCCTTAGAATGGAAGGGATCATGAATTAAACATTTGCCTCCTGCAGAAGTCACCTACAACAATATTTCCCATGCAAGTATTGGCATGGCAACATTTGAAGCACTATATGGACGTAGGTGTACTACTCCTCTATGTTGGCAAGAGGTCGGGATAAAGAATCTCTATGATTCATATAGACTCCAAGAGACATAGGAAGCTGTAGAGTTTGCTCAAAAAAGACTAATAACTGTCCAGAGTCACCAGAAAAGCTATAGTGATACCATGTGAAGAGACATTGAGTTTGAGGTAGGCAACTTTGTATTTCTCAAAGTATCGCCTATGAAGGAAGTTCAGAGGTTTGGCTTGCGTGGGAAGTTGGCACCTAGGTTCATGGGTCCCTTTCAACGAATTGGGAACATCGCATATAGACCTGCACTTCCTCCACATCTTTTGGCAATACATGATGTTTTTCATGTATCAAATCTGAGAAAGTATATAAGGATCCTGAGCATAAGATAAACTATGAAGATCTGCATGTTGAGACAGGCTTGACATACCTAGAAATACCTGTGCAAATACTAGACATGGATATCAAGAACTTGAGGAATAAAGAGGTACCTCTAGTTAAGTGTTGTGTCGCAAACAAGAGTTTGAAGAAGCCACATGGGAACCTGAGGCAGAAATGAGAGAAAATACCCGTACTTGTTTGAATGATAACACTATGTACTATGTATATCTCTATTACAAATGAAATGATGTTCATTCTCTTTAAGGTTGTTATGGTTTCAATCCTCTTTAAGGTTGTTATGCCTGCGTTTCTAATCTCGAGGACGAGACTTCCTTTAAGGTTGTTATACTTGCAAAGCTTTGGACTTGGCCGTCTCTCGGATCCTATATCACAAGATCCAGCTTGTCAAGAGGAAACCGACAGAATTTATTTCGTGTGAATCAGACTTCGTTTCGATTTGTTATGATTTTCGGAAGATAGAGAAGTAGGGAGGTTTAAAATATTATTAACTCTTAATGACCGTCATTAAGACTAATTAAGCATGATTAAAGAAACTAATGATGGATTGAAAACTTCTAATGACCATTAGCAAATATTAATCAATGGTTAGCAAAAGCTAAGCATAAGTCGTGAAAGTTAAATCGTGATTAGTGAAAGTTAATCACGATTAGCGTTAATTAAGTATCATTAACGAATCTAGAATCCTCGGAATGTTCTAACTTAAGCCCTAGGTTTCGGGTAAGTTTTGACCAAAACCATGGGCCAAAACCATGGGCCGCTAACTGTGGTTAAGGTCTAAACCATGGTTTTTTAACCAAGGTTAGCGGTTTTCTCGAGCTTATAAATAGCCCCCTACCCATTTATTCTCTATGATTTCCACTACCACCACCACCACCCCAAGGACTAGGGTCGAGAGGTCGAGAGGAGGAGTGGGAGGCGAGGAAGGAACGCTAGCGAAGCACTGCCGGGGAGACCGAGGACGAGGAAGGTACGATCCTCTCTTAGTTTGCTTCGTGGGTTAGGTTTTCGATTCATGTTCAGTTTCCTTGTTATTTTTCTTTCGATGATTTTATAGATGAAACTCTTTCTTTTTTTCTTTTAAAATATGTATGATATAAGGGGAAACTCTGTCGAAATTTTTATAGAATTATGTAAGGGGAAACTCTATCAAAATTTTTATAGAAATATGTCCCAACATAAGGGGAAACATTGTCGAAATTTCAAGAGAAAATATGTTCTTTGCGTTCTTCGTGTTCTTCGTGTGTTCTTCATTCGTTCTTCACGTTCTTGACACGTTCTTAACGTTTTTGATACGAAAATGAAATTCGTTTGTTTCAGGAGCTATAAATCATCCTTTTGAAAAAGAATCACGATAAAGCACATCATACGAGAGAGAGCTCGATTAGGTAACGAAATCTTTCCTTTTGCTGTTGGGTTTTCATATGAGATCATGAGATTTCTGTATTTCTGATCCTTGCTATGAAGAACCCTAATTTGGTTATTTTTGAGAAAGTATGAAAGGTTGCTTTGTGATTTCAACTAAAATAAGGTCTTAGCATCGAATGGATGCAGCGGTTTGGAAAGTTAGGGTTTGGAAGTTAAAATAAGCATAAATGTAAGTATATAAATATATGAATTAATATATGTGTAAGTCTATACTCAACATTTATGTTTATGCAAATGTAAGGCTTAACAGAGGAATTACATCGTGTGAATTGATGTGCTTCGAGTTGGATCCTGAAAAGGATTGCGTCTTACGTTAAGAATGACTGGGAGTAGAACTACAGGTTGGGCATGCAACCTATAGGTTTGTCAGAAGGAACCCGTATTGGCGTTGCCCTACCTAGGTGGTACACAGTTTCCCTGTTATGATAAGTGTGCATGAAATGAATGATTTGCAACGCGTGGTACCGGGAGCCAATATATTCGGATTGAACGACGGAAGATATGGTCGTGCCATGTGGAGGCACAGGTGGTTCAATAGTGGTTGGGTCACGATAAAATGTATTTAAAGCCGCTAGGTTATGTGATTAAAGGTTAGCCTGAGGTTTTAAGTAACTGGATCCTCGAGGATGGTGTGTTCCTTTGTTTGCCGGGCTGAGGGTTTGAGACCCTGACTAATAAAAGAAAAAGAAATTGTCTGGGTAGTATTGGAGGATTGGTTGAGGTGACTTGCGGCGACATAAGCTTACAAGATCAACGCAATCTCCAATCCCGAAGTGTCAAGAGATTCAGAGTCCATATAGTGGTGAGTTAATTTCCTGAACTAATCCCTGACGTGGAATATAAAGGAATAGTACCTAAATTAATGAGAAGGGATGGAACTTTTTTGTGATAACAAGTTTTGAAAAATTACACCATTTGTTTGCTTTCTCTTCTTCGTTACTTAGCATTCGCTAATTGTGGAAAACCCAACAAGTTCCACAACTTGTTATCAAACAAATGGTGTAATTTTGGCAGATCAAGAAAGAGGATCAAGAATACCCTTCATCCTGAATGACAATATTTTCAAGAATACCCTTCATCCTCTTTATTGATCAGCCAACAAATTGATAAATAATCCTAGTTTTCTTTAAAGACTCGAGATTCAATGTCTCAACAAGGGAGATGTCACGACCATGATTTCGGACGTCGGATCCTACCATATCCGGATCTGGTTACTCAGCAATAATTTATTCGACAATCACAACTAACATTCAGAAACATACTGCAATTAAAAATACTCAGAAGGAAGTATTTCAACACTTTTCCATTCACAAAATAAAGTTCACATGATACATTGCCCTACTATAACCATTTACATGTACATCAGCTCGAAAGGAAATACACAAAAAGATTATTGACTACCTTATAGAGTACTGCTACTACGGCTGGTTGGATGACCATTTATGGAAAACCCAACAAGTGTCGGTGAGCCATCATAAGGACTTTAGTAATCCAGCCAGCCAAAATAGTCATCCAACCAGCCGTAGTAGCTTTACTCTATAAGGTAGTCAATAATCTTTTTGTGTATTTCCTTTCGAGCTGATGTACATGTAAATGGTTATAGTAGGGCAATGTATCATGTGAACTTTATTTTGTGAATGGAAAAGTGTTGAAATACTTCCTTCTGAGTATTTTTAATTGCAGTATGTTTCTGAATGTTAGTTGTGATTGTCGAATAAATTATTGCTGAGTAACCAGATCCGGATATGGTAGGATCCGACGTCCGAAATCATGGTCGTGACATCTCCCTTGTTGAGACATTGAATCTCGAGTCTTTAAAGAAAACTAGGATTATTTGTCAATTTGTTGGCTGATCAATAAAGAGGATGAAGGGTATTCTTGAAAATATTGTCATTCAGATCCAGGGCATGAGCTACACTATAGATTTTGTTGTATACCCATGGAGACCTCCACCTCTGTGGAGTGCACTCCAATCACCCTGGGTCAGTCCTTTCTCGCTACAGCGAAGGCCGTTATTGATTATGTATATGGAGAGATACACTTCCGTTCCCACAACAAGAGCGTTCTGATTGAGACGATCATCACACCCATTACTAGTCAGAAATCCACACATGATGAGAGTGTACACGTGTTAGCTAACTCACAAGACTATGACCTAGCTGCCGAGATAAGAGATGTTTGCTTTTACCACGGACGATTCTGAGACCCGAGAATTCCTCTTCACGGGGAAATACTCGGAAAGCATAGACCTCTGTGTTCCTTCTCCTAGTGTGTGGTGATGCATTGATGAGATTCGGAACATTTATACTATAGGCATCTTACCGCGGAGGGTAGCCTTAGGAGAGACTTCCTATGTCAGACCTGACCGTACTACTTCCATTGACAAGTCGTGCCTTTTTATTTTGATACCATCGAGGATCTCCATCATGTCGATCCTGATCGGGCTATGTTAGCTGATGACCTCAATATCAACTTGCAACTTGTCAGATCCATTCCTCAATGGTCGCGGAAGAAGGTACAATTTCTACCTTCTTGATTTCCGTACATTCCTCATCTTATATATTCGCTTCTTAGTTCCTTTTCATCCACCTCGATCCGTGTGTTTTCCTTGCTTAGGATGTGCTTTATCCTAAGTATAGAGGAGGTGGACGAGTCAAGTGTTCTTTCTTCGTTCTGTTTCATCACTTTTGTCGTTGCTTATACTTAGGGATCTCTTACCCTAAGTATAGAGAGAGTGATGCGTTCATTCTCAGTTCTCATTTCTCATTTTTATTTTTTTCTATTTTCATTTTCGGTCCCCTCGCTTGTCTCCTCACTTCTGTCTATAGTTAGGGATCTTTTACCCTAAGTATAAGGGGATAGACACCGAGCTATTGATCTATTTATCCTCACCCTCGATCATCTCCGTCTTGTGTACAATCTGCTATACTTAGGATTAGTTGATCCTCAATATAGCAGGGACATTCGACTTGTCATTCTTTATTTAGCCATTGTAATATAGACTTTCCTATACTCAACATGAGTTATGTCTTCCTTTTTCTCTCTGATAACTATGAGGGCATAGTTCAAGCAAAGTATAGGGGGGTTGTATATACGATGTATATACTTTAGCCATAACTCGTATCTCATATTTTTTTAATAATATGGCTAAAATACTATATTCATAAGGGTATACAATAAATCGACTGTAAAGAATACATTATTAATATGTCATTTTTTTTCAAAATTCTTTGTAAATATGGGTAATAAATATGTTTTAAAATGTTTTGTAAAATGATTTGAAAAATGGTTGGAAAATGTCTTGAAAAATCATTTGAAAACCATTTGGAAAACTTTTGCAAAATATTTTCAAACCTTTTTAAAGATCCTTTGTAAATGATTATCAAATTTTTGTTATATTTGAATAAAATTTTTGAAAATTCAGTTTGCTAATGATTTGGAAAATGGTTGTGAAAATATTTTGAAAATTCTATCTATACATTTGGAAAATCTTTGCAAAATGATTTTCAAATTTTGAAAGTGTTTGTAACTTGTTTGAAAATTATTTGTAAAAAACATTTTCAAAATATTTGTAAAAATATTTTCAAATTATTTTGAGAACCTTATATATAGTTGTAGCAAAAAAATTCTTTACAAAATCCTTGTATATAAAAACCTGTAAACAATAATTAACACTTACTCGCTAATAAATTCCATGTACAATCTCTGTGTAATAATGCACACACTCCCATGAAAATATGTGTATATACTTCTTTCACTAAGCTTTATTAAAAACCCCTAAAAATTTCAAAATTTTTAAATCCATAAAAATTTGCAAAATGTTTTCAAAAGTTGCATAAAAAATTGTAATTTTTTCAAAAATTAATAAAAGATTAAAACCAAAAAATAGTTTCGCAAAAAGATTTTCTTTTCATAGCATTACATTTGCATTTTTCGGATTGATAATGACAATTGAACAATTCTAAGTAAAATATGAAGATTGGAGCTTGGTTGGACCTTAATCCACTTAATCGCAAGAACCATATAGGAACTGGAATTGAGGTGCTCTAGATCTGCTAGACTTAATTCTTTAAGACCACAAGACTAGGTTCACATGTCATCTTCACGGTCTAAATAGAATATTTCGAAACACACACATGACTCTTGTCGATAGTCACCTAACTTGCACACATGCACCTTACACTTAGCTCAACTCAGTCGAAGTGGTAGAGGACTGGATTTGCCGGTCACAATCTGTAGCCATTGTGCCCCAACTCGATCCAGTAGCAACGAGGTCCAAGGACAAGAGTTTACAGGTTACAATAATGCTTCAAAAGAGGGATAGTCTAGCTCAAGAGGAAAAAGTCCTTATGTAAATGTTGTTGTAAATAGTATTAAAAAATGCACAATCAAAAACTTCAAAAAGAATAGACTGGCAAAAATTAAAGGAAAATCAATTCCCATTAGAGTATGTATTTAATAAGCAAAGTTGTGCTTCAAAGTAAAAGTATTCATGTGAGCCTGCAGCTGGATGACTTGGCTACACTAGTCAAGTATCCTAGGATAGGTAGCTACGCTGGCTACCATCCATTCTCTTCTCTACCTCCTCTTCTTGAGTCAAATGCACTTGAACTTAGAAGGGAATACCCCGCTCCTCGAGGAAAGAGTTGCTGGATTGGAGAATTAGGGTCACCATGTTGGAGAAGACTATCTCTTTACCACTTCAGCTGAGAGGAGCTAAATATCACTTATACTGTACAAGATAGACTCATAGTCATAAGGGACTGCATATGATATAGACTTGTTCTAACTTGGCTTTTGAGGAAACTTGGACAGAGTTTCGTGCTTCTTAGAGGTTGTTCAGTTTCAAGTCTAATTCCCAATAAGGTTTTGACCAAACTTAAAATCCAAAGGTCTGACTAAGCTCTAAAGTTTGATTTTATGAAGACAAGTTTAAAAATTAAAATCAATCTAATTTATTTCTTTTTCTTTTCTTTATTTTCTTTTTATGCATTTATTAGCACAAGTGTTTGCTAGGGTCTAGTAAACGCATGTATAGGGGTTATGAATATCCATTTCATCACCTTTATTCTTTTATTTTGGCCTTAAATCCCTAGATAAATGCATGCATATATCATTAATTTGTATAAAATAACACTCAATAATTGACTTGCATACACAATATAAATATATGTATTTAATTCTCAAAATAAAAGAATAAAGGAAAGAAAAGAAAAAGAATGAAGTGTTAAAGAAACTGAGTGACCTTAGACCCTGAGATCCAGTTATCATGATGACTTGGTCAACAAGGAATAAAGTAGGGGGAGATAGGGCAAAAAAACTATACAGAACACACCTCGAACCCCTAATTTTTATTCGTCAATAATAAGATTTTGGGACCTACTTTATTCTTTATTATGTGCGCATCAAATCAATAAACCCTCAATATGGAAGTAGTACATAAAAATTCAAAGAAAAATATAAAATTGGTTTCACTTAAAAATAATACACGATGCGCCCGGGACACACAAAATAAAAAGCCGTAAAGAAAACTTCCCAGACATGTATCTCCTCCATATAGACTCTAAATTGACAAACTCACCTTTATTGTTCATAAAATTTAATTATCTATTTAGTGAAGGTGGTTTCATTTAATTTGGAATTGAGATGCAAAAGTTGTCTTTTGGGTCCCTATTGTACTGTATACTTGTATATAATAATAAATATATTTATTCTTTATATTTTTAGCTTTCTTATTTGTAAATATTATTTAAAACACATGCAAATAATAAATATAGAATAAAAGCATGAAAATTACATTAAATAAATAATGTATTAAAATATACATGTAAACTATACTTATATAATACATATACATATTTATTTGAGTAATAAATAAAATCAGGAAAATTCAATAAAATATATAAAAATGTAATTAAATAATTTATAAATATATAAAACATGTAAATATAATAATAAAATATCAAATACAAAATAAAAATAAAATACACTAAGTACATGTCTATAAACCTATGCATATACATATAAATATTAACATCTAATAAATTACATTGTAAAAAAAAATAAAAACCATAATCAGATACTACATAAAATAACAAATATTTTTTATATTTCAAGGAAAAATTATCAAAATCATTTATTAATTTTAAGGTAATTAATAGAATTCCCACCTTTCTTTTTTGGTTCGTCCACGTGGACCAACTAGGGCGCAAGGATTGTTCATCTTCGGGTCAACTGTCCTTGTACCCACCACCTTTGTGTCAGACCTCATGAGCACCTGATTTCTCCCCATTTTCACGTCTCCTCCATATCGTCATTCTCCTTGATCTCCACCCAATCGATAGACCTATCGTCCATAACCTTCACCCACACCTTAGGTCTCACCAACCACCTCCATTATTCACCCCATCTCCATGCCCTTTTTCACTTCCACTCATGCATAAATAAAGAGCTCCTCCCCCTTTTTGCCTTTTGATCCCGTTTCCTCCTCATTACCTCGGTAGGAGACCATCCTATCAAAGTTGAAGGTGACAGCATGAGCATCCATGCCTACTTGACGTTGATAAGGGGCGGAATACAGAGGTTCGAGGTTCGTCAGAGCTCCTCCGATCGAGCTTCATCCGCTCCTTGGAATAGCCAGATACGAGATGTAGCTAGGTTTTTATTCTCATAATTTAATTCAGTATCTTAGTGTAGCTGTTAGTTTTAGTAATTAGGCTTTAATATAATTTAATTTAGTGATTTAAGATCTCCCGAAGCTTCGACTCCAGCTTGAAATCCGTTGTGAATTCAACCTGTTTCGACCCACTTCCGCCTCCCTTTCGAACCTTATCACGTTTTCCATCTTCTACACCATCGATCCTCCTTGATCCTGCACAGATCTAGGATCTATGAGCTCTTCTTCCACTTTCATTCAGAGCTCACTCCGCCCCTTCACTTCACCTTGCTAGAAGCTTCAATCCTGGATCAAGGACCATCGCCTCTTGCCCCTCTAAGTTTCAGTGAAGGTATAAGGCCGAGAAGGCACTCTTGGAGCTGAATCACACCTTCACATGAGCTCCAGGTTACGTCGAGGGGACCTGGATCTATGGTCCCCCACAGATCTGCAAGCCTTCCAGGAACATGGGAGGCTGGTCAACATCGAAGAACACAACTAGATAGAGTAGTATTTGTGGATAAAAGAAGATCCAGGAACTCGTTCTTGAGAGTTCCTCCTGACTTAGGCCGTTGGATGAAGAAGACTGCCCATGTCTAATCACGGGCATTGATCAAAGCTGAAGCGGTACGAGCGCCTGACCGCGGATCACATTAAGTGGGAGAGGTTTGGTCGTTGGATCGCACGTTATTGGGTAGCTTCAAGCCAACCCCTCCACCTTTTGAATATTATTTGCAATATTATAAAATTTTATTGCTTTGTAAATATATTTAGGATTTTTGCATTAGAACCCTACACTTTATTGAATATTGCATACAAGTCCGTACCAGCTCACTTCATGTGGTCCCCTACGTGAGGCGGGTGCAATTTGCATAGAGTCCCCTCCGACATCCTCTACTTATCTTTAGTTGTAAAATGTGTAATATTAAATATAAACTTTCAGGGTAAATTGCATGCCAGACCTTGTAATATATTTTAATAGCAAAATATCCTTGCTAAGTTGTTTACTTTTATTTATGTTTTTTCTATTTTTATTAATTAGCTCCCATGCTTGTCAAATCTTGGGAAATTTACAGTGCATATGCACACTTATATTTTTGTGTAGCATTTATTGCATTTTTCCATTTATTAAAACTAGAATAGAAGCTATTTAGTCACCGTTTACAAATAAAAACACAAAAAAATTAGAAAACCTACTTTAAAAATTCCAAAAAAAACTACATAGAATATATTACTCTATATTAAACTCCCATACCAAAAATCACAAAAAATAAAATACTAAAACTGAAAACCCTTTAAACCATATAAAAATTAGTTGAAATTATATAAAATTCTAAAAAATAGTTTTTGGTTGTATATTTTTATTTATATTATATATTACACAATAAAATACTTTTGGGAAATTTTGAAATTATTATCTATTTTTAAAACCCAAAACAATTCAACCTATTTATTATAGTTATTGTTTTGTCTTATTAAATACCTTAAAAATACATAAAAATTAGCAAAAATTGCAAGAAAATCAAAAAAAGAAAGAAAAAGTTAAAAACATAAAAACATTTTATTTCGTAAAATTTGAGCATATATAGCTATATTTAAAAATATAAGACCCTATATAGACTATTTATACTATATTACTTATATAATCATCGTTATTATTATTAATAATATAAACAACTATATATATATATTAAAACCTTTAGAAAATAAAAAGGTCTGTTCTTTTATATATTTCCCTATATTTCTATATTTTTTTATTATATACTTTATATATCATTTATACTATCTATATTGTATCATTAATAATATATATAGATATATTATAATCCTAAAAACAAGAAGAAATGAAAAATTAAATTATAAAATATAAAATATAAAAAATTAAAAATACATAAAAATATATAATTTAAAACCCACAAAATAAAAAAAACTAAAAAGTATATTTTTAAATTTCATTAATTAACAATAATTAACCTATCCCCATTGCTCTTTGTGGTTTGACACTCTACATACTTATACACTATACACATATATTTGTAGAGTTAAAATTAAACTAAAATTTGACTCACATTTGCATTGAATAACCATACATGGTTGGTTGAATATTGATATGTTGATTGCTATACGTGTTGAGTACCGTGAGAGCGGCCAATACGACGATAGGTGGATGTGACTTGTCAGACACCACATGCTCTCCAAGACCAGGCGCTAGGAAACTCTGCTCAACCAACAATTTTCAGTATTCATCGATGGTCATATGAAGATACTGATCTTGATAAAAAGATACTCTATAGGATACCAACAAGGAATGCTATTCTTGGCTCGTAGATAACTGTCAGGTCGTGACATGGATGACCAATAGCGTGGAATCCCATATTGTAGCAAACCTCCCGTTAAGGAAATTGCAAAGGAGATGTGGGAAGAACTTGCACAGACATAATCCTAACAGACTACCAAGTCTTATCGTGTTGACATATACAGTTTTGGTCAACGTCTCAAGGAGATCCACTCTTGTGGAATATTATCGCCACCTCACTGGCCTCTACGAAGATCTTGACATATTCCAACTCACTTATTGTACTAAACATGTGACATAAAGGTAAGAATGGTAGATCTACATATTCCTAGTCAACTTGCATCCTCACTGTTAGAATGTGAAGGAGAATTTTTTGTTTTCTCGGACATGCTTCGGTCTATCAAGGTCATATGTAGACGTTTACATCAGATTGAGACCTCTACTGTTTACACTCAGTCTCCGCAATCGGTGGAGAACTATACCATTCTTGCTTCCTCCAGATGAGGGATCTCTTTGGCCACCAAAGGGTCCGAGGTCGTGACTCTGGTTGGGGTTGAGGTCATGGCCGTGTACCATGCATTCATTGCTAGAAGGCCAATCACTCAATCGAGAGGTGTTGGGAAAAGTTTGGTATGCCCCCATTACGTCTGACTATGATGCAATAGTGATAGAGACATCTCATGATCCAGACCTTAGTGGACAAACCGTCCATCTCTTCACCACATATTACTCATGTCTGATGAAATTGTTATAGAGATCTGATGCCACTCCTAGTGAGATCACTTCTACTGCACATTTGGTTACTACTTCAGGTATTATAGCCAATTAAACCACAGCTACAACACCTGCATGGATTATTGACTCCGATGCTTAAACTTATCTAAAGGGGAGAAGGTAGCCTGTTGACCTCCTCCCAACCTTCTTCCATTGCAAAGACAATTCAGGTTGCCAATGAGGCTCCTTCCCCTACTACCACTGTTGGAACCAAGGATTCTTCCTCCAAGCTCTGGCTCACTGGAGTTCACTATGCTCCTAACTTTCCTTTGAGCTTATTGTTTGTTACTTTGTGTTGAGCTAAATTGCCATGTGATTTTTGATGAGCTCTATTATTATTTTCAGGACATCTGAATGATGTGGATTTTTGTGGGGATAAGAGAAGAATAACCTCTACTATCTGGACATTTCTTCTGATTCTACCTTTGATGGTGCTTCCATCTCCACAGACATGTTCCTTTGGCATTTACAACTTGAACACCCTTTTACCAAATCTCTCTCCATGATGTTCCATGAACTCTCTTCACTAAAGTTGTTTGGGGTTGAGGCATGTAAATTCGGGAAACATCATTGAGCTCCCTTTCCTCCTAGGGTTGAGCCACATCGAATTGGGTTGTTTGGGGACCTTGATTGGTCTGCACTTTGGGCGGTCATAAATACTTTATGGTTTTTATAGACAATTATAACATATCTTCTTAGGTCTTTCTAATAAAGGAACGGTTAGAGGTAAATAAAATTATCAAGTCTTTCTTTCAGGTTATTAAAATTTCTTTCTCTGCTTATATTCAAACCATACGGACTTACAATGCTCTTGAGTTTACCCAACAAGACTTGGTATCTTTCTTTGCCTCTTAGGGGACACTTCATCAGACTTCTTGTCCATATACCTCCCAGTAGAATGGGGCACTAGAAAGGAAGCTTTGCCACCTTTGCACGATTATTACTCACTTATATGAAGATTCCCAAGACCTAATGGGGTGATACCATTCTCACTGCCACTCATCTCATAAACAAGGTCCCCATTATTTGTTCTCAAAGGTGAAACTCCTTTCTCTCTGTTATATCCTAATGAGACCACATTTCCTCTTACATTGAGAATTTCTGGCCGCACTGCTTTTGTTCATAACTTTTAAACTACAGATAAACTTTCTCCTCGGGCTATCAATTGTGTCTTCCTAGAGTATTCTCGCACACGGAAGGGGTATACGTGTTACATTCTGACTGGTCATAACTACTAAGTATCTGTTGATGTCACTTTCTTTAAACAAAGCAGCTACTCCACTCAGTCTGTCAGTGAGAAAACCCTTGAGCTACCACCACCGCCCACTGTATACAAAAGGAAGCATGCTACTCATTCTAATCATGTACCATTGCTTGTTTCTTATTTGCAGGACAATGAGTCCTATTATAGTGTCCCCACCACTGCAGCTCCGAATGCTCCACTAAATCTTCTATAGTCACGATGTATAAAAATGCAATGTACTATACATCATGTGTTATATTTTACTTCAACTGAAAGTCTATCAAGTTGTGACATATGATTTATAGATGCTCTACTGGCTATTACTATACCTCTTGATCATTACAATGCATTATATGATCATGGTTGGAAACATGCCATGGATGAGGAAATGGATGCATTTACATCTAGGGACACATGGGATCATATGTTGTGTCCTACATGTGGGAAGCTTGTAGCCTGTAGATGGATCTTTATGACCAAATGGTCTTCAGATGGTTCTATTGACAAGCTGAATGCCATACTTGTGGACAAGGATTTCAGTCAGACTTATGGAGTTGAATACTTTTAGACCTTCTCTCATGTGGCTAGGAAGGGCTCTATTTGCATTATCTTCTCTGTTGCAACTAACAAGAATTGGCCCATCTTTCAGCTTGACGTGAAGAATGCCTTCTTGTATGGAGACCTTGAGGAGGGAGGTCTATATGATGCATTCAACACATTACTCTATCGAGGAGGAGTATGTTTTCGACTCTGTAAGGCCATATATGACATCAAGCAGAGTCCACGAGCTTGGTTTGACAAGCTTACCATTGAGATAAATTCTCTTAGCTTCCAGAGGACAACATATGATCGTCCTGTATTCGTTAGACGATGGTCCACTGGAACTGTGATGCATGTTGTCTATCTTGATGATATAATCGTTACTGGTAATGATGGCACATGCATTATAGAGATCACGACCTTCCTTCAAAAGGTGTTTGTCACTGATGAAACCCAATTTCATCATCTTAATTGTCCATTATTAACCCCCTTGCTTAAACATGTGTCAATAAAACCCAGATAATGTCCTGTAATTATCAGAGTCCTTAATAAATTAAAAATCACAAAAAAATCACAAAAAACTAAAATCTGTGGTATTTTTGGCCTTAAAAATACCCTTAAAAATATTTCGTCTTTGTTTGACCTCATTTCTAGTTTTGGTCAACATGAAACTTGTAGATCTCATCGAGATCTACAACTTTCATGTTTTGAATTTTCTCAAACTCGGCCATTTGTCCCCTTAAAAATATACTTTTTGCTCGGAATAATGTGATTGGGCCACGTGGCCCGTTCTGGGTGAGCCACGTGGCCCGCCTTCTTTGTCTTATCCTCCCCTGCCCTCAGCTGTTGAATATCCTTATGATCCAACGGCCCCGCCTTCTCCACGTGCGCATTTCTTTTCAGCCATCCGATCCATCCCTGCCTCTGATCTCATCCATCCTCTAGCGCCTGCCCCACCTCGCACCACGTGTCACATTTTCATCCACACGATCTATTCTATCATGACCGCTCGATCCACTCGATGACCTCAGCCCTTCGATCAACATCTACTTCACATCCAAGTCGTCCGCCCGCACTTCGCCTCCAGAGCAACACGTGGCCATTCCGCAACCCTTCGATCACTACGCCCAAGATCTAATCCACGCCGCCCCTTCGCGCCTCGATCCAGGCCGATGGATCTCCAGATCCAACGGCTACGAACCCGTCTTCCACCTCACGACTCCCATCTCTCTCCATGATCCCCAGCTCGTGCACCACCCTCGCCCTTCCATTTTTCCTGCCCACATCCTCCATCACCTTCAAACTCCAACTGCCCCACGACCGATCCCATTCATTCCTTGACCTCGCGAGCTACCACAATCCCCACGAACACTTTTCCACTCGCCCCATTTTTTCGTCGAAACCCATGATGCCACCACCAGAACTGCCATCACCTTCCTTAAATACTCCGCTCCCTCCACCCGCCATCACTGTCCACCTTTACGCAGGGAGGGGCCCAGCCCTCCTCCGCCTCCCTGTGACAGGGGGAGGCGGAAGGATCGAGCGAAGACGATCTTCTCCCCCGGTGAGACCCTCCGCCGATCACGACGGAGCTGCGGTGCGATCAGCCCGCTCGAGCTGCCTCTACCGGCTGAGGAGGTCCAACGAAGACCCCGAGGTCCTCTGATGACCTCGAGCACAAGCCAATCGCTTCGCCCAACCTCAGGTAAGCTTCCGATCCATCTTTGTATTTTTCATTTAATTTCTCGCAATTATGTAGGTCGCTACTCCCTCGTTCGCTCTTCACCGTACACCTCCTGAGCTCCGCCTCGCATTCACCTTCCACGCGCTCGCCCCAGGTCCTTCTCTCTTCTTTCACAACCCAAGATCGCCCCGACCCACCTCCTCTGTCTTCCACGGCGGAGGAGCTCAGGGCTGCCACCTTCTCCTTGCATAAGAGCCCCCCATTTCACCTCATCACGCCCAAGCACATCGCACCACTACACGATTTGGCTATTGGACTGACAATGCAGGCTTCTTCTCGAATGGACGGAACCTTCGCCGGAGCCCTTTTCTTCGAGCTCGCCTCTGACATCTCTGCTCCGCCTGCCTCCTCCAAAGTGACCTGCACCGTCGCCGTACTTCAACGAGTCACCCTAGCCATTCAGGAGCGACCACGGACCTTCACTAGGCACCGGCAACAATAGCGGAGCAGGAGCCCCATCGCCGGAGGTCAGAATCCTCCGCCATCCACAGAGGAGGAAGAGAGAAGCAGTTGCCGTTGGATGGTCCTCTCTCAGCGACCATCTGACGGCCCTGGTTCATCCACGTCACCCGTGAATGCACACTCCAGACGCCGTTGGATTTCCACATCCAATGGTCTACAACGGGACACGTGTCAGCACCAGAACCCTTCTGAGCCTTGGGAGCCGAACCATCAGGCTCGGAGCTCCCGAGTCTACACCTAGCCTTCCTGGAGCTTTGAGCCGCCCGAGCCTAGCCGAACCAGTGTCGATCCTTTGCCGAGCCTGAGCGTCCACCCGAGCCTGGATGGCGCGTGCAAAGCATGTGCCATCGGGGTAATTTGCAGAGACGCCCTCTGACTTCTCCATTTTGCAAGTAGGTCCAGAATCACGTGCAGCTCACGCGTAAAAGGGGTATTTTGCATTAAAACCCTCACGGGTTTTAAAAATTGCAAAAATTCTCCTGTGCGTGTGGGTTATTTACAGGGAAGGTCATGATCTTTTTCGTTATTACATTTTAGTCCCTCCCAGGGACCTGTTTGTAGTTATCTTTTCATGTTTTTTACACTTATGCCCCTGGCTTCTTTCATGCATATCTTGAGCCTCGTAACTCCGATTGATATGATTTCAGTGGGATTTTGAAGCTCTATTTATTGTCTTCCTTATGGCATGCTTTAATTTCACAGTAGACACTACGAAATTTGAAGAAGTATTTTATTGATTAAGTGCCTTGATACTCATGCCTATTTTTACTTGAATAAAGATTGCTTCTTAATTTAACCCTGATTGGGCGTGTATTTTTATGGCTCATTTACTTATGGTCTCGAGCATATTCTTGATACATTTCATCGCATTTATTTGCATGATAAAATAAAATAAAAAAATGCATGTTTTATTTTTAATGCGTTGTCTTGTTGTGTCCTCTTGCATACTTTGACCTATCGCCTTTAACTCAACACTTAGTTAAATAGATGAAAATCTGGATAATTAGAGAAGGTCTCGTGTCCCTGAGTTCGACCTTGGTTTCTTGCCAAGTAAAATAAAATACGACTATCTTATTCTTATTGAAATATCAATGAGATGGTCTTTTGATGACCCATCTCGGCCTGACTGCGATGACAATTTCAAGTGCTAATTCCGCACTGTTAAAGGGCTGATTTTGCGGTTCATCAAATGGCGCCGTTGCCGGGGACACGGCTCATTTCTTGTATTTTTGGATTTTTGTTTATTTTAGTGTTTCTTTTATATAGGTCAATTTGTCAGTTTGCCTTGCATTTTAAAATTTTCTTCTCTATCGATCTCTAACCATTGTTTTTGTGGCAGGGCCCTTGATCACTCAAGGAGGTGAGGAGCTGGCGCTTCCCGCTGCGAGGAGCCGCAGAAACATACGTGAAGCAAATAGAAAAGAAAGAAAAAAATGTCTTGCATTTTTATTTGCATGCATAAACTTGTAATAATTCATCTTTTACAACAGTCTTCGATCGAAGACTCGCGATTGTAATCGAACGATCGTGGATGTGTGGGGATCGTCCCCACTTGAGTGTCGACCTATGATCAGGCACACAGCTCTCCGAGCTTAGTTTAAAATTCACATTTTTATGTGTTTGCTCGTAGGTAGGACACACCTTAATCCAAGACGCACGTAGCATCGCTTCACTTAGTCAAATTTAAAAGGAAATTTTCCCCGCTAATAGAAGCATGTTAGGTACGGCTTTCTGATTGACTTGCATACATGAGTTTTGGTTTTCAAAGCCACCCAAGTTTTCATGTATTTTTTGCCAAGTTACTGCATGATTTCTCGCTTAGCTTAGATCATGGTTTTATCGAATACACGGTTTTTTCTCGGTTTCCCCTCCTAGCTTGATCACCTTGGTTAATGGAAAATGGGAATGAATAGTAGACGCTGATTTCTTGATTTATGTGCTAACCTTAATTCAGTGACAACATTAAATAATAACTGGGACTGTTAATTGCAAGTCAACCAAAAACGGAGTAAAACTTTGGTTTTGGGAGAGCAACACCCTCATTTACGCATCGATTGTCACTTAACATTTTTTCTCCGCGTAAATATCAAATGTTTTATCACCAATAAAACCGACAAGATAATAAACCAACCTCGGTTGGTTTCATGTGTGAGTTGGTGAATTTGAGGGTCTTGCTTGCTTGATTGAGCCTTGTTTGCTTCGATACACTCCCGAGAACCTTAGTCACTCCATCCATCTCCATAGATTCATCCGATCACTTGTAAATCCATCCATCTTCTTCGTTCACCTTGGGTCCCTCCCAACATCAAATCCATCTTTATACTTAGGCTAATCTCAGCCTAAGTATAGGGGGGACCCGAGTCCCCGTGATTTTCTCTACTCTTCCTTGCCTTTATACTTTGGTTATTTCTAACCTAAGTATAGGGGGAGCCCCTCTCAGCTCCTGTATATTCCTTTATATTTAATTGGACCTATGTACTTGTAACATCTAGTGCTATGAGGACATAGCAAAGTTTAAGTATAGGGTGGTATACCGTATATACAGTATACTTACTTTAGCTATAAACTGAAAAATTTG
Organism: Ottelia alismoides; assembly: GCA_037367405.1. Classification (NCBI taxonomy): domain Eukaryota; kingdom Viridiplantae; phylum Streptophyta; class Magnoliopsida; order Alismatales; family Hydrocharitaceae; genus Ottelia; species Ottelia alismoides. The sequence goes on along the minus strand of JAZKJV010005514.1, from coordinate 613,435 downwards.
AAAAAATTAAAACTTTTTAGCTAAAGTAAAATTCTTTGGACTAAGAGGACTCAAATGTTTTTCACAGCTTTTCTATACTATGTTATGCTATTTTTATAAAAATATTTTCGAAAATGATTTTTTCCTTGTTTTGAAAAAATCTTTTGAAAATGTTTTGAAAACTTTTTTATTTGTGTGACATGGTTTTGAAAATTTTCTATCTCTTTTCAAGGAAAGTTGAGTCTAATCGGTGTTTTAACCTTTAATTAAAATCCATAAAAATGAGAAAAACCCAAAAATCCTTTAGGAGCCATTAGTGACTACTAAGCCCAATTAAGTAAGCCGCATTCAGTGAGGGTTCACCCTTAGCAGTTTGGATGGTTTAGAGGACATCGCGTAAGGCCCCGTCCTCAAGCAACAGGTTTTGGCCTGTACTTACATCCATACTGGCTGAATACAGATGCTCAATTGAGTTTAGGCAGTCTTAAGATCTCTTGAAGTCTTAAAAAAAATTCTTGTTTTTGAATGAAGGAGTTGGATTAATCCTCTACACTTATACTTCCACTCGGGATCTGAAATGATCAAGGAAACTTAGTTTTATGAGGTCTTTGAGATTTTAGGTTAACCAGCCTTAGCCATTAGGGTCATAGACTTAATCACCCATATTTCCCTAGCTTTCTGCATCTGCATGCTATATTCCATGCTTAGTCTCAGACAAAAAGAATATGATCAGCACATCACATGCACGACTGTAGTTTTTGATGAGATGAGTTGAATTTTCACTTGAGGAATTGGGATGAGGAAGTCGAGTTTGGATTTGATCTAATGATGCTCGAGGATGGGATAAAATCTTTGGAGGCTTCATGAAACCTGAGTGCCAGCAAATATTAGCCAGTATGAGAACTTGGTTCTTATACTAATCTCTTAATATTAACCGAAGTGTCAGGGTGTGAAATAAATAAAAAATGTTGATCAGTGTGCGCCAACTCTTGGTAAAAGCAGTGGAGCTAGCCAAAAATTATACAAGTCAATGAAATTCCAAAGAAAAGCTCATTCCACAAAGTCAAATATCAAAGAGCTTCCACCAAAGGCGAGCGCTCCCAAACTTTTCAAAGTGTCCACTTGGACCACCGCTATTAGGACCAGGAGTCAGGCTTGCACCAAAAAAGGGCTCTGCATTGTAAATGCTACAAGTCTGGGTGTAGAAGGTATGATAGGTACTCAAAAAATGCACACCCCGGTGTACTCCCAGGAAAACAAGAGCAGACGGCTCCAACTTCTCTTGACGGACGCACTGATCAACACCAAAAAAATGAGTTGCGTAAAGGCACTAGAGAGAATCCTTGTTCCAATGAGAGGGAGAGAAGAAATGACACAATCCCATGCCCTCCATTACTGGCCTTCCATCTACATTTTCTGAATCTGACAACTAAAGAGACGGTGGAATGGATGCATGATTTGATTTATTCCCTAGTGTTGAGGATTGGGTCATTAGGAGATTTCCTCGGAGCAAGACTTTGGGTGAAGATTTGACTCTACTCTCGGAATTGCAGTCAACACTAAATTTCATATCCTTTAGATTATACATACATCAGAGAGAGTCTGGAGAATTAGAGGAATTGGGTGCCTCTCGATTAAGGCTGGGTTGAATTCTAGAATTTTGGACCTCTAAAGTTGAGTAGACTTGACCGGATCGGATCCTGTACTCACATGCACAAGGGGTTAGTCCAACTTAGTCATTCTCTTTGATGCTCGAGGACGAGCATAGTTTAAGTATAGGGGGGGTGAAGAAACCCAATTTCATCATCTTAATTGTCCATTATTAACCCCCTTGCTTAAACATGTGTCAATAAAACTCAGATAATGTCCTGTAATTATCAGAGTCCTTAATAAATTAAAAATCACAAAAAATCACAAAAAAACTAAAATCTGTGGTATTTTTAGCCTTAAAAATACCCTTAAAAATATTTCGAGTCTTTGTTTGACATCATTTCTAGTTTTGGTCAACATGAAACTTGTAGATCTCATCGAGATCTACAACTTTTATGTTTTGAGTTTTCTCAAATTTGGCCATTTGTCCTCTCAAAAATAAACTTTTTGCTCGGAATAATGTGATTGGGCCACGTGGCCCGTTCTGGGTGAGCCACGTGGCCCGCCTTCTTTGTCTTATCCGCCCCAGCCCTCAGCCGTTGGATATCCTTCTGATCCAACGGCCCCGCCTTCTCCACGCGCGCATTTCTTTTCAGCCATCCGATCCATCCCTGCCTCTGATCTCATCCATCCGCTAGCGCCTGCCCCACCTCGCGCCACATGTCACATTTTCATCCACACTATCTATTCTATCATGACCGCTCGATCCACTCGATGACCTCAGCCCTTCGATCATCATCAACTTCACATCCAAGCTGTCCGCTCGCACTTCACCTCTAGCAACACGTGGCCACTCCGCAACCCTTCGATCACTACGCCCAAGATCTAATCCACGCCGCCCCTTCGCAGCTCGATCCAAGCCGTTGGATCTCCAGATCCAATGGCTACAAACCCATCTTCCACCTCACGACTCCCATCTCTCTCCACGATCCCCAGCTCGCGCACCACCCTCGCCCTTCCATTTTTCCTGCCCACGTCCTCCATCACCTTCAAACTCCAACTGCCCCACGACCGAGCCCATTCATTACTTGACCTCGCGAGCTACCACAATCCCCACGAACGCCTTTCCACTCGCCCCATTTTTTCGTCGAAACCCATGACGCCACCACCAGAACCGCCATCACCTTCTTTAAATACTCCGCTCCCTCCACCCGCCATCACTGTCCACCTTTACGCGGGGAGGGGCCCAGCCCTCCTCCCCCTCCCTGTGACAGGGGGAGGCAGAAGGATCGAGCGAAGATGACCTTCTCCCCCGGTGAGACCCTCCACCGATCACGACGGAGCTGCATCGTGATCAGCCCGCTCGAGCTGCCTCCATCGGCTGAGGAAGTCCAGCGAAGACCCCGAGGTCCTTCGATGACCTCGAGAACAAGCCAATTGCTCCGCCCAACCTCAGGTAAGCTTCTGATCCCTCTTTGTATTTTTCATTTAATTTCTCGCAATTATGTCGGTCGCTACTCCCTCGTTCGCTCTTCACTGTACACCTCCTGAGCTCCTCCTTGCATTCACCTTCCACGCGCTCGCCCCAGGTTCTTCTCTCTTCTTTCACAACCTAAGATCGCCCCGACCCACCTCCTCTGTCTTCTACGGTGGGGGAGCTCAGGGCTGTCACCTTCTCCGTGCATAAGAGCCCCCCATTTCACCTTATCACGCCCAAGCACATCGCACCACTGCACGATTGGGCTATTGGACTGACAAAGCAGGCTTCTTCTCGAATGGACAGAACCTTCACCGGAGCCCTTTTCTTTGAACTCGCCTCTGACATCTCTGCTCCGCCTACCTCCTCCAAAGTGACCTGCACCGTCACCGTACTTCAACGAGTCACACTAGCCATCCAGGAGCGACCACGAACCTTCACTAGGCACCAGCAACAACGGCGGAGCAAGATCCCCATCGCCGGAGGTCAGAATCCTCTACCAGCCGCAGAGGACGAAGAGAGAAGCAGCTGCCGTTGGATGGTCCTCTCTCAGCGACCATCCGACGGCCCAGGTTAATCCATGTCACCCGTGAATGCACACTCCATACGTCGTTGGATTTCCACATCCAATGGTCTATAACGGGACACGTGTCAGCATCAGAACCCTTCTGAGCCTTGGGAGTCGAACCATCAGGCTCGAAGCTCCCGAGTCTACACCTAGCCTTCCTGGAGCTTCGAGCCGCCCGAGCCTAGCCGAACCAGTGCCGATCCTCTGCCGAGCCTGAGCGTCCACCCGAGCCTGGATGACGCGTGCAGAGCACGTGCCATCGGGGTAATTTGCAGAGATGCCCTCTGACTTCTCTATTTTGCAAGTAGGTCCAGAATCACGTGCAACTCACGCGTAAAAGGGGTATTTTGTATTAAAACCCTCGCGGGTTTTAAAATTGCAAAAATGCCCCTGTGTGTGTGGGTTATTTACAGGGAAGGTCTCGATCTTTTTCATTATTACATTTAGCCCCTCCCAGGGACCTGTTTGTAGTTATCTTTTCATGTTTTTTTGTACTTATGCCCCTGGCTTCTTTGATGCATATCTTGAGCCTCGTAACTCCGATTGATATGATTTCAGTGGCATTTTGAAGCTCTCTTTATTGTCTTCCTTATGGCATGCTTTAATTTCAAAGTAGACACTAGAAAATTTGAAGAAGTATTTTATTGATTAAGTGCCTTGATACTCATGCCTATTTTTACATGAATAAAGATTGCTTCTTAATTTAACCCTGATTGGGCGTGTATTTTTATGGCTCATTTACTTATGGTCTCGGGCATATTCTTAATACATTTCATCGCATTTATTTGCATGATAAAATAAAATAAAAAAATGCATGTTTTATTTTTAATGTGTTGTCTTGTTGTGTCCTCTTGCATACTTTGACCTATCGTCTTTAACTCAACACTTAGTTAAATAGATGAAAATCTGGATAATTAGAGAAAGGCTCGTGTCCCTGAGTTCGACCTTGGTTTCTTGCCTAGTAAAATAAAATACGACCATCTTATTCTTATTGAAATATCAATGAGATGGTCTTTTGATGACCCATCTCGGCCCGACTGCGATGACAATTTCAATTGCTAATTCCGCACTATTAAAGGGCCGATTTTGCGGTTCATCAGTCACCAAGACCTTGGTCACCTCCGATACTTCCTTTGCATAAGGTGCTATGTATTATAGATGGATTACATCTATCACAATAGAAGTATTGTCTAGATATTCCTATAGAGGTTGGTTTACTTGGATACAAACCATCTAACATCCTAGAAAATCACGGAAACATGCTACATCCATTGATCCTTAGTTTGAGGTCACTACATGATATAGAAGTCTAGTGGACAAATTTCTCTACCTCATTGTCACTAGGCAAGATAAATTGTACGCTAAGAACTGAGTTAGCCAACACATGGAGATACCTATTTACAATCATTAGTAGAATGTTCTTCTAATCCTTCAAAATCTGAAGGAGTCTCTAGGGAAAGGCCTCTTTTACAGGGTCAATGGCCATATAGACATTACAACTTTTGCATATACAGATTATGCTGGCTCTTGAGAGGTATAATGGTAAGTGTAAGGAGTGTTGAATCAGGGAGATACACTTTCAACTATCTGATGTGTAGTTATTTAAATAAGAATTTTCTTGTATTTCTAAGGATTTTTTAATGATTTTCATGAAAATTTAGTGCTTTTATGTTTTTTTAAATTTAAAAATCAATTTATGAATAAGATAAATAATAAAATGAATAAAATCTCTTTCTATTTTTAAAATATACCAAATAAAAATAAAAATAAGAAAATTAAGTATTTTTGTGTTTCTAATGTTTTTTTATCATTTTTGGCGATCTTTATGGTATTTTATATTTTTGGATTCTATACGGAATTAAAGTTAAAATTAATTTTAAAGATAATTTAAGCATCTGTTTTTGGAATTTATAAATACAAAACAAAGTTAAAACTGTATTTGATTTTATATGATTTTTTATATGGTTTTTCGGATAAGTGAATATTTAAGGTTGTTTGATTATATTTTTATGAGATTTTTATGTGATCAGATACAATAAAGTTAAGCAAGAGAAATATTTTTGTAATTTTTCAAAGTATTTTTAATTTTTTAGGGATTTTTAAAGATCAAATAGGGAATTATAGGTTTTTTGTAATTTTAAAACTATCAATATAAAATAAATTTCAAAATTTATGCTATGCAGATCTGATTATTAGGAGTTTATCCTGATTTTGTGAGATTTTTGGATAAAAGAAACTAATTAATAAAGACAATCAAAGGACAAAATTAAATACAAATAGTACATGGGCATATATGTGATAACTAAGAATCTAGCAAGGGTCTAATATATATCCACGCGGGAAGCGGAGACAAATTGTCACTGAGGCGACTCCTCACCAAACTTCCAGTTAATCAACAATTAACCCACGGATAAAGTATAGCAATGAATAGCAAAAATATGGATTAAAATTCTTTCTAACTCTACAACAAATATGTATAGTGTGTAAGCATGGGTAGAGGTCGAACTCGGGGAGCAAACAATAGATTGTGGAAATACATGCAAAAATTTGTCCTCTTCTCTTGTCTTTATTCCATTTTTATGTGGGTTTTGATTTTAATTTTTTTTGAATTTTTATGTTTATTTTTTTTGAATTTTATAATTTTTATTTTCTTTTTTTATTTTCTGATTTTTAACTTTCTTTTTCTTTTAAATATTTAATATAAGAATATATAAGGTTATATATACAATATAGAGTAATACAATTATAAATACTACTCATAATCAACATACAAGAAATAAAATGTTTTTGGGTTTTATTCGATTTTTTAATATTTTTTATGTTTTTTTGGTTTTTTTGCATATTTTTAGATATTTTTAAAATAAACAATATCCCAAATCAATAAATAATTGAATAGGCAGAATTGATTTGAAGGTTAAAAATAATAAATAAAGTCCAAAATTCTCCAAATCAATTTTAATATGTAGATAATAATATAAAGAAAATTCATAAAAAAATAAATATTTTTGGAAAGTTCGGTGATTTTTCACCTTTTTACTAGATTTTGAGGCTTTTTAATTTTTATGTTTTTCCTTTTTCTATTTTTAGGGGTTTTTGGTATGAAGATACAATATAGTAAGGTAAACAAAACATATTTTTTTTGGAATTTTTCAAAAAAGTTTTTATATTTTTTGGTAATTTTTAAGTCAAATAGTGAGATTAAGGTCACTGTTTGAATTTTAATAAACCAGTAAATGCCTAGAAATATAAATTAAAAATCAGAGTAATGAAGTACATCATTCGAGGCATCTATAATAGTTTTAGCAAATAAAATGCAAATAGGAAATATTTTTTTTACAAAAATCCCAAGAAAATGCATTTTCATTACTAGCAAGGACCAAAATGTAAGTAAAAGAAACTTTCTATTCATTTCAGAACCCTACATACAAAATCCAGGATCTTACATACAATTTTCACACAAAATATTAAAGTATACGCAACTAGGAGGGGCATATGTGCAAACATACAAAACATTTGGTCTTTTGTATAAATTTCCCTCAAAATATAAGCCTATATATACAAGTTTTAAGACTAAAAAAACATACATAAAGCCGGCAGGGTATGCATATAAAATGCCCAGACTCACGTCGGGATCCACATGAGTTGAGCCAGCATAGGTATAAATGGAACACATATGAAAGCTTGGGGCCATTATTGCAAAATTTACACAAATATTTACACTCCAGACAATAATATATACTAAAAATAAAAGAGAAAATGCGAAGGAAGTTCAAGGTAGTTGATGAATATATGATTCACATCCTTTATTCTTTTATTTTAGCAAAATTCCCTATGCAAAATCCTTGTAAATATGTATCAAATACAATAAATTAACATCATGCATGCATTCGTTAATATTATGTAATTAACATTCATTGTGACCAAAATAAAAGAATAAATAAGAAAATAAAAAGAATTAAATAAGGATGTATTTATGCAATAAATACAGATTGACCCGAACCCCGAGAGAAGGCCAAATGTTGGCCTAATCGACAAGGAATAAAGTAGGGAGAGGTAGGGTCCTTATCTTGTACATATTCATCACTATTCTTCATGTGTGTGTATCACCTATTTTATATCTAAACAAAATCTCAAAACAAATACATTCAATTTCCTTAATATAATTTGTAAATAATAGTGTAAATAAAAATAATAAAAATAAGTAAAAAATGAGGATTTGTACATACAGAAAACACCTAGACTTGTGTATATATATCCCTTTCTTTTGTAAATTGTATATATTTTGCATTTTTGACACTTATACATACTCCTAACAAGTAAATAAAATTAAATAAAATTCATAAAACATAAAACAAAATTAAAAATAAAATCAACTTCCCATTGTACAAAGTGTCATACATGTTTATATTATACCTATTTATTTAACACATATACCCTAAACCCTAAACCCTTGGAACGCCTATAAATAATCTCCTCTATCTCCACAGCTGAGTAGCTCGTCCCTCATGCCTTCTTTCCTCCACTCGCATCTCCAGTATAGTGACAGGGCTCTAGAGGAGCCTTTGGAAGCTTGATTTGGTGCCGGATTGGACGTTGCTCATCTCATGACCGGAACTCCACCGTGATAAGCCTCCTTTGCCCTCCTGTTGAACCCAAAAATCGGCGATCTTAAGTTCCACACAAAGCGGGAACTCAGTCGCTGAGTCAACCAACGAATCCGGATTAAAACAACAATTAACCCACAACAAAAATCAAGCAATGAAAAGCGATGCGGAGTTAAAATTTATTATAACTCTACAACAAAGATGTGTATAGGTGCAAGTATGTGTAGAGGTCGAACTCATGGAGCAGACAGGCAGAACGGGGCACTAATGCACAAAATGTGAATGTGATGATTTATCTATTTATGCTATTTTTGTGGGTTTTAATTTTAGATTTTTTATTTAATTTTTGATTTTATAATTTTATATTTTGATTTTTAATTTCTGATTTTATATTTTCTTTTTGTATTTTATATTTTTATATTTTCTTTTCCATTAAAAGATAAAATGAAGTATATAAATAATATAAGAAAAAGAGAGATAAGGTATTTATAAAATAGGTAAAAGAAGCAAAAATCAGGAAATAAAATATTTTTGGACTTTTTATAATTTTCTAATATTTTTTTGATTTTTCTAGATTTTTCCTAATTTTTTGGTATTTTTAAGTTCAAAAATATTGAAAACAGTAGATAAAATAAAGAGCTGAAACTAAAATGGAGAAATAAAATAGAAAACAATAACAAAAATTCTCCAAATTAATTTTAGATTAAAGGTAATAAAATAAAGAAAATTGAGGAAAAGAAAACACAATTTTAGATTTTTATGAATTTTATAAATTTTTATGAAAGTTTTTAGAGTTTTATAATTTTTAGGCGTTTTCTTTTATATTTTTAATGATTTTTGGACTGAAGTTAAAACACAATACAATAAGCAAGATACTTTTTTTGGGAATTTTCTGATGTGTTTTTATAATTTTTAGGGATTTTATAATGCAAACAGTGCTGAAAATGTGTGTTTATGAATTTTTATAAATCTTAAAATGGAATAAAAATGCAAAACAAAAATATGGAGAGAAACTAGGATGCAACAGGAACTTATGGTAATTTTTGTAAATGTTTTAGCAATTTAGAGATGCTTGAAATAAATAAAGCAACAAAAAGAAAATGGGTACTATCAGGGGTATTTATGAAATTATTAGAAAAGTCCAGGTGTTAATTCACAATTTTTCCAAAAAATAATAAAGCAATAAAAATCTTTCTGGACTTAAAAGAAATAGACAGAATCGCAGGCCCTTCCCCGCAAAATGTCCAAGCTTGCACGTGATTGCCACGTGCCTAGCAAGGACGAAATCATAATTACTGATAGCTAGGAGGGATAAGTTGCAAAATTCCCAGAAATATATTACTGCATAGAAAAGTTCTTGGACTAAAAGTAAATATGGAAACTCCTCGGGGTATTCCTACAAAAATGCCAAGTCACGTGCGCGGAGCACGTGACCTGGCAGGGGTCAAAATGGAATATTAAAAAAATTCGGGGGGTGATAACACGCATATTCCGCAAGGGTCACAATGAATAATATGTAAAAAGTGTCGTTGAAGCGACTGCTCGCAGAATACCCATGTTAATCAGCCATTAACCCACAATAAAAGAATGAATGAATTAAGTCCAAAAATGTGAATTAATATTTATTACTCTACCATACAATGTATAATGAACAAGCATGTAGAGGTCGAACCACGGAGAGCAATACAAAAATGCATAAGCCTATGATGTGCATGTACCACAGAGTCATCCTTGTGTGAAGCCTATTTTTGTGGGTTTATATATATTTTTTTATTATTAATTTTTTTGTTTATTTTAATAATATAGCTATGTAATATATATATAATTTATAGAATATAAATGTATAAAGATATATATATCCCTAGAGGGTAGGTATAAAGCATATAATACATACATTATATATATGCATATAAATAATATATATATATATATTTGTATTTTACTTTTAGAATGTCATATATTAATAGATATAGGTATATATATATGGATATGCATTTTTTATTTTTCTTTTTTTATAGGGGAATATATATATATAAGGGGGAGATATAATATTTATAAAAATATACAAAAATGGTCAAAAATTCAGAAATAAAGTCTTTTTGGTATTTTCATGATTTTCTACTATTTTTGTGGTTTTTGGGCATTTTTCAAAATATTTTTAGTATTTTTAAATAACAAAATAAGGGAAAACAGGGATTGAGCTACTGGCTGGTGATAAAATGGAGATTAAAAATATAAAACAGCCACAAAATTTTTTCCAACTATTTTTAAAAGAAAGAGAATTAAATATAGAACATACAGGAGTTGAGTTTGCCATTTTTAGGGTTTTCTAGAATTTTTTACATTTTTTTGAAGTTTTTTGGTATTTTTGAATTTTTAAAGTTTTCCTTTTGAGTTTTTTAGTGATTTTTGGAATGACACTAAAATAGGACAAAATAGATAATAGGTAATTTTTTGGAATTTTTCGAGGTGTTTTACTATTTTTTTGGAATTTTCTAAACTAGTCAGGGAATAAAATGCATGTTTTTGATTTTTAATAAATGCAAAAATACAACAAAATTAAAAACTAAAAATATACCGGGCAAGAACAGGCTAACAGGAGCTTATATCCATTTTTGCAAAATTTTTCAAATCAAGATGAGACATGGAATAAATGGACAAAGCATACAACAATTAAACAGCCTAACAGGGGCATATTTGCAAATAAAATGTTTCTCAGGGGCATCAGTGCAAATATTACTACAAAAATAAACATTCATTTTTATTTTTGGGGTTGTTTTACAATTAACAGAACCCGGCGGGGTTTAAGTGCAAAAATCACGCGCCTCACGTGGGTGCTGCATGTGAGGCGCAGAGGGACCAATATGCAAATACATAAACTACAGGGGGCCTTCCGTAAATTTTACAATTTATTTATAACAAGGATTTTTATTTATAGCATTAAAAGATAAATACAAAAAGGAGGGGGGGTGTGTCTGAAATTTACCCCCAACAAGCGCTTGATCCAATGGTTGGTCGTCTTCCTCTTGAAACGCGCCGTGCATCTGTCGACCGATACCGGTTCGCAGATGATGGCTGAGATTAGACCAGCCTCGCTGATTGGACGGTGGATGCGATGCTTCATCTGACGGTGCTCGTTCAATTTGGGCCGACCCTCCTGATCTGACGACGCTGGAGCTCCCCGGAAGAACAGGGAAGAAGCTCGCCCCCGGCGAGCTTCGATCGGGCAGCTTGGGCTCCTCCGGGCGTCTCCCTCGCAACTGAAGTACTCTGGACGTAGCTAGGGTTCTTCCGCATCTCCTGATGGTCTTGCCATAGCTCCTGGAGGTCTGAAGGGCTCGGACGAGGTCGATGAAGGACAAGACCTCCAGGAACCTCTTCCTGGTTCGATTCGAGCCCAGATGGGCTTCTTTCTTCGTTGGACCTGCATAGGAAGAACCGGGGAGCGAGGGCTTCCTCCTCAACCCCGGGTTTTGAAGCTCTACAGCAAGATGAGGTGTGGCGGAGGAGCTCCGGCGAAAGGCGGAGGTGGAGCTCTGATTCTCCAAGACCAGAGGTCCTGGGTTGAACAAAGATGTGCGATCGATGGGGGAAACGATGGGGAAGGAAATGGGAGGTGAAAGGCGGTCGGATACAGTCGAGGTCACCGTGAAGAAGTCGCCGGAGCTCAGCTCCGGCGAACTTCGAATTTTGGATTCTAAGCTACACTGATTAACTAAACACTAAACTAATAGCTGGAATTAAAAGCTAACATTAAAACTTAACTAAAAAGCAATAAAGAAGCAGCTCTTATACATGGGGGCCACCAGGGAGCAGGACGGACGCCGGAGCTCCGCCGCGTCAAAATCGTCCTTCCTCTGGCCGATTCGAGGTGCTGGAGCACTCCCCCTGTCACGAGGAATGTCCCAGGAACGAAATCAGGGCTTTTGGATGGATTAAAATTGGCCAAATTTGAGGAAGGGAGCGGAGCTTCTTATTTATAGACAATGGCCTGGAGCCTTATTGACCGGCGATTATTGCTTGATCCAATGAGTATCAAATTGATCCAAGTTATCGACGGGTATCAGTGATCATCAGAGATCATTTCTTGTTAAGGAAGCGAGCTCGATCGATGGATGAGATGGCCGTAAAAAAGGGATGAAATCCGGGGAAAAGATGGTTCGGAGACGCCAGGTCCCAGATGGGACAGTTGACCAGGCGGTCAACAAGGGCCAACGCCCCATTGGTCCACGTCAGCCACAAGAAGACAAAATAGGAAATTTTTGCTCGAAATTTATTTATTTGACATAGTAAATGATTTTATTAGAAATTTCTTATAAAATAAAAATGGTTTATTAATTCATGTAATAGTTATTTATGATTTTTATTTAATTTTTCGATGTACTTTATTATGGTTTTATCTTAATAATGTGTATATGTATGTATTCACATGTATTTTGTATCTTTTAATTTTTTTATTTGTTTATTTTATTTTATTATTTTATTGGCTTTTTTATAAATTTATAATTTATTTTTATGAGTATAAAGTTATTTTTATTTAATTTTTATGAGTTTATTTTCATTTTTAAATAAATAGGGGTAGGTATATGTAGGTATAATTATAGGTCTTTTACCTATATATTGTACATACTTTATTTATTTAATGTATTTTCTTGATTTTTATTTTGAATTTACATTTTTAAAAAGTTATATGTAATATTTACATTATTATAAAAATATAAAAGAAGAAAATAATTAAAGATTGTTTTCCCCTTTTATTTATGTACATACTTGATCATAGGTATTTTGCCTATTAACTTGCATAAACTTATTTTATTTTATTAATTCTTTTTAGTTTTATTCTAATTTTAGTATATACATGTATTATATACATTATTTACAAAATTCTAAAAATATAATTTGATAAAAATAATAGACAAGGAATATATGGAATTTTTTAATCAGGCATGCTGCACAATGGGGGCCAAAAACCTAACTTTTGCAGATGGACTCCAAAAATTATGAAACCAATTTTATTAAATAGTTCTTGGAAAGCTATATACAATTAAAGGTGAGTTTGGGTGATTTGGAGTTTTTATTTGCAAGATATGGGTCTGTGAAGTTGAGATTTTGGCTTTTTATTCTGTGTATAAAATGTGCACTGAGTATTATTTTTACGCAAACTCAATTTTGTATTTTTATTTACGTAATTATCTACAACTTTCATGAACAAAGTTTCTTTATTTGATGAATAAATAATTATGTACAAAATAGGTGTCAAAAAATGCATAAATAAAGGCATGAATAAATGAGGTATTCATTGTACACTGGCCCTTATCTCCCCCTACTTTATTCCTTGTCGACCAATTCCATGCTGGCCTTGGTCTCGGGGTTCGGGTCATAAAATATCTGCAATATTTTATTCCTTTTTCTTTTCTTCTCTTTATTCTATAATTTTGGCATTAAACACTTTATTTAATGTGTAATTAATACAATGAATCATGAATGCTATTATGTACAATTTGATGCTATTTACATGCATTTGCTAGGGTTTTTGAGGCCAAAATGATAGAATAAAGGTGATGAAATGGAGATTCATCACCCCCTATACTTGCCTTTGCTAGTCCCTAGCAAACACTTATGCAATAAGTACAGAAAGAATAAAGAAAAGAAAAAGGAGAATTAAAGAAGGATAGAGTGAATCGGGATGCTTTCAGTGCAATGCATGTCTTTATAAAATCTGAATTTGGAGCTCCTGTCAGACCTTGGGTGTAAATGTGTGTGGAACCTAATCGGGAACCAGCTCTAAAATACAACAGCCTTCGATAGTCACAGAACTCGGTTCAACCCACCTCAATAGCCTGGTCAGAACTGGTCTACATCATACGCAAACCCTTATAACTATGAAGCCGACTTGTACAATGTAAGTGATAGTGGCTCTCCCCAACTGAAATGATAAAGGAACTGACTTCTCCAGAATGAAAACCCAATGATTCCCTAATCTAACAGCTCTTTCCTCGAGGAACAGGGTATTCCCTTCTAAGTTCAAGTGGCAACCAGCTCAAAAGGAGGGGACGAAGAGAAGAATGGACGGTAGCTAGTGTAGCTACCTATCCTGGGATGCAAGACCAGTGTAGTCAAGTCATCCAGCTGCAGGCTCACATATTTGTCTTTGGAACTCGAGCTTTCTTATTGGCTTTGTACATACTTTGCAGGCATTTTATTTTTGTACAGGCCTGACCATTTTTTTCCCAACATACTATTCACAGCGGCATTTACATAAGGAGTTTTTCCTCTTGATCCAGTAGACTATCCCTCTTTTGAAGCTTTATCGCAACCCACAATCTCCTGTCTTTAGACCTCATGGCTATTGGACCAGGTTGGGGTGCACTTCCCTCCCTAAATGAGGACGAATGTTTCCACCCGTGTGCGTCTCAGACTGGCAAATCCAACCCCCTCACCACTCCAACTGAGTTGAGCCAAGTGAAAGGTGCAAGTGTCCAAGTTAGGTCACGATCGGCAAGAGTCATACGTGTATCTCGAAAAGTTCTAGTTAGTCCACTGAGGTGACTTGAACCCAGCCCTGATTTCTCAAAGAATTAAGTCTGAATAGACCTGAAGTACCTTAGACCTAGTTATCATAAGGTTCCAGTGCAGTTAGGTGCGGTAAGGTCTAACCAAGCTCCAATTTGAGACTTTATTGGACTGATTCAATCATCAAGCTCACTCAAAAAGAATATGAATGGTATGCTTATGCTATGTACAATGAATGATGCAATTTTTCACAAAGAATTTAAAAGAATCAAAGAATCTTTTTACACAAAGAAATTTTTGCAAATAAAAACTTGACACATACAAAAAGGTACATACAATTCTTTACACGGGCGGGCCGCTTTATTTACAAAATGTATGAGTTTATAAAGACTTTACAGGTTCGATTGAAGTAGTTTATTTAGGATTGTACAGAAAGAATTGTATGTGTCTTATTTATGATTACAAGTATTTGTAATGGTGCTCTTATTCTTCAGATCTAGTTTGAAAATATTTTTGCGAACTATAGTACACGATAATTTTTGCAATCATTTACACACATTTGAAAGCTATTTTTGCAAAGATTTTTCACACTATATATATACAATTTTCACAATAGTTTTGACACACAATTTTCAAAACATTTGCACATAGGTTTTTCAAATCCTTTCTTTCACAAAAGAAAAAGTTTTTCAAATCAAACATTTTCACATAAGTTGAAAACATTTCACAGCAAATTTTTCAAAACAGGTCACACTATTTTTCAAATCATACTGTATAGGTATCTAACCTGATTTATTAATCAGTATATACAAAAGAAGAAAAACCGTATTTGTTATACAATATGGTTTTTATAAGTTTTATTTGTGATTATTCCTTATTTACGAATGAGAGATTTTTGTGCAGACTCCTCAGACTTATTCAAGAATAATTTTCACAAGAGTTTTGAAAACTATAGTCCAAGCTAATTTGACAAACATGTTCACACATTTGAAAATGATTTTTGCAATAGGGTTTACACAGTATAGATAGGTTTTTCAAAACAATTTTTGACAATCAAATTTTTACAATCATTTGCACACTAGTTTTCACACATTTTAATTTCACTCAAAGAAAATAAATTTTACGCACAAAACTAATTTTCTCAAAGGTTGAATACTTGTACACACTATTTTCAAACAATTTTCACAAGGTTTTTCAAAGAAAACTTTCTTTCACAAAACATTTTTCCTGACTTAATAATCAGTACAAGTACAAAGAGCCTGAGGAGCTCACAATCATCTTTTATTATTGTAGGACTACTTTTTACATTATATTTTATATTGGGGTGATATATTTTATTTTTCAGTATGAGTTATGGCTTATAGTATATACATGGTATATATGACCCCCTATACTTAGCTTGAGCTATGTCCTCATAGGTCGAAAGGAAAAGCAAAGACATAACTCGTACTGAGTATAGACAGATCTAAAGAATCTATATGAATGAAATGAATGAATGAGAAGTTGACCGTCCCCCTATACTTAGGATCAAGTAATCCTAAGTATAGTAGACTGTACAAAAAGCAGGGAGGGTCAAGGGTGGGAATACACAGATCGTACTCAGATCGTCTCCCCCTATACTTAGGGTAAGATACTCCTAAGTATAGACAAGAAGAGGAGACAATGGAGAGGATCGGAATGAAATGAAAAACTCGAGGTGCACATCCCCCTATACTTAGGACAAAGTACGTCCTCAGTATAGAAAACTGTCTACAAGGGCGGCCCCTTTTCGATACAAAGAGAAAATAGAAAAGGAAAAGAAGAAAAGAAGAAAAGAAGAAAAGAAGAAAAGAAGCAAAGAAGAAAATCAGATAAACAGTGGATTGAGTACATCGTCTGAATCTTTTGATGCGGCAGCTGTTATGGAAATGTCTTCATGGTGCACTAGCTGAATGGAGTCAACAACGGCCAAGAATGCATCTGGTTCGAGATAAGGCTTCAGTAGTTGACCGTTGACGACGAAGGGTTGTGCGTAAGGGACAATTCTGATATGGCAATACTTCCATTGTCACGTACTTCACAAACTCGAAATGGCCCTGTCCACTTACTCTTTTATTTGCCCGGGAAGATCCGCAACTTTGCATCAAATAACCACACTTTCTGTCCAACCTCGAAGGTCTTTCGTCTGATGTGCCGGTCATGCCAGCGTTTCACCTTCTCCTTGTACATCAATGTGTTATCGTATGCATAGTCTTGGAATTCCAAGAGTCTGTTCAGATCATCCTTTCTTTTCTGACCACTTTTGCGTGAGTCCAAGTTGCAACTGTTAACTGCCCATAAAGACTTGTGAATTAATTCAACTGGCAGGTGGCACGGCTTTCCATATACAAGACGATAGGGCGACATGCCCAAGGGAGACTTGTAGGCGGTTCGGTAAGCCCATAGGACCGAGTCCAAGAGTTGGGACCAGTCTTTTCTGTTTGGCCTAACAAGTTTCTGCAGGATAGTCTTGATTTCTCTGTTTGATAACTCTGCCATGCCATTGGTCTGAGGATGATAAGGAGATGCGACACGATGGTTGATGCTGTACTCCTTCGTTAACTTCTTGACCTCTTTGTTAATGAAGTGGCTACCCCCGTATGATATGAGAATTTTAGGAATCCCGAACCGTGAAATTATGTTCTTTTTTAGGAACTGGCATACTGTTCGGCTGTCAGCGGCTCGAGTAGGGATAGCTTCAACCCAACAACTCACGTAATCGACGGTAAGAAGGATGTGCTCAAAACCTTGACTGTTAGGGAAAGGTCCCATGAAGTCAATGCCCCATGCATCGAAAACGTCTGCTATCTGAATGATTTTCAAGGGCATCGAGTCTTTGGCAGTAAGTGTACCTTTCAATCTCTGACAGTCAATACATCTTTTGACAAACTCTGCAGCATCCTTAAATAATGTGGGCCACCAGAAACCACACTGGAGTACTTTGGCTGCCGTACGATCTCCAGAATGATGTCCGCCAGATTCGAGTGAGTGACAATGCTCGAGGACACTAGATTGCTCTGTCTGAGGGATGCACCTGCGCCAAATGCAATCTGCTCCTTCCCTGAATAAAAGAGGATCCTCCTATTGGTAGAAACAGATGGTCGACATAAATTTGTTCTTCTGATTCTTCGTCCAATCCGATGGTATTACCCCAGAGGCGAGGTAGTTGACTATATCTGCATACCACAGAAGAGAATCCACTGCTAAGATGGCTTCGTCAGGAAAGGTTTCTGTGATAGGTGCATTGTTCAGAGGAGGCTCATGCTGCTCTATTCTGGAGAGATGGTCTGCTACCACATTTTGAACTCCAGGCTTGTCCTTAATTTCCAAATCGAATTCCTGGAGGAGAAGGATCCAACAAATCAGTCTTGGCTTGGCATCCTTCTTCTGCTATAAGTACCGGATAGCAGAGTGGTCCGTGAAAATTGTGACTTTCGATCCCAACAAATAGGATCTGAACTTCTCGAGGGTGAAAACCACAGCCAGCAATTCTTTCTCTGTCACTGTATAATTCCTCTATGCTTCATCTAATGTTCTGCTAGCATAGTGAATGGCACAGGGCGCTTTGTCTTTCCTTTGCCCAAGAACCGCCCCGACTGCAAAGTCTGACGCATCGGTCATTATCTCAAAGGGAAGAGTCCATTCGGGCGGCTGTAAGATGGGAGCCTGAGTAATAAGCTCCTTCAATTGATTGAAAGCAAGGAGAACCGGCTGATCAATAATGAACTCAGTCTCCTTGCACAAATGTTCTGTCAGAGGTCGGGCAATGCGGCTGAAATCCTTGATGAATCGCCTGTAGAATCCCACATGCCCATGAATGACCTCACATTCTTCACTGATTGAGGTGGTTGAAGATTTGAAATGACATCCACCTTCGCCGGATCGACTTCCATGCCACGTTTGGAAACGACGTGGCCCAGCACCATGCCTTCAGTGACCATAAAGTGGCTCTTTTCCCATGAAAGCACTAAATTGACTTCTCGGCACTTCTGAAGTACTCTGTCTAGGTGCTCAAGACAAGAATCGAAACTATCACCATAGACAGAGAAGTCATCCATGAACACCTCGAGAAAACTGCCTACCATCTCGGCGAAGACTGCTAACATGCATCTTTGGAAGGTTGCAGGTGCATTGCATAATCCAAAGGGCATTCTCTTAAAGGCATAGGTGCCGAACAGGGAAGTGAAGGTAGTCTTCTCTTGATCCTCAGGGGCGATCGCCACTTGGTTGTACCCGGAATACCCATCCAGAAAGCAGAAGAACTCATTGCCTGCTAATCTTTCCAAAACTTGATCAATGAACGGCAAGGGGAAATGGTCCTTCTTAGTTGCTGCATTAAGTCGGCGGTAGTCAACACACACCCGCCAGGATGTTGGTACCCGAGTGGAAATTTCCTCTCCTTTATCATTTGTAACCACGGTAAGCCCATATTTCTTTAGAACTACATGCAGTGGGCTTACCCATTTTGAGTCGGAGATGGGATAGATAAAGCCTGCGTCACACCATTTTGTTATTTCTTTCATGACGACGTCCCGAAGGTTAGGGCTCAGCCTTCTTTGGAATTCGCAGGATGGCTTGGCATCTTCTTCTAGATAGATGTGGTGTGAACACAAGGCTGGATTTATCCCTCGGAGATCTGATACGCTCCGACCAAGTGCCTTGCGGTTCTTTTCTAGAACCTCGAGAAGCCAAGATTCCTGATCCAAATTCAGTCTGCTGCTGATGATGACCGGATACATTTGTTCTTCACCCGCAAGGAAAGCATACTTCAGGCCTGCAGGAAGTGGCTTGAGTTCTGGTTTTGACCTGTCCATCTTGTCGGTCACTTCAAAGACTATGCTGGTGGTGGGATGTACTTCTTTGAAGCTGCTACCATCCTCATCATCTTGTTGAGATCCCAGTGATGTGCCGAACGGTTCTGCGCTAAGCTGATCATGTTCGGTCTGGAGTGACTGCTCAAGTTGATGCACCTACATCTGAGAATCTGTCTCCGAAGAATCGTCGGAGCATAAGCTGACTGCGCTTTCCAAGTCCTCCTCAAGAGTGAGGATTTCTTGGGTCCATGGATCGTCCAATGATAAGGCTGAGTCTCTGATCTCTGCAATAAAATCACAGTCTGCTTCGGACGCTGCCTGCCTCTCATCAGTTGTGGCATTCAGCTCTCTGTTCATGTTTATCGTGATCTGCTGGGTGTTCGAGCTGAAGGTAATCTTGCCAGACCCGTAATCAACCACGGCGCCTGAAGTACGAAGGAATGGTCTGCCAAGGATGATAGGGGTCTGGAGCAGGGGTGCAGGAGAGTCCATATCAAGGACAAAAAAATCAGCTGGGAATTGCATCTCCTGCACTTTAACTACAACGTCTTCCAAAAGACCTCGGGGCCGCTTGACGGATCGGTCAACGAACTGAAGGATCATGCGTGTCTGCTTGAGCGGACCCAGCCCGAATTCTTGCATTATGGACGAGGGCAGAAGGTTGATGGAAGATCCACTGTCAAGGAGAGTGCGCTCGAAGACCTGGTCAAAAATCTCACAACTGATCAGAGGTGCTCCTGTATCTTGCTTCTTCTGCGGGAGGTCGCTGATGGCTGCAACAGTGGCCATGGATAGTACGTGCTTTTCTACATCTCGACGTCTGTTTTCTTGCGCTGAGCGACGCCTGTTAGTACATGCCTCCTTCAGTCCTTTCTTCACAGCTGGCATGTACTCCACGACCTTCAACAAGGGAATCTCAACAGTCAATTTATCTAAAATTTCCACAACACCTGGATCAGACAATGCCTTTTTTCGTTTTGCATTTTTTTTTGGATTTTTGTATTGCATGAGGAAAAGGAATATGTACATCACTGGCAGGAAAATGAGAGTTCTTATTTACATCAAAATCATCGCCCATAGAATGTTGTACATCCGAACTACAAAAAGGAGTACAAGCTGTATCTTGGCATACTGGTGCTGCAGGGCGATCAAAAAGGGTAGCGTCTGCTCCATCGGCTGGCGAGGGATCGGCTGCTGCTGGCGGCTCCTCCAATGCTGGCGCGGCTTCGCTTCGGCTACAAGCTTCTTTTTGTTGTTTTTGCTTTTGCTGATTTTTTTGTATTTTTAGCTCGGACTGCTGGTGACATAGCACGATGGCTGGAATGGCTTCTCCTTCTTCTTCCTCCTCACCTGCCCCTGAAGCTGGCACGACTGATGCGGAAGATGATGATCCACCTGTTTCTTTATTCACCCCACTTTTGGTAGCAGGCGGAGGCAAGGCCCTACCGCTCTTGAGAGTAACAACATTAGAATAAACAGTAATATCATTATTAGACTCGGACAGGACATCACAATCTACCTGCTCTTTCTTCTTGAAATTATTGGGGTTGGCTTCGACCTGAGCCGGAATGGTAGTTCGGGTGGCGGTCAGGTCATCAAGCTGCTTGGTCATTTCCGCTAGCCCTTTGACAAGCTGGGCCAGACAATCCATGGTGGGGTTCACAGGGGGTGCTTTAGTAGGTTCAGCGTGCAGACCACGCTGCTGTTGCATAGACGGGCGTGGAGGTTGTTGCTGGTGGTTCTGAGGTGGTGCAGGAAGTTGAAGTTGTTGGTACGAGGGAGGAGGATACTGCTGATATTGTTGAGGCGGGGCAGCCGCATATTGGTGATACGGCTGTGGGTGGCGGTACTGCGACTGCTGCTGGTATGGATGGTTCTGCCTCCATTGATGTGTAAACTGGGGAGGCTGCTGATACTATTGGTGCTGCTGAGAGGATTGTCCAAAACGACCACCCTGAGGTTGGTGGTATTGCCGATTGGCAAATGGCTGACCCTGGGGTTGTCCCGGAGGACGGGTCGGCTGTGCATCATTGCTCCATACCCCGTTCACTTCCTGAATCAGGGGTGGTGGTGGGAAGACTGGATCAGGTCCGGAAAGGAACTCTGGCTGGTACACGACCATCTGCTGCTGCGGCGGGCCCTGGTCGGGCGCCTGCACGTAGTATACGTGCTGGACTGCCGGTGGCTGCTGGCTCAGCTGAGGCTGATGCTGCGGTTGCTGCTCGTCCTTCTTCTCAGCAGGAGCTTCCTATGGTGTCGTCGAATGAACAAAGTTGATGGTGCCCACCAACAGTTCAAGGTACTTGTTGATCTGATCGAGCTTGTCTAAGTTCTGGGTCCTCTTCTCGATCACAGCGAGTTTCTCGAGGTCCTGTGATCGCTTCTCGATGATGTCCACTTTAGAGAGATAACCCCCGATGATACTGAGGTTGGAGCTCTCATCTCTCTCTGCTTCCTTGGACGCTGCCATGTGTACTTGCTTCTGGAGGTTCTGGGGCTGCTTCTGATATGCCTTGGATAAAGAGAGGGCGGCCTCTCCTTCGGCCATTTCTTCAAATATCTGCCAGAGTACATCTTCATCCTTATTGAAGTGTGAGCCCCCACATGCTGCGTCAACGAGCCTTTGGCTCTCAATGTTCAGTCCCCCAAAGAAATGCTGGACCAAGCTGGTCTTCGGAATATCATGATGGGGACACTTTTCCTGCAGGTCAGTGAATCTCTCCCATGCTTCATGTATTGACTCATGGGGTCCTTGGGAGAAATTACTGATACGGGCTCGCATCTGGTTGAGCCGACCGAGAGGATAGTACTTATGCAGGAAGGCTGACTTCAGCTCCTCCCAGGTCGTCACAACCTTTCCCAGATGGTTGACCCAATAGAGGGCCTTGTCTTGTAGGCTGAAGGGAAACGCCATCATCTTGACAATGTCCAGAGGGACATTGGGATAGTGAGTAGTGCAGCAAATGCGGGAGAATTGCTGCAGGTGAATGTACGACTCTTCACTGGTGTTCCTATGGAATGCAGGGAGAAGAGCAATAAACTGGGGCTTCAGCTCAAAGTGAGCATGTACCGGTGGAATGAGGATCCACTCGGTCATCTGGCTGTCTCCCGGATTGTATGTTTCTTTAAGTGTTGGCTTTGGTGGTGGTGGAAATTCTAAATCATCATCTGCACCACCACCTCCACCTCCACCTCCTCCTCCCCTGCCTCCTCCTCCGTCGTCTCGGTTCATCATATCATTCAACATGTCCTGGAATGTTGTCTGTGTGAGGGCCTGCTCGGTCAGCTGCTGCTGGATGGCCTGGATAGATGCCAGTAATTGTGCATTGACTTGATTCTGATCTGGCACCTGTCCCTCTGGTTGGGGTGGCTGCTGACCCTTGCCCTTTCCTCCTGAAGCCATGTTAGGGTCTGAGTCGGACGAGATAAACTCCGGAGTAGTCTCCAGGGCTCGCACTGTCTTCTATCTGCATAATGAGATAGTCCAAATCAGATCTCTTGCAATTGTGTTTAACTGCCATGATGAAGTTGGAATTCAGGTCAACCCCAGCATGTTGTGAACGGAAAAGGATGTAGACTGTAATCGACTTCCATTCACAATGGCGAAAGCGGGACAAAAGTGATCCCAGTTTATTGGGTGGCCAAGAGAAAGATAGAAAACGAGGAGTCTGGAGATCGATCCGCAAAGTCTGGATCGGGTTCTCGGGAATCGCCTCGAACTTATTGGCGGAGTTGAGTCCATGGAATCGATGTGGGTGTCGACATGGTCCCGACGGAAACCATCCATGGATCAACTTCACAAAGAACAAGAGAAGATCGGATGTTAGAAGAAAGATACGATGGTCAACGAGGAGTGTAAAACAGTAGAGAGGCTCGGTTGAGTGGGGTGGTCAAAGGGAGAAACAACAAAATGTGCGCAAAGGCGCGGTACTTGATCTTTGAACCTTAATCTAGATCCATACAAACACAATACAAAATCGGGTTCACCAACTTACACCATGTGAAGCCGTGAAAGTTCGGCTATTTATTATCTTTTCATTTTTAGAGTTGTGATTTCAGGCATATCTTATAACAAGTCCTTAGTACGCTACCCTATAGGAGAGAGAGTACTGCCAGAAGAGTATCCCGTACTTGTCCTCCTATTGTGTAACCTGTAGTCTGTACTTTTTGGAGTCCTTGTAACCCTTCCCGGATCCCTACTCAGCCAAAGAAATAGAGAGAGGAAGCCGATAGGCAAAACCAATACTTCGATTCTCGCTCGCAATGGAATCACCCGTGAGCGTGCAAGAACCTACTCGGACGCAGGACAATGAGACAGACACCCCCGTGAAGGCGTAGCCTATGCTCAATACTTCGGACAGGGTCGATGCTCTACACAACAGAGAGTCATCATTGGTGACCAAGCCCTACTCGCCTACGTACGATATAAGCGCCATTACTTCGGAAATCCAGGCGATACACAAGGCAGTTGCAGACTGGGTTTTTGGATTTAATCCTTAGGGGGTCGCACTCGCTCAAGGGAGTAGGGTTTTGGTCCCCCTTCAAGGTACTTGAAAACAATGAGGGCTTTATGAACCCGGTACAATGATAGTCCATTACAGATTTTATTTAAGGTCAAAGTTTATTTAGCAGTCCCCTTGTTTTAATTTTTTGGGTTTTCACTTTTTTTGAGTCTGTTTTCATACCAGCGCCTAACGTTTTTGTAGATTCTCATTTAAGTCCTAAGTGCTCAAAATCAGAGGGAGATAGCGGAAAAGCCGTGCAAATGGTTTCATGATGGAAATCTCACCATTGAACTGAATGATGCATGCTGAGTTAGAAGACTTACAGTGCATCCCAGCTCTCTCCATGCGGTATGCAAAACAGAATTTTTAAACCTATCTACATGTCGGTATGCAAGGCACAAAATTGCCCTAAACATTAGCTGCTATTAGCATGAAGAACCATAAGTCGCTCATTCATCTCTAGCCCGAAAAGGTCCGGTCTTGGCTCACCCCTCCTCTGCTCAACACACTTGAGTTTAGGAGAAAGCGCTTTGCGAGGCTCGCTGTGGCACAAGGGCTAAGAGACAGCTGAACGGCTTGTTTAAGTTTGACTAGATCCATACGAAGTAAACTATAGGAACATGCATTCTTATTAATGTGTGGACCTAGCTACCGAGTCAAGCAACCTACATCTAGGGGCTCCAAGCACACAAAACAAAATAAAATAAAGGCGAAAAGCTCAAAACTTCGGAAAACAAAGAAAAGAAAGCGATGAAAACTCGAAAAAGCCGTGATGAAGTCCCCAGGTGAACAATCACCGGGCACTGGACCTCATTGTGAATAGTAGAGTCCTATTTAATTACATGCCAAAATTGTCTCTCTCTCACCATAAATTACAAAAATGATCCTATGTATTCTAAACCTATCTAATCCCCATCTCCTTGCTTCCTTGATGCTCTCTCTCCAAGTGGTCATGAGGTGAAGACCACCCTCCTCCAAGCTGCCTTGGCTCCCTAAGAAGCCATCCTCGCGTGGCGGGCCGTCACATCAAAGTCACAAAATGATGGAATTAGTATAGCTTAGCCAATCAAATAGGGCAGATATAAAATAATCACAATAAATAAATTAATCAATAGAGCATGGTGATTAATGACAATAAAAATAGCCGCTCATAAAATAAATGATAAATCGATTTTTTACAAGAATGACAAAAAATAAAATAGGCTATGCTCATTGCTCCCCGGCAATGGCGCCATCTGATAACACGCATATTCCGCAAGGGTCTCAATGAATAATATGTAAAAAGTGTCGTTGAAGCGACCGCTCGCAGAATACCCATGTTAATCAGCCATTAACCCACAATAAAAGAATGAATGAATTAAGTCCAAAAATGTGAATTAATATTTATTACTCTACCATACAATGTATAGTGAACACGCATGTAGAGGTCGAACCACAGAGAGCAATACAAAAATGCATAAGCCTATGATGTGCATGTACCACAGAGTCATCCTTATGTGAAGCCTATTTTTGTGGGTTTATATATATATATATTTTTATTATTAATTTTTTTGTTTATTTTAATAATATAGCTATGTAATATATATAATTTATAGAATATAAATGTATAAAGATATATATATATATATATCCCTAGAGGGTAGGTATAAAGCATATAATACATACATTATATATATATGCATATAAATAATATATATATATTTTTGTATTTTACTTTTCGAATGTCATATATTAATAGATATAGGTATATATATATATGGATATGCATTTTTTTATTTTTCTTTTTTTTATAGGGGAATATATATAAAGGGGAGATATAATATTTATAAAAATATACAAAAATGGTCAAAAATTCAGAAATAAAGTCTTTTTGGTATTTTCATGATTTTCTACTATTTTTGTGGTTTTTGGGCATTTTTCAAAATATTTTTAGTATTTTTAAATAGCAAAATAAGGGAAAATAGGGATTGAGCTACTGGCTGGTGATAAAATGGAGATTAAAAATATAAAACAGCCACAAAATTTTTCCCAACTATTTTTAAAAGAAAGAGAATTAAATATAGAATCTACAGGAGTTGAGTTTGCCATTTTTAGGGTTTTCTAGAATTTTTTACATTTTTTTGAAGTTTTTTGGTATTTTTGAATTTTTAAAGTTTTCCTTTTGAGTTTTTAGTGATTTTTGGATTGACACTAAAATAGGACAAAATTGACAATAGATACTTTTTTTGGAATTTTTCGAGGTGTTTTACTATTTTTTTGGAATTTTCTAAACTAGTCAGGGAATAAAATGCATGTTTTTTATTTTTAATAAATGCAAAAATACAACAAAATTAAAAACTAAAAATATAGCGGGCAAGAACATGCTAACAGGAGCTTATATCCATTTTTGCAAAATTTTTCAAATCAAGATGAGGCATGGAATAAATGGACAAAACATACAACAATTAAACAGCCTGGCAGGGGCATATTTGCAAATAAAATGTTTCTCAAGGGCATCAGTGCAAATATTACTACAAAAATAAACATTCGTTTTTATTTTTGGGGTTGTTCTACAATTAACAGAACCCGACAGGGTTTAAGTGCAAAAATCACGCGCCTCACGTGGGTGATGCACGTGAGGCGCGGAGGGACCAATATGCAAATACATAAACTATAGGGGGCCTTCTGTAAATTTTACAATTTATTTACAACGTGGATTTTTATTTATAGCATTAAAAGATAAATACAAAAAGGAGGGGGTGTGTGTCTGAAATTTACCCCCAACAGGCGCTTGATCCAATGGTTGGTCGTCTTCCACTTGACACGCGTCGTTCATCTGTCGGCCGATACCGGTTCGCAGATGATGGCTGAGATTAGATCAGCCTCGCTAATCGGACGGTGGATGCGAGGCTTCATCTGACGGTGCTCGTTCAATCTGGGCCGACCCTCCTGATCTGACAGCGCTGGAGCTCCCCGGAAGAACATGGAAGAAGCTTGCCCCCGGCGAGCTTCGATCGGGCAGCTTGGGCTCCTCCGGGCGTCTCCCTCGCAACTGAAGTGCTCTGGACGTAGCTGGGGTTCTTCCGCGTCTCCTGATGGTCTTGCCATAGCTCCTGGAGGTCTGAAGGGCTCGGACGAGGTCGATGAAGGACAAGACCTCCAGGATCTCTTCCTGGTTCGATTCGAGTCCATATGGGCTTCTTTCTTCGTTGGACCTGCATAGGAAGAACCGGGGGAGCGAGGGCTACCTCCTCGACCCCGGGTTTTGAAGCACTATAGCAAGATGAGGTGTGGAGGAGGAGCTATGGCGAAAGGCGGAGGTGGAGCTCTGATTCTCCAAGACCAGAGGTCCTGGGTTGAACAAAGATGTGCGATCGATGGGGGAAACGATGGGGAAGGAAATGGGATGCGAAAGGCGGTCGGATACAGTCGAGGTCACCGTGAAGAAGTCCCCGGAGCTGAGCTCCGGCGAACTTCGAATTTTGGATTCTAAGCTACACTGATTAACTAAACACTAAACTAACAACTGGAATTAAAAGCTAACATTAAAACTTAACTAAAAAGCGATAAAGAAGCAGCTCTTATACCTGGAGGCCACCAGGGAGCAGGACGGACGCCGGATCTCCGCCGCGTCAAAATCGTCCTTCCTCCGGCCGATTCGAGGTGCTGGAGCACTCCCTCTGTCATGAGGAATGTCCCAGGAACGAAACCAGGGCTTTTGGATGGATTAAAATTGGCCAAATTTGAAGAAGGGAGCGGAGCTTCTTATTTATAGACAATGGCCTGGAGCCTTATTGACCGGCTATTATTGCTTGATCCAATGAGTATCAAATTGATCCAAGTTATCGGCGGGTATCAGTGATCATCAGAGATCATTTCTTGTTAAGGAAGTGA
The DNA here is from genome assembly GCA_037367405.1 of Ottelia alismoides. NCBI lineage: Eukaryota > Viridiplantae > Streptophyta > Magnoliopsida > Alismatales > Hydrocharitaceae > Ottelia > Ottelia alismoides. The sequence goes on along the minus strand of JAZKJV010005514.1, from coordinate 585,494 downwards.
GCTCGATCATTGGATGAGATGGCCGTAAAAAAGGGACGAAATCCGGGGAAAAGATGGTTCAGAGACGCCAGGTCCCAGATGGGACAGTTGACCAGGCGGACAACAAGGGCCGGCGCCCCATTGGTCCACGTCAGCCGCAAGAAGACAAAATAAGAAATTTTTGCTCGAAATTTATCTATTTGACATAGTAAATGATTTTATTAGAAATTTCTATAAAATTAAAATTGTTTATTAATTCATGTAGTATTTATTTATGATTTTATTTAATTTTTCGATGTACTTTATTATGGTTTTATCTTAATAATGTGTATATGTATCTATTCACATGTATTCTGTATCTTTTAATTTTTTTATTTGTTTATTTTATTTTATTATTTTATTGGCTTATTTTATAAATTTATAATTTATTTTTGTGAGTATAAAGGTATTTTTATTTAATTTTTATGAGTTTATTTTCATTTTTAAATAAATAGGGGTAGGTATAATTATAGGTCTTTTACCTATATATTGTACATACTTTATTTATTTAATGTATTTTCTTGATTTTTATTTTGAATTTACATTTTTAATAAGTTATATGTAATATTTACATTATTATAAAAATATAAAAGAAGAAAATAATTAAAGAATGTTTTCCCCTTTTATTTATGTACATACTTGATCATAGGTATTTTGCCTATTAACTTGCATAAGCTTATTTTATTTTATTAATTCTTTTTAGTTTATTCTAATTTTAGTATATACATGTATTATATACATTATTTACAAAATTCAAAAAATATAATTTGATAAAAATAATAGACAAGGAATATATGGAATTTTTTAATCAGACAGGCTGCACAATGGGGGCCAAAAACCTAACTTTTGCAGATGGACTCCAAAAATTATGAAACTAATTTTATTAAATAGTTATTGGAAAGCTATATACAATTAAAGGTGAGTTTGGGCGATTTGGAGTTTTTATTTGCAAGATATGGGTCTGTGAAGTTGAGACTTTGGCTTTTTATTCTGTGTATAAAATGTGCACTGAGTATTATTTTTACACAAACTCAATTTTGTATTTTTATTTACATTATTATCTACAACTTTCATGAACAAAGTTTCTTTATTTGATGAATAAATAATTATGTACAAAATAGGTGTCAAAAATACATAAATAAAGGCATGAATAAATGAGGTATTTATTGTACACTGACCCTTATCTCCCCCTACTTTATTCCTTGTCGACCAATTCCATGCTGGCCTTGGTCTCGGGGTTCAGGTCATAAAATATCTGCAATATTTTATTCCTTTTTCTTTTATTCTCTTTATTCTATAATTTTGGCATTAAACACCTTATTTAATGTGAAATTAATACAATGAATCATGAATGCTATTATGTACAATTTGATGCTATTTACATGCATTTACTGGGGTTTTTGAGGCCAAAATGATAGAATAAAGGTGATGAAATGGAGATTCATCAGGGGGCTATATGTAAATTCTACAAAAGTTATACAAGGGCTGATGAATGTTTTAACGTTAATTATTAAATACAAAAACCGGCGGGGTGTATCTTGCAAAATCCCCAACCTGAGGCGCGATCGAACGACTGTTTGCCTCTCACTAATCCACGTGGCGCCCTTGAGAGTGCCGATGACGCTTCAGATAGACACCCAGGATCAGAAGACTCGTGGCGATCGGACGGCTGGCAGGACCACGTCATCCAATGGCTGATAAAAGAACTGGGATGGGGGCCGATCCAACGGACGCGCAGAGGCCAGCAAGAACAACAAAGAACTCGAGCTTGGCGAGTTTCGATCGGCCAGAGCTCGAGCTTCCCCACGCCTGCAACTTCTCCGACACCACTAGAAGATCCCCACAACTGCTCCCCGACGAATGGTGGCTTCAGAGGGTGCAACGGAGCAGCGGTATCCTCCGACGAGCACATAGCATGACCGAGCTCTAGGTGCTCCCGGTTTGAGAAAAACTTGACCCCACCTGGGATCTCGACCACCAGGACCTACAAAAAACGTTAACACTCACGAAAAGAAAGAACCTAGGGCCTTATTGGCGGTGATGGGCGATGGATAAAGAGGTGGCGATGGTGGAAATGGAACTCGTCGGAGCAAGCTCCAGCGAGGGGTAGCGTGATGATTAAACGAGTGAGAATCGAAAGAAAAAGGTCGGAAAGGATCCTAAGACTATGGTGAACCGAAAAACGCAAGAAAAGTAAATAAAAGTATAGACCTCGAGGGTAGTTAACCCGAGATAGGACCTCACGTCCAAACTTGGTCGGAGATGGTGGTCGAGCACCTCATGGCCGCCCGGCCACGCCTCTAGGGGGCTGGAGGACCTCCTGTCACCAGGCCCAATCCGGAGCTCGCCAAAGAGGGGGAAGAAGACGATCAAAGAGGGTTCAAAGGAGGACGGAGGTGACGGGTTTGGTTTTGAATGGGAGCTAGAGCGGCTCAAAGATCGAGATGTAGGCATCAATGAAGTGACGCAATCCCCAATAAGAACTATAGGCATGTATCCTTGATATACAGGGAGAAAAAACGCAGAAGGCTTCGACATCAATAGATGAAAGATCCGACCTCCAAAAAACATCAAAAACGGACGAAAACCAATGTTTGACACAGATCATACCTTGATCAGAGAGCTGATCAACACGGCCCAAAGGATGAAGAAAATAGGGCACATCCGTAATCCAATCCTCAATATGATGCCTGGGCGTGTACAAGGGATGTAAGGGGATAAAAAGTCGAGAAGGATACAAGGCCAAATAATGAAAGATGCAGCCTCGAAAAATAGGAGAAAATGGTTAAAAACGCAACTCTGACGGGCTACAGGAGTGGGTCAGGGAGTTGACCCGCCGGTCAACTCTCCAGACCCCCTGGTTGGTCCACGTGGACCAACCAGGAAAAATCCTGGAAAAATCTTTGTAAATTCAATTAAATCTAGCAAATTAATTTATTAAATTTTGGTTATTTTATAAAAAAATATTTGTTATTTTATAGGGTATTTTAATATGATTTTTAATTATTTTTATGAGGTATAAAAATACAAGTTACCATTTTAGGCTTATATAGGTATACATATCTATATATTTTAATATTTTATTTTTATTTTGTATATTTAATTTATTATTTTATGTTTATTATTTTATAAATTTATAAAATATTTTTATACACTTAAATATATTTTTATTTTATTTTTCTGAAGTAGTTTGTATACTTAATAAAATAAAAGTATGAATTATACAGGTATGTATATAGGTATTATACCTATGTATATTATATACAAGTATTTTATTTTGTTTTATTTTGTATTTTTATTCTGATTTAATGTACAAATAAATTATAAATAATATTTACAAAATTATAAAAATATAAAATGATAAAAATAATAAATAATAAAATGAATATTTTAATCTGTACAAGTATACAATAGGGTCCAAAACTCAACTTTCAAACCGTAGCTCCGCCAAATGCAAAACCACCTTCATTAAATAGCTTATTTAAAATTATATACAATTAAAGGTGAGTTTGATGCGTTTCGAGTTTTTATTAGGGAGATACGTGTCTGGGAAGTTGGGATTCTGAATTTTTATTCAGATCATAACTTTTTATCTATACAATATTTTTGAGTGAAATCTATTTTGTATTTTTCTTTATTTAATTATCTACAACTTTCATGTACAAAGTTTCTTTATTTGAGGTATAAAAAGTGGAACTAAAAATAGGTCCCAAAATAAATAAAGAATGAATGAACTAAAAGGAATTTTTATTGTATTTTGGCCCTTATCTCCCCCTACTTTATTCCTTGTCGACCTAGTCATTGAGATGCCTAGGTCTCGGGCTTTCGGGTCATAAAATATTTACAATATTTTATTCTTTTTCTTTTCTTTTATTTATTCTATAATTTTGGCATTAAAAACAGTAATTTGTACACTATTTACACAATAATGCATGAATGCTAAAATGCCCGAATTAACAGTATTTACACGCATTTACTAGGGTTTTTAAGGCCAAAATGATAGAATAAAGATGATGAAATGTAGATTCATCACCTCCGTATCGGAGTCAATGCTATAACCCCGCCTCCACCTTCGCTTGACATCTCTGATCATTCTAGTGGCTTCAAGTACCACTTTCTCCTTCCCTTTTCGTCATTCCACTCCCATCTCATCCGTCAGCTACCTCATGCCATTTTAGCTCTTACCATTGTGTCGGAGCTCCGTTTCACACACCCATATGCACAAATAGACTCCTCACATCCCCATTCACCTCCTCATGAAACTTGACCCCCTACATCTCGCTCACCAGAGCGAGATTAGGTATGATCTCCTCCCTTAGCGTCCGTCGGAGATCAACTTAGAACCCCACCGCTGTTCCCTTATTTTCAGTTGCAATAAACCCTGGCCGAGATGTTGTCTTCGAGCCACGATTCACCTTGCAGGTTCAGGAGCGCGAACGGAGTCCAGATCGATCCTTAGTTGCTCAGGCAGAGCACCCCCAGGTGCTGCACCTCCTTCTCAACCATCCGACCATTCCTTGTTCAATCGGAGCATCCCAGTCAACGTGCAACACCTCCCGGAGTGTAAAGGACCTAGTAGCCATCTGATCCGAGCAATAGATCGCCTGCCCTACTCGATCGAAACTTGCCCAGCAACCCATTCTTCCTAGTTCATCCGTAATGCCTCTTCACAGTCAGATCAAGGGACTCCTCCCAGATCTGATCATCACTGTATGGTCATGCCCAAAAGAAGACCGTTGGATAGTACTGGAATGTCAGATTCACAATGCACGTCCCATATATTCTCTTTGTCGTCAGATTCTTTCCATACGTCATCAGAACCGTACGCTGGCACTGAGCTCAGATCCGTCAGATCCTACTAGAGCCACGTGTCGCCTCCTGCCTATAATGGTATATTGCATTTTCTACCCTATAGTTTACTTTATTTCGTTTCAGTCCAATAAATGTAATAAGTAGTTAAAAACATTTTGCAGTTTGGGCTCTATAGTCTTAGTATTTGCATTTTAGTCCAGTTGAGTCTGATTCACATATGTCCACACATGCTTTTATGGGATATTTGCAACTTTTGCTCTGAATTTTATTTGTTTAATGAAATAGGGAAAGTTTTTAATATTTGCATTTATGTCCCTATGAACTGTGTTTTTGCTGGATAAATTGCATTAAGGTCCCTATATTTTTCATGCTTGTTATTAATTGGGCCTAAAATTTTAAATGTTTGCATATAGGTCCTTGCTTGACTGCATTTTATTTTTTTATCTTTTATTTGTTGCAATAAATATTAAATTGTCCTTAAAATTTTTATAAAATACCCTATAGCTCATGCTAGCATGTTATTTATGTAGTAATTTCTGTTTGCCCATTTTATTTGATTTTCTATTATTAGAAATTCAAAAAACCACTAAAAAGTCCCTTTTGACTTAAAAAATAAAAAAATTCGAAATTTTTTTAAAAATTCCCAAAAATTACTATAGGTGTATTTTGTCCTATTTTATCTATTGTATAACTTGTCTTGAAAATATTTTATAAAAACCTAAAAAATACAAACATTAAAAACTTATAAAAACCATATAAATCAATAAAAAATCTAAAAATTACATTTTCAGTCTCTGTTTATAGATCTTTTCTTTTAGTTTCTAATAAAAATAGTTTCTAGGACTTTTGAGCACTTTTAGTATTGTTAATTTGCAAAATTCTCCTGATTGTGTAATGTTTGCTTGTTTTCTTGATTTTTGATTTTTAGAAAATTCCACAAACATTTAAAAATTCTCCAAAAATCTACAAAATAGTATAAAACCCACAAAACTCAAAAATATTTTTATTTGAATTTTTGGTGCATTTTTATCATATTTGAAAAATCTAAAAAGAAGTGTTGGGTTGCTTTTTATCCTTTATTCTTATTTTCCTTATTTTCAAAATTAAAATTTTGCAAAATTTAAAACCACTAAAAATAGAATAAAAATCCTTCGACTCCTTGAGTTGACTAATTAGTTTAATAATTGTGCTCCTTGTATTCGACCCTGGTTGCTATACCAGGTTAATAAAAATATCTATACCACATGCTTGATTTCCTTGATTTGTTTAGTGGTTAAATAATTTTCTCGATATCCGATCCGGTTGATTTGGGTGACAATGACATTGTTGTTAATCAACTTAACCCTAGTTAGCCCGGAGAGTAATCAGAATGGCGCCATTGTCAGGGAGCACGACTAGGTAGTTAGGATTTTGTCTGATAGCTTCTTATTTTATTTGTCTCTATTTTCTATAACTGCCTCTGACATATTTCTATTTCACCATTATTGCAAGGGCCCACGGAGCAAGGGAGGCGATATTTGGAGAGCCGACATACTCGAGCGAGGCGAATGCCGGTCGTTCTACATCAGTCGACAGGAGAGAGCATCTGAGAAGAAGCAGGAGGAAGAGGATATAGTTACATAAAATTGATTTGTTTTAGCATTTATTTTTGATAACTTGTAATAATTCTCAGAGACTATCTGGACACTCAGATTTTTTTCGAGGTATGTTTTGCCGAGTGCCGGTGCACTCGGGGGACCTCACCAGATTTTCTGCTATTTTTATCACCTTTGTTTTTATTTGTTTCCCGTGGATTTGAGCCCTTAGACGTAGGATTCTATTTGGTTGAGACAGGTAGCATTAGGTCCAAAGCCCCTAATAGAATATCTGTTTCTATATAATTCGCTTGGACTTAGTCAAATAATAAAAAGTTAATTATTTGGATTAGAGACTGCATGCTGAAAGAGGTCATATGCAACCTTGCAGGACCCATTGTGGCAGGCACTAATCGGCATCTAAGACCGAACTTTGGTCTCTCTTCCGAATGGTTAGCTCCTTGTTCTTCCCAAATTAGAAGCTTATGTTTTAGGGTATTTTCTTCGTGCATCATATAGATAGTTTTATTTCTGTCTTTCAATTATGCACAGATCACTTTGCATGTAGACTACTAAAGCAAGGTATATCTTCTAACATGTGAATGCATCAATTGAATTTATCACGCATCAGCTTTTCATCTTCCTCCCTCTATTTTCTGGACTTAGGAAATAAAAGGAAATAAAAAAATTTGTTAGATGTAGTCTTATTCAAAAACACTACAAAAAGCGATAACCCAATAAAATCGGGACTGCTAAAGAAGCTCAACCCTAAAACTGGATTAAAGGATCAAAAAAGTTGTTTTCGGGAGAGTAACCCCCTCATTTTATGATTTAACTTACAGAGAGTTGAGCGACGAACACTAGGATAGAGCCAAGTTTAGATTCTTAGACTACTGATTCTATAAAAAAATGATTAGCTACTTTTCAGTGAGGGAATGCGTGTAGCCGGTCAATGGTCCGTGTTTCCTTAGTAGAGTGGGTGGTTTAGAGGATACTGTGTAAGGCTCATCAAGTAACAGATAGCCGGAAATGATCCGTACTTACTCCTATACTGGCTGAAAGTAGGTGCAACTAGTCGTAAGAATTTGGGCTAGACTTTGGGTAAATTCGGGCACCTAACAGCTCACTAACTCGCTTTTAAGATAGCTGATGAGCTGAAAATCGATGCAGTTAAGATGGAATAAATTATCACAGGTCGTTGTACTCAACCAATCGATTTGGTCAACGAGAAAAATGTATTAAACCACTTAAGAGAAAAATATATCAAGGAAATGTTAGCGGTTTTTTCTATTTTAATTTACCTGGTATAGCAATCATTGTCGAACACAAGGAGCACAATTGAAAAATTAAGTAGTCAAATTCCAAAGTAAACTAAAATGAATTTTTAGTGGTTTTTGATTTTTCATCTTTTTTATGATTTTCAAATAAGCACACAAGACAAAATATGCACACACATTGTTTTTGAATTTTTGAATGTTATAAAAAAATACTAAAAAAAATCCAGAAAAAATGTTTTTGTGTTTTATAAGTTTTAAAATATTTTTGGTAATTTTTTTAGAATTTTCAGATGTTTTTGTATTTTTATAAAATTCGAACACTGCTCAAAATACAAAACAATGCACAACCTGGAGTAATTTGCAGCTTAAAAATATTTTAAGTGTCCAAAACTCCTGGAAGTTATTTTTAAGCTAAAGTATAAACAAATACCTACACACAGAAACTGAAATCACAATTTTTTAAATTTTCTACAAATTTCTACAATTTTTTGAAGATTTTTAGTATTTTGTAACTTTTTGGGTTTTATAAATAATTAATGCACAAAATTTGGACAGAAAATAAAAGACACAAAAAAGACCTAGTTTACTACCGCGCATCCATGGCTGATGTCACGAACAATCATCATTTTTTGATGGTTTGAATTTAGAAAGCAAATTCATCGAAGGAGTTAGATCCACCGAATGAGTCACGGACGAGCTGGTCCTTTGGGTCGGGCCACTGCGTACGATTAGCCAGCCTTGCGGCGGCTGAAGTCAGAACTAGAAACGGAAATCGTCAGCTTCGGCTTTCAAAGCAAGGGATGATTGACTAAAACACACCTAATCTATTTTTTTTGGAATTTTTAAAGCAATTTTCATGTTTTTATGATTTTTCAAATTTCGAGCAGAGAAAAAGACACCGTTTTTGATTTTTTTAAAATATCAAATGGAAATAAAATGCAATGAGAATTTTATTCAATGAAAAGACACACAACAAAAGTCTACACAACTTTTATACAATTTTCAGAGCCATAAAAACATTTATTTCAATCAAATAAACATGCAAAATCAAGTCTGGAAATTACAGGAAACATAAATATTTAATGTTTTTGCAATTAAAAATAACAAGAAATAAATGGAGTTAGGAAAATGCAAATTACCCCGAGGGCGTGCACTACACGTGACTGGTCTGGAGGCGGGGGTCTTTTTGCAATATTTTAAACTTCAGAGGGCTTTCTTGTAATTTGTCCAAATAAAATATTCGCTAGAGATCTTCTGTAGTTTTTGAAAATTCCCAGGGGCATAATGAAATTTTCCCTATTTTTAGGGTTCCTTGTGGCTTTCGTTTCTTCTTTCCAAGCCAACAAGGGGGCGCCGCCCTCTCCTTCTTCTCCCACACGCGGGGTGGCGACGGCTGAGGCAGAGGAGAGCAGTGGCAGAGCAGCGGTAGCTGGGGTCTCGGTCGGCGGCTCGAAAACGGCGGGTGGTGTGCTGGCGGCGCATGCACGCACCGGCGAGGGCTTCTGGACAATCGGGTGGAGGTCGGTGATCTAGCGCAGGCTCGTGCAGATGGAGGCGGTCGGCGGGGCGACACACGCCTCCATCGGCTGGTGGTGGGATGGAGGTGGCGGCCACGACAAGCAGGGGGGGTCCCGCAGGTCGATGGTGGTGCGATGAGGACTACAAGCTGGGGGGCGCTGCATGTGCTGGCACGGCTGTGCTGGGCAGTTGCGGCGGTGCCGCTAGGGCGATGGGCTCGTGCGGTAGGCACGCACAGGCGGTGGGGCGCCTGCGACCGCTCGTGGAGGGTGGTTGAGCCGCTAGAGGTAGTGGCCGACGACTGCTGTAGATGTTTTTTTTATATTTTTCTTTTTAAACAGAAATACAAAAAGTTTTTTTATTTTTTTAAACAGAAATAGTAAGCAAAAATATAAGAAAAAATTTTTTTTTTATATTTTTAGTATTTTTTATCTTTTTTTAATTTTCCTGCAAAACAAATATTAGATAAAATAAAATCTATTTTTTATTTATTATTATTATTTTTATACACAAATGCGGATACGAGCATGATGGCTTGATCCAATGAAATTCGAGCACAGAGAAACGTGAGTGGGTGCGAATATGTGAAATGGGAGATGGATCCGGATCTCCGGTCACCGTGCGTGACCGGATGTGGAAGATTACGTGAGGTAGAATGTAAAATGTAGGGATCGAAAAATGAGATGAAAAATCAGATTCCGGGGCGGATCAAATCGGGATGGAAAATTTGTGATGAAAATTATAGATCTAGATCTACGAGCTTGAAAACAAAAATTATGCTATGATTACTCTAGATGAAATATGCAGAAAAAATTGGATCTAACCTGAGGGAGGCGAGTGCCATGATGGCCTCGACGACAACCGGTCCGCTGTCACCAGACGGCTCGGGGGCTGGGCTCCTCTATCGACCGACGGGTTTTTGGGACTGAGGCTCCTTCTCCAACAAAAATTGATCAAAAGCAAATGACGGAAGAGGAGCCTAATAAAAAGAGAAGAAAAATAAAAAAAAGGAAAATACGTACAAATAAGGAATGTGTTTAGTGGTTAAATAAATAAAAAATAAAATATAAAATTCGAAATTTAATAAAATAATTAAAATAATTAATTACAAAAATTAATTAGCCACCTTAATGATGGCTATTTAAGGCATAAAATCAAATCTTTATATACAAGGTAGGTTTTCAAGTCAAATAAATGAATAAATTAAATAATTAAATCCAAATTTCATAATTATATTAATTTAATTAATTAATGTTAGATATTAAATTTTTAATGATTTTTATATAAGTAAATTAGTTGTATACAAGTATTATATACATATAGTACAATATACACATATAAATAAGGAAATTATTTTTAAATAATTTTTTTAATTCTATTTTTTATTTCATTTTTAATAAAGAGACTATTATACAATTATGTACATTTTGTATACAAAATAAATATGAATAAATATATACAATAAGTAAGTGATAAAATTACACAAACCACCTTAGAAAATCGACTTTTCAACCGCAACTCCAAAAATTATGAAACCACATCCATTTGAAAGATAATTTTATTTAAAGTACATTGGAAATGAGTTTGATTCAATTTGAGTTCATATGGAGCTAGAATTGGTCTTTCAATTATTGCTTTACAACTTTATCTAAGTATGGATACTTTTAATCTGTACATGGTTTTACTTTGTAATTATTTTTATTATTTACAAAATATTTTTATTTACAACTTTTGTTTAGGAAAATATTTAATTTGAGGTCAATTTCTTTACAAATAAAATAGTGTAAGTTTTGTACAAATATACAAGGAAAAATGTTTACAAATGTTTTTTTGATTTTTGGATTAAAGATCCTATCTCCCTCTTCTTTATTCCTGATCGATCAGGTTAAGTCTTGATCTTCTCTCAGGGTTCGGGTTAGTCTGCATTTATTTCATAAATGTATCCTTTATTTTTATTTCTTTCTTTTCTTTTTTTCTTTTCTTCTTTATTCTTTTATTTGAATATAAATAGTGTTAAAAATACATATTTAACAAATGCATGCTAAATGGTAATTTTATGAAATTAGTGGGTATTTACAGGTGTTTGACTAAGGAAATAAAGCTAAAATAAAAGAATAAAGGCGATGAATCATGGATTCATCAACTGCATTATCACCAAAAATAAAATTGAAAAGATTAATGACCGAGTTCTCATGATCATCACAGAGTTGAGTTGATGAATTGGGGATTTGATTTCTAATCTTTTTTAGGTTATATAATCTTGCCTAATCCCCACATCATGATGATGGGCAGGCGGTCTTTTAAGCTACCTGTGGTGGCACCGCTTCTCAGCACCTTGTCCATTCATCTAGGGCGGCTTCAGAGAGCTCAAACCCGTTCTCCGAAGCCGAGTTCACTTCCACCATGTTCCCCCTTGACCAACCTTCTTCCATATCATCTAAGGTACATCCAGAGCAGTTAACAGAACTATATGTTCACTTGACGACATCTGAGGTCGGTTCCTTTACCTTTGCAGAGATTGGAGAAATGGCCAGTGATGAGAGAGTTGATGAGCATGCACATACCTCTTCCTTTGTATTAGACTAGGCCACCATCAACAACACCCTCTTAACATCCATGGAGACCATGTAGAGACAGATTAGAGACCAGGGGATGCTCATGGTAGAGGTAAGGAGGGAGATGACTCAGATGAGAGATGGGAGAGCAGAAAGGAGAGACGACATACCAGCTGGTGGCGGAGAGATATCGAGACATGAGGACAGAGCGGATGACAGACGACAGGAGGAGGCCCGTGATCCACAGAGACCCTTAGACACCATGAGAGCGTTGCATAACCCTGGTGCAACTCTCACCCATAGGTGGATTCAGCTGCCGGCCATTCTTGGCAACTTTGAGCTTAGGCCCCAGTCGATTCAGTTGTTGCCCAAGTTCCATGGACACGCCACCGTGGAACCCCATCTTTACTTGTAGGAGTTTGAGATGATCTGCAACATAATCCACGATAGATTTGTGGACGAGGACACGCTCAAGTTGATGGCCTTCCTGTTCTCCCTAGTTGACAGAGCATCTTACTGGCTTAAGCATTTGGGGAAGGTTGTCACCACCTAGGAGCAGTTGAGGATCGAATACATCAACAAGTATTATCCACTCAGTCGAACAAATGTAGTGTGAGCCATGATCAACAACTTCACAATGATCCCTAATGAGCAATTCCATGAGGTATGGGATTGATTTAGAGAGCTCATCGACAGGTGTCCACATCACGACATCAGCAAGCCCAATTTAATACAGAGCTTATTTTGTGGGCTGACACTGAGCTGCAGGGGCTAGTTAACGCCTCTTGTGGAGGATCCTATTTCTCCAAGGACGAGGACCAGGTCTGGCCATCTATTAGGAGATTGCTGAAAAGTACACTGTGATGACGCAGGACTGTGCCTACACTCATGGGAAGTCTCCCTTACATGCATTGTCTCACTACGGAGTAGCACGCATTGAGGCCGATTCTTCCTCCTCTTCCACAATAGCAACACTAGCAGAGTCTTCAACTGTCGACATGGGCATCATCAGTCAGAAGTTGGACCGGATGGAAATCATTGAGATGATGTGTCAGGGCCTAGACAAGCTCAATAGTATTGACAAGTTGGCCCAGACTTTGAGTGACATCAAGACACAGATCATGTGCCTCCAAGAGGCATATACGACTTCTACGCCACCGTCTAGGTCACATGTTGATCTGGGGAGCCGATCGTCATAATTGTCCGCCTCTTAACGATAGGTTCACCATATTCAGGCGGAGCACATTCAGCCGCCCCCTAGTACCAGTTGGCACCACCACCTGTACCAGACACACAGATGGTGGTCTATCAGAGTGATCAACCATTGGCATCCCTTCCCCCTTCAGTACACCGTTAGATGGAGTTGTTGATAGAAGTCAATGGGATTTAGTACTCCCAATACCAGCAACAACCAGGTATCCACTGTGATCACATGGGTTTCAGATGGTCCATTGGAGGTGCTTAGTCCCAACAGCATTCTCCGACGTAGTTAGGGCAGGGTCTGCAGCAACAACAACCACAATACTTCCAGTAGCATGTTCCTCGACCCCAGTATCATGGTCAGTAGTGGAGGCATCAACAACAACCTCATTCTCAGTTTTCACAGCCTCCCCCTTACTCTTACCCACAACAGCATGGCCAGCCTCATTTCTAGTGAGGCAAACCGGCTGGGTCTCATGCACACTCGTACGAGAACCTAGCACTAGACGATCTCGCCTTCATGTTTACTGAGCAGCATGCCTCTTTCAGGCAAGAGATGGATAAGTTCAGGCAGGAGATGAGGGAGATCATCAAGGGCAAGGCTGTCATACCTTCACAGATTGAGCCCAACCCAAATAATCAGAAGAGGAAATCAGAGCAGGTACAATTTACAGAGACCGCCACTCCTAGTGCGGTACTGGATGATATCCATTATTTATTTAATGCTGATTTTGTGACACTTAGGAGCAGTAGGATGCCAACCGATGGTGACTCATCTAGGCGACGCTCCGAAGCAGACTCCAGAGCGCCAGATGGAGCAGAGAGCGGTACTGATGTTGCTAATGTTAATGATAATGGTGGTGCTGAGTCCACAAGGATGATGATCTGGTAGACGGTACTGATGCCATCATATCTCCATATGTTGCAGATGGTGGTGCTGATGTCACTAATTTCCAAAATGATTGACCAGAGCACGATACTGATGCTGCATTTCCAGATGTTGCCAGTGGTACTGATGCAACCAATAGTCCTTGTACAGAGAGTCTAGTTGTGTTGCCTTATTTTCCTATACCCGAGGACGACTCTCATAGAAACCCAAAAAAAGGGAAAAATTTTGAAAAATAAAAATATGAATAAAGGAAAGGTTTCTATATCTTCTCCTAGTCCATCTGTGATGATTGATGATACTTATATGGATTCCAACCATTTGCATGACTAGAGATGCATTCCTACTTCTGACCCTCATGCTTCTACGGAGGGTCCTTCTATCTCCTTCCCTCAAGCACTCCGCTTAGGGAAGGACAACACATCAGAAAATCCCAAAAAGAGATAACAATTAGAGTTCAACGAGTAGATGATAGACAGATTTCATATCCAGATGACTCTCCAGGAGGCACTAGAGCACATTCCTCTCTTCCAAAAGAACCTTAGAGAGAAGGCCACCATCTGTAGGAAGAAGAGGCATAACCACAATGCATAGATCCATGTGCTCACCCATGCCACATGCTTCACCATTCAGAATCGATTGACAACCAAGAGACAAGATGCATGGGCTCCATATGTCAGATGCCATATACATGAGCAACGGTTTGCTTGTACTCTATTAGACAACAGTTCTTCTATTAACCTTCTTTCGACCGCCTTACTTGATTGCTTCAAGTTTGGCCCTCTTAGACAGAGCATTACAACACTTCAGTTTGCGGATAGATATGTCAAGAGGCCGAAGGGGTTACTGAAGGATGTTGTCATCACCATTCAGGGTCTGAAATTCCTCATGGACTTCGTCGTGTTGGACATGGAGATCCCTGAGTGCGTGACTGATACCCCTATCATTTTAGGATGAACTTTCTTTACCATAGCGAAGGCAGTGTCCAATCATGATAGTGGGAAGGTATACTTTCTCACGAGGGAAAGAGTATACAAATAGATATGATTAAGGAGTTGAGAGTTAGAGATTCAGCTTGCTCAGAGCAGATTTCAGAGAAGATGACAAACTCAAAGCTAGACGTCCATCATGAGTGTGATTTTGTAATTACATATGATGAAGCAGTTTTGGCAGACCCTATTTCACAAGCTCTTGTCACACCTTCTGAGTCTGTAGATTCACAAATGCCAGTGGATTAGAGTTCAGAGAGCACACTTGTGGCACATGATACCTTAGAGGCTGACGATTTCGATCTGGTAAATGAAGCATATTTTCTTTCTTGTGATTTAGATCTCTCAGGCTCAGACACATATTTCGACTGGCAGGATTTTGATGAATATTTGCAGTGTTTGATGTCTGTAGAGCCCACAGTTAGAGTGGAGATTAAGACAGTTTAATTGATAGATACACCAGCAAGGCCATCTTCGTCATATTCAGTGATACAATGAGAGTTCTCCCATTCAGATATGGTAGCCTTCACTCAGACATTTCAGAGGCAAGATTTGTCAGCTCCCACATGCCCAGAATTGAAGACCTTACCGTAGAGTATGAAGTATAGATTCCTTGCGGGTGAGCCAGAGATGTTTCCAGTCATTATCCCAACAGATTTGACTAATGACAAAGAATCTCATTCGATGGAGGTTCTTGAGAGGAACTGCAAGGCAATCGGTTGATCTGTAGTAGATCTCCAGGGGATAAGTCCAGCCTTATGCTCCCACAACATCTATCTCGAGGATGATGCTAAGCCTTCACGTGTGTTCCAACATAGGGTGAACCTGAATCTTCGAGATGTTGTCATGAAGGAAATATCTAAGTGGTGGAGCATTGATTTTATCTACCCCATCCCCGAATCCAAATGGGTTAGTCTATTACATGTGGTACCCAAGAAGACAGGTACCACTACAATTGTGAGTGAGTCTAAAGAGGAGATTGCTACTTGGGTACCCACTTCTTAGAGAGTCTGTGTGGACTACGGATGATTGAATCATACCACCAAGAAGGATCACTTCCTGCTACCATTCATCGATCAGATTATTGAGAGACTAGCTAGGAAGAATCATTATTGCTTTCTTGATGGGTACTCGGGGTATAATCAGGTGGCCATTGCACCATATGATCATGAGAAAATGATGTTCACCTATCCGTTTGGAACGTATGCTTTTAGATAGATGCCATTTGGATTATGTAATGCCCCGACTACATTCCAAAGGTGTATGCTTTCCATCTTTTCAGACATGGTGGGTAACTGTTTAGAGGTCTTCATGGATGATTTTTTGGTCTACGACGATGGGTTCGATGCTTGTCTTTCTTGCCTAGATTGAGTGCTTTAGCAGTGTATAGAGGTCAACCTTATATTATCTTGGGAGAAGAGTCATTTCATGATGACTCAAGGGATGGTCCTTGGTTACATCATCTCCAATAGGGGCATGGAGGTTTGATCCGGCTAAGGTGGATATCATAAAGAAGCTCACTTCGCCGTCCAATCTGAGACAGTTGCGGTCTTTTCTGGGGTCCGACGGTTTATTCAGGACTTCAATCGTATTGCCCAACCTCTTACTAATCTTCTCACAAAAGACACCGAGTTCATTGTAGATGATTAGTGTCTTTCATCATTTGAGATTCTCAAGAATTTAGTTGTGCAGGCTCCTATCCTTCAGCCACCTGATTGGTCTCTCCCATTCAAGATCATGACGGACGCTTCTGATTTTGCCGTAGGGGCTGTGCTTGGATAGAGGAGGGATGGACTGCCATTAGCCATACACTACTCTAGCAGGATTTTGGATGCCTCTCAACGGAATTATACTTTTACAGAGAAGGATATGCTAGATGTAGTATTTGCTCTCGATAAGTTCAAGTCGTATATTCTCGGATCTAGAGTGACAATTTACATAGATCACACTGTCATCTGGTACATAATGGCTAAGAAGGATGCCAAGACATGCTTGACTAGATGGATCCTTCTACTCCAAGAGTTTGATATTGAGAATAAAGATAAACCTGGAGTCAAGAATGTAGTGGTGGATCACCTCTCCGGATTAAAGCATCTTGAGGATTCTAAGACAGCCACACCTATCACTCAGACATCCCCAGACGAGGCGATTCTTGCTATCACCTCTATCCCATGGTATGCTGACACTGTGAACTATATTGTTGCCAAGAAAGCTCTACATGGTTGGACCAGGCAATGACTTGAGACTTTCCTAGCGAACACCAAGTCGTACCATTGGGAGGATCCCACTCTTTACCACGAAGGGGGGATAGTGTCTAGCATCGGTGTATTCCTCAGGAGGAGCACCATAGCGTCCTCACCAATTGCCACAAGCTTGAGGCATGAGGACATCACTCTGGGAGACGTGCAACATAAAAAGTGCTCTAATCCGACCTTTGATGGCCAACACTCTTCAAGGATTCAGATGAATTCGTGAAGCGGTGTACTGACTGTAAGAGGATGGGCAGTTGTGGTCATAGAGACATGATGCTGATGCAACCTATTCACTTCTGTCAGGTTTTTGATGCATGGGGCATCAATTTTTATGGGCCCATTCCATAAGAGTAAGGGATTTGAGTACATTTTGTTGAATGTGGGATTACATGAGTCATTGGGTTGAGGCCATCCCTGCCCGTGCCACTGATGCAAGGACTGTTTGCAGATTAGGAAGAATATCATATCACGGTGGGGTTCCTAGAGTTTTGATTTCTGACGGGGGGACTCATTTTATCAACGACAAGGTAAGGTCCCTTGCTAACGAGTTCAACAACGACTATAGAGTTTCCACTCCATACGAATAGTCTTGCCGAGGTTTCAAATAGGGAGATCAAGACTATATTGTAAAAGTTTGTCTGCCCGGACCGAAAGGATTGGTCACAGCTTTTGGACTCGGTCTTGTGGGCCTATATGATATCCTTCAAGACACCTTTGGGTACATCTCCTTTCCAACTCATTTATGGCAAGCCATGCCACTTACCTATTGAGATTAAGCACACACCACTTTGGGAAATTATTGAGATACTTTTGGATCATGAGAGGATAAGAGATTAGAGGAGAGCATAATTGGCAGCTGTTGAAGCCAAAAATCGATGGTCTTAAGTTCCACACAAGGCGGGAACTCAGTCGCTGAGTCGACCACACGAAATCCGGATCTTCAGACAACAATTAGCCCACAACAACAATAAAACAATGAAAAGCAAATGTGGAGTTAAAATTTATTATAACTATACAATAAGTGTGTATAGGTGCAAGTATGTGTAGAGTGTCGAACTCAGGGACCAAGCAAGATAGATCAGGGCAATAATGCACAAAATGTGAAAGTGATCAAATGCCTACAAGTGTCCTATTTTTGTGGGTTATTAATTTTTAGTTTTTTTATTTATTTTTTGATTTTATATTTTTATATTTTTATATTTTGATTTTTAATTTACTGATTTTGCATTTTCTTTTAGTATTTTGTATTTTTTTCAATTTCTTTTTTAATAAGGATGTATATACAATAAAGGAAAAAGGGGTATAATATATATAGAAAAATAGGTAAAAATAAGAAAAAAATAAGGAAATGATATAGTTTTGGGCTTTTTATATTTTTATAATGTTTTTGTGATTTTTCTAAATTTTTCCGATTTTTTGGTATTTTTAAAGTCAAAAATATTGAAAAGAGTGGGGTAAACTAAAAGGTTGAGACAAAACTGAGGATGAAAAATATTAAACAGAGCTCAAAAATCCTCAAACTAATTCTAACTTAAAGATAATAAATCAGAGAAAATTCAGAGACAAAAATTAGATTTTTAAGATTTTTCTAGAATTTTTAGAATTTTTATCAAAATTTTAGGGATTTTCTAATTTTTATGAGTTTTCTTTTAAATTTTTTAGTGATTTTTTGGATTGAAGTTAAAACACACAGAAACACACACAAGGTAATTTTTTTAGAATTTTTCAAGGGTTTTAATATTTTTTGGTATTTTCTAATGCAAACAATAGCAAAAATGCATGTTTTTGAAATTTTATAAATATGAAAATGCAATAAAAATGGAAACTAAAAATATGAAAAAAGAGCAACTCAATATGAACTTAAATTAATTTTTTTGGTGATTTTTAGGATTTTATATATGCATGGAATAAATAGAGACAACAAATGGAAAATACACTACTAGCAAGGGCATAAATGTAATTATCTAGAAACTCAGGGGCCAAAGTGCACATTTCCACAAAATATATAACTATTTAACAAAAATCCAAGACTAAATGCAAATAGCCAAACCCGCAAGGGTATTCTTGTTAAAAGCCCACCCACGCACGTGCTATGCACGTGCCTGGGGAGGACCAAAATGTAATTAACAAAAACCTAGGGTCATACTTGCAATTTCTCCAAAAAATATTACACTTAATTAAAAGGTTTATAGACTGAAATGAAATGCAATAAAGTACGGGGACCCCTCTGCAAAATGTCCTCCGCTCACGTGAACTGGTCACGTGAGGTGACATGGATAGGGACCTCAGTGCAAACAAAATAAGTGCGGGGGTCTAAATGCAAATATTACAAAATATATAAGCTACGCCTGCAAGTTTAAGGACTAAAAACAAAATACAAAATGGCCGGGGTGTAGAGTGCAAAATACCCATGCCTACGAAATCGAACGGCAAGGGCGTCTTCACTTATCCACGTGGCAGCACAGGGACGTCGGATACCAGTTCGATCTCTGCGGCCTAGATTAGATCCTCGGTGAAGATCAACGGTGTCTGGAAGGCTCGATCCAACGGCTGTTGTACGCTTGGAGAAGCTCGGCTGATCGGACGGCGGAGAAGGCCTCTGGAAGAACGGGGAAGAAGCGCCGGTGAGGCGAACTTCCCCGACCTCGATCTTCCTCCTCCATTGGTCTTGAAGCTCGCAAAAGGGCCGGGCGTGCTCCTGGGAGGTCAGGCTAAATGCTGGAGGGCTCAGCGTCGTCGGAGCAGCTTCAGTGCACTGCTAGGAGGGCGGCGGAGGAAATGGGGTCCAGGTGTCTCCGGTAAGCGCTCCAAAATGCGATCCTGGCTCGAGTCGAGTGCTTTGACCTACAAAAGCGGGTGAAGGGGCCCAGGGCAAATACCTGGACCCCACGAAGGTGCGGAGGTGGACTGTAGAAGGCAGAGCTGAATCGGTCGAAGGGGCGCTCCGGCGAGTGGATCGTGGACGGTGAATCGATGGGTGTCGGTCTAATCTAAAGGGCCTAAACTACTCCTAAGGCTACGAGAAACAAGAAAATGCAAAAGAAACGAAGAAGAGGGGACTACCTTGATGGCCGGAGACCAGAGTAGAAGAACTTCGACGCCGACGAATGGCGGATGCGGTGGAGTCGCCCTGGTGCTTGCTCGACCGTCCTGACAGGCGGAAGCGGAAGCTGTCACCTTCCTCTCACTCAAGGGCACGAAAAAGGGAGCGAAGCGGGTGCTAAGGGGGTTCAAATTCGAGTTGAAGGTAGGGGGTTGTATTTGAGGAGTTGACAAAGTGGTTCTGGCGCTCCAAAGATTGATGGAGATCGCACGGATCGACGCTCCTCGGCCCTAGGAAAGCCTAGGGCGTGAAAGATGGATTATCGAGGAACAATAGTCGTGAAGGAGTCGACATGAAAAAAAGAAATGGTTTGACCTCGAAAAATCCACAAATGTGGGCAAAAACGAGGTCTGACGCTGCTACAGGGGGAGAGTCAGACAATTGACCTGCGATCAACTGTCAGAAGCACCTGGTTGGTCCACGTGGACCAACCAGGAAAAACCCTGAAGAAATTATTTCAAAAATCATTTAAAAATAGCAAATGAATTTTTTATTTTTAGGTTATAAAATAAAAATATTTGTTATTTTCTGAAATATTTATTATGATTTTTAATTATTTTTATAATGTATAAAAATACAAGTTGCCTTTTTAGGCCTATATAGGTATACATATCTATATATTATAATATTATATTTTTATTTTGTATAATTAATTTTATTATTTTGTTTGTTATTTTATAAATTTATAAAATATTTTTATAAACTTAATTATATTTTTATTTTATTTTTCTGAAGTGTTTTGTACACTTAATAAAATATACGTATTAATTATACATGTATACTTATAGGTATTATACCTATGTATTTTATTCAAGTATTTTATTTTTCTATTTTTTTATGTTTTTATTCTGATATTAATGTACACATATATTATAAATAATATTCACAAATTTATAAAAATATAAAATTATAAAAATAAAGAATAAATAATAAAATGATTATTTTAATATCTACAAGTATACAATAGGAGTCCAAAACTCAACTTTCAAATCGTAGCTCCGTAAAATGCAAAACCACCTTTATTAAATAGCTTATTAAAAGTTATATACAATTAAAGATGATTTTGATAGATTTTGAGTTTTTATTTGAGAGATACAAGTCTGGGAAGTTGGGATTCTGAGATTTTATTCAGATCATAACTTTTTATCTGTACATTATTTTTGAGTGAAATCAATTTTGTATTTTTCTATATTTAATTATCTACAATGTTTATGTACAAAGTTTCTTTATTTGAGGTATAAAAAGTGGAACCAAAAATAGGTCCCAAAATGAATAAAGAATGAACTAAATGACAAAGAATCTTTACTGGATTCTGGCCCTTATCTCCCCCTACTTTATTCCTTGTCGACTTATTCATCTAGATGCCTAGGTCTCGGGGTTTCGGGTCATAAAATATTTGCAATATTTTATTCTTTTTCTTTTATTTTCTTTATTCTTTTATTTTGGCTTTGAAAACTGTATTTTATACACTATTTACACACACATGCATGAATGCTAAAGTGTGGGATTTAGAGGTATTTACAAGCATTTGCCAGGGTTTTTGAGGCCAAAATGACAGAATAAAGATGACGAAATGTGGATTCATCAGCAGCCCTAGAGGGGCTTATAAACACAACCTTCTCAAGTAGCCTACAATATAAGGACCGAGTGAAGATATGGCATGATTCTCACATCAACCATAAATAGTTTGAGCCGAACCAGAGAGTATGGCTATTCAATGCTAGACTGAGATTATTTCTAGGTAAATTACAGAGTAAATGGAAAGGTTCGTATTTAGTCAGAAAGGTACATGACAACGGTAGTATTAATATATCTTAGTTGTCTTCTAAGTCTACCTTTTGAGTCAACAGTCAGCGCTTGAAGTCCTTTCTTGATCATGATCCACTAACGGTTGGTGTTGCCCGTATTCACTTTGTATCAGATGTGTTCCTTGACTCTCATCTTATGCATCTCATACCTGAGTTACACTTCTTTCCGCCTCTCTGTACCATATAGTCTATACCATTCTTTCATTTATTCATTTTGTTTAACACTCCATGCCTCATCATATGTTTTTTTATACTTAGGATGCACTTTATCCTAAGTATAGGGGGGTGTTGAACTTGTGTTGTTCATATATCTGTTCGCCCTATTACCTCTACTTTGTTACCTATACTCAGGGACATTCGACCCTAAGTATAGGGGAGGTAATATCTGTTTTCTCTTTCTTTGATTAATAACTCACTTGCCCCTCAATTATTGATATTCTTTTCTATACTTAGGGATCTTTACCCAAAGTATAGGGGGGAAAGTTGAGTCACATATTTTGTATATTCTATTCCTCGATCTTCCCCTTTTGTACAACCTTCTATACTTAGGATTATTTGATCCTAAGTATAGGCGGGATCACCAACTTCTATTCATTTTATTTCCTTCCTTTGACTCATTATAGTATAGGATTCTTTTCATTCTTATATATTTAACACGAGTTATGTCTTCCTTTGTCACTCTCTGATCACTCTGAGGACATCGTTGGAGCTAAGTATAGGGGGTGTCATATATATTGTATATATACTTTAGCTATAACTCGTACTTTGGGGGTAATAACATGGCTATTATCTATAAAATTGGTATAAAAATGTTTGCAAAAATGTGTGTAAAATTTGTTGTAAAAATATTTGTAAAAATATTAGTAAAATTAATATTAAAAATATTTTTGTACAAAACTTTATAGAATGTTTGTAAAAATATTTCGATTGTAAAATATTTGTAAATTATTTCATGTATCAAAATTATATATAAGGTATAAATGCTTGCAAAATGTATGGAAGCAAAATGTTTGCAAAAACCTTTTGAAAAACTATTTGTGGTTTGTAAAATAGTTTGTGAAACTAGTTTTGAAAAAGGTTTTGAAAACATTTTGGAAAAAAATTGATTTTTTTTGCAAAATATTTTTTCACATGGGTAATAAATTCTAGGTATACCAAGTAGCTGTATAGAGGTGTTGCAAATTCCGTATAAACAAAACCTATGTGTACAAAATCCCTTTACAAAATTCTTGTAGATAAAATTCACTTATAAAAACTGTATATGAAACTTGTAAATAAACCCTTGTAACTATGTACATATTCTTGTAAATACTTTTGTAAAAACTTACTTTTTTTATTATTAAAAATACCATAAAATTTTGCAAAAATTCTTCGAAAATTTTTTAAAAAGATTTTTGTCTTATCCTTTCTTTCAAATGTTTTGTAAATCTTTCATGCATGTGCATATGCATTTTTCTGAATAGTATTGAAATCTAAACTAGTATGGAATAAAATTGAAGAATGGAGCTTGGTTAAAACCTTCATCCACTTAATTTCAGAGGAACCTTATAGGAATTGGAGTTGAGACTTTTCAGGTCCTAGCTACTTAATTCTTTGAGTCCACAAGACTATGTTCACATGCCATATTGATGGTCTAAGTAGAACACTTAACAACACGCGCATGATTCTTCTAGACAATGGTCTTAACTTAGGCAAGCACTCTACACGTAACTCTTCATGAATGAGGTGGTGAGGGGGAAAAATCCTTTGGCTTGGGGTAGCACAGGGGTGTGTAGCACCTAGTGGGAGCATCCGTCTTCCTCTAGGGATGGAAGTACATCTCAACCTGGTCTAGTAGCATTGAGGTCTAACGACAGGATGCTGTGGGGTTGTGATAATGCTTCAAAAATGGGATAGTCTACTGGCTCAAGAAGAAAAACTCCTTATGTATATGCTGCACCTTGTAGATATGTTACATATATGTCATAAAAAGGGGACATGCCTGATTGGAAATAAAATACCTGATGGAGTGTATATAGTTGAATAAGCAAAGCTTATATGATACATTGTCTCATCTCAGGGAAGCTTGCAGCTGGAGACTTGGCTACACTGGTCAAGCTCTAAGAGATGCGTGGCTACACTGGCCACAATCCATTCTCTTCTTTCCCCTCTTCTTGAGCCAGTTGCACTTGAACTTAGAAGGGAATAACCCCCTCCTCGAGGAAAGAGTTGCTAGACCGGGGGACTAGAGTTATCTTGTTGAGAGAGGCTATTTATTCATCATTTCTGAGGTGGAGGGCTATCCATCATTTATACAATACAAGTAAAGATTCATAGTCGTAAGAGTTTGCGTTTGTAGACTTGCTCTGACCTAGCCGTTGAGGCGTCCTGAATAGGAGTCTCGTGGAACTTAGAGTCTGTTAGGTTTTAATTCCACTTCCCAATAAGGTTCCGCCAAACTAATAATCCAAAGGTTTGACAGATCTCCATACCCCGATTTTATGAATATAAGCTTAATAATGAATATTGTTCTAAAGTTTTTGCCTTTTCTTTTCTTTATTTCTTTTTCACTTATTTTCCAAATAAGTGTTTGCTAGGGGACTAGCAAAGGTAAAGTATATAGGAATGATGAATCCATGATTCACATCCTTTATTTATTTATTTTAGCAAATTTCCTACGCAAAAACCCTGTAAATATGTATCAAATACAATAAATTAGCATCGTGCATGCATTTGTTAATATTGTGTAATTGATATTCTTTGTGACCAAAATAAAAGAATAAAGAAGAAAAGAAAAAGAATTACATAAGGATGTATTCATGCAATAAATGCAGACTGACCCAAACCCTGAGAGAAGGCCAAATATTGTCCTGATCGACAAGGAATAAAATAGGGAGAGATAAGGTCCTTATTTTGTACATATTCATCACTATTCTTCATGTGTGTGTATATCACCTATTTTATATCTAAACAAAATCTCAAACCAAATACATTCAATTTCCTTAATAAAATTTGTAAATAAAAGTGTAAAAAAAATACTAAAAAAAGTAAAAAAAATGAGGATTTGTACATATAGATAACACCTAGACTTGTATATATATACCAATTTCTTTTGAGATTGTATATATTTTGCAATTTTGCCATTTGTACATGTTGGACATGCGAGCCCACAACGAGCCATTATGCAATAAATGTTATTGCAGATATCATTCCCGATTTGAAATAAAGAATAATTAATTTGCATAATAGGTCCCTTAGTACAATTAGGGTTATGTACCATAGCCATCTTAATGATCATACATCTGTTGATTCAATTATTGAATCATAGTGGCTAGTGCTTGGATGAATATCTAAGGAGTTATATTGAGGACTCACCAAGCACCGTCAAATGATTGTTAAGAGAGGATCTCCATCCTGAGTAGGAGATGGCAATCCTTGCTCATAAGGTTGATATCTTACCGACCTCTTGATGTAGGTCCTCTGCATAGGAATAGAGATTCGGAGGTATAAGATAAGTTAGGTCAAAGAGTTGACTTAGCGAGATTGAGATAACCAAAGTCCTATGTCGTATGCTGTCACGATATAGGCATGCATCCTCTGACCAGAGATGTGTTACTATATGTCTGAGTATGTACATTTGGTAGATCAATAGGTTGATGACCCAATCAAGGTTTATACACCGGCGCTGGTGCGTATATAAGGGCATATGAGTAATACGATCTCTCAAAGGGATCATATAGGTTCAGTTACTGAACCGGAAGACATGAGCTCACTCATGAGATATTGGGAAAATAAATTCCGTACACGGTCATCTCGCTTTGGAAGCTTGACTGAATTTGTAGGTTTGATATATACTTTTGGAAAGTATATGATCAATACCTGGGCATGATATATGCTTTCGGAAAGTATATGATCGATACCAACTCCCAATGATCAAATGAGAAACTTAATGATAAATCCCAGAAGTAGACAATGTAAAATTGATCTTATAGTTCAGGTTTATTTTGGGTCTTCCAGTATGAAGGATGTACAGGTATTAGGAATACCTGAGGGTGATGTGATCATAAACGATTGTATAACCATGACGCTTCCATTCCTAGGAAGTAACGAAACGGGTCTGAATTTTAGTGATTCCTCTCAGTAGAAGTAATCTGATCTTGGTCCAAATGTTGGACATTGATCTGAATGTGATTTATATGCAATGACAAGATTAGATTTGCGGTCTTGATTTAATCAACCATCTATGAGAGGTCCATAAGATCTGGATTTGAGATATGATCTCAATATCCAAGTCACTATACCTGGAACAATACAGTCGCCCTGTCCTTATCTCCAAGTATCCGCGAAGAAAGCGTATTATCCTTGAAAGAATTCAGGATGATTTCATTTTAGATATTTATGTATCCGAGCATTGAGAAAATGGATAATTAAATGTGATTTAATTATCACGACTAATATGAATTTGATTCATATTATAAGGAGAGTTATCTTAGATAATTAAATGTGATTTAATTATTAAGATGTAAATAATGTGAATGTGATTCATATTATTTGGGCACATGAGAATAGAGATCCAAGATGATTAAATGTAATTTAATTATCATGGATATTGAATAATGTGGATAGCACTATCCATATTAAACATATTTATTATAAATGTGATTTATAATATATAAGAGAGAGCTATTTTTTATTTACATTTGTTAATTAAATTTTAATGTAAATTGGATTCACATTAGACAATTAATTGAAAATGTTTAACATTTTATTTTGGGTTGTGATGTGATTCACAAACTTCCAATGGCATGATTGCAATATTCACAAAATAGATTGGATTTATTTTTGTGAAATAATTTGCAACAACAATTGTTGCAAATATTGGAGAAATTCATGGGACAATGGGATCTCATGGAATTGGTAGAGATAGCCACCTTCCTCTTAAGGAGAGTGGACGACCACAATTCCTATAAGGAATGTGGTGGCCGTCCCCCCTTGATGAATCCATGATTCATTAACTTTTTTGTCGCATTTTGTCTTAAAACCCTTAACAAATACATGTAAATATCCATTAATTCTCATCTTTTAATAAATCACCATTCATGTATAAATATTCACTTTTAACCACTAAAATCATGTAAATAAATAAAGAACAAGAAAAGAAAGAAAAGGCAGATTGAATATATGTATATATATATACAATATGACTTAAAATATAAATATAGCTGTAAGATATATTTATAACCCAACCCCCGAGACCAAGTCAGCATGGATTGGTCGACAAACCAATAAGTAGGGGGAGATAAGGAAAGAAAACATAAAAAAATAATTTCATACACACTCCATACATTCTCCATTATTTATAAAATAAATACAAAACTTTAAAGATTTTTAACTATTTCATATGAACATATTTTTCACCAAACTCTTCTCCTAATTATTTCTAAAAATGTATATAAAAATATAAAAATAAGTTAAAAATATTACCCTGTATATATGCCAAGAAACTCAGCCTGTAAAATGTCAAAATCTCAATTTCCGAACATCATAACTTCCTCATACGAACTCCAATTTCATTCTACTCACCTTTAAAGTTCATAAAATAAAATTCTCTAATTAATAAAGGCGGTTTCATCGAATTCGGAGTCCGTTTGCAAAAAGTCGGTTTTGGGACCAAAAGATAACGAGGTTTCTGGGCTATTTATTTTATGTAACACACTTATTTATAGTTTTCTTAATTTTATAATTTTTAAATTATTTCATGATCTTGTAGTTTCACCATAAATTATTTCATAATTTTTGGACCTTATTTATTATTTTAATAAAATCAAAACCCTAAAATATAGGTATAAATGAACTAGAGAACTTATACCTCTATTTATTAAAATATGCAAATTAACTTATTAAAATCTATAAAAAATTCACATAAACCTTATTTAATATTCTAGTAATTAAGAAAATATAAAATTAATTTTTAAGTATTTATTTATTAAATTAAAAATCTAAAACCTATTTATAAATACATATTTATTAATATAATATTTAAATTTTAAATAATATTTATTATTTATTAAAAGTAATTAGTCCATAAATTAGAGAATTAATTTATATACATTTCTTGTATTTATACTTATTTAAAATAACTTCATTTAATATTTAATCCGTAATTTATAAGAATATTTTACACTGTGGACCAACCAGGTGCTGACACTTGTCAGCACCTGAGTCTTCTTCTCCAAGAAGTCTGTTCCACCCGCCTGCACCAACCTGCCGACTTCCTCCAATTTTCCTGCGCGACTCTAGAACCTTCTGGCCGATACAAACCCTCGATTCCCTTCTCCTAACTACCACCTCCATCGCCTACCCTTCGATCTAACTTGTTGAGCACGAAATCTCCCTATATAAAGCCCTCAAGATCCGCCATTACAACTAACTCTCCAGCTATCTGAGCTCAGCTCCAGTCTACCCGATCCCCCACTTTCCCCACCTCGCTCCGCCTCGCTCCGGTGGTGACAGCACCTGCAAGCCAGCTCGCGTGGAGGAAGGAAGATCGGAGGAGGTTCCAAGGCTTTCGTCAGCCTTGCATCGTCGCCCAGCGCGCGTCCAAGCTCCGGTCAAGGGTCGCTCGTCGAGCAACTTCGTCCAGGTACTACACCTTGACTTCACAGACCTTGTCCTTCATTTTTTCGAATTTTCTTCTCGGTTTTCGTGTAGGAATTAGCGAGGTTAATTGCGTCATTAGGATGCTTAACCATTTAGCTTAGACGCCCAACCGATTACCACGTCCAAACCATTTCAAATCACATTCAAATCACACTTCAATCCTTCGCCATTCTCACGCGTTGTGTATTTCTTCTGGAATCCGTATTTTTTCTATGATTTGAGCTTGCAAATCTATCATCCATTGGCCGATTCCTAGAGAATCGAGCATATGATTCTGTTATTTGCAGATCGACCTTCAATTGGGAGCCATTCTTAGGATCTGGAAGCTTCAATCTTCATCGGAATCCATCTCCAAAGATGGGTCGCCAGAACTGAACAACCTCCAGTTGGTCGAGATCGCCGTCTTCATTGGCGCACTACCGCCGCTTCGAGCCACCGTCGACCTCCCCCTACCGCGGGCGAGCTCTAGGGGTGGAGGCGCCACCCCTCTAGCCCAGCCGGAGTGCGAAAGATACTGCTGGTTGGCCGGAGAAATTCGGAGAAGAGACGTTGTCGCCAAGCTTCGTAACAACCTCAAGAACACAGAAGCTACAGGTGCGCGACACGTGGCGCACCCGCATCCGTCCGATCAGCGCCTGGAACTTCTAATCTCAGCCGTCTAAAGCGAATCGGTGGAACAATTGCATCTTAAGTCCAGCAGGTTTCCAGCTATTTCACTCCGCCCCCAAGTTTCTGATATTTGCATTTAGGTCCCTCTGAGGGATCTAAATGTAAATATTTGTAAAGTTTTCTTACAGAACAGTCCCTGAGGACCATTTTGAAAACATTTTTAAATACTTTTTCTTGCGCTTATGCCCCTGGGCTGTAGGGGCTGTTTTGACCTCGTTTGACCTTCTTTTTTGACGGTTTCTTTAGGGTAGTTACACAACTACCCCGTCTACCTCGTATTAAGTTTTCGAGTGTTTTTGACGTGTTTTCGTTGTATTTTTATTCTTCGAATGTAGCCTCGTTTTGTTTTGATTTCTTGTGTTGTTCGAGCTCGTTGCTCGACCCCGATCACCCTACTATATTTTACCACCTATATAATATGCACCTATTATATAATAAATAAATATTTTTGAAAATATCCCTTTTTGAAAATTAAATAAAAATTAAAAAAGAATAAAATCAAATAAAAAAATAAAAATAAAAAAATCAATAAAAAGGTTTCTTGACTTGATAACTTGAAGAAGAGATAAGAAATAAAATTACAAAGAAATCTCCGAAGAAATCAAAGGATTCTATTCTGCCTCCTTGAGTTCGACCCAGGAACACTTGCCTGGTTAAAAATTTAGTGTAGATTTTCCGAAGGAAAACCGAATTTGTTTGATAGGTTGAAGATCGTTCTTCTTGTTTCGCGGCTTTTTGCTACATCGACCGCGTGCTTCCTTCTTCCTCTAAAAACAAAAGCCGTGAAACTGATTTTTCAGCTCTTATCAAAATGGCGCCGTTGCTGGGGAGGCGTTAGATTTTTTGATTTTTTTCTCTTTCTTTGTGATTTTATTTTTTCTCTCTTCTTTTTGTTTCGCTTTTCGTACGGTTTTTCGTACGGCTTTTTCTTCGTGTTTTCTTAGTTTCTCTTTCATTCTTTTTCTTCCGGCTTTCTCGACTTTCTCGATCGATTTTCTTTGCTAACTTCTTTATGGAAGGAGGCTACTCTCCTTCCTATTTTTCTAATGAAGATTTATTCAATATAAATCAAATTATATTAAATATATATTTGATTTAATTAAATTAGTTATTATTGTATTTTTAGCAACAAGATCATATCCATTAAAAGAATCACAAATCAATGTGAGCCATTGGATTTGTGTTGTCTATGGATTGAGATCCATGGATCTTAAAATATTATAAATAGAAGGGTGATGAAACCCGATTTCATGCTCTTAATTCACAGAAATTAACCTCCTACTTAGACTAAGTGTCAATAAAAACCAGAGTAATCCTTGTGATTATCTACCGCTTGAATAAATTGAAAATACAAAAAATAGCAACATTAAAAATCATAATGTTTTTAACCATAAAAAACACTCTCAAAAATATTTTCTATCTTTCTTTGACTCATCTCTGTTTTTGGTCAACATAAAACTTGTGATCTCATCGAGATCTACAACTTTCATGTTTTGAGTTTTTCCAAATTCGATCATTTTCCCCCTCATTTGTTAATTTCTTTGTCTCAATAATCTGATTGGGCCATGTGGTGCCTTCTGGTTGCGCCACGCGGCCCATCTCTACGCATGCCACACGTCCTCCTCCCTCTGCCGTCTGATGGCCTCCTTCCCTCCAGATCGCCTCCATCCGTTTCTGCCCCTATCTCAACCCTCCGATCAATGCCTGCACTGCATCTCCGTCGTCCATCAGCGTCTCCTTCTCATCTTGCCACGTGTCCAAACCTTAGCCACCCGATCCTTCCCCAACGCATTCATCCCAGCCGCTCCTCTCCGTTGGATCATCAACCATCCGATCAAACCCAGATCAAATCTCATCCACCCATTAGCGCTCGCATCTCCCATCTCCACGTGGCTCTTCCCTATGCCCTCCGATCCGACCTCTTAGATCTGATTTGGACCGCTTCTTCGCGCCCATCTCTTGGCTATTGGATCGTGAGATCCAACGGCTGGGACATCTTCTTCCACCTCCGGCCCCCTTCCTCGCACACGTCGCCCCTCTCATGCACCATCTTACCCCTTCCTATTTTCGCCACTTCTTTCACTAACCTCGCAACCTCCTGACGACCCCACGACCTACCCCACTCAACCGTCATTCTCACGGGTCGTCACTCACTCCACGTCTTCCCTCTACTCACTCCATATTCCCCACAGAAACACCCACTGGAACCACCATCTCCGCTCTTTAAATATACCGCCTCCAACCATCTTTAGCTTCATCCAACATCCAAGGGGCTGAGGCCCAGCTTCCTCCGCCCTCCGATGATAGCGGAGGGTGGGTGTCGAGGCAAAGACGACCCAACATCCTGGTGAGATCCGGAGTCCTTCGATCATGTTGCGGTCGCCTCCGTGCGCCGCCAAGCTCCGAGGTCGGTCGACCTCGACGTGCGATGACCCCGAGCCTCTACAAGGTGCTCAACCCAGGCCTTGCATCTGCCATTCCTCCAGGTAAGCTCCCTTCGATTCTTCGTATTATTTTTTGCCTTATTTCTCGTAATTATGTAGGACACTACTGGCATTTCCACCCTCAACTCACCCTCGCATTACCTTCGCCACCAATCAACCCCCTCGCGCACATCTCCGATCGCCTTTCCCCCTTCTCCATCATCTGAACACCTCCTCCACCTTCATCTCTGCTCGCCGGAGGTGAAGACCACCAGGGCTCCACATCCCTTCACTTGCATGCCCTCCATTCCACTCACGCATACATTTCCTTCGCTCCAGTTATACATTAACCCTGCAGGATCGTCAATGGATGGAGTTCGTGACCGAGCTCCGATATCGTCCTCTGCTACCGACAAAGCTTTATCAACTGGTGCATCCAGCCATTCCCACGCTGCCTTTGATCTCCAGCCTTTGTCGCGAGGACTTCAGCAGCCTTCAGCGTCCTTCAGGCGAGCGTGGGAAGCACGAAGGAGTTCCAGGCTTCCCGCCGAAGCTCCAAACGTGCCGCTAGCCCCGCGACAGAGGGAGAAGCTCCATGAGGTACAGATGGCATTGGATGGCACCCTCCAGTGCTCATCCAACGATGCTCCTTCAGCCACGTCGACGATCCTTGAGCTTCCAGCTACCGTCTGATCTCCGAGATAGGACGATCCATAACAATCCACATCATCTTCACCGAGCTTCCACTCCGCGCATCCAGTCTCCGAGCATCCGAGTCACATCCAAAGCATCTGAGCCTCCCGATCCATCCTTCGAAGCTGAGCTAGCCTCCTGAGCCATCCTCCGAAGCTGAGCCAGCCTCCTGAGCCTCCCCCGAGACTCCAGAGTCATCCGAGCCTAGGACCACATGTTCCTCACGTACGGTCTAGGTAAAAATTATAGGGAGGCCCTCAGATATTTTCACATTTGCAATCAGGTCCTGAAGAATGTGCAAACCACATGCGCCTAGGGAATTTCGCACTCACACCCTCGCGGGTTTTAATAATTGCAAAAATACCCCCGCATGTGTGTGTTATTTACAGGGAAGGTCCCGTACTTTATTTTATTTACATTTCAGTCCCTCCCAGGAACCTGTTTGCTATGTATCTTTTATGTTTTTTTGCATTTATGCCCTTGTCTTCTTTTATGCATATCTTGAGCATCGTATCTCAATTTCAGTTGATTTCAGTTGCGTTTCAAAGATAGTTTCATTGTCTTCTTAATGGCATGCTTAGACGTCTTATTATGCACTCTGATTTTTTATGATTAAAATCATTAACATAGTGTTTTTTTATCAAATGACTATTCATGCCTTATATCATTACATTAATGAAATTTGCTTCATGATTCGAATATGAACTCGACTACACCTAATTTCTCAAATATTTTATAATTAGGGAATATTTTGCATCATTTTAACATTGCCTGTCCTTGCATTTGTCGCATGATAAAAATCAGCTAAAAAATGCATATCTACATGTTTATTCATGCATCGTGCCTTCATGCATTCATTGACCTACGAGTCTTTAATCCAACACTTAACCTAAATAATAAGAGTGTAAGTTAGACTAAAGAGGTGCGTGTCCTTGAGTTCGACCTTGGGCTTGTCCAAGTAAAATATAAATTCAACCATTTGATTGGATTGTTAATTTTATTAAATGGTCTTTGATCGATCTAATTTAGTCCTAACGCAATGGCATTAGAAGTGTTAATTTAACACTATTAAAGGGACGAATTCAGGATTTGTCAATGGCGCCATTGCCGGGGACACGACTCATCTTTTGTCTTGTTTAATTTTTTTTATTTTATTAAGTGTTTTCTATTTGTAGGTCAATTTATTCATTTGTCTTGCTTCATTACAAATTCTTTTCGATCGATATCTATCATTTGCTTTTATGGCAGGGCCCTTGATGTTCAAGGAGGCGAGGATCATGTATTTCCCCGCTGCGAGGAGCCGTAGAAGTAGTTTTGGAGATGATTTGAAGAAAAAAATGTCTTGTATTTTATTTCATTTCATATGAATGTAATAATCGTCTTTACAACGGTCTTCGATCGAAGACTCATGCTTGTAAATGAATGACTTATATGTGGTTGTGTGGGGATCGTCCCCACTTGAGTGTCGACCTAGGACTAGACACGCGGCTCTTCGAGCTTCTTTCACATTTTTATTTTACGTGCTTGCTAGTAGGTAGGACACACTTTAATAATAGATGCACATAAGTATTTAGCCAAATTTAAAAGATGTTCTTCCCCGCTAATAGAAGCATGTTAGGTGCGGTTTTTCACTGACTTGCATACATATAATTTTGGTTTTCAATTCAGTCTGAGTTTTCACGCATTATGCTAAGGCATTACATGTTTTCTCGCTTAGCCTAGATCATGGTTTTTATCGACTGCATGGCTTTTCTCGACCTCCCTTCCTAGCTTGATCACCTAGGTTAATGGAAAATGGGAATGAGCGGTAGACGATGATTTCTTGGTTTATGTGCTCACTTTTAATCAGTGATAACCTTAAGCAAATTAATTGGGACTGATAATTGCAAGTCAACCTAAAATGGAGTAAAACCTTGTTTTGGGAGAGCAACACCTTTATTTACGTAGGATGATTTTTATTCAACATTTTCTTGGTTCCCGCATAAACTAGAATGTTTTCAATCACCAATAAAATCGACAAGATAAGCAACCAACATTTGTTGGTTCATGTGTGATTGGTGAAATCAAAGGATTTTGCATGCTTGTTTGAGCCTTGGTTGCTCCGACACCCTCCCCTAGACCCTAGGTACTCCATCCATCTCAGAAGATTCATCCGCTCATTTGTATATTCATCCGACTTCGTCGTTCACCTCGGGTCTCTCCCAACATCAATTCTAAATCTTTATACTTTGGCTACTCTCAGCCTAAGTATAGGGGGGACCCAAGTCCCTGTGATTTTTCTACTCATCTTTCCTTGCCTCGATACTTAGGTTATTTATAACCTAAGTATTTATAACCTAAGTATATGGAGAGCCCACCTCAGTTCCGTATATTCTTATAAACTTAAATGGACCTATGGCCTTGTATCATCTAGTGCTATGAGGACATAGCAAAGTTTAAGTATAGGAATATCGTATATACATTATATGTACTTTAGCTATATTGTTAAAAATTTTGAAAAATTTAAAACTTTTTGGCTAAAGTATAATCTTGTGAACTAAGTGGACAAATTATTTTCAAGGCTTTTCTATATTATGTTACACTATTTTTGAAGAAAAATATTTTCAAAAATGATTTGAAAAATGAGTTTCTCTTATTTTGAAAAATTGAGTCTAACCTGTGTTCTAACCTTTAATCAAAAACCAATAAAAATGAAAAAAAATTCGAAAAAGCTTTTGAGTCAAATTGACTACTAAATCCAAATAAGTAGCCGCGTTCAGTGAGGGTTCACCCTTAGCAGAGTAGGTGGTTTAGAGGACATCGTGTAAGGCTCCATCCTTAAGCAACGGGCTCCGGCTTGTACTTACACCTATACTGCCTGAATGAAAGTTGAAGGAGTTGGATTAAATCCTCTATCTTTTTACTTCCACCCAGGATCAGAAATGTTCAAGGAAACTTGGTTTATGAGGTCTTGAGATTTTAGGTTAACCAGCCTTA
Source organism: Ottelia alismoides (assembly GCA_037367405.1). Lineage (NCBI taxonomy): Eukaryota > Viridiplantae > Streptophyta > Magnoliopsida > Alismatales > Hydrocharitaceae > Ottelia > Ottelia alismoides. Next base: position 550,102 of record JAZKJV010005514.1, on the reverse strand, counting down.
GCCATCAGGGTCTTAGAATTACTAGGTTTCTAGATTTACGTGCTATATTGCATGCTTAGTCTCCTACCTTAAGAATATGATCAGCACATCACATGCACGACTGTGGTTTCGATGAGATGAGTTGGAGTTTCACTTGAGGAATTAGGATGAGGGATTCGAGTCTAGGCTTGATCTAATGATCCTCGAGGATGAGATAAAATCTTTGAAGGCTTCATGAAACCTGAGTGTCAGCATTTTAGCCAGTATGAGAACTTGGTTATACTGATCTCTTGACATTGACCTAAGTGCCAGGGTGTGAAATAAATAAAAATTTTGATCAGTGTGCACCAACTATTGGTAAAAGCAGTGGAGTTGGCCAAAAAGATTACAAAGCAATGAAATATTGAAAATAAAGCTCTCATTCCACAAAGTCAATCATCAAAGAGCTTCCACCAAAGGCAAGCACTCCCAACCATTTTCAAAGTGTCCACTTGCACCACCACTATTAGGACCAGGAGTCGGGCTTGCACCAAAAAGGGCTCTGCATCATAAATGCTACAAGTCTGGGTGTAGAAGGTACGATAGGTACTCAAAAAAGGCACACCCCAGTGTATTCCCATGAAAACAAGTGCAGACGGCTCCAACTTCTCTTGACGGATGCAATGATCAACACCAAAAATATGTGTTGCGTAATAAGGCACTTGAGAGGATCCTTATTCCAATGAGAGGGAGAGAAGAAATGACACGATCCCAAACCCTCCATCAAATTGGCCTGCCACCTACACTTCTAAGTCTGACAACTAAAGATACGGTGGATTGGATGTAATATCTGGTTTATTCCCTAGAGTTGAGGATTGGGTCCTTAGGAGAATTTCTTGGACTAGGACCTTGGGTGACGTTTTGACTCTACTCTCGTGAACGCAGTCAACACTAAATGTCATATCCTTAGTTTATATGTATACAATAGAGAGTCTGGAAAATTAGAGGAATTAGATGCCTCTTGATTAAGGCTGGGTTGAGCTCCGAGATTTTGGATCTCTAAAATTGAGAGGACTTGAATGGATCAGATCCTGTACGCACGTGCACAAGGGGGTTAATCCAGCTCATTCACTTTTTTTGAGATGCTCGGGGACGAGCATAGTTTAAGTATAGGGGGTTGATGAAACCCGGTTTCATGCTCTTAATTTGCATAAATTAACCCCCTAGCTTAGACTAAGTATCGATAAAAACTAGAGTAATCCATGTGATTATCTAACCCTTTGAATAAATTAAAAATACAAAAAAATCAACATTAAAAATCATAGTGTTTTTAACCTTAAAAAATGCTCTCAAAAATATTTTCTATCTTTGTTTGACCTCATCTCCGTTTTTGGTTAAAATAAAACTTGTAGATCTCATCGCGATCTACAACTTTCATGTTTTGAGTTTTTCCAAATTCGGTCATTTCCCCCCTTATTTCTTAATTTCTTTGTCTCAATAATCTGATTGGGCCACGTGGCACCTTCTGGTTGCGCCACGCGACCCATCTCTGCGTATGCCACGCATCCTCCTCCCTCTGCCATCCGATGGCTTCCTTCCCTCCAGATCGCCTCCATCCGTTTTCGCCCCTATCTCAACCCTCCGATCAATGCATGCACCGCATCTCATCATCCATCAGCACCTCCTTCTCAGCTCGCCCGTGTCCAAACCTTAGCCACCCGATCCGTCCCCAATGCCTTCATCCCAGTCGCTCCTCTCCGCTAGATCATCAACCATCCGATCAAACCCAGATCAAATCTCATCCAACCGCTAGCGCTCGCATCTCCCGTCGCCACGTGGCTCTTCCCTATGCCCTCCGATCCAACCTCTTAGATCTGATCTGGATCGCTTCTTTGTGCCCATCTCTTGGCCGTTGGATCATGAGATCCAACGGTTGGGAAATCTTCTTCCACCTCTGGTCCCCTTCCTCACACATGTCGCCCCTCTCACGCACCATCTTCCCCCTTCCTATTTTCAACACTTCTTCCACTAACCTCACAAACTCCCGACGACCCCACGACCTACCCCACACAACCGTCATCCTCGTGGATCATCACTCACTCCACGTCTCCCACTCGCTCCATATTCCCTACAGAAACACCCCCCAGAATCACCATCTCCGCTCTTTAAATATGCCGCCTCCGATCATCTTTTGCCCCATCCACCATCCAATGGGTTGAGACCCAGCTTCCTCTGCCCTCCGGTGACAGCGGAGGGTTCTGTCGAGGCAAAGAAGACCCAGCATCTCGGTGAGATCCACGGTCCTCTGACCATGTTGCGGTCGCCTCCGTGTACCACCAAGCTCCGAGGCCAGCCGACCTCGACGTGCGATGACCCCGAGCCTCTACAAGGTGCTCAACCCAGGCCTTGCATCTGCCATTCCTTCAGGTAAGCTCCCTTTGATTCTTCCTTTTATTTTTTGCCTTATTTCTCGTAATTATGTAGGACACTACCATCATTTCCACCCTCAACTCAGCCTCGCATTACCTTCGCCACCAATCAACCCCCTCACGCACATCTCCGCTCGCCTTTACCCCTTCTCCATCATCTGAACTCCTCCTCCACCTTCATCTCTGCTCGCCGGAGGTGCAAACCACTGGGGCTCCACCTCCCTCCGCTCGCATGCCTCCATTCCACTCACGCACACATTTCATTCGCTCCGGCTATACATTAACCCTGCAGGATCGTCAATGGACGGAGTTCACGGTCGAGCTCTGATATCCTCCTCTGCCACTGATGAAGCTTCATCAACTGGTGCATCCAGCCATTACCACGCTGCCTTCGATCTCCAGCCTTCATCGTGAGGACTTCAGCATCCTTCAGCATCCTTTAGGCGAGCGTGGGAAGCACAAAGGAGTTCCAGGCTTCTCGTTGGAGCTCTAAACATGCCGCCAGCCCTGCAGCGGAGGGAGAAGCTCCAGGAGGTACATATGCCGTTGGATGGCACTCTCCGGTGCTCATCCAACAATGCTCCTTCAGCCACGTCGATGATCCTTGAGCTTCTAGCTACCATTTGATCTCCGAGATTGGATGGTCCATAGCAGTCCACATCATCTTTACTGAGCTTCCACTCCGCGCCTCCAGGCTCGGAGCATCTGAGTCACATCCAAAGCATCCGAGCCTGCCGAGCCATCCTCCAAAGTTGAGCCAGCCTCCCGAGCCTCCCCCAAGCCTCCAGAGTCATCCGACCCTAGGACCACGTGTTCCTCACGTGCGGTCTAGGTAAAAATTGCAAGGAGGCCCTTGGACATTTTCACATTTGCAGCCAGGTCCTGAAGCACATGCAAACCACATGCGCATGTGGATTTTTCACTCATACCCTCGTGGGTTTCAATAATTGCAAAAATACCCCCATACGTGTGGGTTATTTACTGGGAAGCTCCCATACTTTATTTTATTTACATTTCAGTCCCTCCTAGAGACCTGTTTACTATGTATATTTTATGTTTTCTTGCATTTATGCCCTTGTCTTCTTTTATGTATATCTTGAGCATCGTATCTCAGTTTCAGTTGATTTCAGTTGCGTTTCGAAGCTAGTTTCATTGTCTTCTTAATGGCATGCTTAGACTTCTGATTATACACTCTGTTTTTTGATGATTAAAGTCATTAACATAGTGTTTTTTATCGAATGACTATTCATGCCTTATATCATTACATCAATGAAATTTGCTTCATGATTCGAATATGAACTCGACTACACCCAATTGCTCAAATATTTTATAATTACGTCATATTTTGCATCATTTTAACATTGCATGTCCTTGCATTTGTCGCATAATAAAAAATCAAATAAAAAATGCATATCTTCATGTTTATTCATGCATCGTGTCTTCATGCATTCATTGACCTACGATTCTTTAATCCAACACTTAACCTAGATAATACGGGTCTAAATTAGAATAAAGAGGTGCATGTCCTTGAGTTCAACCTTGGGCTAGTCCAAGTAAAATATAAATTCGACCGTTTTATTGGATTGTTAATTTAATTAAATGGTCTTTGATCGATCCAATTTAGTCCGACTGCAATGACATTAGAAGTGTTAATTTAACACCATTAAAGGGCCGAATTCATGATTTGTCAAAGGGCACCCCTTGCTCTTCAAGTGCTAAATGAAATATAAGGCTCGCTCCCTCTCTCTTTCTCTCTTGCACACCCTCTCTCTCTCTCTCTCATATGGCCGTCCACCATGGAAGCCCTAGAGAGAGTCTCCATCGCGGCAGTGTCGTCGTTATGCTGCCGGACTGATTGCTCGTGGATCTCCGTCTCCTTCAGTGCGCCTCGCTCGTGAAGAAGACGTCGGATCTCGTGTGACGAGATCAGGAGATTCACCGCTTAGATCATCAAAATGGATTGCGATAAGCACGCGTCTCATCCAAGCGCTCATAAGCATCTCCTCCGTCGGATCAGACTTGAAACAAGAGGTCTCTTCAATTAGAGACTCGATCGCAACCACGCTTCAAGTGGTATACTTGTTTGTGGTTTAGATGAAACGATCTGAGAAGTGTTCTTGGATCATGTGGTTTCATCACATGAAAAATTTTTAAATTCCGTTGCCTCAAGCAACTATTGCGACTAGTTGCTCCCGATCACATACGATGCGATGCTCATGCTTCGTGATGCGCTTAAGGATTTTCCCATATCCTTAAGTACATACTCCTAATAAGAAAATAAAATTAAATAAAATTCATAAAACACATAATAAATTAAAAGTAAAATCAACTTCTCATTATATAAAGTGCCATACAGGTATATATTATACCTATTTATTACCTATATTAAATTTAGAAAAATCAAATAAAAATTCTTTTATATTCCTTACATTATTTTTTTAAATAAATAAAATATAAAATAACATGTATTTTTGTAAAAATAATTAAATAAAAATATATGTATAGAAAAATATAGGTATATTATACCTGTACATAGTACACTATACTATATATACCGTATTACCTTATTATTAAAAATAATTAAAAATCACAAAAAATTGTTTGAAAAATAATAATCATTTTTTATTTTATTTGTTTTTATTTTAAAATCATTTACAATTTTTAATTAATTATTCTTTGATTTTTGGAAATCAAATTTCTAATTGGTCGACCTGGGTTTGTGGAGTCAGGTCAGACCCGATTCCCTTCGCCACAACTGTTTTCTTGACTTTTCCAGCCTGACTCTGACGACCATTCACCTCGAAATCTGGACCCCTTGATTCCCTGTAGATCTGTGATTCTCGCGGATCCCTAGCCTTCATTGGATCCTCCTAGGGTTTTGCACATTCCTCGATCTTTCTAGACCCTTGGAACACCTATAAATAATCTCCTCTGCCTCCACAACTGAGTAGCTCATCCCTCGCACCTTCTTCATCTACTCGTATCTGTAGGACAATGACATGGTTGTAGAGGAGCTTTTGGAAGCTCGATTTGGTGCCAGATTGGACGTTGCTCATCTCGTGGCCGGAACTCCACAACAATAAGCCTCCTTCGCCTTCTGCATCAGAGTTGAGGCTATAACCCCACCTCCTACTTCGCCTGACATCTCTGATCATTCCAGTATATTCAGGTATCATTTTCTCCTTTCCTTTCGTCGTTCCACTCCAATCTCATCCGTCAGCTATCGCCTACCATTTTAGCTCCGACCACCGCGTCAGAGCTCCACTTCATACACCCTTCTGCACAGATACACTCTTCACATCCCATTCACCTCCTCACGGAACCTGGCCCCCTACATCTCACTCGTCGGAGCGAGATTAGGTCTGATCTCCTCCCTTAGCCTACGTCGGAGATCAACTTAGCACTCAGTAGTCGTTTCCCTTATTTTCAACTGCAATAAACCTTGGCCAAGGTGTCATCTTCATGCCACGATTCACCTTGCAGGTTCAGGAGTGCGAACGGAGCCCAGATCAAACCATTAGTTGCTCATGGGAGCACCCTATGGTGCTGCACCTCTATCTCATCCATCCAACTGTTCCTTGCTCAGTCGGAGCATACCAGTCGATGCGCGACACCTCCCCGAGTGTGCAGAACCTGGTAGTCATCCGATCCGAGTAATAGATAGCCTATCCTCCTCGATCGAAACTCACCAAGCAACACACTCTTCCTAGTTCATCCAGAACACCTCTTCACCGTCGAATCGAGGGACTGCTACCAGATCTGATCATCACCGTGCGATCATACTAAAAAATAGACTATAGGATAGTACGGGAACATCATATCTGCAACGCATGACCCAACCATTCTTTGGGCCATCAGAATCTTTCCAAAAACATCAGAATCGTACGTTTCAGATCTTGCCAGAGCCATGTGCCGCCTCCCACCTATAATGGTATATTGCATTTTTTACCTTGTAATTACTTTATTTCATTTGTAGTCCAATAAATGTAATAATTAGTTTAAAATATTTTGTTGTTTGGACCCTGTAGTTTTAGTATTTACATTTTAATCCAGTTGAGTCTGATTCACGTGCATCTACACGTGCTTTTGTTGGATATTTGCAACTTTTGCTCTGCACTTTCTTTGTTTAATGAAATAGAGAAGTTTTTAGTATTTTTATTTATGCCCATGTGAACTGTTAATCATGTGTTGCGCATTTTTGTTGGATAAATTACATTAAGGACCCTGTAGTTTTCGTGTTTGTTATTAATTGGGACCAGAACTTTAAATATTTGTAGGTAGGTCCTTGCTTGGCTGCATTTTATTTTTTTTCTCTTTTATTTATTGCAATAAATATTAAATTAGCCTTAAAAAGTATATAAAAAACCTTATGGCTCCTGCTAGTATGTTATTTGCCAAAGTAATTTTTGTGTGCCAATTTTCTTTGATTTGTTAAAAATTCAAAAACCCACATAAAAGTGTCTGTTTGCCTTAGAAAAAATATAAAAATTCAAAAAATATTTTTAAAAATTCCAAAAAAATTACAGTAGGTGTATTTTGTCCTACTTTAGCTAACCTAAAAATTTGCAAAACATAAAAAACTTATAGAAATCATATAAAATTAATGAAAAAAAATCCAAAAAATCTCATTTTCAGCCTTTCTTTATAGATCTTTTTTTGTAGTTTCTAATAAAAATAGTTTCCAGGAGTTTTGCTTTTAGTATTGTTAATTTGCAAAATTCTCCTGACTATGCAATGTTTGTTTGTTTTCTTGATTTTTGATTTTTAGAAAATTCCATAAAAATTTAAAATTCTCTAAAAATATACAAAAACAATACAAAACCCATAAAACCCAAAAATATTTTTACTTGAATTTATGTGCATTTTTATCATATTTGAAACATCCGAAAAGAAGTGTTGGTTTGACTTTTGTCCTTTGTTCTTATTTTCCTTATTTTCAAAATTAAGATTTTGCAAAATTTAAAACCCCTAAAATAGAATAAAAATCCTTTAACTCATTGAGCTGACTACTTAGTTTAATAATTGTGCTCCTTATGTTCGACCCTGGTCGCTAAACCAGGTTAATAAAAATAGCTATACCATGTTGATGAATCTGTTATTCATCACTCTAAAAGTTGAAAATAGAGCCTTTGTTCCCGAGTAATTAGATGCATATTTCTACTTATATTGCATAATTAGCATTCATGCATGCATAAATAATATCCGCATTTTAGCATTTCATATTTGCATTAAATAAGAAGCCAAATTCACTTGTAAATAGTCACATGTATATTCACCATATTTCACCTATTTGTACATATTTTATACTAACTCCAAATCCAATAAAACTAACTCTATAGTGTATATATTACTAACACTAATTAAAGAAAAATATCAAAAAAATACTAACTTGTAAAATTGACCAATAAAACCCCAATCCAAGTTTGAAACTAGGAGCCTTAAAATGCACATATCTCTCTCATACAATGTCCGATTTAGGCCTACTTACTTTTAAAGTAATATACATTCAGAGATCTTCAAAACAAGTCTAATTTCACTAAAATCGGAGATCGTATGTGAAACTTGGGTTTTGGGCCCCCATTGTATAATGTATGTATGTATATTTGTACCTTTGTATTTTAATACCCTATTTGACATCATTTCCATTTTCGATCAACATAAAACTTGTAGATCTCATCGAGATCTACAACTTCATGTTTTGAGTTTTTCCAAATTCGGCCATCTTCTCTCTCTTATCTCACATTTTCTTTTGGCCATTCAGAGCATGCCACGTGGCGCCCTCTGGTTGCACCACGTGGCCCGCTCCTTCTCATGCCACGTGGTGCCACCTCCTTTCTCCCTCCGATCACGCGCAATGCACGTGACCCTTCCCTTCCCTTCCCGCTTCCTCCGCCATCTTCCACTCCCGTTTCTTGCGGTACAAGCACCTCCACCTCCGACTTGCACAACCAACCACTTCCACTATCTCCAGTTCCCCTTCGCCTCCTCCGCACACCTCACCCACCTCGCACACTACTGCCACTACCTCCACGTCCATAACCCTCGCATCGACCTATAAAGGTCGACGACCCCCATTCTCTGCTGACCATCCCATCATTTTTCCCACAAAGAGGAAGCAAGCTCTGACCACCTTAGGTGACAGCTAAGGTATCATCGTTGAGCAACGACCTTCAGTCTTCTGACGAGATCCGGTGAGGCTTCAACCTTTGCCGCTACAAGCTTCACACAAGGCCTGCTCGAGCTCCGCTTGCCATGCATTGAGCGACAACATGAGAAGCTTCACTCCTCCTCCACCAGGCATCTCCACCACCTCCAGGTAACGTACTCTACCTTCTCCCCTTTTCCTTCTTCTTCTTTCTTTTCTTCCTCTGTTCTTCTTCCTCCTTCACCATCACTTTCTCTCTCTTCACAACTCCATCACTCATCTATCAAATCTCAAAAACAATTACACATTCACAGATAAATCACACGTTGCGAATGCAACGGTGATTTTTATTGAATTTTTGGGAGAACTTTTGTCAATAAATTAATCAAACATTTAAGGCCACTAAACAAATGCATGGCAAAACAAGGACATTGTGAAATCCCTATTTCTGCCCCCACGTTCGATCTCTTCTTCTTCTTCTTCTTCTTCTTTCCTCCACCATAGCTGAGCTTGGCTCGATCTCTCTCTCTCTCTCTTCATTGCAGGTACTTCATCCACAACCACCTCGCTCCAGCGCATCCCCCACCAGCAGCCAGCTCCGTCGGGCACGTACCACTCCACCCACGCACGGACGCTCTTCAGCGCCGCCCGGGCACCACCATATCTTGCGTCAACCTCCGCCGCGAGAGCCCTCCTCTACCACATGCTCTGCCTCCTACTGCCGTGCCCCACCCCCACAACGCACAGCCGCAGGCTGTCGGTTGTCCTCTCCGCGCTCTAGACAGCCCACGCGCGGACGCCCAGCGCACCGTCAGACCACATCCGCCCTCCAATGGCGGAGCCTCGATCCTCCTGTGGAGCTCGCGCCACTCCCTTCGCATCCGATCCGTGACCTGTCCCCTGCCGCTACTCCTCGCGTGTGGTCGCTGCTTCCCCCGGCGGGCACGTGACCCCCATCATACTCCCCGCATCCAGTAGCTCTCCCGCGCCTGCCTCACCACCACTCGTGCAGCATCAGGCCACAACCAGCTCCTGGGAAGCGTTGAGGTTAGGAAGAACCTCTCCCACCCGCGTGTGCATCACGTGCGGTGTGGGAATTTCATAAAGAAGTCCATGGAGAATCTCATTATTTGAAGAACCAGTCCATCACCAGCAAGCACGTGAGATGCATGCCATTTACCGAGAAATTTGCATCCAAGCCCTCTTCATTATTGGTAGTTGTGGGTCCTGTCAGAATATTTCATTTAGTCATTTTTATTTCTGTATTACATTCATATCCTCGTGTTTGCACGTTTGTTTAAGCATCTATTTAGCCTTATTTTTAATTCCAAAAATTGCATATTGTAGTTTATCCTTAGGCTTTATCATTGTGAATGTTGATTACATTTTTATGAGCAATGCTTTATTTAGTATAATTCATTTTTGGAGAAAATAGCATATTTTGCCCACTATCTTTCATTATTGGATTATTATATTAATCAATGCTCTAAAAATTGCAAAAAAATCACAGTAGGTAGAGTCTAAGTATTTCTATATAGTGCCCAAAAAATCGTATCATTCACATGCATATCTAGGTCACAATAAATTAATTGGTGATTTTTGTAATTCATTTTTAATTAATTCCTCACTTAATATTTTTATGAATTAATAGTTGTTCTGAGTATCTCTCATATAGACCTACCAAGGATAATTTAGTTTCTGAAAAATATTGATTTTGGTATTTATTAAAATTAAATTCTGTAAAAATCACCTTGTATTCATATTTTATTACTGTAAAGTCATAAAGTGTCAGAAAAATCCAAAAAACATTAGTGTAGCTTAATTTCATTGCATGTCATATTCTGCCAAGTTTCATAATTTTTGGACTTCATTGGCCACATTTCTGATTTAACTTGTAAAAACTGGCCTGAAATTGCATTTGTTTGTCCTTTACTGCATAAAAATTGCTAAAAAAATACCAAAAATAATCTTATGAAAATTCCGACCTCTAAATTCGCTTAAAATTTACCTAAGGAGACAGCTGCCTCCCTGAGTTCGACTTAGGCTTGCCCAAGTAAAACAAATCTGCCGCTCATGATTAACTCAACATTAATTAAAAGTGGTATTTTTGACATAGCTTAGATTACCCGACTACAATGAACTTAAAATTTAATTTGACCATTAGTTTGATCGAATTAACAAGGGTCGCCCGAGCGACGTTAAAATGTCGCCATTGCTGGGGGAGGCAAACGGCTTAGGATCACTTTAGAAAATTAGATTTACCTTTTCCATTCACTCGGGTAGTCTGATCCCGAACCACCTTGTAATTATTCCATTTTTTCCAATTATTTTTCTATTTATTTTTTCTCTCGCTGATATTTTTGTATCTTTTTGTGCGAGGGCCCGGTGGACTTGGAGCGGCTTTCTTAAAGTCGTTGCATCTCGAAGTGCATCGGAGGCCGACGATTCATGGATCAAGTCGGCTGTTGAGATGCTAAAAAGATTTTATTTTTGTAAAAAAAACTTTGCATTTCCAGCGGTTCCCGTTTGGAATCTTGCGCGTGTAAGTGATAATTAAACGTGTCCCCGTTTGTTGTGTGGTTGCTTTACATATCCTACGACCTGCACTTGCGGCTCTTAGAGCTATTTTAAGACCTGTTTGTGCTTGTAATATTTAGGACCACTCTTCACCATTAAAAGACGTACTTTGATCGCAGATCTTAGCTAAAATTAATCTGTTCTTCACTCGCTAATAAAATTGTTTGTCTAGGAGCGGCTTTTATCGTTTGCATTTCATTTAGTGTAAAATTTCAATTCAGTATTGCATCCCGCAATGTAGAGAGCTGAAGGCACTGTAAGTATTCTTACTCAAACATTCATCATTGTTTTCTTGATTGCATCGGCTTTTTCCAATTCTCTCTCTCTCTCTCTCTCGGTTTTCTAACCTAGGATAAAGGAATTGGGACTGAACAGTAGACATGATTGCTTGTGTGGAATAATATCAGTGACAACTCATCTCTAAAATCGGGACTACTAATTGAATTGAACCAAAAAAAGATTTGACTAAAATTAACCCTTGTTTGCGGGAAATTAACCCTGACCTTGTTTTCAAGCTGAGTGAGGGTACTACAGTGTGTGAGCACCCTAAGGTAGAGCCAAAAATCCCCGCCTTCCATATCGCGTACCCTGATTCGAGCAAATATCATGGCTGAGCCTTGGGTTCATCTGACCAGTGCCAAGTAGCCTACGCCTACTTCGGTAGGTAGATAGGGGCGAAATTGCGGTGCACCGTGACAAGTTGCTAGTAGCCTCCGCCCGCGCCTGCAGGTAGATAAGGGCGAAGTTAGAGCCTTGTCAACCTCCGCCTATTTTGTAGGTAGATAGGAGCAGGTCCTTGAACTTTCGGCTGGTGATAGGAGCGGAGAAAGGAAGGGTGTTGGTATCTTAGGCGACAGGTTAAACAGGGGAGACACATCCGGCTTTGAGCCGACTCCCCTATAGGTCGCGTAACCTTTGCTACTTGTCTGAAAATTCACACTTAAAATCAACCAGACTAATCGGACTCGATTTCAGGTCCTTCATCGTGTTGAGTGTCAACTCGGGGTTTGCTCTTGCATTTGTCTTTGTGTCTGTCTGTGTGAGTTATCCTGTGTAATTCACATTTTCTACCTCGATCTACTTACATTCATCCTTCTCCTCTTCAAGATGTCGGGATATTGGTCCCCATACCCTGAAACCTTTGGTCATTCCTCATCGACCATATACCGATCACCTTCACCTCTCATTCTTCCATGTATCCTCCGCTACCCACAGGGGACCCTTACCCATGGTCGGTTCCACCTCAACCCGATTATGAAGTCAGAACTTCAACCGACTTCTCCACTTCTTCGTATTTCTCACCTACTCCATATTCTAACACTCCAGATCCACTTCCACCTTGGGCTGATTGTCCTTACTCTCGAGAGCTTGCTGGAATCAGTGGACCATACGAAGAGCAAGCCATTGCTGAGACAGATGACTGGCAGAACGACTTGGTCGATTGAACAACCCAAATAGAGAGGACTGCACATCATGATTTCCCATACTTGATTGACTTTAGTGATCAAGCTTCCATTAGCATCCTTTATATCACACATTCGAAGAGCTGCCTATACATTCACAAGATTGGACTCATGAGCTAGACTTATCAGTCCCCGTTTCATTGACTCCATCATATGAGGCTCCGACCAAAATTTGTCATGGTCCATACTCGACCCAGCATTACATGCCAGAGTCTAGGTATGTTGAGTATGAGACCCCAACATCTCAGCAATATCCTCCAATTGAGAAGAACTCTCCCATGATTTGTCATGAGAACATTTGGAGGATGACATTACCAGACTTATTGAGAAAAATGAATCATTTGGTAACAAGCTGAGAGATGTCATCGAAATCTTGCACTCAATTTTTGCCAGCCTGGGTATGAAAGTGGAGGAAGAAAGTAAGTAGATATGATTGTTGAAAACCGAGCGAGCATTAGGGAACCCACATCTTTTTTACATCTAGAGTCCATTCTATCTCCCTCTACTACTAACCCCTTGCCTTCCAATCTAGAATCTGATCATTCATCCACCCAAAACACCAAAAAAATTGAAAAACAAAAAAATCACATAAAAATTGAAAATGAAAAAAATTGGATTCTTCCCTAAGGGAAGCACTCGATGAAGAATTGATTTTCAAAATTCCCTTAATTAAGGCCATAGATCACTTCCCCAACCTCAAGAGATTTGCAAAGAGTAAAATGATGCCCAAGAGGTCGGGTAATAAGAGGACAAGGGACTGAAAGACACATAGTGTCTATGGCCACCTCCTTGGTGATGGGGAGAAAGATCAAGAGCCGCAGAGTGAAGCGGTTGCCCCAAGTTGAGTGTGAAATCAAAGCCACTATCTTTACCCATGCAAGAATCGATGATAACTCCTCTGATAAATATCCTCCCAACCTCTGTGTTTGACAAGTTCAAACTCAGATCTATTAGAAAGTCGAGAGAGATCATTCAGCTGGCTGATCGATCTATCAAACGGTCGAGAGGAAACATTTTAGTCATCGTTACTTTCTAAGGTGCTCTACTCCAAGTGGACTTCACGATCATTGACATAGAGCACTGAGGAGAGTTTACCCAGTCTTCGATTATTCTCAGGAAGCTGTTCATAGCCTTGGCTAAGGCGACTATAGATTGCGAGACTCGGGAAATCGATTTTTTAGCATTAGGAATGCTTCGACCTCACCCTTTCTTTGATACTTTTACTCTAACATGACCCGCACATCCACTGACAATCGTAACCATCGAGAGTAGATGAGTCCCCACCACTCTGCTACACTTGAGAGACCGACTGTCCGGACGACCGTTGGTTCAGAGACTCCCCACACCTCTACTTCATCAACTGCTTGCACCACCACCATGACAACTTCTAAAGAGGCTCACAACCAGAAGCTATCATTGAGTCGGACACAACCTTTGTTGATTGCCTTGAACATTTTGATGATGCGACACAAGAGGCTCAATAATGCCAAGCCAACTGAGATCACTAGCACTTTCTCGAGATGAGTGCTAACTCTTCAGGAATATTTCAATCTATATGGTGACTCGTCTGATGAGGAACCCATGGTCAGCACTGCACCACATCCTGGACCTTCAAAGGAAACAACCAAGAACTAAATTGACTCCACATAAAAACATGGTTTCTCCCTCTTTGAGTTGGCTATCTAGTGAGAGGAAGTTGAGCATTGATTCCTCGAGGTGTTCCCCTGGACCTCTCAAGGCGCGTCGCTCTCATCTCCCTCTCAATGATTCAGGTTCTAGAAAACCGACCAAGAAAATTTCCTTCAACATTCTGGAGAAGGAATTTTTTGAGGAGTCCTCATCTGGTCCAGATAAGGTGATTTATATGAGGGAGCTCAGTTCGGTTGTTCTTAAGCCATATCTAAGCAAGTAGCCATGTGTCGATCCTCGTTGGACGATCCCTTCACCTCACTACTATTCATCTGAGGATGATTCCGACAACAACACACTTGTATATTCCTTACCTCCTCGCTCCTGCATGAAGGTTCGTCACAAACCTTCTTGATCCTTGTATATTCTCACTCCTTCTTGTATATATTTTCCCTCCCTCCCCAATGATTCGAATCACTCGCCCCGGCTCCATATCATTTCATTTTCTGGCTATACTTAGGATGACCAGATCCTAAGTATGGGGGGAGAGTGACCCGAGTCTCTTTACCATTCGTTATATATTCTCTAGATCTCATTCGGTTCTCACACTCAGTCATGTCCTACACTTAGGCTGACCAGAGCATAAGTATAGGGGGAGGATGCCCACCGTGTATATACTCCTCCATTTCCCCTCTTAACCTCGCCCGCCCCATTTTTTGATCTTCTTCTACACTTAGGCTACCAGAGCCTAAGTATAGGGGGTGGAACGACTTCTATACTTTCTATTATTTTAGCTTTCCTACGCTTAGCATGAGCTATGTCTTTTTCCTCGCTTTTCGTGCTCTGAGGAAATAACACACGCTAAGTATAGGGGCATGTATATATTACATATATACTTTACCCATAGCTCGTACTTTCACGTATTTTCACGTATTTTTTGTATATATTATGCAATAATTACGGGTTGATAAAAATTGAAAAAAATTATACTTGTTGTATAATACTTGTAAAACTTTTGTAAAAATTAAAAAAATAAAATACATGGAATACTTGTATATTGTATAACACTTGTATAATACTTATAAAACTCTTGAAAAAATTGTTGTAACATAGGAGGTATACCCGATTTTGAGAAAAAAACAAACAAAAAAACAAAAACAAAAACAAAAAAATAGGCTTCTTATTTACTCTTGCACATCATCTCTACATCTAAAAAAACAAAAGAGTCTTGCATTTTCATTCATCCACATAACATGTCATCGACATCTCATCTGCATATCTAGCATATGCAAAGTGAAAAGTTAATGGGTTTTGAACCAAGTTATGAGTAGATGTTGAGGATGGACTTGATTTGACCTTAATCCACCTAATTTAAGAGGAACCTTATAGGAACTGGAGTTAAGATTTCTCAGGTCAAGTGACTTAATTCTTTGAGTCCGCAAGTCTATGTTCACATGTCATCTTGATTAGTCTAAGTAGAATATCTCATGCACATGCATGATTCTTATCGATAGTGACCTAACTTGGACAAGCACAATGCACGTAGCTCTTCATTGATGAGGTGGTGAGGAGGTAGAATCCTTTAGCTTGGAGTAGCACACGGGTGGAAACATCCGTCCTCCTCTAGGGAGGGTAGTGCATCTCAACCTAGTCTGGTGGTTTTGACGTCTAAAGACGGGACGCTGTGGGTTGCAATAATGCTTCAAAAGAGGGATAGTCTCCTGGCTCAAGAGGAAAAACTCCTGATATACATGCTGCACCTTGTATATAGTTCAAAAAAAAGAATAAAAAAAGAAGAAGAAAAAATGCAAGAACTCAAAAAAAATAGACAGGCCAGATAGAAAATAAAATACCTGTCAGAGTATGTATATTAGCAAGAAGTCTGCAGCTGGACACTGGTCAGGCATCCCGGGATAGGTAGCTATACTGGCTACCGTCCATTCTTTTCTCCACCCCCTCCTCTTGAGCTGGTCGCACTTGAACTTAGAAGGGAATACCCCACTCCTCGAGGAAAGAGTTACTGGATCGGGGAATTAGAGTTACCTTGTTAGAGGAGGCTGCTTCTGAGCCACTTCTGATGTGGAGAGCTATTTTACACTTACACAGTACAAGTAAGAATCATAGTCATCAGAAATTTGCGTTTGAGGATTTGTTCTGACCTGACTATTGAGGAGTCTTGAATAGAAGACTTGTGGAACTTGTAGTCTGTTAGGTCTTAAGTTCAGATCCCAATAAGGTTCTGCCGCACAATTAATCCAAAGGTCGAGTCGAGCCCAATTTTCAACTTTTGTTCATGACCTTGGTATGGAACCCAATCTCATTTCACTTTTGCATTTCATTTCAGTTGCTCGGGGACGAGCAAAGTTTAAGTATAGGGGGTTGCTGAATCTATGATTCATCACTCTAAAAGTTGAGAATAGAGCTTTGTTCCCGAGTAATTTGATACATATTTCTACTTAGCATAATTAGCATTCATGCATGCATAAATAATATCTGCATTTTAGCATTCATATTTGCATTAAATAAGAAGCCCAATTCACTTGTAAATATTCACATGTATATTCACCATATTTCACCTATTTGTATATATTTTATACTAACTCCAAATCCAATAAAACCAACTCTATAGTGTATATATTACTAACAGTGTATATATTACTAACACTAATTAAAGAAAAATATAAAAAAATACTAACTTGTAAAATTCCAATAAAACCCCAATCCAAGTTTGAAACTAGGAGCTTTAAAATGCATATATATCTCTCATATAGTGTCCGATTTAGGTCTATTCACTTTTAAAGTAATATACATTCAGAGACCTTCAAAACAAGACTAATTTCATTAAAATCGGAGATCGTATGTGAAACTTGGGTTTTGGTCCCCCATTGTATAATGTATGTATGTATATTTATACCCTTGTATTTTAATACCTTATTTGACCTCATTTCCATTTCTGATCAACATAAAACTTGTAGATCTCGACTTTCATGTTTTGAGTTTTTTCCAAATTTGGCCATCTTCTCTCTCTTATCTCACATTTTCTTTCGGCCACTCAGAGCAGGCCACGTGGCGCCCTCTGATTGCATCACATGGCACGCTCCTTCTCGCGTCACATGGCACCACCTCCTTTCTCACTTCGGTCACGCACAATGCACGAGACCCTTCCCTTCCCCTCCCGCTTCCTCCGCTATCTTCCACTCCCGTTTCTTGCGGTACAATCACCTCCACCTCCGACTTGCACAACCAACCACTTCCACTATCTCCAGTTCTCCTCGCCTCCTCCGCACACCTCACCCACCTCACACACTACCGCCACTACCTCCACGTCCATCACCCTCGCATTGACCTACAAAGGTCGACGATCCCCATTCTCTGTCGACCATCCGCCATTTTTCCCACAAAGAGGAAGCAAGCTCTGACCACCTTAGGTGACAGCTAAGGTATCATCGTTGAGTGACGACCTTCAGTCTTCTGGCAAGATCCAGCGAGGCTTCAACCTTCGCCGCTGCAAGCTTCACACGAGGCCTGCTCAAGCTCCGCTTGCCGCGCGTTGAGCGACGACAGGAGCAGCTTCGCTCCTCCTCCACCAGGCATCTCGACCACCTCCAGGTAACATACTCTAGCTTCTCCCTTTTCCTCCTCCTCCTCCTCCTCCTCCTCCTCCTCCTTCTTCTTCTATTTCCTCTGTTCTTCTTCCTCCTTCCCTATCACTTTCTCTCTCTTCACAACTCCATCACTCATCTATCAAATCTCAAAAACAATTACACATTCACAGATAAATCACATGTTGTGAACACAACGGTGATTTTTATTGAATTTTTGGGATAACTTTTATCAATCAATTTATCAGACATTTAAGGCCACTAAACAAATGCATGGCAAAACAGGGGACTTTGTGAAATCCCCTATTTTTGCCCCCACATTCTCTCTCTTATTCTTCTTCTTTCCTCCACTGTAGCCGAGCTTGGCTCGAGTTCTCTCTCTCTCTCTCTCTCTCCATTGCAGGTACTTCATCCACAACCACGTCGCTCCGGCGCATCCCCCACCAGCGGCCAGCTCCGCCGGGTACGTTCCACTCCTCCCACGCACGGACGCTCTTTAGAGCCGCCCGATCGCCACCAGATCCTTCGTCAACCTTCGTTACGGGAGCCCTCCTCTGCCGCACGCTCTGCCTCCTGTGGCCGTGCCCCGTCCCCACAACGCACAGCAACAGGCTGTCGGTTGTCCTCTCCGCGCTCTAGACAACCACGTGCGGACGCCCAGCGCGCCATCAGGCTACAGCCTCCCTCCAACAGTGGTGCCTCGATCCTCCCGTAGAGCCCGCGCCACCCCCTTCGTAGCTGATCCACGACCCGACCCCCACCGCCACTCCTCGCGCGTGGCCGCTGCTTTGCCAGCGGGCGCGTGACCCCCCATCGCACTCCCCGCATCCAGCAGCTCTCCCGCACCTGCCTCACCGCCACTTGTGCAGCATCAGGCCTCAACCAGCTCCTGGGAAGCGTTGAGGTCAGGAAGAACCTCTCCTACCCGCGTGCGCATCTCGTACGATGTGGGAATTTAATAAAGAAGTCCATGGAGAATCTCATTATTTGAAAAACCAGTCCACCACCAGCAAGCACGTGAGATGCATGCCATCCACTGAGAAATTTGCATCCATGCCCTCTTTATTATTGGTAATTGTGAGTCCTATCAGCATATTTCATTTAATCATTTTTATTTCTGTATTACATTCATATCCCTATGTTTGCACGTTTGTTCAAGCATCTATTTAGCCTCATTTTTAATTCCAGAAATTGCATATTGTAGTTTATCTTAGGCTTTATCATTGTGAATGTTGATTACATTTTTATGAGCAATGCTTTATTTAATATAATTTATTGTTGGAGAAAATAACATATTTTGCCCATTGTCATTCATTAATGGATTATTATATTAATTGATGCTCTAAAAACTGCAAAAAATCATAGTAGGTAGAGTCTAAGTATTTCTACATAATGCCCAAAAACCGTATCATCCGTACACATATCCAGGTCATGATAAATTAATTGGTGATTTGTGTAATTCATTTTTAAGTAATTCCTCACTTAATATTTTTAGGAATTAAGAGACACTTAATATTTTTAGGAATTAAGAGTTGTTCTGGGTATCTCTCACAAGGATAATTTAGTTTCTGAAAACTATCGATGTTTGATATTTATTAAAATTAATTCTGTAAAAATCACCTTGCATTCATATTTTATTCACAGTAAAGTCATAAAGTATCAGAAAAATCCAAAAAAATTAGTGTAGCTTAATTTCATTGCATGACATATTCTGGCCAAGTTTCATATTTTTTTGACTTCATTTGACTACATTTCTGATTTAACTTGTAAAAACTGGCATGAAATTGCGTTTACTTGTCCTTTATTGCATAAAAATTGCTAAAAAAGGCCAAAAATAATCTTCTGAAAATTCTAACCATTGAATTCGCTTAAAACTTACTTAAGGAGACAGCTTCCTCCCTGAGTTCGACCTTGGGCTTGCCCAAGTAAAATAAATCTGTTGCTCATGATTAACTCAATATTAATTAAAAGTGGTATTTTTGACATAGCTTAGATTACCTGACTGTAATGAACTTAAAATTTAATTTGACCATTAATTTGATCAAATTAACAAGGGTAGACAGAGCGACGTCACACATGCTTGATTTCCTTGATCTGTTTAGTGGTAAAATAATTTTCTCAATATCCCTTCCGGTTGATTTGGATGACAACAACATTGTTATTAATCAACTTAACCCTAGTTAGCCGAGCGAGTATCAGTAATTTACCCCTTATTGAGCTCTAAAGAGTGGTCTGGATCACTTCACTTAACCACATCCAACAGTGGAGGCACGCATCACTTCACCCCTCGATCAGACGACTCAGATTAGAACTATGGCGCTCCATCTGATCAAACGACAGTTGCTCTTTAGGAAGAACAAGGAAGAAGTCCATCTCCCCCATCCTTCGATCAATGATATATCGCTCCTCCTAGGGTCTCCTGCGATGCTTCGATGCTCTACACGTCCAAGAGGGCATTCCGCAGCTGATGGTGCTCACAATAAGGTCCAAGACACAGTTATGGGATCCTGGTAGGTCGAAGAGACGCATGCACCTGAAGGGTCTTCGACATGCTCTATTCTGACCTAACAAGGGTCCATTGAGCTTGGAACCTGCACAGAAAGATGTTATGGCTCTAGGCAATGGTCCTCGACCTAGATTGAAGCTAAATTGCATAATATATGAGGTGGGTGACAGGCTCTAGCGAAAGGCAGAGGGGGGCCTTGATTCGCCTCTCCAGCGAGGATCGGGGGGTCCAGATGGGCTGGTAAGATGAACACGTCGAGAAATAAAATGGGATGATTGTGGCGGTCGAAAACAGTCGATAGCATGGTGAAATGGCTGGAGCCCTAGCGGCTTTAACGGACGATGTAATTGGCAACTAAGCTACCCTAGTGAATTACATGTGGAACTAAATACATAATTAAAAATGCGGAATGGAAAACTACAAAGAAATGTAAAAATGCACAACTCTTATACCTGCTATGGTGGGCAGGGAGCAATACGGCCGGAGCTCGCCGTGGATCCACTCCTCTCCTCACTCTGCCACCTCTGAGCTCGGAGGAAGGACTTGATGTCACCGGACCTTCACACTCACACACAGGGACATGATCAGGAACTCCAAGAGGGATCAAAGAATCAAAGACTCAAGTTGGATCCTTATTTATGCACAGAGGTTTTGAAGATTTTCGAGTGAGATTATTGAATGGCTCGATGCGAATCGAGTGAATTTAATGAGTGCATGTGGATCACGTACATGATGGGAACCGAATCCATGATGAACTCGAGGTGAAAGGAAGAACAAAGTGCTCGGGCGGAGGCGGAGAAGACATGTCGCTCGAGGTTCTGATAGAAGTCAGAATGAAAGACGGGTAGTTGATCATGAGTCAACAATCCAAGCCATGCGATTGGGCCATGTCAGCCCAAGTCGTGACAAAATAGTATTTTTATTCAGAAATAAATGAATAAAGAATAGTAAACAATTTTATTAAATTTTGGAAATAAAATAAAAAATGTTTATTATTTTATGTACAATTTTAATATGATTTTTATTTATTTTTTACGAGTCAATTTATTATAAGTTACTTTTTACAAGTGTATTTAAAGATATATTAATTTATGTTTTGTATAATTTATTTTTATTTTTATGTTTTGATTTTATTATTTTTTCTCAAATTTTATATATTTATAACTTATTTTGTATATAAAAATATATTTTATTGTAGTTTTTTGATGTATCGTATACACTTAAATAAATAGGGGTATGCATTATATAGGTATAAGTATAGGTATTTTATATTTGTATTTCTATAGGTAATTTTATTTTTATGTTTTCTTTATGATTTTATTCTATTCTAAATATGTACATATATTATAAATAATAATATAAAATTATAAAAATATAAACTTTTAAAAATAATAAAGATCGAATAAAATGAATATTTTATTCCGGTATACTATACAATAGGACCCAAAACCTAACTTTCACACCTTAACTCCAAATTAAATGTAACTACCTTCATTAAATAGCTTATTAAAAGTTATATACAATTAAAGACGATTTCGATATATTTTGATTTTTATTGAGGAGATATGGGCTTGGGAAGTTTGTGTTTTGGCTATTTATTCTGAGTATAAAATGTACACTGTGTATTATTTCTGTATAAACTCAATTTTGTATTTTTCTATATTATTATATACAACTTTAATGTACAAAGTTTATTGGTTTGATGACTAACAAATAGAGAATAAAATAGTCCCAAAAATGCATTATTGATGAATAAAAGAATGGGATTTTTATTGTATTTTTGGCCCTTATCCCCCCTACTTTATTCCTTATCGACCAAATCAATTCTTGACTTGGTCTTGGGATTTAGGGTCATAAAAGACCTTTGTATTTTATTATTTTTCTTTTCTTTCCTTTATTTATATTTTTCACATTAAAAATAGTATTTTATACACAATAAATGGAATAAATAATGAATGTTTATTTGTACAAAACAATGCTATTTACATGCATTAGCTAGGATTTTTAAGGCGAAAATGATAAACTAAAGGTGTTGAAATGGAGATTCATCAGTATGTAATTAAACTAAAATTTCTAAACATATATTAACAAAGCTAAATTTTCCAGGACAAAGCTTGCAAAATAACTAATAAAACACATGTATATACACATGATCTGTTGTATTCAGGGACTAGAATGTAATAAAAACCAAATTATCATGCATTTATTAACAAAAAATATGAATTATGAAAATAACCTACAAAGCATGCGAATGCTTCACATGAGCACAATTCAGATGGACTTATATGGACTTAGATGTAACTAAAACAAACAAGAAGGACTGAGTTGTAATTATTCAACAACAAACATAGGAGTTTTATGCAAATTATAAAATAAGTGAAAAATGTAGTTTCACCAAGAGGCTTGCGGGTCGCGTGAAGATGGTTGGGGAGGCGAACGGCCTAGATCAAACCCCTAGACCTGATCGAACGACTCAACTTTGGGCGTAATTGGGTGGGTCCTGATCTGATCCGGGACAACTCCTGCTTGAACGGACGTCTCCTAGAAGGCATGGAAGAACAAGGACAAATGTGATCTCCTTCTTCCTTCAATCGCCCAGATCTCAACTGATCGATAATGGATGAGAGCTGCAAGGGGCTAGATCAACGATAAATGTGGTTCCGCTCTGACCTAATGTGGTAGCATTGTTCAGATGTCACTGCTCATAGGTCTGGATGGAGAAACTCCTATGCATGATGTGGAATGGAGATGAAGCCTCTCTCTCTAACTCCAGCACACCTCCACAAGACATGCAAGTTATTAAAACATGCTCGAAGCTTGGTGGACCTCGACCGGATGTTATTAAGCATAGAAACAAGGGGTATGGATGGGGATCTCCAGTGAATGCTAAAGGAAGTAGATCGAACTCAGATTTGTATATCCGAGACGATTACATTTTGAAAGAATATTGTGAAGAAGCAGATGTTCGTTATAAGGTAATAATCGATCAGAGGGAGTCAAATCAGAGTCTAAGGACCTCTGATCGTGATGATCGAAGATGAAATATGTCCCGAATGCTACAGATCTAAAATGAAGGAAATTTGAATGAAATTGAATGAAATAAAAGAGAAATTACAACTACAATTACCTATGAAGGAAATGGGATGGAATTGGGTGGATCTTGAAGGATATGGTATAATCCTCAAGCACATCACGGAAGCGTGAGCATCGTATCGAATATGACAAAGAATGACTAGTCGGATTAGTTGTTCTATGCAGCGGAATTTAAAAAAATTCATATGATGAAATCACATGATCCAAGAACGATTGTAGGATCGTTTCATCCAAAACCACATCAAGTATATAGGAATACCTCTTGTAGCGTGGTTGATCGAGTCTCTACAAAAAGAGACTTTCTGTCTCAAGTCTGATCTTTGGAGAAGACGCTTGCGAGCGCGGGGATGAGTCGCGTGATCCTCGCAATCCAAGAAGTTGATCCAAGCACGGTGAACTCCTAATCTTGTCGCACGAGATCAAACACCTTCTTCATGAGAGAAGCACTCCCAAGAAGATGGAGAACCGAGAAACGTCGAGGCGGCGACTTTGATGAATCTCATATTCATCACTCTAAGTCTCATTTATTAAGCTCAAATCCCTCAAAATCAATAACATTTCTGGATCTATTCTCTACATTCTGACACATTGTGGGTATTTTTGTGATTAGTGGTTAATTAATAATCAATTATTCTGTGGAAATTTTCATATTTTGCCCATTTCGTGCTATTAATTTTACCATTAATTAACCGTTGCTCTAAAAATTCTCCAAAAATCACATATTGTAGAGTTAATTGTGCTTGATATTGTGCCCAAAAAGATTTCCATTTGCATGCATAAATTTCTCTGTAAAAATCATTTTGCATATTTCAATATTTAATTTTTAATAGGTATTAAACCCTACATTTTCGAGGTCTAGGTCTTTTTTGATATCCACCACCTAGTGATAGATCTTAGATAATTTTATGTCTTGAAAATAAGTAGGTCTAATATTTATTATAATTAAATATTGAAAATCATTCTGTTTGCATTTAAAATCCATAAAAAATTATATTGCATCCAAAAATTTTAAAAAACTTATAGTGCATTCATTTCATCATAATTTGCTTTGTGGCCAAGTTTTATTTTTTTCGGACATCATTTGTTTGGATTTTACATTTTAGTCCCTAAAATAGGTCGAAATTGCATCTTGCATCCCTTATTTGCATTAAAAATTCCAAAAAAAGACCGCCTTGAACACCGTACACGAATCTTGATAGACATAACTCTAGGTTGTTCCTTTGCCTCCTTGTGATCGACCTTGGGACTTGCCCAAGTAAAATAAACATAAAACCACTTGATTAAAATTGATGAATAATTTCTGTGGTTATTTCTTGACCGATTCCGATCACCGCCTACAACGAACGACACATTAATTTTTGGCACGAATAGAGAATAAAAACATCTTTTTACACGCGTGATTTACGGAACCGTCAGATGGCACCGTTGCTGGGGAGGCAAACGGCTTAGTTTTGTGTTTTGAAAATTTTTGTTCGGTTTTCCGCATTCGGGTAGTCTGACCCCCAATTTTTCACTGTAAATCCCATTTTATATCCTGCATTTATTTTTCAGCATTTATTTTGCTTATTTTATTTTTGATTTTTTCTGAGTAACTCTCTTACACAAATCTCTCTTATTTTTCTTGCGAGGTACCCGGCATACGTGGAGCGGTTTTTCAAGAAACCGACGCATCTTCACCGACTTCCGAAAAGCTGTAATTAATTTAAGATCGAGTCGTGAGAGAGCGTAGAGTCTAGGTTTTTAATATCTGCAACTTTCAATTTAGGGATAATTACACCCATAACCCTGAGTAATTCCTCAATCTCAATCATAACCCTGCATAATCGCGAATTACATGGGAAACCCCGGATAGTTACTCCGTTTCACACACATAACCCTCCATTAGTTTAATATGTTAACTCAACCATATGAGTGGGTTTATCTAACCAAACTATGATCTAACGGCTAGTATTAGCCAAATAAAAAAATAAAAGGAAAAAAATAAATGTCGGTTGGCTGACATGGGATAATGTCCCCAGGTCTGACTTACATGCGGTTGGAGGAACTCCGTTGCAGGCCGAGGCGGGCGAGGGTGCTTCGAGCTTGGCTGGGAGGCTTCGAGCAGAGGAGGGATCGGTGCGGTCAAGGGGATGAGCTCGGAGGGATGGGAGAGGGTTTCGAGGGGGGTGCGGGTTCGTTAGGTGTACGCGAGGAAGGGGAAGGCGTGCATGGGTTATGCGTCGATCTCTCGCGCGGGGAGGGGGGGTCACGAGGAGGGTGCGGGGGATTACTGGTCAGTCGCCGGGGGGGGGTCGCGAGGAGGGTACGGGGGGTTGCTGGTCGGTCGCCGTTGGTCGCTGGGGGGGAGTGCGGGTCCCAGCGCCGCTCCTGCGACGTCCGCGCCCGCAACAACCTCTCCTCCCTCTTCCAACGTTTTAATGAGGAGGAGGAGCAGTCCCACGAGGTACCCACAAACCAACAACGCGATATCGACGTGCCCATCGTGGTAGAATATGTTTGACCCATGAAGGAGCATATAGATCTCGACGCCCAGGCGAGGCGACCCGTCAGGGAGATCGCAGGAAGCTTTTGGCTCGCCGCCTCCGTCTTCAGAAGAAAGCTTAGGAGCTGGAGGAGCAAGCAGAATCCCAAGAAATAGAGCTCCAAGACCCATGCTCCCGGCAAGCCCGCCGTCGGGAGGCTCCGGGAAACACAGACCGAGGTCGCCGATGATGCCTTAGGGCGGCGATCCTGCGACACTGTCCCCAGGTTCTCCCTTGACGCCGACCGTTTCTCATTCGATGACCCACACTATTCCATAGACGAGCCCCGTGTCTCATGGGACGGCTACCTCCACAGCCGCTCAGTATTCTCACGGATGCCATCAATGCTCTCTTTCGTAAAGGATGATCGCACTAAGGTCGTGCAGAGGTCAGACGGGCTAATCCCTGTTGAGGAAGATCAGAGCATCCCTGGTGGGAATTTGCAGACAAGAGAGTACTACTCTGATGCACGCAGGAGGCGGAGTATGGATCGGTCGGGATCAGTGCGAAAATCGCCAACTGTAGTGGAGCATGAAGAATTCACTTGTGTCTCCAACGCGAAGGTGTCGAATTATGACTGTGCGGAATGCTTTGATTACAAGGAGAATTCTAACATGGAGCTCCCTCCAAAGAAGCCACGAAGGTGGAGCAAGGCATGGAGCCTCTGGGGGTTGATACAGAGGCGTAGACACCGGACTGCTGTGGAGAAGCCAATGTCGGAGTGGTGGACTGATGCAAGGAGAAATTGATGCGACACTGGAGCGTTCAGAAGCACCAAGGAGGGTTGCAGGGTGGAGGTGCGCATGTGGGTGGGTAGAGGCACGCGCAGCGAGAGGGGGGGGGGAGACGATGGGAGGGCTGCAGGACGGAGGCATACACAACGAGGGGGGGAGGGCTGCAGGCGAAGGTCGGCAGCGAGGAGGAGGTGGTGGTGGACAGAGAGGAAGGGGGAGGAGGAAGTGGTCGACAGGGAGGAGGAAAGGGGGAAGAAGGTTGGGGCGCGGGCAGGCGGGAGGAGGGTCGGGGCTCCGGCGGGCGGGGGGTTGAAGCTCCGAAGGGTATGGGCCTTCCAGGCTTCCAGGGGCATCAATTTATAAATATAAAAAGTTCTGAGGGGCAAAATTGTCCACATCTAACCTTTTCCATCTGAGTTAACGGAAATTCGAAACGGAAGTTGACACAGGGTCATGTCATGTAAAGGTTAAGCATTACTCAGGGTTCCTCATGTAATTCGCGATTATGCAGGGTTATGATTGAGATTGAGGAATTACTCAGGGTTATGGGTGTAATTATCCCTTCAATTTATGCTCATTTATAGCGGTGTCCGTTTGGACTCTCGCGTGTGTAAAAAGATCTTGAACTCTATCTATGGTGTGTCGTGGCATGTTTCACTCTCTGGTGAGGGTGGGGCCCGACTTGAGTGGCGACTAGGATAGACCTGCACATACGGCTCTCAGAGCATTTATATTTTTGATTGTGCTCGTAGGATCTAAGGCCACATTGCACTTTAACTGAGATGCACATAGATCGTTCAATTTAGCCAAAATTTAACTCAATTCTTCCCCGCTAATAGAACTTTCTGCTTAGGTGCGGTTTTTCATCGGCTTGCATTTATTTAGAATAATTTTTAAATTCTGTCTAGCATCCCACATGGAGATTGCAAGGATTCACTGTAAGTCTTCTAACTGAGCATTCATCATAGTTTTCCGCGTGCATCGGCTTTTCCCGAATTTCTCCCTCTTGTTTTATCACATAATTCTAAAGGAAATTGGGACTGAACGGTAGACATGTATTTGTGCTCATTTAAATTCTTCAGTGATCACCTAATTAAAATTGGGACTGCTAAATATAGCCGATCTTCAGAACCCATAAAATCAAGAATCTTTGCGGGAGAGCAACCCTGTCATTGTTTGGTTTGCTTGAGCGAGAGAGCGACCCATACACTAGGATAGAGCCACGCCCTAACTCATTTCAGACTACTATCTTGGGTTAGTCGTTCTCCAGTGAGGATCTCTCCGGTAGCCGATAAAGCGGCCCGTGACGTCCTTAACAGATTGAGTTGATTGGGTAGCCGGTAAACGGTCCACAATTCATACTGGCTGGGAAAGATCTAATTTGGGATCGGCCAGTCTCCTGAGAGCCTTGGGTTCCTAACAACCCGCTTTAACCACTTTGATATATTGTATTATCACCAAACTCTAAAATTGACAAGATAATTGACCGAACCTTCACGGTCTTCATTTTGAGTTGAGTTGGTGAACCTGGAGTTTGAATTGTGTTTGCATTGGTGTGCGTGAATCGATATCGAAGATCAACAACCGCACATTTGATAAAATTTCTCTTGACTATCCCGTGCAATCATCTCTCTTCTTTTCTTGATAATGGAACTCTTGTCCAAAAACTCTTGCAGATCCAACCCCCCATTCCTTTAAAAAATGATCGAACATCTATCTGAAAACCCATCAGATCTATACTATGAAAATGAATTTGTTTCGGTTAGGTCCAAATCAACTAAATCCTCTTCTTTCAATAATCCTCCAACATTTGCGGGAGACTTTCACCCGCAGATAAATTTGGCCTCCTCATTGAATTTCTATTCGCATCATCCGACCACACATGACCATCTACCATCTTGGACTGAACCGTCTTATTCTCGAATTCTCGCTGATGAGCCATTTCAAGATCAAAATACCTTTGAGTCTCATGACTGGCCGAGAAACCAAAATCAAATGGAAAGACCCGCACTTAATGATCATCAGCGTTGGATTGACCATGACAAACCCCTCTTCGGACATGATACTCATACAGAGGACTGGACTGACCACATAGAAACATATAAACCATGTATGCTGACTCCACAATATCAAGGTCTGACCAATCATGATCAAAGGATTGAACTCTACTTAGACCAACTACACATGCATGAACCATATGAGCAACCTCCTTCCATAATTTTTGAGGAGAAATTTTCAGAAAATAATGATCATATGTCGGATCTTCCAAGAAACTCTCCTCTCAGCACAAACGGGAAAATGGAAGATGAAATTATCGAACACACACCGACTGCTCTCATGATTGACTATGAACAGAATTTTGAGGATGATATTTCGAGGATAAATAAGAGATTCAATTCAATAGAGGATAGATTTCAAAAATTTACCGACCGATTAATTTCACTCTATGGGAGCTCAGACATAAAAATGAATGAGGAAATAATTGGATCTCATTTTGACAATTTTGAGGATGTTCAAAAACCTAGGGATGATTCTATGAACGACACTTCTGCTTATTATTCCCCTAGACATGACTATGCATCTGACCCCTTATCAGAACATCAAAGCCCCTACTCATCAACGGAAGAAACCATATCACCACATCACACACAAAATACCAAAAAAATCGGAATATTCGAAAATCAAGAAAAAATCGAAAATCTCAAAAAATACATAAAAATTGAAACTGAAGAAGATCTGAAGAATATGGATCCTGCTGTACGGGAAGCACTAGAAAAGAAAGTGATTTTTGAACTCCCCTTTCTACATGACATTGAACACTTTCCCGACCTTAAAAGATTTATAATGGACAAATTAACTAAGAAAAAGTCGGGCATGATTAGAACAAAGACCGAAAGACATATCTTGTCAATGGCCACCTCCTTGGTGTTGAGGAGAAAAACCAAGAGCCGCATAGTGAAGCGGTTGCCCAGATTTGACTGTGAAATCAAAGACACAATTTTCACCCATGCTCAGATTGATGATGATTCACCGGTCAATATCCTCCTGACCTTTGTATTTCACGAACTCAAACTCAGACCGATCAGGAAATTACGAGAAATTGTTCAATTGGCGGACCTATCTATAAAGCGGTCGAGAGGAATCATTTCTGTCATCATGAAATTCTAAGGTGCTCCGCTCAAAGTTGAATTCACGATCATTGATATTGAACATCAAGGAGAATTCACTCAGTCTCCAATCATTCTCGGAAGCCATTCTTGGCATTGGCCAAGGCAATTAATTATTGTGAGACTCGGGAAATCAATTTCACAGCATTGGAAGCACTTAGATCTGACCCTGTCTTTGAGGAACCACGATCTTTTGAGGAAACCCACAAAGTCCCCGACAGCCGCAACCATGAAGCGGTAGAAGAGCCCTACCCCGATGCTACACCTGAGATAGCGGTTGTTGATGAGATTATTGGTTTAGAGACTCTCCCCAGTATTTCAATTCCTGCCGATCTCAAAATAGACAAATCATTCTACTACGATCCTGAAACATATGCATGATCGCACCCTGGAGCAACATTCTCCGAATACCTGGACCCGACTAAGGAGAATTCCAATGACTATTCATCTGGATACTCAAGTGAACCGACACCTTCACAAAACAAGAAAAAGAGAGTGACCTTTGACCTTTCAGAAGAGGAATCAGCTGATGATCCCTCATCAGGTCTAGAAAAGGTAGTCTACATGAGTGAAGTCTATTCGGTAGCTCTAAAGCCATATCTTCGCAAGGATCCAAAATTCAATTCTCGTTGGACAACTCCCGTTCCTAACTACTACTCATCCAAAGCTGATCCTCCTGCCCTCTTCAAATACACTAGAATTATTTATTATGAGCTTACTGAGACCGGTGCTTCTGAGTATTCATCTGAGGACAAACCGCTTGACCCCAAGAAGGAACGAATTCTGAGAAAACAACTGAAGAAACAAAAAGACATGAATACTTGGAGTATGTCCAATTTCAAATACTATTCCTCTGAGGATAACTCTGATGATGGATATCTTTCATCTGACTCAAACACTTCATTTATTATCCATCATGATTTTTCTGAGGATGACACTGATCATAGTTGGGAATCATATGCGTCATCTCCATCTCGTCATTACGATCTCCCACCGCAGTCTCACAAAAAGATCAGCCGAAAACCGCCTTAATCATCGGCTACCCACCCTCCATCCTGACCACATCGGTCTCCTTGTACAACTTCTTCGTCTACTTAGGCCAAGGCCTAAGTATAGGGGGGACCGATGCCATCTGTATATACCATTTCCCTCATCATACTCTTTCTCCCGATTGCCTCATTTCCACCCTTCTTCTATACTTAGGCTGACCAGAGCCTAAGTATAGGGGGAACCAACATCCACCTGTATATACTCTCCTCATTCACATATCCCGACCACTTCTTTTTTCTTTTCATTTTTTTCACTCCCTTACGCTTAGCCCGAGCTATGTCTTCTTTCCGCTTCTTGTGCTCTGAGGACACAACACTCGCTAAGTATAGGGGGGTCTGTGTATATACTTCGTATATATTTTACCCATATCTCATACTTTCGCGTAAGTCTATATGTATTTACGGGGTGGGTAATCTTTCAAAAAAAACCCCAAAAAGAAAAAGAAAAAAGGTTTTTGCTAACATACTAACTTTGCCCAAAATTTTTGAAAAAAATGGCTTCTTATTTCATTTTTGCATCAAAAAAAAAAGAGAAGAAAAAGTGTGTCTGCATTTCCCACACCTGCACTTCATCTAGCATCGCATTCATGTGCATCTGTGAAAAGTCATTGGGTTCTGAACCGAGTCGTGAGCAGAAACCGAGAGTGGTCTGGACTTGACCTTAATCCACCTAATTTTCAGAGGAACTTCAACGAGAAATAGGATTTTGAGAGCTTCAGGTCTTTGACTTAATTCTTTAAGCTCCACATGACAATGTACAACGCTTGACTCTTAGTGTCTAACCTGGTCTCTTCATTCTGGGTACACCTCTATAATAGGGAATTAATTTGTACTCTCGCACTATGCACTTAGCTCAACTCAGATGGGATGTTGGAAGACTGTGTGAGCCTCTTTTCTGGTAGCGTGGAAATCTAAAGACCGGAGTACGGGTTGAAATAAAGCTTCGGAAAAGGGATGGACGGCTGGGCACAATTTTTTCTAAGACCCCAAAAAATGTACGGAACAAAAAGATTCTATATCCGTAGGGGCACAACAAGATCCAAGCAGAACCACCAAAAATTCCAAACACAAAGAAGCATTCTACTAAAAAAATCTGACCAAAAAGGTACAAGCTTCAAGAAAACCTGCAGATCTTGGTGGAGACTCGGCTACACTGGCCATCTTCACAAGGAGAGGTGACTACACTGGCCACCCTCCAGTTCTTTTCCCCTTCTTCTAACTTCTCCCTCATTCGATTGTGAACACAGCGCGACAGACCTTAGAAGTAAATACCTGACTCCTCGAGGACGAGTTACTGGAGAGGAGAGGAGCATGGTAGTCCGGTATTTTGGATGGGAAGAGCTAAAACTCTTCACACACATGAGTCGGTTGTTCAATGTTCATAGGGTATACTTTGGGAAGAGGATTGATCTAAGATGACTTCTGAGCCGAAACTATGACAATGATGTGTAGAACTTGAGGGCTGTTGATTTTAAAATTCTAAGTCTCATAGAAGTTCCGCCATACTATTAATCTAAAGGTCGAGTCTAGTTTCATTTTCACCTTCAGCTCATGATCTTGGTATGAACCCAATCTCATTTCACTTCATGGCATTTCTTTTTGATGCTTAAGGACGAGCATGGTTTAAGTATAGGGGATGATGAATCTCGGATTCATCACTTTAAGTCTCATTTATTAAGCTCAAATCCCTCAAAATCAACAGCATTTCTGCATCTATTCTGCATAATTAGCATTCATGCATGTTTTCATAAGAATTGCATTTTATCCATAATTTCTGCACAAAATAAGAAGACAAAAATCCAAGCCACAGTTGACCTGTAAATAGCCTAATTTTTCAGATTTTTAACTCCTCCATGCTAATTCCGAATGACACAAAACCACCTCCACTGTGTACATATCACCAACAAGAATAAATGAAAAATACAAAAAAATCACTAACCCTGTTAAGTGCCAAAATCCCAAACCCTAGTTTCAGGATTTTCGAACTAAAAGCCCCATATCTTCCCCATCCAATGTCCGATTTGATCCTACTCACTTTTGAACTTAATGTACATTCAATTACCTTCAAAACAAGACCAAGTTCAAGTGAATCGGAGCTCGTATGTGAAAGTTGGGTTTTGGGCCTCTTTTATACATTGTGTATTTTAGCGGTTTTTGACCTGATATTTTGTGTACATATTTTCCTATTAATAAAAATCCAAAAAATTAGATTTAGATGTCTTTATTTATCTTTGATTTTTCCATATTTTTTCCGGATTTTTATCAGGTTTAAAAATGACAAAAAAAATTTAGAAAACCCAAAAATCTAGGTATTCTATGAACATGGGATACCCCAAAAATTCACTTTATGCATTTGATCGATTTTGGTTTTGATGTCTTCAAGAAAGTTGTAGATCTCATCGAGATGAGCATTTTTTGTGAAGGAACTTTTTTGATCCAAGGTCGTTTGCTATTTATTTTGCATTTTATAAAATCTTTATTTTTCAATTTTTGTGGTGCTGACACGTGGCAGCCCCTGGGGCCGCCACATGTCAGCCTTTTTTGGGCTTATTTATTAACGTTTATATATATATATATACCCGCACGTGCAAGGCACGTGCCCCCTGGCACGCGCCAAGCACGTACGTCCCGCATCCTTTGACCCCAGCTCGCCACCTGGCATGATCTCGGCCGTTCGATCAATGACCGAGCGAACAGCTGCTGTACGTTTTATCCAGGCGCCCCCAACCTCGAAACCGCCGCCCTTTTACCTCGCCGCCAACGACCTCCGCAACTGCCGCTTCGTCGACAGCCTCCGCAACGTCCGTCGCCTAACCCACCTCCGCAACCATATCCAGCCACCTCCCTCTCCTATTTAACGGACCTCGACCCCCTGACTCCTCATCCACCGATATTGAGCTTCAAGCACCCGCAGCGGTGACAGTGCTCGAGTTCTTCTTCTTCGACGAGATCCGGCGTCAACCCGACGCCGTTGCAGTCCACGATCTCCTCCGACCGTCGCTGCCCTCGCTCCGGTCACGAGCCATCGAGCGCATGACTTCGCCTTTGACAACGCCGTTCAACCCACGACAACGTATCTCCAATGATGTCGACTACTCAGCCTCTTCTTCACCGAGCTATGTTCACCATCTTCCATCTCCGCCACCGACACCGTATCTCCTCCGCTCGACCATCATCTTCTCTGCCATAGCCTGGAGCTTTAACATCCATCGGCAACCATCGTCATCAACAACTCTAGTGAAGCTTCCACGACCAACGTCTACGACCATCCCCAGTGCCTTCGCCAGTCACGCCTCGTTCGACACCTGGCAGCCGCCCCTCCACCGTCCCGCTAGGCCTCCTCCGCCTCTCCACCGCACCGCCGGGCACGGAGCCCGAGACTCCCTACGTGCGAGGCACGTGCGTGTGGGTGAGCGTCAGCGCCAACGTCAGCCCATGCCACTTGCCATGCACGTGCCCTGTGGGCATATTGCAGATGCCCCCCTAGAAGTTCCCCTTTTTGCGCAGAGACCCCCGTCAGCCAGAGGCACGTGCATCGCACATGACCTTCGGTAATTTTGCAAGAATACCCCCACGGGTATAGGTAATCTCACTTACATCCCTATATTTCATTATTTAGTACTTATTTTGCATAAAGATCCCTGTAATTCCCCATAGTTTTGGACATCTTGATTGCATTATTTTATTAATCCAAAAATTGCATGATGTTTATCACTTAATTCTCTACATTCTGACACATTATGGGTATTTTTGTGATTAGTGGTTAATTAATAATCAATTATTCTATGGAAATTTTCATATTTTGCCCATTTCGTGCTATTAATTTTGCCATTAAGTAACCGTTGCTCTAAAAATTCCCAAAAAATCATATATTGTAGAGTTAATTGTGCTTGATATTGTACCCAAAAAGATTTGCATTTGCATGCATAAATTGCTTTGTAAAAATCATTTTGCATATTTCAATATTTAATTTTTAATAGGTATTAAACCCTACATTTTCGAGGTCTAGGATTTTTCTGAGATCCATCACTTAGTGATAGATCTTAGATAATTCCTTAAAAAAAAGTAAGTTTAATATTTATTATAATTAAATATCGAAATTCATTTCGTTTGCACTTAAAAACCCATAAAAAATTCATATTGCATCCAAAAATTCCAAAAAAATTACAGTGCATTCATTTCATCATATTATGCATTGTGGCCAAGTTTCATATTTTTCAAACAATGTTTGAATGCAATTTACATTTTAGTCACTAAAATAGGCCAAAATTGCATCCGACATCCCTTATTTGCATTAAAAATCCAAAAAAGACCGCTCGAAAACCGTGCACGAATCTTGATAGACATAACTCTAGGTTGTTCCTTTGCTTCCTTGTGATCGACCTTGGGACTTGCCCAAGTAAAATAAACATAAAACCACTTGATTGAAATTGAATAATTTTTGTGGTTATT
Source organism: Ottelia alismoides (assembly GCA_037367405.1). Classification (NCBI taxonomy): domain Eukaryota; kingdom Viridiplantae; phylum Streptophyta; class Magnoliopsida; order Alismatales; family Hydrocharitaceae; genus Ottelia; species Ottelia alismoides. The sequence continues at coordinate 514,776 of JAZKJV010005514.1, read as the reverse complement.
TCTTGACCGATTCTGATCGCCGCCTACAACGAACGACAAACCATATTTTTGGCACGAACGCATAAAAACAACTTTTTAAAGACGCGATCTACGGACAAACGCGGTGGCGAAGCGACGATAAAGTTTCTCCTCTAGGGTTTGGTGGATGGCCACCAATGGAGAAGAGAGGAGAGTTGGCGTGTGGAAGGAGAGAGAGAGAGCTTGTTGTATCTCAATAGTATAACCCTAGAGAGCAAGGGATGCCTCTATATTTATAGAGTTTTGGGAGTCCATGGATCACAATCCATGGGACACACCAAATCAATGGATGAGATTGATTTGTTTTAATCCAATGGTCAAGACTGTTGTTGGTAAAAAACCAACAACTAATAATTTAATTTAGATTAAATATATTTGATAATTCAAATATAATTCAATCCTAGGATTCAAATCAATCAAATATGGAGAGATTAGCATGGAGATTACATATCCCTATGGAATAGGTAGGACGACTACCAATTTCCATGTAGGACTTGGTAGCCGTCCACCATAATCCATGGTGGAGGCAAATAATCCATGGTGGAGGCAATCTCATGCAATCTCATGAGATTGCATATCTCCATGAAAATCTCCAATATTTTCCAACAACTTTTGTTGTGATTTATTCTACAAAAATAATTCATAATTAATTTTGAGAATATTGCAATCTTACCATTGGAAATTTTGTGAATCACATTCACAGCCCAAAACTAAAAGTAATTTACAATTTCAATTAATTATACAATGTGAATCCAATTCATACCAATAATTAATTAACAATTATAAATCATAATAAGCTCTCTTTATTACATTATAAATCATATTTATAATATATTATGAATAATTGGATATTGCTATCCATATTATTCTTATCCACAATAATTAAATCACAATTAATTATATTGGATAATTATCCACATGCATTAAGATAATTAAATCACATTTAATTATCAATCTCTCAATGCTTAGATATAATTCAACTATAGAATCATTCTTGAATCCTTTCAAGAATAATGCGTTTTCTCCGCAGATACTTGGAGATAAGGACAGGACGATTGTATTGTTCCATGTATAGTGACTTGGATATTGAGATCACATCTCAAATCCATATCTCATGGACCTCCCACAGATGCTTGATTGATTCAAGGCCGTAGACCTAATCTTCTCATTGCATATGAATCTTATTTAGACCAATGTCCAATACATGGACTAAGATCAGGCCACTTCTCTACTGAGAGGAGTCACTAAAATCCAAACCTGTTTCATCACTCCCTGATGAGCGACCCGAGCAAACGAGGTAAAGGTACTAAATAGGTCGTTGCGACCTCTATCACTCAGAGTCACTCAATCAAGAAAAATATCGAACCGCGAAAGAAATCAAAGATCAAAACACGAAGCGCGGTCCTAGCTATGGGATTAACCTGGTATAGCTCCCAGGGTCGAACACAAGGAGCACGGGTTGGCCTAGGGCCTACGAAGTAGTAAAAACAATATAAAAATAAAAGAGAATGTTTTTTAGTGGTTTTTAAGAATTTTTATATTTTTTTTGGATTTTCAAAATATGAAGAAAATAAAAGAAGGCAAAATCAAGCACACTCAAGCAATTTATTTAACACACCAAAAATTAAGCAAAAATTAAAGAAAAATTGTTTTTATGTTTTTTAGGTTTTTAAGTGTTTTTGGTGAATTGTTGGTATTTTTCTAATGTATATTTTATTTTACAAAAATCAAACAGTGCTCAAAGGCCTAGGTACTGTCCAGCAAGGCTTGAAACCCAAAAATAAAATATTTATGGATCTCAACAAGCCCTGGAGGTAATTTTCCTGTAATCTAGAAAGAATAAGGAAAATTTGGGCACCTAAATTATTGTTTTTGGATTTTTATATTACTTACTATGAATTTTATGAGTTTTTAGGGGTTTTTAAATTTTTAGGGTTTTTAAGCAATGAAAAATAGCCAAAATTGGCTAGAAAATCAAACAACACACAAGAAACAGTAACTAATTTTTTTTTGGAATTTTTGAAGGTGTTTTTATATTTTTTTGGTATTTTTAAACCTAGACAGTAGCTAAAAAGGATGTTTTTGAATTTTTAAAAATACTAAATGAAATAAAAAATGTCCTCAAAAATTCTCAAAAATCCAACAACATGGCAGGAGCCATGTGTCAAATTTTCATCGAATTTGGAGGTGGTTTGATATTTATTCAAAAATCAAAAAGGGGGCATAGTGCACAGGGACGTAAGTGCAAATACCCAAAGCTCTGGGGGCCAAGGTGCAAAAATCCCAGTAAATCACGCGTGTGGCGCGTGCCTGGGGCACTCAGGGGCCTTTTGGTAATAAAAACCAAGTTCCTGGACCTTTTGGTAACTCGTACCAAAAGTCCAGGGGCTTGGATGCAAAAATCCCACTAAAATCCGCACATGCGTGAATAAAATGCTCACAGGGGCATAAATGCAATTACCAAAAAGTATTTCTTCATTCAATAACCCAACAGAACTACAGGATAAAAGACGCAAATATCCCAAACAAGCACGTGGCGACGCACGTGAGATCACATACACAAGGGTATAAATGCGAAACTAAACAAGTCCAAGGTCCACAGTGCAAATTACCCTACGTAAATAAAATAACTAAAATATTTACAGGACTAGAAATAAAAGACTCGAACTACGAGGGGGCCTAAGTAATTTACCCCTTATTATGTCGAGGGGCGGATGCGCGACGCGTGGCGGATCGAACGGCTGGATTGACGCGCCACACACCAAAGGGGAACCTCGACGCGATCCGACGACTGGAGTACGCCCACGTGGAAGATCTAACCACTGTGGCACGTTGTGGGGTTGCGAAGCAGTCCTAGCTCGGATCGGATGGCTGAGGTAAAGCCACGTGCTCGATCGGATGGCTGAGTGGGTGGTGGCTTCACCTCGCTGACTCAACGGTGGTGATCGACCCTCTGGAGATCTGATGGTCCGTGCGGCTCCGTAGATGAACGGGCGTGATGAGAACTGGAGCTCGAGGTCGATCTGACGGTCGGGGAGGATGGTGGAAGAACTGACGGCCGGCGAGCTTCGCCGACCCCCTGCGTGCACGGTAGTCCTCGTAGACCGCTCCTAAGGTGCGGAGAAGCTTCCCCTTGAAGCTCCGCACCCGATGCAATGCTCCGATGGAGGAGAGGAGCTCAAGAGAGCTCCGGCGACGTGAACAACCTGGAGCTGCTGTGCTTGGAAGCTCCGACCTCCAGATGAGGTCGATGGACCTGAAGACCTGCACAGAAAGAGAGAGGGGTCGAGGGCAAACTGCCTCGACCCGTCACAGCGGGCGGAAAGTGAACGGTGAGGCGGAGTGGAGGGTCTCCGGCGAGCGGCGGAGGGAGGAGACCCGTAACCCTGCTCCGGGACGAGCCAGGGGGAATGGAGGGGCGGAGCAGGTGGCGAGGAGTTAGACGAAGGTGGTGGGCTGGTCGGATGGTGAAATGCGTGGACGGAGACGACTGGCGGAGGCGGCGGAGCTACACTACCGGAAATGGAAAAATCTAACGCTACGCTAATCTACGACCTAACTAAGTTACCTGATGGCTGCTGTCGACTGGGCTGGAGCCAAGGAGGCTCCCGGTCGTTGCCTCAAGGGGTCGTCGAGCTCCCCGAGGCTCAGGCGCGCTCGCGGCTGCGCACGGCGGCGATTACCACCGGATCAATGGAATCCGTCCAACTCAGGCCTCGCTTCCACTCCAAAACACTCGCCTGTCACTCGGGTGGTCTGGAGGAGCTCCTTGGCGGCGAGCAGGGGTCCAGAGATAGCGTGATTAGGTCGCCGGAGACGACACTAAATAGTGTGGGAGGTCCGAGAAGGAAGAGGTCGGGCGGGCAGCACGGATCTCGGATCCTCCAAACCCACCCCGGGCGAGGATCCTAGATGATCGGAGAGCAATCGGAGCCCGGGGTTTGGGTAGATGGCGGCCGGGTTAGGCGGGTGGAAAATATTGAAATCGGGTCGGGCGCAACATATCCGGCTCTGGTGGTCCTGGGGGGAGAGTTGACCGAGGGTCAACAATCCCCCGTGGACCAATCAGAGCCCGCCATGCAATAAACTTTTATTTGATTTTTTTGGGCCTTTAAATGGCCGAATTTTCAAAAACTTAAAACACAAAATATTTTTATTTTAATTTTTCCTATTTTTTTGTGATTTTTAATTAATTTTTGGAAATAAAAATAAGGTATATACAATATAGGTCTATACATAGGTATATATACAATATATGATTTTTAATTTTGATTTTTAATTAGTTATTTTTATACATTTTTATTCCTATTTTATATTTTATTTATTTATAGGATAAAATGAGGAATAAAAGGCTATTTTTATTTTATTTTTATTAATTATATACATAGGTGAAATAAATAGATATATACATTTATATACATGGTATATGTATACAATATATTTTTGGGTTTTTAATTTTGTAATTTTTATTTTGTTTTTAATGGCTTCTAAATATATACAAAATATATACAAACATATTTTTGGATGAGGAAAATATTATTTATTTATTTACATAAAATATGTACATATGAGCCCCTATCTCCCTCTACTTGGCTTTTATGCGGTCAGGCCCATGCTGAGCCCTCCCTTGGGTTAGGTTGCTCAATATTTATTCTAAATATTTCCCTCTTTTTCTTTTTCATTTTTGCACAAAAACATGCTAATTATCTATTTTTACAAACATGCATGCTTTTGCTAACTTTTCCTATTTACACATATCTACATGCATTTGCATAGGTTTTTGTAGCTAAAATATAAGAATAAAGAGTGATGAATGGGTATTCATCACCCCCCTATACTATACTTTGCTAGTGCCTTAGCAAACACTTATTTGCAAAAGAAGTGAAAAAGAAAGAAAGAAAAAGAAAAAGAGAATGTACATGGATCAAGGTTGATTATTAAACTTGCCTTCATTAAATTGAGGTATGGAGCTCAATCAGATCTTTGGATTATTAATGTGTCGGAACCTTATTCAGACTTAAGCTTAAAACCTAACAGCCTCTAAGTTCCACTATCCTATAACCAAGACTCCTCAATGCTCCAGATCAGAACAAGTCATCAACCACAAACCCTGAAGACCATGAATCTTTTCTTGTCCTGTGAAAGTGAGGTCTAAGCTCTCCACCTCAGAAATGGAAACTTGACAACCCTCCCCAACAAGGTAACTCTATGACCTCAATCTGGCCACTCTTTCCTCGAGGAGCGGGGTATTCCCTTCTAAGTTCAAGTACAACCGGCTCAAGAAGAGGGGGAAGAAGAGAATGGGTCAAGGCCAGTGTAGCCAAGTACCCTTGGGAGCTTGACCAGTGTAGCCAAGTCTCCCTGCTGCAAGCTACAACAGGTGGATCATGAAACCAAGCTTTGCTTATTGCACTTATATACATACTCCGGTGGGATTATCATTTTCTCTCAGACCCACCACTTTTTTGGAGTTCTTTTCTTTTTGCATTTTTTTTTCGAGTGCATCTATACAACATGTACATGTGCAGCATATATACAAGGAGTTTTTCCTCTTGAGCCAGTAGACTATCCCTCTTTTGAAGCTTTATTGCAACCCACAACTCCCGTCGTTAGACTTCATGGCAGCCAGACCAAGTTGAGACGCACTTCCTTCACTAAATGAAGAAGAGAGGTTCCGCCTAGAAGTACTACCCTCATATGCTACCCCAAGCCAAGGAAGACTGCCTCCTCACCATCTCATCCGTAGAGAGCTCGGTGCATAGTGCGGTTGTCCAAGTAAAGCCATAATCTATATGAGTCATGTGTTGTTGTTAAGTGCTCTACTTAGGCTCATTGAGATGACATGTGATCATAGCCTAGTGGACTCAAAGAATTAAGTCACCATGGACCTGAAAAGCCTTAAACCTAAGCCCTATAAGGTTCCTCTTAGAAATTAAGTGGATTAAGATCTTAATCAAGCTCCATTTCTCAATTTGATTCCCGGCTTAGTTTAAATGTCAACTATCATCCAGAAAAACTATATACATATGTACAAAAAGATGCATATTTACACACTATTTTACAATCATGCAAAAATTTTTGAAAAATGTTTTGAAATCATGAATGATGATGCATGAAGTGCAAGTTTTGCAAAAAGGTATTTACACACATTTACACAAGATTTTTGCAAACTTTTGATTTTCAAAACATTTTGGAAAAATTTTGTACTATATACATAATTTTGATACAAAAATATTTACACAAGCTTTACACAAAAGATTTTTTTTTGAAATCATTTTTACAAAAATAATTTGTACAATAGCTATGCATGTGCAAATAAAAGAAGACTATGTACATGAAAATTTTTAATTTTTGTGGTTTTTAGCCATTTTTATTTATTAACACACTCACACAAAGTACGAGTTATGGCTAAAGTATATATGAAATATATACACACCCCCCTATACTTAGCTCGAACGATGTCCTCAGAGTCAAGAGCGATGAAGAAGACATAACTCGTGCTATGTATAGGGAAGTGAAAAGGAAAGCTATACAAAAGGAGAGTAAAAAGTCAAAAGGGACTCGGGTCTTCCCCCTATACTTAGGATCAAGTAATCCTAAGTATAGCAGGCTGTACACTAAGGGAAAACCGAGTGGAGAATGTACAGGGTCTACCCCCCCTATACTTAGGGTGAAATGCCCCTCAGTATAGGCAGCAAAACAGGGGTAGACAGAAACAAAAGAAATTGACGAATATCTACAAGATGGAGGGCATCACTCCCCCTATACTTAAGGTGGAGAACCTTAAGTATAGGCAACACAACAGAAGTGATGGAACAGAACGAAGAATAACCCGGTGTTTTCACCCCCCTATACTTAGGATGAGCAATATCCTAAGTATAGCAGAGATAATCCTAAGCGAGACCTGGGGTGAAAACAAGAACGGAAGAAAGAAGGATCAAAATAAGACGAAACACGTATATACAAAAGAATACAATGTTGAGGTGCCTCTCAACAAGCGCTAGATTTTACGCCCCTAGCTGGGCGCAAAGGTTAGGATAATGCAGTATCAAGGTTCAGGACGGCATCGGTAAGGCGAATGCCGTACTGTCGCCGCAGTCTCGGTGTGAGAACAACGATGAACTCAACAGTGTAAAGTATGACACCCAGGTATGCAATCAAGCGGGTGTCTGCTACCGGCCAAAGATATGGAAATAAGTGATCGGGATCCGATAGCACAAAGGAAATCATCGGCTCTGGTTCAGACTGGAGTAGAAATGTGGAGCCGAAGAAATCAAACGTGGAGAAGGATGGATCAGTCAGAGAATCCTCCACGTCAATCACCGTCTCAAAAAGATGTGGAAGGTCAGGATCAGGAGACTCTCTAAGAAGACTGATATCCGATGAATGAAATGGAAGAAGATCAGGCAGATCATCGAATATCTCCAGGATGGGCTCATCCTCGCGAGGGTCGTCGAGGTGAGACGAATCAGAATCAGAATGATCTAAGGACTCGGTTTCGTGTTCCGCCAGATCGGAAACACTCTCAGTCAGTGAAACCGAGTACTCATCGAGTGTGGCATCCTCCCGCAGATAACCCTCGGGGAGAGATGCAGGATCAGAAGTGAGAAGAAGAGGATCAGGATCTAGGTAGGCATCTGCGCTGCTATCAAGTATCCACTCAGTGCACCAGGTTGCATCATCATCTGAAGTGTAAGTCTCGGCAATCTGGAAGCAGGAGAAGGAACTCGTCAACACCGCGGAAGCTGGCAAAGTGTCTGCAGCTGATCCTCGCTCTGCGGCTATGCTGGCTGTCAGCTGGTCCTCGGGAAGTGTATCTCTCTCAACAAAGTGGAGGACCAAAGGCTCGAGGACGGGACTCTCTATGTCTGTGCTCTCAAAGTGCGGTCCCTCCTCAAGCTGTGGCTGCTGGGCCGAGTCCTGGTAACTGTCTGTATCCGAGAAGTGTCTCTGCAGGAAGGAGACTGACTCCTCCGGGACTGGAAGCTGAAGTGTCTGAATCAATGGCTGCAAAAGCTGGGGCTCCTCCGGCTCCTGGAGTATCAGAAGATCTGATATCCAAGACTCATCAACAGGGAACTCTGGGGCTGACTCGAACTCCAACTGGAAGGCCAACGGGAACTCAAGTAGACTCTGGGTCCGAACCTCTGCTATCACAGTCATCTCCTCTGTCAATGGTGCGGCATCATCCAAATCCTCGGGCTGGTGTGTAGAAACTGTCTCATCATGCAAAGTGACACACCGCACTGGTACAACATCGTCCACATGTGTTGTCCCGACCATGGCATCTCGCGAAGAAGATCTCTGTGACAATAACCTCAAGATGGTATCCAGGACGTGAATGTCGGAACTGCGGTGTGAACCGCCACATGTGGTAATCACCAGTGCTATCTGCTCTGCGGTCATCCCCCGCATGGAGATCTCTATCAAGTCTGTAAGTGGAAGTCCGTGCTTAGGGAATCTCCTCAAGAGGTCAAGAAACCTCGGCCATGCTTCGTGCAATGGCTCCAGGGGGTCAACTGAAAAATCCATGATCAAAGACCGCATAAACTCCGCTCTACGTGGGGGGAAGTATCTCTGCAAGAACTCTCGGCGTAGCTCTCCCCACGTCTCGAATGTCCTCCCCAATCGTCGGTGCCATCTCATGGCTCTGTCGTGAAGCGTAAATGGGAAGGTCCTGCTCATCAGCTCATCTGCAGTGACATCTGAATATCTCTGTGCTCTACAAAACTCCTCGAAAGCTGACAGGTGAAGATAAGGCTCCTCGTGCGCCTCTCCTGAAAATGTCGGCAGTCGCTGAATGTAATCCAACTCCAAGATGAATGGACCTAATGTAGAAGCTGACTGAGCTCCATGTGCTATCTGCTCCTCCATCCCTCCGGAATAGGATATGTCTGCTAATCTCCACTGCTCTCTCTGGTCACCAACGGAGTGCGCTCTCAACTCAGCAACAGCATCGTCCGGGTCTCGCATCTGCTCTAGCTGGTATCCTCGGACGTCTAGCACAACATGCCCAGAGTGATGAGATGAAAGGGAGGGAGGGAGCGGGAGGTTGGTCGGAGATCCATCCTCCCTAGAAGGTGGACTGGAGTGATGGTCAGAAGACGGAGAAGAAGCCGTAAGAGTCGGCTCAAAGTGAGGGGGATCCATCATCCAGGGGTAAAGGAGAAGAGAAATGAAGGGAGGTGAGGGAGGGGAACAAGATCGAAGGGATCTGGCAATCAAACAAGATGAACAAGCAAACCCCCAATTCACCTACGCACCCAGAGCTGAAGACCGAAGGGATCGGTCAATTATCTTGTCAATTTTATTTTAGATGATCATCCAGTCTATCAGAGCGATTACGTGAGGTAAATAGGTGTCCAAATCTCTCTCAACCGACTGTCCCGTACTGAAAGCCGGTAATCAGTCAAGAAAAGATCGGAGGCTCTATCCTAATGTGCGGATCACTCTCTCGCTCATCCAAACCAGACAAGGAGGGGGTTACTCTCCCCAAGACAGATTTTCAGTGAAGTGTCTTTTAGGTCAAGTATGATTAGCAGTCCCGATTTTATTGTTTTTGTTTTTAGATATTTTTCAATAAAAAGAAACGCCTAACGAATTTTTCGGTTCTCCTGATTATTAAGTCCAAAACAGGGGGGAGAAGTCGAAAAAGCCGATGCACGAGAAATCAATGATGCATGCAAAGTCAGAAATGCGTACCTGCCTCCAGCTCTCTACATGCAATATGATCCGCGCATAAAATAAAGACAGAAATAAAACTAAGCTAAATGATGCAGCGGGAAAAAGCCGAGTCCTAGACGAGCAACTTCTAGCGAAGAACCATCTAACCGGTCACCGTCCTCCAAGCCAAAGGGTCCGGTCTTGGCTCGTCCCTCCCCTGCCCGACAAATCGGGGGTAGGAGTAAGCGCTTTACAGGACGAGCTACGGCACGTAGGCTACGGAGGCTAGCGAGTCGGTTATTTTTATTATTTATTTTAAGTAGGTCCAATTACGATCTAATAGGAACGGATAAGCCTTAGGTGTGTGGATCCTACTCAGTTACGTCACAGTCACCAGAAAGTCCTAAGTCTAGGGGCTCGAGCAAAAACCACGAAAAATCCAGAAAATGACAGTAAGAAAGGAAAAAGAAATCCGCGAGAAAAGCCGCGAAAAAGCCGCAGGTCCTAATGGGTCCCCCAAGCACGCCGGTGCTCGGCGAAACAGACCCGCTACGGTAGTCAAGTCCAAACAGAAAGGCCTGTATTATTACAATTAATAATGAATGAATAAAACTATCCTAATGCCTCGCCCACTCACTCTCTCTCTCTCGCTCTCTCCTGCGGCTTCGTAGAGAAAGAAGCCGCCTCCGAACTCCGCGGCTGCACCGGCTCCTCGAAAGTCGCCTCCGCGGTCCTCGGGCCCTCGCAAGAAAGACAGAAGAGTGGTCAGACCAATAAACAATAATCAAATAATGAATGAAAATAAAAGCAAGGGTATATGTGCAAAAATGGAAATAAAATAAACACTCAATAGAAAACAAAAATAAAACAAAAAGAAACTAAATACAAAAGCCGCGAAAAGCCGCGAGCTTCGAAGAGCCGCGAAAAACCGCGAAAACAAAAACGAAAAGAAAATCAAAAATAACTACTAAGCCGTGCTCCCCGGCAACGGCGCCATTCTGATGAGCGACCCGAGCAAACGAGGTAAAGGTACTAAATAGGTCGTTGCGACCTCTATCACTCAGAGTCACTCAATCAAGAAAAATATCGAACCGCGAAAGAAATCAAAGATCAAAACACGAAGCGCGGTCCTAGCTATGGGATTAACCTGGTATAGCTCCCAGGGTCGAACACAAGGAGCACGGGTTGGCCAAGGGCCTACGAAGTAGTAAAAACAATATAAAAATAAAAGAGAATGTTTTTTAGTGGTTTTTAAGAATTTTTATATTTTTTTTGGATTTTCAAAATATGAAGAAAATAAAAGAAGGCAAAATCAAGCACACTCAAGCAATTTATTTAACACACCAAAAATTAAGCAAAAATTAAAGAAAAATTGTTTTTATGTTTTTTAGGTTTTTAAGTGTTTTTGGTGAATTTTTGGTATTTTTCTAATGTATATTTTATTTTACAAAAATCAAACAGTGCTTAAAGGCCTAGGTACTGTCTAGCAAGGCTTGAAACCCAAAAATAAAATATTTATGGATCTCAACAAGCCCTGGAGGTAATTTTCCTGTAATCTAGAAAGAATAAGGAAAATTTGGGCACCTAAATTATTGTTTTTGGATTTTTATATTATTTATTATGATTTTTATGAGTTTTTAGGGGTTTTTAAATTTTTAGGGTTTTTAAGCAATGAAAAATAGCCAAAATTGGCTAGAAAATCACACAACACACAAGAAACAGTAACTAATTTTTTTTGGAATTTTTGAAGGTGTTTTTATATTTTTTTGGTATTTTTAAACCTAGACAGTAGCTAAAAAGGATGTTTTTGAATTTTTAAAAATACTAAATGAAATCAAAAATGTCCTCAAAAATTCTCAAAAATCCAACAACATGGCAAGAGCCATATGTCAAATTTTCATCGAATTTGGAGGTGGTTTGATATTTATTCAAAAATCAAAAAGGGGGCACAGTGCACAGGGACGTAAGTGCAAATACCCAAAGCTCTGGGGGCCAAGGTGCAAAAATCCCAGCAAATCACGCGCGTGGCGCGTGCCTGGGGCACTCAGGGGCCTTTTGGTAATAAAAACCAAGTTCCTGGACCTTTTGGTAACTCGTACCAAAAGTCCAGGGGCTTGGATGCAAAAATCCCACTAAAATCCGCACATGCGTGAATAAAATGCTCACAGGGGCATAAATGCAATTACCAAAAAGTATTTCTTCATTCAATAACCCAACAGAACTACAGGATAAAAGACACAAATATCCCAAACAAGCACGTGGCGACGCACGTGAGATCACATACACAGGGGTATAAATGCGAAACTAAACAAGTCCAAGGTCCACAGTGCAAATTACCCTACGTAAATAAAATAACTAAAATATTTACAGGACTAGAAATAAAAGACTCGAACTACGAGGGGGCCTAAGTAATTTACCCCTTATTATGTCGAGGGGCGGATGCGCGACGCGTGGCGGATCGAACGGCTGGATTGACGCGCCGCACACCAAAGGGGAACCTCGACGCGATCCGACGACTGGAGTACGCCCACGTGGAAGATCTAACCGCTGTGGCACGTCGTGGGGTTGCGAAGCAGTCCTAGCTCGGATCGGATGGCTGAAGTAAAGCCACGTGCTCGATCGGATGGCTGAGTGGGTGGTGGCTTCACCTCGCTGACTCAACGGTGGTGATCGACCCTCTGGAGATCTGATGGTCCGTGCGGCTCCGTAGATGAACGGGCGTGATGAGAACTGGAGCTCGAGGCCAATCTGACGGTCGGGGAGGATGGTGGAAGAACTGACGGCCGGCGAGCTTCGCTGACCCCCTGCGTGCACGGTAGTCCTCGTAGACCGCTCCTAAGGTGCGGAGAAGCTTCCCCTTGAAGCTCCGCACCCGATGCAATGCTCCGATGGAGGAGAGGAGCTCAGGAGAGCTCCGGCGACGTGAACAACCTGGAGTTGCTGTGCTTGGAAGCTCCGACCTCCAGATGAGGTCGATGGACCTGAAGACCTGCACAGAAAGAGAGAGGGGTCGAGGGCAAACTGCCTCGACCCGTCAGAGCGGGCGGAAAGTGAACGGTGAGGCGGAGTGGAGGGTCTCCGGCGAGCGGCGGAGGGAGGAGACCCGTAACCCTGCTCCGGGACGAGCCAGGGGGAATGGAGGGGCGGAGCAGGTGGCGAGGAGTTAGACGAAGGTGGTGGGCTGGTCGGATGGTGAAATGCGTGGACGGAGACGACTGGCGGAGGCGGCGGAGCTACACTACCGGAAATGGAAAAATCTAACGCTACGCTAATCTACGGCCTAACTAAGTTACCTGATGGCTGCTGTCGACTGGGCTGGAGCCAAGGAGGCTCCCGGTCGTTGCCTCAAGGGGTCGTCGAGCTCCCCGAGGCTCAGGCGCGCTCGCGGCTGCGCACGGCGGCGATTACCACCGGATCAATGGAATCCGTCCAACTCAGGCCTCGCTTCCACTCCAAAACACTCGCCTGTCACTCGGGTGGTCTGGAGGAGCTCCTTGGCGGCGAGCAGGGGTCCAGAGATAGCGTGATTAGGTCGCCGGAGACGACACTAAATAGTGTGGGAGGTCCGAGAAGGAAGAGGTCGGGCGGGCAGCACGGATCTCGGATCCTCCAAACCCACCCCGGGCGAGGATCCTAGATGATCGGAGAGCAATCGGAGCCCGGGGTTTGGGTAGATGGCGGCCGGGTTAGGCGGGTGGAAAATATTGAAATCGGGTCGGGCGCAACATATCCGGCTCTGGTGGTCCTGGGGGGAGAGTTGTCCGAGGGTCAACAATCCCCCGTGGACCAATCAGAGCCCGCCATGCAATAAACTTTTATTTGATTTTTTTGGGCCTTTAAATGGCCGAATTTTCAAAAACTTAAAACACAAAATATTTTTATTTTAATTTTTCCTATTTTTTTGTGATTTTTAATTAATTTTTGGAAATAAAAATAAGGTATATACAATATAGGTCTATACATAGGTATATATACAATATATGATTTTTAATTTTGATTTTTAATTAGTTATTTTTATACATTTTTATTCCTATTTTATATTTTATTTATTTATAGGATAAAATGAGGAATAAAAGGCTATTTTTATTTTATTTTTATTAATTATATACATAGGTGAAATAAATAGATATATACATTTATATACATGGTATATGTATACAATATATTTTTGGGTTTTTAATTTTGTAATTTTTATTTTGTTTTTAATGGCTTCTAAATATATACAAAATATATACAAACATATTTTTGGATGAGGAAAATATTATTTATTTATTTACATAAAATATGTACATATGAGCCCCTATCTCCCTCTACTTGGCTTTTATGCGGTCAGGCCCATGCTGAGCCCTCCCTTGGGTTAGGTTGCTCAATATTTATTCTAAATATTTCCCTCTTTTTCTTTTTTATTTTTGCACAAAAACATGCTAATTATCTATTTTTACAAACATGCATGCTTTTGCTAACTTTTCCTATTTACACATATCTACATGCATTTGCATAGGTTTTTGTAGCTAAAATATAAGAATAAAGAGTGATGAATGGGTATTCATCACCCCCTATACTATACTTTGCTAGTGCCTTAGCAAACACTTATTTGCAAAAGAAGTGAAAAAGAAAGAAAGAAAAAGAAAAAGAGAATGTACATGGATCAAGGTTGATTATTAAACTTGCCTTCATTAAATTGAGGTATGGAGCTCAATCAGATCTTTGGATTATTAATGTGTCGGAACCTTATTCAGACTTAAGCTTAAAACCTAACAGCCTCTAAGTTCCACTATCCTATAACCAAGACTCCTCAATGCTCCAGATCAGAACAAGTCATCAACCACAAACCCTGAAGACCATGAATCTTTTCTTGTCCTGTGAAAGTGAGGTCTAAGCTCTCCACCTCAAAAATGAGAGATCGTATTACTCATATGTCCTTACATGCACACCAGCTCGCCGGTGTATAGACCTTGGTTAGGTCATCAACCTATTGGTCTGCCAAATGTACATACTTAGACATATAGTAACACATCTGTCTCTGGTCAGAGGATTCATGCCTATGATGTGACAGGATTCAGCATAGGTCTTTGGTTATCTCGATCTCGTTAAGTCAACCCATTGACTCAACTAATCTGACACCTCTGAATAACTATTCCCATGCAGAGGACCTGCATCAAGAGGTCGGTCAGATATCAACCAAATGAGAAAGGATTGCCATCTCCTACTCAGTCTGGAGATCATCACTTAATAATCATTTGATGGTGCTTGATGAGTCCTCTATCTAACTTCTTAGATATTCATCCAAGCACCATCCTCTATGATTAAATAACGGAATCAACAGCTGTATGATCATCAAGATGGTCATGGTACATAACCCTAATTGTACTAAGGGACCTATTATGCAAATTGGTTATTCTTCATTTCAGTTCAGAGAATGATATTCGCAACAACATTTATTGCATAATGGCTCACCGTGGGCTCGCATATCCAACAGATCTTCACCTCGATGCAACTCTAGAATGTGCTACAGAAGCTCAACATGGTGGTGTCCAAAGGTACTCGACGTCGGTGACATGGATCGTGCCTCCGCTCTTTTACACAATCCTGATCGGAGAGAGCATCCTTTGTCATCAAATTCTCTTCTCGTGGCTAGATATTTAATGGTGCGGGTGAAGGCTCTGGAATGAGTCAAAACAATGGCACGAAACAAAAGGGATTGGGAGTGAAAATAATCGAGCAAAAATCACTAGTGAGATGTGGATCAAAGGGAGAAAGAATCATGTTAAATGGACTTAGGAATTGGGCGAGAACTTTTGGAGAAGCATGCTGGTCAAGATTAGTGGTGTCGGGTTGAAGGGGGGGGTAGTTGACCCGAGTCAGCAAACAGATATGGACCAATGGGAGGTGGGCCCATATAAGACAAAATATTACAATAAATGATAAATAATTAGCAAATAAATAGAAAAATGAATTTAAATTAAAAACGGAAAATACAAAATGCATATAATTTAATAAAATAATTAATTATATTTTATAATAAATTAAATAAGTTAGTCTAAATAGATAAATAATTCAAATACAAATATTTACATGTATAAATTACATATATAGAAACTTTACACATTTTTAATGATTTATTTTTACAAATATACACATCCTTTTTATATTTATTTTTAAGGAATAACTTAAGAGATATAAATATATTTTACTTTTATAAATTAATTTAAGTGTTAAATAAGTATGCTCCCTGGGAGCATATAAGAGTATGCTCCCACCTTTTTCTCCACATTTTTTTATTTTTGAAATGAAATTAGGGAGATTTACATAGGATAATATGTGTAATATGTGTTTCAAATTCATGTAAAACAGATAATCCTATCACTTCCATCTAGAGGGGGTCAATTTCAGCAATTTTGAGATCGTTAAAATTTGACAGTCTTGGTGGAGGGGATAGAAGTTTCGAATTAAGTCAAATTTTGAATGACACCATGGTGATATATTGTGATCTAAATTCCACTAAGCTTTATATCAGAAAAATAAAAAAATATGAGGAAAAAAGGGTGGAGCATACTCATTTTCCCTTAATTTAATGGTACGAATAATTACAAGTATGTACAATATAGGGTTAATTTATCTATGTACAAGGTATAAATATTTTTTATTGGGTATTTTTGTATAAGTTTTTATTATTTTATATTTTATTTATTTACAACATATTTTAAGAGTTTTAAATACATTTTTGATTTTTTTACAAAAGTATTTACATGGGTAATTAAATAGGGCTATTTACAAGATAGATATTATTTACTTCTATAATAAGTATATTCATTTATTTTTATTTCTTTTTTGCTTTTGTTAATTTTATTTGTATTTTATATAATTATTGTAAAATATATATAGTACTTTAAAAATATAATATGTGCAAGAATATCAGGAATAAAATGAATATACAGTTGCATAGGTACATTAACACCCTAAAAGCTGACTTTTATATCTTAACTGTATTTTTATGAAATCACCTTCATTTAAAATTTATTTTATTTTAAACACAATCAAGGTAAGTTTGGTTCATTCTGAGTTCATATGAGGTAGATAATGAGCTTTGAATTCTTATTTTACAACCTTCTTCTAAGTGTTGTACCTTTTATTCTGTACATTATTCATTTTTTGAAATATTTTTATTATTTAAAGAACATTTTATGTACAAGTTTCATGAAGAAAATTTTTTTATTTGAGGGTGATTTAATGATAAATAAAATAGTAAAATATATTTACATAATGAATGATATGATTATGCACAATACGAATTTGGTTTTTTTGAGATTTTTATAAGATAATGACCCTATCTTTCATACTTTATTCCTTGTCGATTAGGTCAATAATTGACCTACTCTCAAGGCTAGGATGAGTTTGTATCTATGTACATGTATGCAACCTTTTATTCTTTATTCTTTTCTTCTTTATTCCTTTATTTTGAATTAAAATAAATGATAATGATACAATATTAACATATTTTGTTAATTTATTAAGAGATGAGAATTAGTGATATTTATATGTATTTTATAAGGGATTTGAAGCCAAAATGAATGAATAAATAAGATGGATTAACGATTTATCATAAGGACATACAATCGATTACACGCTATGCTATGTTCATTGGCGGCAACCTGGTTACCTGTTGAAGCAAGAAGAAAACTATGCCTTCTAGATCCGGTGCATAGGTTGAATACATGGTGATGGATCAAGCCACTTGCGATATTACATGGCTGGTCTCATTTCTACAGTATCTTGGACTTCTTACTAGTATTCCTGTGTCATTGTACTATAACAAGAAGTTCGCTACATACATTGCTAGCGGTCTCATGTTCCATGAGCAAACCAAGCATAATGAAGTTGATTGTCATTTTATTCGAGATGTTGTCCAGGGATTGAAGATCAATACTCCTCATATCTCTATAGATCTTCAGCTTGCAAACATGTTTACGAAGGCACTACCAAAGAAATGCATCTCTTTGTTGATTTTCAAGTTGGGCATGATTGATAGATGTGCTCCAACTTGAGTGGGAGTGATAGAATTATTTATTTGTTATGTTATTTGTTTATCTTTTTCTTGATTCTTGAAACCACTTGGGGTCTTTATGTAATTTGCCCCTTTTGAGCTCTTTAGGGTTTCTCGCTATTTAAGAATCCCTAGACCTCTTGAATAACATGTGCTATTTTTCACTCTCAACAATCTCTGCATAATCGAAAATTAGATAGAAGCTTCACAATTTCCTTGCTATCGACCTTGAGCCTTACTCAAGGAAAACAAAAAAATCCCGCATTTTACTCTAAATCATTATGTGGTTTTGTATCACATCTTATCTTTCAATCAATATACTACAACAATTGAACAAAATTATCATAGTTAGAAGAGTTGTTTTCAATAACTCGAGGGGTAGTCATCATGTTAGGACTCATGGGTAGAGGAAGTACTAGATATGTTTTCTTAGGTTCTTTTTGTGGATTTTAGCGGTAATTATGTAAATCTTGTATTTAATATTTAATGTTTATGTTGTTTTATGGTTTTAGTATACTTATGTATATGAGTATAACTACATGGTTTTATATAATTTTGTATAAATTTAAAGGTAAATTATAAAAAGGGTCCCAACTATATAGGGCCTCATTTTTCAATTGTAATAAATAGTGGCTTGGACTTTCAACTTTTTTTAATAGTAGGCCTGGTAATTTCGAGGGACCGGAGCGTCCCCCTTGGCATTCAAACCCGTATTCTTTAAGGTGTAGGCACACTGCACTACCACCAGATAACTCCTTAGGCTCCTCTACTTTCAACTTAAGGGTTTAAGAACAACATATAAGGGTTGTTGAATCTTATGGAGGCCTGCATTTGAAACAAAAATATAAGATCATGCCCTCTTTGTTACAAATGAAAAATGAGATCCGTAATTGGGAATTGAGGCATACTTGATGCCCTTTTTGCAATTTACCTTAAATTTAATATTTCTATATAATGTGATTTTTTTCTATTTAATTTTATTTGGTTTTTAAATTATTTATTTGAAAATTTTAAGTTGAAAAACAATACAAAGATTAATTCACAAAAGTTACTTTTTATTGCCAAATATAAGTATAATATTCACAAAAATTAAGTTTGAAAGTATTTTGCATTCATGATATTTTATAATTTTTTTAGTAATTTTCATGTTTACTATTTTTTTTAGTAATTGAGTTTTTGAAAATGAAGCTTATACAAGATTTTTATAACTTAAAGAATTAGGAAATAATAACTAATTTTTATGTGAATATTTTTAAGATATATTACTGAAATATCAAAACATATAGTCTTTTTTGTATTTTTCCGATAGTTGTGGATCTTTATCTTACTTTTATAAATGTCAATGTTTTTGTGATTTTAAAGTGCGTATATAATATTTTTATGATATTTTCATCTATTAAATATTTTTTTAGTTTTTTACCAAATTATTTTTTATTTGATATTTTAATCTATTTTTTATTTTAAATAAATTAATTTATGAACAATATTAAATGAAAGAATGAATCAAGGATAAACTTAACATCGTATAATTTTCTTCTATTTTTGAAGCAAAGTAAAGAGATTTAACTAATTGATATTTATAATTGACACTAAGATTGTGAATATGAATTGAAATTACATAAGCAATTTCGGAATGTATTTTTTAGGAAACATGCATGAAGCAAATTACTATTTTGAGTTATAATCTTGGTATGTATTTACACAGAAAACATGTTTTTGGTCAAGAGTTTATACTAAGTTTCTGGAGTTATCCCTCTCAAGAAAATACTGATATGATGTTCCATTGACATGAAATGATTTCTTTTGGTGAAATGGAGGAGTTACTTTAGATGGGGCTAATTGGTACCCTAAAATAAAATTGGCTTACTAAGGTAACAAATAAGCTAATTAATATTTGTTTTCATATCTTCTGATGTTGAATATTTTAACAACAAATATTTCATTGCAAATTTATCTTTTAATCTTACAATTCACAATGAATGTCATATTCATTGCTATAAATTCATATAACAACGATTATCCATTGACATTTTTCTCAAAAAAATTATATTACTCGTTGTTGATGTAGAAATGATTAGAACAAAAAATTAACGAATCATCAATGCTACATGATCAGTTGTTAACGGCATAGCAACACGGTTTTTGCTGTTAATTTAAGGAATTAAGCAATGGATAATATTTGTTGTTATACACTATATTACCGAACACAAGACAAATCATTACACAAGCCAATTTTGTTGTTATACGTTCATTACATTAAATGCATATTTAACTTTCAGAAGAAGATTAATTCCTTTGTCTAACATGCAGTCCATATAATGCGTGTCACTGTTTGGAATCAAAAATTTAATCCAGAAGATCCAACTAGGCCTTCCAAAGAAGAGACCAAAGGCTGAAGGTCCATTTCCTTCAAGATCTTACCAAGTTGGTCATTCATCGATCCAAACAGGAAAAGTAGCTTAACCACCTTTTCATATCTCTAGTCATCTTCAACTCTAATATCTTATTTCGGTTTCTCTTCTTCCAGTCACTGGAAATCGGAAACCGCGAGGTAAGTGGGAATTCAGAGATTATATATAGAATCATTTATACTTGTAGGATTACAACATCTAAGCTTCTAAACAAAAAAATCTTTCTTTGTTTTTTGCATCTTTCCTCGTAAGTCTAGGGTGCCTAAGAACAAAAAAAGAACCATCCTTCGTCATAAGCCTGTCACCAGCAACTTCCTCTTCCAATCAACGGCAACGGAAGAACCCATAACGTAATTAAACAGAGATAACTGAAGAATATTAAACGATGGTGACCAAACCTTGCACGCATACTCTATTACCCTGAACAGTGATATCATGTGCACCCTTCTCTTGCCGCATCTGTTTGTCAACTTGCACATCAAGGGACGGAACAGATGTTCTCTCTGAACTCCACGGTGGGGACGACCTGCGGGCCATTCGATCAGAGGTCCCCAACCACCAGATGTGGACTTCCTTCCATAACAACAGCATCAGATTTGTTTAATCCCCACTTTCCGATTTCATCTGTCCAATTAAGGAAGGTGCATGCTGCCACCAGAACATATACTATGTATACAAAGTGATCCATCCATTTTAATATGTTAAGTACTCGAGTAGGGTGCAACCAACCTAAGCTCTCCCCTTGGCATATGATAATGCCCAGTTGCATAGGCTTTCATCATCTGTACCAAGCAGATTAAGCAGTAGAAAGGAGGGATCGAGCGAGTCATCATCGTGACCCAAAGGGACAGGTAGGGTAGGAAAAAGATGCAAGGGAGATCCCAATGGACCGCTATGAGGCTTTTGATTTCACGTGCATGTGGTTTTATCCCTGCTGGTCAAAGTTGTGTTGTTCCTTGTCTCCCTCCTAAAGACAAAGGTCCATATATTAGATCTCTCCTGTGGTCGCAAGTCAACAAAGGCCGCTGTTGAGAGGCTGGAACTGCGTCTGTCTGTTGGGTTTGGTTCACATCACATGGATGCTGCCGACTTGCTTTGATTGCATGCAGCTCTGCTCATCTGATTTAATTAGTTGACATTTAGTGCTGATTAGCGAGCTTGTTTTGACGTTTGTCCGAACCATGGAACGATGGACCGACCGTATCTGGTGAGACGACGACAGCAGACAAATTGGATTGCGGATTCGGAATATAATAATCCGAGCAGCATTTTTAAGATCCGGTGGCGTTCTGATCGATTGTAATATATGAAAATTTTAATATCAGTCCGTTTGCATCCCTATCGTTCATGCGTATATTGTGAAGCATGGAAGTTGTTGAGCAGTAACAAACTTGAGATGTTGCAATCTCACTTCCCACGCTTCTGCGTCCCATTTATTAAACAAAACTGCATGGCGAGTAGTTTTTTTCTTCGGTTGCCAGGTTTAGCAGGCATGCATATTTGGTGGAAGCCATGGCACTTTAATTTTGATTTGATCCGTCACTTTAATTTACAGCAAGGTTGAAAGTCCTTATTCACGTCTCCAATACCATAAAGAAGATGTGATTGTTCCTTCTTTAAATTAAAGAGCAAAAATTGTTAGTTTTAACGTTGAAGCAACGTTTTGTAACAATTTACAATAAACCAAAAGCTTGGTTCCTTTTTAATAATCGCTCGTTATGAACATCTATTAAATCGTTACGTATACCTTGGAAATAATTCACCATGACAATGAGTAGAGCATGCGCATGTTTTTCTCCAAATCCACATTTCAACATAGCAAACCTCCAACTATGAATAACTGGCTCTTTGCAAATCTTACGTGCATTCCCGTCTTAATTAGGGAATATGGAAGATTTCAACTAGGTTTGTTTCATAGAGGAATTGCTTGGATGGAAGCTGAAAAACATGAAGTGGACCTATATAAGTTATAACATGACAATCATATCAATCATCGATAAAAAAACCTGTATAATCCATAAGCCCTGGAGTAAGTTTTTATGTGCGCATGAGGATTCATGTATAATTATGTGGCTTCCTGTCTATAATAGCAAAAATCTTAGATAACTTAGCTTACTTTGTGGATGAGGACTAAGGATTGGTATCACACAAAAGACGATGTCATGTTTTCCCTTTTGGTACAATACTTAGTGTTCGGTGGTACTGGATGAAACATATGGAAAGATGCATGGAATTACATTGGAGCATGACTCATTGGTGATGTGATAGATGATGTCACATCATTAATGAAAGAAAAGGGACGTCGAAGGAATTAGAAAAACAATGGACACGAAGAGTTGCTATGTAACTCAAAGAGTGACAACGAAACACAAAAAGTCCTTTTTGGTCTTCCAAGTCTAGTGCACATAAGAAAAGGTAAGGGCTCATTTTCAAAGCGAGTCTCCCATGTTAATTGAAAGAGAAGATTTAGTGAATGTTCTTGTGCTTTTATGTGCCCGTGCTCGTGTGCAGTCTTATGTGCTTGAGTGAAATAATGGATGCACTGATGTGCACCCCCACACAAACGGAAGATTAGTTAGTTCAAGAGGAGATGTTGCACTAGTGAAAGAGTTCCAAAAGTTTATGTAGGATATTAACCCTAAAACAATTAGTACCAGACTCATGCAAGACATAGAATATGATGTCCGTTAGTAATTGTATGCTACCTCGGAGAGTTTTGTAGTGGAGATCTATAATATCTACCTAGGGAACACATGCCAATCAATTGGCTCGTTTGGAGGACAGCATGGGGGTGGAGATTTTAATCATTGTGAGCATGAGAACCTGCATGATTGACATCTTGCATTTCATTGCAAATAAGATAACGAAGCTTAGTGCAATGATGCATGAGTTCCACGATAATATCTTTCTCCTTAAAAGGGGCATGGCAAAAATTGTCAGTTCTAATGAAACACAAAGTCCAAGGATCTTAGAAACCAAGTTCTTAGAAACTCAAAGTTTAAAGGACTTGAAGAACTTCTTATGGGATATGGCGTGTACTTCAGATCTGCTAAGATCCTTGAGACAGAGAAGGTGGCCCTAGCAACATTGTAATGCTCCGACTATGCCAAGATATGGTGCTGGAGTCATGCATCCAAGAAAGGAAATCATGCCATCTTTACATGAGAATAGTCTATGAAGGAGTTGAAGGACTAGTTATTACCCACTTGCAAAATTTGGGTAGCTCGAAGGTACTTAGAGGATGAAGCAAATGGGGATTGTTTGGAAGAATATTCAGATCTGTCAATCGATGTATCGACCGCTCTCACGGTACTCAATACATCACCAATCAATCAAATCAACAATCAATCCATAATCTATGATAAATCAATGAAAATTTTGCGGGGTGAAATTTATTATACCTTGTAAATAAACATGTACAACAAACAAGTGCAGGGGTCGAACCACTAAGAGCTATAATGACATGTATTTATTGTTAATTAATGAAAATTAAACAATAAATATTTTTGTACTTTTTTGTTTTTTTTTATTTTTGTGTGGTTTTAATTATATTTAAATATTTTTATAGATTTTTAATGTTTATATTTTTGTTTTTAAATTTTTATTTTCTTTTCATATTTTTCTAATTTTTAATTTCTTTTTGTTTTTAAAATATATTAAGTGTGTGTATATATATATATATATCAAATACTATATATAATACATATGATATATATACAAGAAATATATAAAAATACAAAAGGGTAAATTACAATTTGGGTCCCCATCTATGGGTCCGATCCCAGAATGGGTCCTCAACTTTAAATTGTAACGATTCGGGTCCCATAACCATTTAGGAAATAGAAATTTTGAGGTTGATGACAAATATGCCCTTGTTGGGAAGGGAATGAGGGTTGGGTTCCAACTTTTAAACAAGGGCATACTCGTCATTAGCCCCTAAAAGATCCGTACATTAATGGCCATGGGACCCGAATCATTACAATTTAAAGATCATGACCCATTATGGGATCTGATCCATAGATGGGGACCCAAATTGTAATTTACCCAATACAAAATACAAATAAGTACAATCCTTTTATTTTTTATAGGTTTTAAATATATTTAAGGTATTTATAAATAATAATTATTATAACTATGTATAAGTAAAATATAAGTATGTATAGTAGATATAGGTTTTATATTTTTAAATATAACTATTGAAATTCGAAATTTATAAAATAAAATATTTTGTGTTTTTTATTTTTTCCTATTTTCGTGAATTTTCTTATAATTGTATCTAATTGTTAGGTATTTCTAATTGATTAAATATACAAAAATAGGAAATATAATAATAGACTGGATTGTTTTGGGATTTATAAATAGATAAAATTTCAAAAAAGCCCACATCTATTTTAATTTATAGTATAATATATATATATATATATAATTATATTGTAGAAAACTATTTTATTATTTTATAGAATTTTTGCAAATTTTTATAGGTTTGGAAGGGTTTTTTATTTTTTTTAATTTTTCCTTTTTTTATTTTTTTGCATATTGGTTATATTTATATTATATAGTAATATATATATACTTTTTTTGAAAGTTTTAGATAAGGTTTTATATTTTTTGTATTTTTAACGTTAAACATGGAATAAATAGCTCCTAAATGATTTTTAATAAATGGAAAAAGAAAGTAAATGCTAAAATAAAAATATGGCGTGAACAAGCATGCTATGAAGCATTTACTATAAGTTTTCCATGATTTTACAATCACATAAGTTATTCAAATAAAAATAAAATGATAAATTAAGTTACATTGCTAGTGAGGGTATATCTACAATAATAAATAAAGTCAGGGGTCTGCAAGCAAAAATACCCGAAAGTTAATGCTTATTTACAAATTTTAGGTACTAAATGCAAATAATTAAACCTAGAAGGGGTCAGCTACAATTTACCCACATCATGGGGGTTGCCACGTGCGGTGAGCTGGCACTGGACCTACATGCAATATTCAAAACATATAGGGATCCACATAAATTTTACATAAAATATTAAATGTACTTAAATATTTACAGGACTTAATTGAAAATACAAAAAGTGTAGGGGTTCATATGCAAGTACCCCTATTTAAAGTAGCTGGATCATGCCCTTGTGCGTGTGCCACGTGGAAGATCGACGATGGGAGGACTTCGCTTCGACATAGATCGAAAGGCTGAGATTAGAACTGGAGTAGGGCCCCGATCGGACGGCTAAGGAGGTTGGTGGAAGAACGGGGAAGAAGGTCTTCTTCCCTGACATTGGGTCGACTAGATCTTCTTACTCTGACCACCAATCATCTTATCGACGGTTGCTAAGTTTTCTTGGAACCTTGTCGCACCTGCAAGAGGATTCAAAGGGGTCCAGGGTCCATGGGAGGGACCTTGGAGCTTCAAACCACCTGGAGGTCTATTGTATGCTTCTACTGCTGCTCCAGGTGGCTACAGGGCTCTTGCTCATGCAAAAAAAGTCTCTCGTGGTCGAAAGGAAGATGCTCGACCTGGACATGAGGCTTGTAGCAGAAGAGAGTGAAGGCGATGAAATGGTCCGGCGAAGGTGGAGGAGGAGAATCTCGAAGGCTCAAATCATTGTAGGATTTGGGGTGAAAACGAAGGGGGACGGTGGAGTCAGGTGAGGAGGATCAAAGATGGAGCAAAATGGGGGTCGAAGATAGTTGAGACACATCGAATTTTGAGCTAGAGCAGAAAACTGAAGACTAATTAACAAAACCAATGTTACCTCTAAGCTATTGGAATGAAAAGCATTAAAGAAAGCCTAATCTAATAAGTCGTACCTGTGGGAGATAGGGAACAGATGAAGCTCACCGGAGCTTCTCTGAGTAAGCCTGGATCTCTTCAAACTAAGCCTTGTCCACACCGTGAAGGAAGGGAGCGACATCTACTGTCACCACGGGCTCAACCAAGGAATCCTTTTGGGGTTTTGGAAGAGGACTGGCTTCGAGATGAGATGGTGTGGAGGGCAACGGGGGTTAGTGAAGGCTATGGAGTGGGAGAGGGTTAGGGATGATCATGCGACATGTTAGTGGGTGTCTCGATGGAGGAGCGTGGAGGTGGTGTGGAGAAATAGAGGAAGTTGGGGTGCTCGTGAGTCTGACACAACATCTGGCTGAGGAGAGGACAGTTGACATGGGGTCAACAATAGGCACCTATGGTTGGTCCACGTGGACCAACCAGAAAAATATGAAAGGAAATTCTCTTATAAAATAGATAGAAAATAATAATGATTTATTTAATTTTTGGTCAAAATATGAAAATATTTGCAATTTTATGTAGTATTTTATTATAATTTTATTTATATTTACAAGTTAATTTATTACATATTAATATTTACATTTATAAGTACATGTATTTATATATGTATTTAACATTTTTATTTTTATTTTTTATTGTATATTTTATTATTTTTATACATAATTTCTATATTTATAACTTATTTAAATACATATTTTCGTATTTTCACTTTATTTTTTCTAAATTTATTTATTTACTTAAGTAAATGTGTATATATATTACATAGGTATAGGTATAGTTTACTTATATATTAAAGTACATTATTTATTATAATGTATTTTTAATGGTTTATTTTGTTTTTATTACGTACATATATTTCAAATAATATGTACAAGTACATAAAAATATAGGAATGCTAAAAATATAAAGAATTGAATATATTGAATATTATATACATGTCTATTCCACAGTGAGGGCCCAAAGCCAACTTTTGCATCTTAACTCCAAATCAAATGAAACTACCTTCATTTAGTAAATATATTAATTTTATGAACAATAAAGATGAGTTTGGTAAATTTTGAGTTAGTATGGAGAAGATACATGTTTATAAAATTTTCTTTGCAGCTTTTTATGATGTATGTCCCGGACAAAATGTGCATTATTTTGAATGAAATAAATTTTGTATTTTTCTTTGTATTTTTATGTACATTTTTTATAAAATAGGTTTTTACTATTTAAGGTATAAAAATAATACAATAAAATGGGTCCTAAACTGCAATTATTGATGAATACAAATTAGGGTTTTTGTGTGGTTTTATGCAAAATTGATTTGCCCTATCTCCCTCTAATTTATTCCTTGTTGACCAAGTCATCACGATGACTAGGTCTCGGGGTATAGGGTCACTCAGTGTCTTTGACACTTCATTCTTTTTATTTTCTTCTCTTTGCTCTTTTATTTCAGAATTGAATATTATATTTTATACAATATTTTATGTGAATTATTGAGTGTTATTTTGTACAAATTAATGTTATATACATGCATTTAGCTAGGGTATTAAGACCAAAATAAAAGAATATGGTGATGAAATAAAGAAAATATCAAGTGGAAGTATTAGCAAAATGCAAAAAATAAAGGAACAAAATTGCATGGGAATCAAAAATAAAATGAACATAGAGTAGATTTTGGTCATGAAGGTGATCGTATGGACGAGGATGGTTGTTTCCTCCTCATCAAAGGGTGGTTATGCAAGTTGTTACCCAGCAAAAGATTTAAGAGTGTGATTTAGGATGACAGCTTTGGCACCATTTGTAGAGCATGATAGAGCATGCAAAAGGGTTGGCATGCTTGAGTGATGATTAGCAAAGACGAAGGTCAATTAATAGTTCAAATGGAAATTGCATGGGTGCTTGGAAATATAGTGAATATGCCATGATAAATATGTGTATGTAGATGATTGGGGGGATGTTTCTTCTATATTTGGACTTTATACCGATATCCAACATCAACGGATGCGAAAGAAGGTGCACATGCAATACGTGTTTTATGGACACCAGAACTAGGCCATGCACGAGGAGCAGTCACTGAAAGTTTCACATACATAACAAAGAAGAGAATCATGCTCTGTAGGATTTGAACCTACGACATCGCATTTTGGAGGCTCGCGTTCTACTGAACTGAACTAAGAGCACTTTATTTTTTATGATAGAAAACACAATTGTAAAGGAAAAGATTCTTTCTTGAAAAATATGTTTTGAATGAAAGATTATCGCTAATTTCAATTAACCTATTTGAGAGTGCTAATATTCTTACAATCGTATGATAATGATTGTAGGACCCTCGATAATTCTTTTAAGTTTAACAATTGAAAGAGTTATCATGATGAGGAAACAACCATCATCATTATCACATGATATTTGCTAACTCAATGAGTGACTACGAAACACAAAAAAGTCCTTGCAATGATGCCTTGGTCTTCCAGGTCTAGTGCACATAAGAAGGGCTAAGGGATCATTTTCAAAGCGAGTCTTCCATATTAATTGAAAAAAAAAGAGATTTAGTGAATGTTCTTGTGCTTTCATGTGCTTGTACTCATGTGTAGTCTTGTATGCTTGAGTGAAATAATCGACGCACTGATGCACACTCCCTCACAAAGGGAAGACTAGTTAGTTCAAGAGGAGATATTGCACTAATGCAAGAATTCCAAAAGTTTGTGTAGGATATTCACCCTAAAACAATTAGTATTAGAGTTGTGCAAGACATAGAATATGATGTCGTCAGTGATTGTATAATACCTTGGAGAGTTTTATAGTGGAGATTGATAAATCTTCATTTCATCACCTTTATTCTTTCATTTTGGCGTTAAATGCCTAGCTAAATACATGTATATAGCATTAATTTGAGAAAAATAACATTAAATATTAACATAAAACACTGTATAAAATACTGTACAAAATACTGCATTTGATTCAAAAATAAAAGAATAAAGGACAGAAAAGAAAAAGAATGAAGTGTCAAAGATACTAAGTGACCCTAGACCCCAAGACCAGTCATCATGATGACTTGATCTGCAAGGAATAAAGTAGGGGGAGATAGGGCAACCAATTGTATAGAAAACACAACCTAAAAACCCTAATTTTATAGCCCAATACTTGCATCTTGGGACTTATTTTCTTTTCTTATTTTTACACCTAAAATAAAAAACCCCTCAACATGAATATCGTATGTAAAAATACAAAGAAAAATATAAAATTTATTTCATTGAAAAATAATGCAGAGTGTGCCTGGGATACACATATATAAAAAAAGCGCAAAGAAAACTTTATAGACTCCATACAAACTCAAAATTCACCAAACTCGCCTTTATTGTTCATAAAATTAAATTGTCTATTTAATGAAGGTGGTTTCATTCAATTTAGATTTAAGAGCAAAAGTTGATTTTTGGGCCCTCATTGTGTAGTATACCTATATAAAATATTCATTATATTTATTCTTTTTAGTTTTAAGTTTCATATATTTGTATATATTTGTAAATATTGTTCAAAACACATATAAATACTAAAATCAAAATAAAACTATAAAAAATATATTAAAATAAATAAAATTATTTAATATATAGGTAAGGTATACCTATAATACACATATATAATATACATGCTTAATTATTTAAGTACATAGATCATCCCATAAAAATATAATAAAAATATATAAATATATTTCAATAGGTTATAAATATAGAAATTATGTATATAAAAAAATAAAATATAAAATAAAAATATAAAATAAAATAATTAAATACAAGTATATATACATATCAATGCATATAAATAGTAACATGTAATAAATTAACTTGTAAAAATAAATAAAAATATCCATATAATAGTACATAAAATAAGATCCATATTTGGTGTTTTGACTTTTAATTAATAAAACCATCTACTATTTATTTTTGATTTAATTGGTATTTTACGTATTCTTTTTCCTGATTGGTCCACGTAAACCAATCAGGACTCTTCGACAGTTGACCTCCAGTCAACTGTCCTATCTTTAGCTCTAACTTCTATCAGAAGTCACGAGCCCCCCTTCTTCTCCACATTTCCACTCCACCTCTATGCCCCCATCTCCATCGAGCAGCTCACCTTCCTTCCGCCCTACCTTTCCTCTCCTTCTTCACCCATGCTCTAGACTCCACCAACTCTGTTCCTCCCTCACGTAAACTCTCCACCTTTTTGATCGGAACCCTTGTCTATAAAATCCGACCCTAACTTCCTTCTCCATTTTGATCATGAATCCCCGTAACCCAATAGGAGTTAACCCTCATTGATCCCTAGTGATAATAGACGATCTGAGGTCCTTGAAGGCGAGGAAAAGAGGATGAATCCGATGATCCAAGTGCTTCCGGGTCTCTTGGAGGTGCTTCGCTTCTACTCCCTGAAGACTCATGTACGAGCTTCCTTTTTCTCAGTTCTAGGTTAGAATTACTCATAGGTTTAGCTTTTGCATTTCGATTTCAGTATTTAGTCATTAATTTAAGGTAAAATCAAAATCCCTCTTTGACCTAGATCTTGATATCCAGGCCAAAATCACCTTATCTCTGCAAGTGTTCCGCCCCGGTTTCACTCCCATTTTGCTCCTTATCACTGTCTTCATCTTCCACCTTAGAAAATCAACCCAGATCATACTCAGATCTTGTGAATCGAGCTCTGCCTTCCACCTTCTACAAAGAGCTCTCCGCCCTCCTCCATTTTACTTGCATACAGCTTCACCATTGGCTAGGAGTTTTCCTCTCGAGCCCACAACTCATCTGTTGTAGGTAGCATGAACAAAGGCATTCCTGAGGGACAAATCAAAGCTCAAATAGATGCCCTCGATCGCGAGGAAGCACCAGATATCCAGGTCCCCATCGATAGGACCTAGAGCTAATTGAGCACTACCTGCTGATGTAGAAGGGCTCCAGGAAGGAGTTGATCCCATCAGGAGAGAAGGATGTCGCTGGAGGCCAGAGATATTGAAGATTGGAGCTTACCAAGAATGTTATTCTTGGTTTTCTTCCTCAGCCCCTCCAAATAGTCAGATTCGAGCCCCATATTATGAAGTGAACTAGTACGCAGGCCCGACCGTCCGATCGAGTCAAGTAAAGCATGTGGCACAACCTCCGCCCTCCGATCCGCACCATTTTAGGGGGGTGATTGCATCACATACCCCCTCCTTTTTGTATTTATAAAATAGTCCTGTAAATATTAATTTCAGTTCAAACTTTTATGTAAAAATTACATGGACCCCTAGCATTTGTTGAATATTCTACTTAGGTCTAGTTCCAACTCAGCTCACATGACCCCGCACGTGATTTAGCCATTTTGCAAGGGACCCCCCTTCGGGTTCGTTAATTTTATTTTAATATATAAATTTGTATATCAGTGTAAACTTTTGGGGATAATTGCATGTGAACCAATACATTTAATTTTTATTGCAAATATACCCTTGCCAGGTCTTGTATTTATTTTTTTATTTATTTGCATTTCCATTTTGTTTAAATAGCTACCATGTTTAGAAAATTATAAAAAATATACGAAGGTGCTTCATATTATGGTTGTTCACGATGCCATTTTATTTTAGCATTTTCATACATTTTTTCATTTACAAAAGGAGCAATTTATTCCTTGTTTAGATATAAAAATAAAAAATATAAAATCACTTCTAAAAAATACAAAAAAGTATATGTTATATATTACTATATAATATAACTCCAGACCAAAAATCACCCTAAAAATTGAAAAATGCTTCTAACCCAAAAAAATAGCAAAAGTTTTATAAAAATAAAAAAGTTTTTTGTTGTATATTTTACTTATATAATAAAGTATATATAAAAAATACTTTTGAGAAGTTTTGCACTTATATTCTCTTTAGATATCAAAACAAATCGGCCTATTTATTAACTCCCTATTTTGAATATTTCAAACTTTAAAATATCTAAAAATTACCAAAAAAATCACAAAAATAGAGAAAATATAAAAAATGCAAAAGTATTTTATTTTATAATTTTAAGTATTTATAGTTATATTTATAAATATAAAATCATATATTGTCTATATTAACATATTATTGCTTATATACTTATTATAATTAATAATAATATTATAGAATACCTATAAATATATT
Source organism: Ottelia alismoides (assembly GCA_037367405.1). Taxonomy (NCBI): domain Eukaryota; kingdom Viridiplantae; phylum Streptophyta; class Magnoliopsida; order Alismatales; family Hydrocharitaceae; genus Ottelia; species Ottelia alismoides. The sequence continues at coordinate 482,715 of JAZKJV010005514.1, read as the reverse complement.
TAATACCTTTTAAAAATAAAAAGGGCTATACCTGTATATATTTACAGTATTTTAATATATATTATATATATTACTTATATTATACATATTATTATATGTAGTTATATATACTTGTTATAGATTCTAAATTGAAAAAAGAAATTAAAAATCAGAAATATATAAAAAGAAAATAAAAAATGTAAAATTAGGAACATAAAAATAAAAAAATATTTATAAATTAAATATAATTTAAAATCCATAAAAATTTAAAACCCCAAAACACTTAAATATTTATTATTTCTTTGTCGACACAAAATAACCTATCCTCGTAGCTCTCTGTGGGTTGACACTCTACACTTATTCACTAAACACATATTTTGTAGAGTTAAAATAAAAATAAATTTTGACTCAAACATTTTCATAGATTTATCTTAGATTGTGGATTGATTGTTGTCTTAGTTGATTGATCCTGATTCAAGTACCATGAGAGCATCTGACACAACGATTGTCATATCCGACTTGTCGGACATCGCAGGCCCTCCAAGACCAGATGTTAGGATCCTCTGAGCAGTCGACCAAACAAAGATCTATACTAACTACCTTGGGAACACATGCCGATCAATTGGCTTGTTTGGAGGTCGACATGGAGGTGGATATTTTAATCATTGTGAGCATGAGAACTCGCATGGCTAACATCTTGCAAGTCCTCGCAAATAAGATAAAGGATCTTGATGTAATGATGCATGAGTTTCAAGATAAATCTTGCTCCTTAAAAGGGACATGGCAAAAATTGCCAGTTCTAATGAGATACGAAGTCCAAAGATCTTAGAACCCAAGTTCTTCTTAGAAACTCAAAGTTCAAAGGACTTGAAGAACTTCTTATGGGACATGGCATGTACTTCAGAGCTGCTAAGATCCTTGAGATAGGGACGATGACCCTAGCAACAATGTACTTCTCTGACTATGCCAAGATATGGTGCTAGAGTCATGCATCCAAAAAAGGAAGTCATGCCATCTTTAAATGATACGAGTTTATAAAGGAGTTGAAGGACCAGCTATTACCGACTTGCACAGATTGGGTAGCTCAAAGGCACTTGGAGGTTGAAGCAAATGGGGACTGTTTGAAAGAACATCAAGTATTTCTCCAAGCTATGGTGGTAGAGTTGCACATCGAAGGGAAGAAGGCATGTCGACTCCACTTGGGACGAGGTGGTAAAGGATCTCAAGGAGCTATTCCTACCCACCAACATGGCCTAGGTAGCTTATGAGGCATTTGAGAGGATGGGGTTCATGGGAACTATTAAGAGTATGTCAGGAAGTTCTCTTTACTATTACTAAGCATCACATGCATATTTAAAGAAGATAAGCTCTTTAGCTTCATCGTATGACAAAGCTAAGGAGGCTAGGAATCAAGGACCCATGAGAAACCATCATCATGATTAATGGACTTATCCACTATAAAACTTCAATCTATCTTTGATAAGAGATATGGAAGCTGAAGGAAAGGCTAGGGGAAATAGAAAGGGAAAGTTAAAGAAGTTTGAGATGTTTGAGATACGTGAGGAAGATGCAAATCTTGTCAAGAGAGCAAAACAATATAGGAGAGTTGTTTTTTCATAGGGGATGGAGCACATCAAACTCGTGGATACACAAAATGAGAGGAGGTGAACTCCATGCAAGGGGAACTACGAGGAGACTCACATGATGAAACACGAGATGTTATGCAAAATCTAATTATGACCGCTTCATTTAGATGAGGAAATAAAGGATGAGTGTCAAGATTTAAATTATGTTTACCCCTTCACGGTAAGGTATACAAGACTACTTTCTCGTCCATGACCAACGCATGTATGATGCACAATTTCGTCTATAGCTGATAGTTTAGGAGCTGGGAAGTTCGTAATGAGAGGAACCAATACTACATCAAGTTTGCTAACATTCTGTCTTTCTGGACTCAATGCATGATAAACAATAATGTGCAACTTGGTGAATGGAGAGCAAATGTATGCTTGATCATGGAACCACTAGTTGACTTCTAAGTCGCCATAGTGGTCAAATTGTTAGAGGAAAAAAGATATGTGATTACTTATCTGGAAGGAGTCTTCTTTGATGCGAGCGATCCCCTATTTTGTTAGGATAATCAAGATGAAGGGACAAATCTTCAGCACATTCATGAATTGGGAGGTCAAGTACTTAGCGATAGTACATGTCACGTCTTGTGCCTAAGCTGGGGCCATTATTGAGGATTACTAGCACAAGCAACTTCTTGAGCTTTTGGATCCAATTAGGCTCCTTAACCACAACCTAAACTGCTTAAGCCCAAGTTGTCTAGTAGTCCTCCTCATAAACTATTTATAATCCACTATCACATTTTATGATTACTAGATATGGGACTATCTTTGGAGTGCTACAATCTCTCCCACTTATATCCACAATATGCCCATTGTGCAATTGCCCATCACTTATTCTCAATAATAGTGGTTGAATGCACACTCTTGGATAGTCCTTTCCTCCAATCTCTTTGCTAGGGGTACTAAACCTCGTGGGTAGCCTTTTCCACTATTAGACGGAATCTGTTGTGGTACTAATGTAACGTCCCGAGCCTAGGATGGGGCATCGAGGATTACTAGCTCACTTAACTTGTTAGTCTTTGTCCCAAATGGATCCTTTGACCACACTCCAAAATGCTTAAGGCCAAATTGTCTAGTAGTAATCCTCACCACTTATAATCCACTATTACACTTTGTGATTACTAGATGTCAGATTATGTTTAGTTTCTACACTACATGTCAAATAAAATGGTCAACGGAGATATCCATGTCCCATGGTAGTGGAGACCATGTTTGGATAGTTTAAGAACATGATGCCCAAGGAGCCATAGAAAATTCCTCTAAATTACGACGTCGATAATTCTATTGAACTGCTTCCAAGGAGGGCGACAATTACACTTACATCGGATAAGATGACACCTACACATCTTGAAAAGTTCAGGGAAAACTATAGAAACTAAAAAAAACTAGTTTTTTATGACTTGGTTTTTGTTTCAAATAAAGAAAGACAAGAGTTTGCATATGTATGGGTATTATCATGTACAAAATAAGGTGATGATGAAAATGTGTACTATCTCAAATATTAAAGATCTTTTTTTAGCATTTAGGTAAGGAAAGGTTTTCCAAAGATGGATCTCACATTAATTTTTAGGAATTATTGTGCACTAAATGAATGTGCCTCGTTCGTTGTAGGTGGGTAATCATATTCAATCAAGAAATAACCACTTAATTATTTAATCAATTTTAATCAAAATAGTTTTATGTTTATTTAGCCTAGACAAGCCCCAGGGTCGAACTCAAGGAGGCAAAGGAAAAACCTAGATTAATGTCTATCAACTTTTATACATGGTTTTTGAGGTGGATCTTTTGATATTTTTAATGCAATTTTTGAATGCAATTGAAATGTGGCCAATTTTAAGTACTAGAAAATTAATATCGATCAAATGATGCCCAAAAATTACAAAACTTGGCTGAGATGTGAATAATGATGAAATGAATGCACTTTAAATTTTTTTTGGAATTTTTTGATGTAGTATGAATATTTTATGAATTTAATGCAAACAAGGTAAATTACAATACTTAATTATAATAAATATTAAATCACTTTATTTTCAGGAAATAAATTATACAACATATATGAATAAGTGAAATATCATAGAAAAATCCTAAAAATATTGAGTCTAACCAATTAAAAATCAATTATAAAAATACACAAAATGATTTTTATAGAACAACATATGTATGTAAATGCAATTATTTTTAGGCAAAATGTGAAATACAACTAATATACTATCTGTGATTTTTTAGGATTTTTTTGAGCAATGGTTAATCAAATATGAATTTTAGATAACATAATGGGTAAAAACAACTAAATTCCACTATAATAATTATTGTTAAATAACCACATAATATAAAAATATCAAGCACATGCCCCAATATGTAGCATTATTTAAAGAACAAAATGATATTTTTTAATAATAAAATAATGCAAAAATAATGTTCAAAATAAAGGGAGAATACAGGGGTCTCAGTACAAATTACAATAATTAAATAAAATAGAAAATTCAGAGGAAGGACCTGAATGTAATTACATATCCCCGGAAGGGGGCTTCTGCAAAAATTCCCAAACAGTCACGTGCAAAGCACGTGACCCCTGAGTGGTTGGGGATCTTTCTGCGAGGGCGGCGAAAACCTGAGGGGCACTTTGCAAAGATTCCCCAACGCACGTGACGTGCACGTCATGGGCGCTTTGGGCCTCGTGCCCGACAGACGAGCGTGACTGACATGGCAGATGCGTCTCTTGGAGCGGGCTTCACGGCGGAGAGAGGAGAAAGGCTGAGCGACCCCAGTCCGGGGATGGCAAAGGAAGGCAGAGGCGTCTCTGGCGGTGCTGATGAAGGCGGTGGTTGGCAACTAGTGAAGCTCCTGGATGAGGAGTTCCAAGGATGACAGAGATGAGGGCGATGAAGATGGTCCGCGAGTCGAAGATGAATATCTAGTGGTCGATAAAGGAGAGGTAGCATGGTGGAGTGGCGGAGGTCGTTGCTGGTGATCGAAGGCAACGTAGGCTCGACGGTCGACTAGAGCAGAGCAGCCTTGCTTGTGATTTGCGATTCGCTGCGACAAGACGGAGTGTCTTGGATCTCGCTGCTTTGAGGAGGCGACGTTGTCACCGTCGAGCTCCTGCTCAGTTGTGAATTGGCAAATGGAAAGAACGGAGGGGTAGCACTACTCTTATAGTGGACAAGAGGGGTCATAGGCAATCGATTTGGAAGAAGAGATCAGGATGGGATCTACGGATCGAGGGATTGATTGGGAGATTGGAGGAGGCAACCAATATGGAAGGCGATCGGGGAGATGGCGACCGAGTTCGAGGGGAGCATATTAGGTAGTGGTCAATGATTGATGGCCACCGGGAAGAGAAGGTTGGGGAGATCGATGCGGGGAGGCGGCGGTCGCCTGAGAGAAAATTGGGGGAAGAAGTCTTCTGATCGTTCGAGATCAGACAATCGATAGAGTGATACGTGTCATTTAATTAGATTTTATATATTTTTCAATAATTTTTAGTTTTTTATAAATAATAAAAGAAATATAAATGCGGAAAATGAATGATACATGGTGGCTCCAAGAGTTGCCACATGTCAGCTCTAAAAAATTTGAAAAAATAAAAGAAAGAAAAATTGAAAGGAAATAGCAAATGATCTCGGATAAAAAAAATTTTTCACAAAAGTTACTAATCTCGATGAGATCTACAACTTTCATGAATGGATGGACATTGAAATAGGTTATTTGTACAAAGTGGTATTTTCGGGGGTTCTTTATGTACATAGAAAACCATGATTTTGGTTTGTAACTTTTTTTCATTTTTTAAATAAGATAAAAATCAGGAATAAATACAATAAAACAAGGACAATTATTTATACATTAATCTATTTTTTTCAAGTTTTTAATAATAAAGAAAATAAAGGAATAAAATAAAGTACGAAAAAAATGACTTTTGTACAGACTATTAGTGAACACTAAGACTCTGTCAATTTCTTTGATTTTGCTTTTATTCTGGATTTTAAATTTTATGTATTTTAATAAAACTTTTGTCAAATAAAATAAATGAAAAAGGAATAAAATAAAAAAAGTTAAATATATACATAAAATAATAGGCCAAAACGGGTAAAATACACAATGTAGAAAAGAGGCCCAAAATAACTTTCACATATGAGCTCCGATTCACTTGAGCTGGTCTTGTTTTGAAGATAATTGAATGTACATTAGTTCAAAAGTGCGGAGGATCAAATAAGACATTTTATGAGGAAGATATCAGTGTTTTCGTCTGGCAGATATGAAATTAAGGTTTGGGTTTATTTCTTAATTATTTTAATTAGTGATTTTTTGTATTTTTTCTTTAATCTTTATTAGTATTATGTACACAATGGAGGTGGTTTTAAGTGATTTGGAGTTAGCCTGAATTAATTAAAAATCTGAAAATGTAGCTTATTTTCAGGTCATTTGGGCCGAGATTTGTGGCTTCTTATTTTTATGCAATTATGAATGATAAAATGCAATTATTATTTATACATGCATGAATGCTAATTATGCAAGATAATTGATAAAGTATGGATGAATTTTTGGGAACTAAGCATAATTAATCACTTTTAAAGTGATGAATCACAAATTCATTGACTCCCTATACTTAAACCATGCTCATCCCCGAGCATTTACAAAATGAAATGAGGCGAAATGAGATCGTGTTCCATAACAAGAAGATGAGCAAAAGGTGAAAATGGAGCTAGACCAGAACTTTGGATTATAGTTTAGTGGAACTCTTGTGAGAATTAGGATTTGAAAATCAATAGCCTCCAAGTTCTATACATCATTTGTTACAGTTTCGGCTCGGAAGTCATCTTAGATCAATCCTCTTCCCAAAGCATATCCCATGAAAAGTGAACAATTGACTCATGTGTGTGAAATATTTCAGCTCTTCCCATCAAGAATGTCGGACTACCACGCAAACCTCTCATCCATTACTCGTCCTCAAGGAGTCAGGTATTTCCTTATAAAATCTGCCATGTTGTGTTCACAATCGAAAAGGTAGAGAAAATAAAAGGGGAAAAGAACTGGAGGGTGACCAGTGTAGTCATCTCTCTTTGTGAAGTCGGCTTGTTTAACAAAGTCTCCACTAAGATATGCATGTTCTCTTGAAGCTTGGACCCTTTTGGTAAAATATTTATTTGATAGTTGGCTTCTTTTTGTTTGGATTTTTGGTAGCTCTGTGTGGATATTGTTGTGCCCCTGTGGATATGGAATATTTCTTTACGCACATGTTTTGGGATCTTAGAAAAAATTGTTCCCAGCATTCCATCCCTTATCCGAAGCTTTATTTCAACCCGTACTCCTGTCTTTAGATGTCCATGCTACCAAAAAAGAGACCCACACAATCTTCCAACACCCCATCTGAGTTGAGCTAAATGCATAGTGCGAGAGAACATATTAATTCCCTATTCAAGATTCCTACCCAGAATGAGACGATCAGGTTAGAGACTAAGCATCAAATTCTGCACATTGTCATGTGGAACTCAAAAAATTAAGTCAAAGACCTGAAGCTTCAAAAATCATCTTTCTCGGTGAAGTTCCTCTAAAAATTAGGTGGATTAAGGTCAAGTCAGGACCACTCTCGATTTCTGCACATAACTTGGTTCAGAACCCAAGGGCTTTTCACCAATGCATATGCATGTAATGCTGGATGAAGTGCAAATGTATGGAATGCAGATAATTTTTCTATTCTCTCTTTTTATGCAATTTTTTTGAGATTTTTAAATGCATTTTTATTTTTTATGCAAAAATGAATAAGAAGCCAATTTTCAAAACTTTAGTTACACACACAATTGGACACAGACAAAGTTAATTGCATTTTTCGTGTCTCTCCCTCTCTCTTTAACAAGTTAGTTACCTACCCTGTAAATAAAATATAGACCTACACAAAAGTACGAGCTATGGATATTATATATATACAAAGTATATACACACCCCCTATACTTAGCGAGTGTTATGTCCTCAGAGCACAAGAAGCATGGAGAAGACATAGCTTGGGCTAAGTGTAAGAGAGTGAAAAAGAAAAAGAAAAATCAGCCCGCCCCCTATATTTAGGTTGAGGACAGTCTAAGTAAAGAAGAAGATCGAAAATGAGGCGATAGAGAGAAGAGGAAGATGAGGAGAGTCTTGATAGATGGCATCGGTCCCCCCAATACTTAGGCCTGAGCTTAAGTAGAGGAAGAAGATGCACAAGGGAATCAATGGAGTTAGTAGGGGAGGGTGTTGATTATTAAGGAGGTTTCCGACATATCTTTTTGTGAGCTTGTGGCGGGAGGTCATAACGATTGGAATAAGATGAAGCAGACGAGTCCCACTTATAATCAGTGTTATCCTCAAAAGAATCATGCTAGAGAGAGTTTTGATAGGAAGAAGATGAAGCATATGAATAAGGTGATTCCCAGCTGATGAATCCACGATTCATTATCTTTATTATTTTATTTTAGCATCATTTCCTTAGTCAAACACCTGTAAATACATATTAATTTCATGAAATTGCCATTTTACATGCATTTGTTAAATATGCATTTTAACACTTTTTATACTCAAATAAAAGAATAAAGAAGAAAAGAAAAAGGAAATAAAAATAAAGGATGTATTTATGAATTAAATGCAGACTGATCCGAACCCCGAGAGAAGGTCAAGACTTGACCAGATCGATCAGGAATAAAGTAGGGGGAGATAGGGTCTTTAATTTAAAAATCCAAAAATAATTTGAAAATTTTTCCCGGTATATTTGTACAAAACTTATATTATTTTATTTGTATATAAATTGACCTAAATTAAATATTTTTATAAACAAAAGTTGTAGATAAAAATGTGTTGTAAATAGTAAAAATAATTACAAAATAAAATAATGTACAGATTACAAATAATCACACTCAGAAAAAAATGTAAAGCAGTAATTGAAATACCAATTCTGTCTCCATACGAACTCAAATTAATTCAAACTCACTTACATTGTACTCTAAATTAAATTATCTTTCAAATGGATATGGTTTTATAATTTTTGGAGTTACAGATGAAAAGTCAATATTATGGGGTTTGTGCAGTTTTACCACTTACTTATTGTATATTTATTTCTATTTATTTTTATAAATAATATACATAATTGTAAATATTCTCTCCATTATTAAAAATTACAAAATTAAAAAAAATAAAAAAGTTAATTTTTTTAAAAATTATTTCCTTATTTGTATATGTGTATATTGTACTATATGTATATAATACTTGTACAAAAATAATTTTTTTACATAAAAATAACCAAAAAATTAAATATCTAACATTATTAATTAAATTAATTTAGTTACAAAATTTTTATTTAATTATTTAATTTATTCATTTATTTGATTTGAAAACATACCTTGTATATAAAGATATGATTCCATGCCTTAAATAGCCACCATTAAGGTGGTTAATTGATTTTTATAAATTATTTATTTATTTTTTATTTAAATCTGAATTTTGTTTTAATTAATTAATTTAATTATTTATTTATTTAATTAACCAATAAAAACATTCCTCATTTCCATATACTTTCTTTTTTGATTTTTTTCTTTTCTTTTTATTGGGCTCCTTCTCCCTCATTTGTTCTTTATCAATCTTTTGTGGAGAGGAGCCCGATCTCTGAGAGCTTCATGTTGCAGAAGGGTGCCCAGCCTCCAAACCGTCTGGTGATAGCGATTCGTTCCACGTCGAGTCCATCACGGTGTATCCGATACCGAGGTGAGATCCAATTTGTTTTCCTTTGTCATTTGAGATTTAATTTTTTGCGTCATTGTCATGATTAATTTTAGATCTTAAAAATATCCATCTGACATTTGTCATCTGATCCGAATCCGATTTTTCATCTCACATAAAAATCCCTATATTTTCTTATTTTACCTCACACGGTCACTCACCTCCGACCACGTACGGTGGTCGGAGATCCGCATCTATCTCCTGCTTCGCCAAGATCCACAACCGTTCACACATCCTATTTTGTTTATAAATAAATAAAATAAATGAATAATACACATAGTTGTTTTTATTTCTAACATTTGTTTTGCAGGAAAAATAAAAAAATAAAATAAATATAAAAAAATATTTTTTGTTTATAGTTTCTGTTTAAATTCAAAAAAATATAAAAAAAATTATATATTTATGTTTACAATTTTCAAAAAAAATAAATAAAATAAAATAAGTAAAAAAAATTCTCTGTAGCAGCTCCGTGCGAGCCCGCGCCGCACGCTTGGGAGCCCCGCGAAGCCGCCTTACTACGAGGCCATCCCCATCGACCTCTGTCTCCGTCGTCGCCTGATCTCCCTCTAGCTACGGCGATGCTCGCGGACTACGCGTCCACCCGCCGTCTACGTGATCCGACCGCTACCGAGTGTAGCCAACGTTGCTCCCGTCCAGGTTCGCCATGTCATCCTGCCATCGCAGCCACGTCACCCAGCAGCTGCGCCTAGCCGCGACCCAATCGTGCGCACGCGCGGACCACCGCGCCCCCCCCCACCACCATGCATGGAGTAAACCTCCGCGACCGTCATCTGTTCGGGAACCACCTCCGCCCTTCGTCTGCGTATACACCTCCGCACGCGACCCTCCACCAACAAAGACCGTCGCCCGTTTGTCGCGTGTGGGGAGAAAGAGAGGGAGGGCGGCGGCGGCCCCCTTGTTCCCTTTTTTTGGAAGAAATATCAGAGAACGAACCTTAGAGGGGGGATTAAAACATTAGTAAAATTACAATTCAGCCCCTGGAAATTTCAATAATTGCAAAAGATCCCTACCTCCTGAGTAACACGTGCGCAACACACCTTATTTGGGTAAATTGCATTTCTCGCCCCGCATTTATTTTCTGTTATTTTATGGTACAAAAACTCTAAATAATTGCAAATAAGTCACTGTATTCCAGACTTGATTTTGCATGTTTATTAGATGGGAATAAATGTTTTTATGATTTTGAAAATTCTAGAAAAATCAAGTTAAACTCCTGCTATGCCCCAGATCATTGTATAATTTTTTCATGGCATTTTATCTTTATTTTATATTTAAAAAACCAAAAATTGTGTTATTTTCTCTGTCTGAACTTTGGAAAATCATAAATTTTCGAATTTTGCTCTAAAATTCCAAAAAAATTAGATTAGGTGTATTTTACTGTCTTTTATTTTCTATCCAATTTTCGTATATTAATCATTTGTAAAAACCAAAAATTGCAAGACTAAAAATATTAGAAAAATGTAGAAAATTCCAGAAAAATCGAAAAATAGCGATTTCAGTTCCTGTGTGTAGATATTTGTGTATTTTTTTGTATAAAAATCATTCCAGGAGTTTTGGGTTCTCAAATTAATTTTAAGGTGCAAAATACTCTTGGTTGTGCATTGTTTACCTTTTTGTCATTGTTTGCTTTTTATAAAATCACAAAAATATCAGAAAAACTTGGAAAAAATACCAAAAATATTTTAAAAACTGTAAAACCTAAAAGTATATTTTCTATATTTTTCTAAGCATTTTTGAATATTTTAAAAAATATAAAAAGAGTGTGTGTGCATATAGTGACTTGTGCCATATTTGAAAATTTAAAAAAATTGAAAATAAAAAAACACACTAAAAATTCATTTTATTTTATTTTGAAACTTGACTACTGAGTTTTCTAATCATGCTCCTTGTGTTCGACCCTGGTCGCTATACCAGGTAAATTGAATAGCAAAAACCACTTACATTGCATTTCTTGATTTTCTCTTAAGTGGTTTATACGTATTTTTCTCGTTGACTGAAGCGATTGGTTGAGAACAATGACATTGCATATTTTTCCATCTTAACCCATCGATTCTCGTGTCATCTGAATGGCGTCGTTATCAGGGAGCTGATGAAAGGAAATTTGCCGAGGTCGTGTCTTTCCACAAGGCGGATCGACAGTCGCAGAGTTGACCTCAGACAGACTCCCAAATCGATCAACAATTAACCCACAATAAAAGTATGCAATGAATATCCAAAAATGTGGAGTTAAAATTTATTATAAATCTACATGCAAATGTGTATAGGTGTAAGTACAGGTAGAGCTCGAACACTGGGAGGCGAATGGTTGTATGTGAGGTATAATTATTCAATCCCTTGTTCATGTCCAATTATTGTTTTTGTGGGTTTTTGGTTTTTACATTTTTTATATTATTTTTTTTATAATTTTTATTTTGTTTTTATATATTATATTTTTTTATTTTCTTTTTATATTTTTAATTATATAATATATATAGATATAAACATAAAGAGATATATATACATATAAGAGGAGAGTGAGAGAAGTATATATAGATAGCCATATATATAGATATAAATGCTTAAAATGGATAGATATAATATTTTTTTTAATATTTTTTTAATTTTTTGTTAGTTTTCTGGAATATTTCTAATTTTTATGTATTTTTAATTTCAAAAATGTCCCTAATATAGGACTAATTAAATAATCAAATTAAACTTGGGTTTTAAAAATATAAAATAAACTCCAAAATTACCCAAATCAATTTTAATACAATAATAATAATATATAGAAAATTATAAAAGAGAAAAATGTATTTTTGGTATTTTTAAGTATTTTTCTATTTTTTTGTTGGATTTTGGAGCTTTCTGATTTTTTTGTTTTTCTATTTCATATTTTTATGGTTTTTCAATTTCTGGACTCAATATGGATATAAATATACCATATATATTTTTTTTGTAATTTTTCAAAAACATTTTATAATTTTTTTTGTATTTTCTAATTTAAACAGTACAAAAAGGGGTTCTTTTTCATTTCTAATAATTAGGAAAAATGCAAAAAATGCGAAATAAAATATGGGAGTGTAAGAACATCACATGAAACATCTATCCTGATTTTTCTGAATTTTTAGGAGCACCATAGGTATTTTTAATAAATAGATAAAAGAAATAAAAATCAAACAGCCTGGCAGGGGCATTTTTGAAAATAAAATACTTCCAGGGGCATCAGTGCAAAAATTCCAATAGAAATAAACATTTATTTAAACTTTTAGAACTATTTTACAATTTACAAAACCCGCCAGGGTTAAAGTGCAAATTTCACGCGCCTCACGTGGGACTGCACGTGAGGCGCTGAAGGACCAAAATATAATTTCAAGAAAGATCAGGGGGCCTTCTGCAAAACTTACATTTATTTTACAATGTGCTAATTTATTTACGAAATTAAATACTAAATACAAAAAAGGCAGGGGTTATATGTGAAAATTACCCCCAACAGGCGCGCGGACGGACGGCTTGATCTCGCTCACTTGCCACGCGTCGCCCATCCTGCGGCAGATACCGATTCGCCGATGAACGCACGAGATTAGATCTCGTGGATGAATCTACGGTGAAGGCATCGTTCCATCGGACGGCTGAGCTTCGAACTGGGGAGCCTCGGTAAATCGAACGGCTTAGGGGACTACTGGAAGAACTCGGAAGAAGGTCGACTGAGGCGACCTTTGATCGGTCAGTGTGTGCTCCTCCGGGCAGCTCGCTCGCTGCAGAACATCTCTAAACCTTCCTGATGCTCCCCCGCACCTGCTGAAGGCTTTGTTGAGGCACCTGGAGCTCCCCTGATTTCAGGCGAGGTTGATGAAGATTGCGAGCCCCAGGTACCTGCTCTTCGTGATGAATCGAGCCTAGACGGATCTCCTGGCGCTCCGGGGCCTGCACAATAATTGACAGCACAAAAAGAGGGCTCCGGGGGCCTTTTTGGTGGTGGAATGGACGAAAGGGGGCTCGGGCAGAGATCTCAGGCGAAGGGCGGAGATGGGAGATCTGATCTCCGGATCTAGTAGGGATCCGGGTGGGATGAAAGGCCTGGGGCGTAGGGAAATGGAAGGGTAAGGAGATGGAAGTGAGAAGGTGGTCGGAACACGGCGGGGGTACTGTGAATGAGTTCGCCGGAGCGTACCTCCGACGAACTACGGGTAACCAACCCTACGCTAATTCTAACAACTAAACGCTAATTAAAATACAGAAATGAAATGCAGGAATGAAATCTAACTAAGAAATGTAAAAGGCGCAGCTCTTATACCTGAAGAAACTCCAGGGAGCAGGACGGCTGCCGGAGCGCTGCCATGGGCGCATCTCCCTCCTCTGCGAACCTCCTCGACCTTCAGGGGACCTCCTGCTATCACCAGGATACACGCTGGACCGAAGGTGAGGGTTATAGGGCTTAGGAAATGGCCAAAAAAGCTCGGACGAAGGAGATGGGGTTATTTATAAACAAGGTTGGGCGCCCTTATTGACCGGCTAAAATCAAGGAATCGGTGGTATGTACAAGCGTTCTAAGTAGACAGCGATGATCATGATTCATCTGGGAGAAAAATCCGTGAAGAGATCGTTGGTGATGGAGCGACCAATCGAGCGGGAAAAATGCCAGAAATCAAGGGACTAGACGGGTCTGACGGGAGTCAGAGGCGCAGGGGAGAGTTGACCGGAGGTCAACACTCCCTGGCCCCTGATTGGTCCACGTCAGGACAAACTTGACCCATTTATTACACATATTAAATGATTTAATTCGAATTTACTTATAAAATAAAAAATGTTTATAAATTGATGTAGTATTTATTTATGATTTTTATTTATTTTTTTGAAGTATTTTATTACGAATTTATTTTAATAGTGTATTTATAAGTATATTTATGTATATTTATTTTTATTTTGTTTATTTTATTTTATTATTTTATTTTCTTATTTTATAAATTTATAACTTATTTTGGTGAGTATAAATATATTTTTTTTAATTTTTATGAGTTTATTTATATTTTTAAATAAATAAGTATATTTGTATGTAGGTATACTTATAGGTATTTTACCTATATATTATATACATTTTATTTATTTAATGAATTTTATTTGTTTTTATTTTGGATTTGTATTTTTAATAAGTTATGTATAATATATACATTATTATAAAAAATATATGAATAAGGAATAAAAGAATTAAATCCCCTTTTATTTATGTACATTCTTGACATAGGTATTTTGCCTATGTATTACATAAGCTTATTTTATTTTACAAATTCTTTTTAGTTTTCTTTTAATTTCAATATGTACATGTATTATATACATTATTTACAAAATTCTAAAAATATAATTTTGTGGAAATAATAAATATTGAATAAAGTGAATATTTTAATCAGTACTATATACAAGGTGGGCCAAAAACCTAACTTCTACAGATGAACTCCAAAAATTATGAAACCAATTTTATTAAATAGTTCATGGAAGGCTATATACAATTAAAGGTGAGTTTGGGTGATTTGGAGTTTTTATTTGCAAGATATGGGTCTGTGAAGTTGAGATTTTGGCTTTTTATTCTGGGTATAAAATGCACACTGTATGTTATTTTTGTACAAACTAAATTTTGTATTTTTATTTACATTATTATATATAACTTTTATGTACAAAGTTTCTTTATTTGATGATTAAATAATTATGTACAAAATAGGTGTCAAAAATGCATAAATAAATGAATAAATAAATGAGGTATTTATTGTATTATTGGCCCTTATCTCCCCCTACTTTATTCCTTGTCGACCAATTCCATGCTGGCCTTGGTCTCGGGGTTCGGGTCATAAAATATTTCCAATATTTTATTCCTTTTTCTTTTCTTCTCTTTATTCTATAATTTTGGCATTAAAAACCTTATTTAATGCACAATTAATACAATGAATCATGGATGCTATTATATACAGATTAATGCTATTTACATGCATTTGCTGGGGTTTTTAAGGCCAAAATGATAGAATAAAGGTGATGAAATGGAGATTCATCACCCCCCTATACTTGCCTTTGCTAGTCCCTAGCAAACACTTATGCAATAAGTACAAAAAGAACAAAGAATAAGAAGAAAAGAAAAAGAAAAAATCAAGAATGTAAAGAATAAATTGAATTGATAATGACTATTAAACTTATCTGTACAAAATCAAAGTTTGGAGCTCAGGTTAGACCTTGATGTGAAAATGTATGTGGAACCTGGTAGGGAACCAAATTTAAAACACAACAGCCTTCGAGAGTCACAGAACTTGGTTCAAATCTCCTCAATAGCCAGGTCAGAACTAGCCTACATCATACGCAAACCCTTATGATATGAAGCTGACTTGTACGTGTAAGTGATAGTGGCTCTCCCCAACTGAAATGACAAAGAGACTGACTTCTCCAGAATGACAACCCAATGATTCCCTAATCCAACAGCTCTTTTCTCGAGGAGCGGGGTATTCCCTTCTAAGTTCAAGTGTCATCCAACTCAAGAGGAGGAGGTAGAGAAAAGAATGGACGGTAGCCAGTGTAGCTACCTATCCTGGGATGCAAGACCAGTGTAGTCAAGTCATCCAGCTGCAGGCTCACATGGTATAACTTTGATGCTCAAGCTTGCTTATTTTCTATACAACATATATACATACTCCGGCAGGCACTTTATTTTATTTTCAAGCCTGTCCACTTTTTTTTCAACATACTATATATAGCAGCATTTACATAAGGAGTTTTTCCTCTTGAGTCAGAAGACTATCCCTCTTTTGAAGCTTTATTGCAACCCACACCCTCCTGTCGTTAGACCTCATGGCTACTGGATCAGGTTGGGGTGCACTTCCCTCCCTAGACGAGGACGAATGTTTCCATCCTTGTGCGTCTCAGACTGGCAAATCCAACCCCCTCACCACTCCAACTGAGTTGAGCCAAGTGAAAGGTGCAAGTGTCCAAGTTAGGTCACGGTCGACAAGAGTCATACGTGTGTTTCGACAAGTTCTAGTTAGTCCACTAAGGTGACTTGAACCTAGCCATGATTTCTCAAAGAATTAAGTCTGAATAGACCTGAAGTACCTTAAACCTAGTTCCCATAAGGTTCCAGTGCAGTTAGGTGCGGTAAGGTCCAACCAAGCTCCAATCTTCGACTTTATTGGACTAGTTCAATCCTCAAGCTCAATCAAAGAATATGAATGCTATGCAAATGCTAAATATGCAAAGAATAATGCAATTTTTCAAAGAATTTGAAACAAAGAAGAAAAAAATTTACACAAAGAATTTTTGCAAAATAAAACAATTTTGGCACTTAAAGTAACATATATACATCTATTTACACGGGCGCGTTTCTTTATTTACAGAGAATTCAGGATTTACAATATAGTTTTTTATTTATAGGTATATATGTACACTTATTAAAGAATTTTATTTATTAATAATTTTTTATTATTTATTATTATATATATATTTTTTTATTATTTTTTATTTATTAGATGTATCTATTCCTCAAACTTATTTGACACAAATATTTCACACAATTTTTGAAAACTATAGTCCAAAATAATTTTTACAAATATTTTTACAAACATGTACACACATTTGAAAATCATTTTGCAAAGGTTTTTCCAAACAGTATATATAGATTTTCAAAATATTTTTGCAACCATTTTTCAAACCATTTGCAAATCATTTTTCAAACATTTTATTCCACATAAAGAAAATAAAATTTTACAAACCACACATTTTTACAAAGGTTGAAAACATGTAACAAAATGTTTTCAAAATAGTTTTCAATAAATGTGCACAAAGATTTTCAAACTATTTTTCAAACATTTTGCAAAAAATATTTTCACCTGATTTATTAATCAGTAAATACAAAAAGAATTTGAGGAATAATCACATCTTTTTATTAAGGGTTTTTAACGAATTTAAAGAATGATTAGCCATATTTATTAAGAGAATATGAAAGTACGAGTTATGGCTAAAGTATATACATAGTATATACGACCCCCCTATACTTAGCTTGAGCTATGTCCTCATAGATCGGAAAAGAAAAAATGAAGGCATGACTCGTACTGAGTATAGACAAGTCTCAAAAATATACACGTAAGAGATGAACGAATGTGAAATTGACCGTCCCCCCTATACTTAGGATCAAGTAATCCTAAGTATAGCAGACTATACACAAAGCACGGAGGGTCAAGGGTGGGAATGAATAGATCAAAGAATTAGCCAATCCGGGTTGCACCCCCCTATACTTAGGACAAAGTACGTCCTAAGTACAGAATACTGACACAAAGGGACGTCACCTTTTATTTAGGTACAGAAGATAGAAAAGGTAAAGAAGAAAAGAAGAAAAGAAGAGAAGAGAGATATATACAGATAGATGAAACGATCGTGGAGAATATACGCATCACTCCCCCTATACTTAGGGTGAGATATCCCTAAGTATAGGCAACAACAGGAGTGATGAAACTGAACGACGAAAGAACAACACGATGTGTACCCCCTATACTTAGGACCAGGTACGTCCTAAGTGTAGACACAAAGATATGGCAATAGATCTGGAGCACACATAACATACGGGAGAAATAATGCACAAGGTACACATATATACAAGTGGTGAAGAATTGGTGAAGTATAGGACGGTATCTGACAAGTGAATACCGTACTCTCATCGTCTTCTCCTTGTGAGAACGAGGACGCGGTCAGAAGGAGAAAAGACACCCGGATATACAGTCAGGTGGGTGTCGGCTACCGGGGATAAGAGGTCGAAAGGTTGGATATCGGGTCCGGTAGCATGAAGCAGATGATGGGCTCATATGGTCAACATGAGGGAACGGAGCCGATACCGTAAGACCGGGAGAAAGAAAGAGCAGTACAAACTCCTCCGGTCAATCAGAGTCTCAGTAAGATATGGAAAGGTAAGGATCAAGAGACATCATAGTATTCGGTGGTCATGAGGTCGGAAGGTCACAGGAGACACATCGGATACCGCAGGACATGGCTCAACCCTGCGAGGGTCGTTAAGGTGAGCATGTTCAAAGGAGCCAGAGATCATACCAATCAGAAGACTTGGTCCAGTGATCCGCAGATCGGATACACAATCAGAGGGGGGACCAAGTACATATGGCAAAAGACTCGGCTTCGTTCTCCCACAAACAGGAGACACCAGAAATGAAGTCGAGTACCTAGAAAATGCTGTACTCTCCCGCAGATAACCCTCGGGGAGTAGTACATGGTAGTCAATAAATAATCAGAATAGTAGCTCACCCTTGCGAGGGTCGTCAAGGTGAGCGGGCTCAAAGGAGCATGATCCATCAGACGGATCATAGAAACGGTCTCGGTAGGCGACATATCGGCTACCAACAGAAGAGACCGACAAATCAAGAAAGTGTGGCAGCGTCCCGCAGATAACCCTTAGGGAACGTGCTGCCAGCTAGGCATGATAATTAGCAGATATCAGAAGCTCAACCTGGCGAGGACCGTCAAGGAGAGCAGACTCAAAGGAGTATAATCAGATGGGTCCCATGATCCACAGATTGGGTAGGCAACTCAAGACGGGACCAAAAATCATATATATCAGACGACTCGATTCCGTGCTCGCAGATCGGAGACACAATCAACAGTAGGAACCGAGCGTAAAGAGAGTGTCACAGTCTCTCGCAGATAGTCCTCAGAGAGCACTGTGAGCTAGGCAAGGAATAGTCAGAATGTGTCTCTACCTTGCGAGGGTCGTCAAGGAGAGCGAAAGGCTCGAAGGAGCTGGATCCATCAGACGGACCCACAGAATGGTCTCAGTAGTCGAAAATTCAGCTACCAGCAGAAGAGACCAGGGGGCTAAAATGTGTCATAGCCTCTTGCAGATAACCCTCAGAGAGCTATGAACTAGGCAGTGAATAATCAGAAAAATGGAGCTCTGCCTTGCGAGGACCGTCAAGGGGAGCAGTCTCAGAGGAGTCAAGTATATTGGCCTCGTGTACTGATAGGTCGGGTACACAATCACCGGGGGAGGCCAATCAAGCATATCATCTGACTCGATTTCGGGTCCCATCACAATGGCGACCCAAGCAGTGAATGAAACCGCATTCCTAGAAATTATCGCATTCTCCCGTAGATAGTCCTCGGGGAGTAATGCGAGCTAGATCAATGTAGGTCATGGGAATGCTGGCAAGTCATCTCAGGTCCTCAAAAGCAATAAATCGTTCAATCATGTGGAGGGCATAAGATCATGCAAGGGAGCAAATAATCATGTCATTCACCAAACATCCCTTGGGTCAATCCAGTCAGCTGAGATGGCACAAAAAATAGTCAGGATTCCTCTAAGTGCCAGGGTGGATCAAAGAGTCAGGAGATCAAGGAAGGTTTAATCAGGAATATGAGAGATCATGCAGGATCCGCACACCTTTTATCAGGAAGTCCAAATCAGAATATTCAGTCAATCCTCAAAAATCAAGATAGGTGGAACCTCGAGATAGATAGATCAATCAATAGTCATGAAATCATCACCAAGTCATCGCATCATATCACATCCTCAATCCGGTGTGCGAGAACTAAAATTCCCCAATAATGCATCACACCTATGCTCTATGCATCAGCAAAATCCTCAAGAAGCCATGATGCATGTATCAAAGACAAATCCATCACATCAATCTCAGCATCCTCAACATCATGGGCCCCGGGTAAAGGGAGAGGTGATACGGGGAACACAAGGAGGGTGGATACGAAGGGTAACACAATGGAGTGGAGAAGCTGATTGAGCGTGCGTGCCAATATCATGGGGAATAGAAAGGTGATACAGAGGGAACGAGGAGGGCGGGCAAGAAGCTCAAGACATAGATAAAATTGGGTGTTCCACACAGGGCGGGGACACCGTCAACATGGTGGTCTGAAGAACAGACTCTCTTCAAACCTGAGAAGATGAGGATGATACAGAGAATACGAGAAAAGTGATGAAGAAGAAGGAAACAAAGGATTTGGTGAAGAATAATTGAGCTCAAGCGCCAATATCATGACTCGATGCAAAATGAAGAGATATATGTATAAGAGAGGTAGAGAGACTCAAAGATGAAAAATGCATGACTCACATAGACGGGACTGACTACTCTCATGATGAATGAAAAACACAACAGACTCCAAGTCACAATCAATACACAAGGCAAACCCCTCGATTCACCTACTCAACACAGTGAAGACCGTCAGGTGACGGTCATTTATCTTTTCGATTTTAGAGTGAGGTGAAAATCACAAAGTTGTACAAACACTTAGGAGGCTTGATAGGATTTGGGCTCTACTCCTTAGTGTGTATGTGAGCACTTAAAACACATCCAATGAGGGGGTTGCTCTCCCCAAGACAAGGAATCCATTACGTTTTATTTCTAGGTCCAATAGAGTTAACAGTCCGGATTTTATTTAGGTTATCACTTTTTTTGGGTATTTTCAATGCACGTGCCTATCGAGGTTCCAATTTCCATTAAGCATCCTAAGTTGGCAAAAACAGAGGGAGAAGATCGGAAAAGCCATGCAAGTCGGAAAACGATGATGCATGCCAAGTAAGAAGACTTACAGTGCCTCCCAGCTCTCCATGCGGGATGCATAACAGAATTTGAAACCTATGCTATATGCAAACGCAAATCGAAGAAATCGCCCTAGGTACAGAAATTGCTATTATCGTAAAGCACCACAAGTCGCTCATTCATCTTTAGCCTCAAAAAGTCCGGTCTTGGCTCACCCCTCCTCTGCTCAACACACTTGATTTTAGGAGAAAGCGCTTTGCGGGGCTCACTGTGGCACAAAGGGTAAGAGATAAATGAACGGTTGTTTAGAGTTTGATCTAAGTCCAAAGCGAACTATAGGTACATGCAAATATATATTAGGGTGTTTGGACCTAACTCTACGAGCAAGCAACTCCTAAGCTAAGGCTCATTCACACAAAATAATAAAAATAAAATAAAATAAAGAAACGGAAAAGCGTCAAAATCATCGAGGCCCCCAAGGGAACAATCCCTCGGGCAATGGACCTCGGGAGTCGAAGTGTACCTGTGAGAGTCCTGTATTATTACAAAATTCAAGTGTCACTCTCTCACATAAATATACATATTAAAATAAATTAAAATGCATAAAAATAAAGACTGTCTTCAAAAATTCTCCGTCTGTTGTCCTTGATGCTCTCTTGTTGGCTGGCATAGAAGAGCCAACTACGCCCCGCTTGGGTGCACTGTCCTCCTAGGAGGTCCTCCTTCGCTTGGCGGTCCCTCGCATCAAAGACAAAGAAAGGAGATGGTTAAAACAGTCCATCAATAATCTCAATAAAAACAAATAAAGGAATGAATCATGGACATGAACAAAGAATTAAATAGATGAAATAAAAACCACGCAAAATTCATACAAAATCCGTTGCCTCCCCGGCAACAGCGCCATTTGATGAAAGGGAATTTGCCGAGGTCGTGTCTTTCCACAAGGCGGATCGACAGTCGCTGAGTTGACCTCATACAGACTCCCAAATCGATCAACAATTAACCCACAATAAAAGTATGCAATGAATATCCAAAAATGTGGAGCTAAAATTTATTATAACTCTACATGCAAATGTGTATAGGTGTAAGTACAGGTAGAGGTCGAACACTGGGAGGCGAATGGTTGTATGTGAGGTATAATTATTCAATCCCTTGTTCATGTCCAATTATTGTTTTTGTGGGTTTTTGGTTTTTACATTTTTTATATTATTTTTTTATAAATTTTATTTTGTTTTTATATTTTTATATTTTCTTTTTATATTTTTAATTATATAATATATATAGATATAAACATAAAGAGATATATATACATATAAGAGGAGAGAGAGAGAAGTAATATAATATATAGATAGCCATATATATAGATATAAATGCTGAAAATAGATAGATATAATACTTTGTAATATTTTTTTAATTTTTTGTTAGTTTTCTGGAATATTTCTAATTTTTATGTATTTTTAATTTCAAAAATGTCCCTAATATAGGACTAATTAAATAATCGAATTAAACTTGGGTTTTAAAAATATAAAATAAACTCCAAAATTACCCAAATCAATTTTAATACATTAATAATAATATATAGAAAATTATAAAAGAGAAAAATGTATTTTTGGTATTTTTTAAGGAATTTTCTATTTTTTGTTGGATTTTGGAGCTTTCTGATTTTTTTGTTATTCTTTTTCATATTTTTAGGGTTTTTTAATTTCTGGACTCAATATAAATATAAATATACCATATATATTTTTTTGTAATTTTTCAAAAACATTTTATAATTTTTTTTTTGTATTTTCTAATTTAAACAATACAAAAAGGGCTTCTTTTTCATTTCTAATAATAAGGAAAAATGCGAAAAATGCGAAATAAAATATGGGAGTGTAAGAACATCACATGAAACATCTATCCTGATTTTTTTGAATTTTGAGGAGCACCATAGGTATTTTTAATAAATAGATAAAAGAAACCAAAATCAAACAGCCTAGCAGGGGCATTTTTGCAAATAAAATACTTCCAGGGGCATCAGTGCAAAAATCCCAATAGATATAAACATTTATTTAAACTTTTAGAACTATTTTTGCAATTTACAAAACCCGCCAGGGTTAAAGTGCAAATTTCACGCGCCTCACGTGAGGCGATGAAGGACCAAAATATAATTTCAAGAAAGATCAGGGGGCCTTCTGCAAAACTTACATTTATTTTACAACATGCTAATTTATTTACAAAATTAAATACTAAATACAAAAAAGGCGGGGGTTATATGTGAAAATTACCCCCAACAGGCGCGCGGACGGACGGCTTGATCTCGCTCACTTGCCACGCGTCGCCCATCCAGCGGCAGATACCGATTCGCCGATGAACGCACGAGATTAGATCTCGTGGATGAGATCTACGGTGAAGGCGTCGTTCCATCGGACGGTTGAGCTTCGAACTAGGGAGCCTCGGTAAATCGAACGGCTCAGGGGACTACTGGAAGAACTCGGAAGAAGGTTGCCTGAGGTGACCTTTGATCGGTCAGTGTGTGCTCCTCCGGGCATCTCCCTCACTGCAGAACGTCTCTAAACCTTCCTGATGCTCCCCCGCACCCGCTGAAGGCTTTGTTGAGGCACCTGGAGCTCCCCTGAGTTCAGGCGAGGTCGATGAAGATGGCGAGCCCCAGGTACCTGCTCTTTGTGATGAATCGAGCCTAGACGGATCTCCTGGCGCTCCGGGGCCTGCACAATAATTGACAACACAAAAAGAGTGCTCCGGGGGCCTTTTTGGTGGTGGAATGGAGGAAAGGGGGCTCGGGCGGAGATCTCCGGCGAAGGGCGGAGATGGGAGATCTGATCTCTGGATCTAGTAGGGATCCGGGTGGGATGAAAGGCCTGGGGCGTAGGGAAATGGAAGGGTAAGGAGATGGAGGTGAGACGGTGGTCGGAACACGGCGGGGGGTACTGTGAATGAGTTCGCCGGAGCGTACCTCCGGTGAACTACGGGTAACCAACCCTACGCTAATTCTAACAACTAAACGGTAATTAAAATATAGAAATGAAATGCAGGAATGAAATCTAACTAAGAAATGTAAAAGGCGCAGCCCTTATACCTGAAGAAACTCCAGGGAGCAGGACGGCTGCTGGAGCGCCGCCATGGGCGCATCTCCCTCCTCCGCGAACCTCCTCGACCTTCAGGGGACCTCCTGCTGTCACCAGGATACACGCTGGACCGAAGGTGAGGGTTCTAGGGCTTAGGAAATGGCCAAAAAAGCTCGGATGAAGGAGATGGGGTTATTTATAAACAAGGTTGGGGGCCCTTATTGACCGGCTAAAATCAAGGAATCGGTGGTATGTACAAGCGATCTAAGTAGACAGCGATGATCATGATTCATCTGGGAGAAAAATCCGTGAAGAGATCGTTGGTGATGGAGCGACCAATCGAGCGGGAAAAATGCCAGAAATCAAGGGACTGGACGGGTCTGACGGGAGTCAGAGGCGCAGGGGAGAGTTGACCGGAGGTCAGCACTCCCTGGCCCCTGATTGGTCCACGTCAGGATGAACTTGACCCATTTATTACACGTATTAAATGAATTAATTAGAATTTACTTATAAAATAAAAAATGTTTATAAATTAATGTAGTATTTATTTATAATTTTTATTTATTTTTTGAAGTATTTTATTACAGATTTATTTTAATAATGTATTTATAAGTATATTTATGTATATTTATTTTTATTTTGTTTATTTTATTTTATTATTTTATTTTCTTATTTTATAAATTTATAACTTATTTTTGTGAGTATAAATATATTTTCATTTAATTTTTATGAGTTTATTTATATTTTTAAATAAATAAGTATATGTGTATGTAGGTATACTTATAGGTATTTTACCTATATATTATATACATTTTATTTATTTAATGAATTTTATTTTTTTTATTTTGGATTTGTATTTTTAATAAGTTATGTATAATATATACATTATTATAAAAAAATATATGAATAAGGAATAAAAGAATTAAATCCCCTTTTATTTATGTACATTCTTGACATAGGTATTTTGCCTATGTATTACATAAGCTTATTTTATTTTACAAATTCTTTTTAGTTTTCTTTTAATTTCAATATGTACATGTATTATATACATTATTTACAAAATTCTAAAAATATAATTTTGTGGAAATAATAAATATTGAATAAAGTGAATATTTTAATCAGTACTATATACAAGGTGGGCCAAAAACCTAACTTCTACAGATGAACTCCAAAAATTATGAAACCAATTTTATTAAATAGTTCATGGAAGGCTATATACAATTAAAGGTGAGTTTGGGTGATTTGGAGTTTTTATTGCAAGATATGGGTCTGTGAAGTTGAGATTTTGGCTTTTTATTCTGGGTATAAAATGCACACTATGTGTTATTTTTGTAAAAACTAAATTTTGTATTTTTATTTACATTATTATCTACAACTTTTATGTACAAAGTTTCTTTATTTGATGATTAAATAATTATGTACAAAATAGGTGTCAAAAATGCATAAATAAATGAATAAATAAATGAGGTATTTATTGTATTATTGGCCCTTATCTCCCCCTACTTTATTCCTTGTCGACCAATTCCATGTTGGCCCTGGTCTCGGTGTTAGGGTCATAAAATATTTGCAATATTTTATTCGTTTTTCTTTTCTTCTCTTTATTCTATAATTTTGGCATTAAAAACCTTATTTAATGCACAATTAATACAATGAATCATGGATGTTTTATATACAGATTAATGCTATTTA
The DNA here is from genome assembly GCA_037367405.1 of Ottelia alismoides. Lineage (NCBI taxonomy): Eukaryota > Viridiplantae > Streptophyta > Magnoliopsida > Alismatales > Hydrocharitaceae > Ottelia > Ottelia alismoides. Next base: position 457,083 of record JAZKJV010005514.1, on the reverse strand, counting down.
CATGCATTTGCTGGGGTTTTTAAGGCCAAAATGATAGAATAAAGGTGATGAAAAGGAGATTCATCAGGAGCACGGCTTAGTAGTCATATTTCATCTTTTCTTGTCTCTCAATATTATAATTATTTTCTGACCATCATCTGTTTGCTTTTTGTGCGAGGGACTACTTGGAGGACGACTTGGAGTCATTTTGGAGGACCTGCACAGGAGGAAGAGCAGGGAAGGACAGAAGACATTTATTTTATTTAGAGAACAATTATTTGTATTGTAATAACTTAGATTCTTGGACTTTTGTTGGACTTGGACAATATTCATAGGTTGTTTCCTCAAGTGCCGGTGCACTTGGGGGACCTCACCATTATTTTTCGTGTTTTGATTTCACCACCTGACTTTCTATTTGATTCTTGTGGATTTAGCCCCTAGATTTAGGAATTTTGTTGATTGTGACGTAATTAGCTAAGGCCCAACACATAATCGCTTGCATGTTCCTATAGATTGTATTTAGACCTAGCTAAAAATAAATTGAAAAATTTAACTTAATCGTTTGATAGGCCACGCGCTGCTAGAGGTCGTATACAGTGCTGGCAGGATCCGTTGTGGCGGACACCGATCGGCATCTGAGACTGGACTCAGGCTTCTCTCTCTCTCTGATTAGTTAGCTATTGTTCTTCACGATCAATAGAAGTTGCTCGTCTAAGGTCGATTTTCTCGTGCATCATATAGTTAGTTTCCTTCCAGTATTTAATTTTATGCACTGATCATATTGCATGTAGAGTGCTGGAGCAAGGAACACATTTCTATCTTTGCATGCATCATTTGTGTTTGACCATGCATCGGCTTTTTCGACTTCCTCCCCTGTTTTTGGACTCAAAATAATCAAAGCAAATTGAAAATTCGTTAGGCGTTGTTTGTTTTTGAAAGTATCCAAAAAAAATTAAAAAAATAAAAATAAAAAATCGGGACTTCTAATTGAACTTGACCATAAGATTAAACGTAACCAATACATACCATTGTTTTGGGAGAACAACCCCCTCTTTGTTTGATTTATCTCCAGCGAGAGAGCGACCCGCACACTATGATACAACTATACTTGATCTCTCTTCAGACTACTGGTCTTGGGGTTAGTCGTTCTCCAGTGAGGTTCTCTCCGGTAGCTGGTAAAGCAGCCCACGACGTCCTTAGCAGATTGAATTGATCGCGTAGCCAGTAAATGGTCCGCAATTCATACTAGCTGGGAAAGATCTAACTTTAGGATTGGACCAGTCTCCTGGGAGCATCGGGTCCCCAACAGCTCGCTCTAATCGCTCTGATAGATTGTTTGATCACCTAACTCTAAAAATTGACAAGAAAATTGACTGCATCTTCACGGTCTTCACATTGCGTTGAGTAGGTGAATTGGGAGTTTGCGTTGTGTTTGTATGTGATTGGTGTGAGTTGGTTATGATCTTCTTATCTAGATCATTATCAGTCGCCTTCTCTTCTTTTTCCATCCGTTTTCTTTACCCTCCCTCCCACCCTTATCATTCTCCTTTCCTCTCTCCTGATGATGGGCGCCCTTCATTTCATTCCCATCAGTTGAGTATTTGGCATTTCATACCGATTCAGATAGCACACACCATTCAGAGGATGTGGATTCTACTACATTTCAGTCGTCCTTTCAATCATTTCAATGTCCATGTCCACTTGATTCAGTATCCATTCTTCAGAAGATCCTCTCAGATTCAGATACACATTTGTATCCATCTCATCAGACAGACCTTTATGAGGAACACCATTTTGATTTGACAAACCTAGATAGTCCCGTCTTTGAGCCATGTGTCCTCCCATTTGATGAGGTCGATACATTTTTGGAGGACCTGATGATTGACAGCATTGCCACAGTTCGAGGATCAGATCTTGAGATGTTTACAACTTCCGCGTTGTTGACTAGCGTCATGCCATGCCTCGAGGTTGTTCATATGCCATTTACAGCTGATGAGTTACTTTGGTGCAGAAACTTGGTGTTTGACAATAGCGTAGATCCCCAATCACGATTCGATTACCCATCTTTTACCGACGAGCCTACATCACTCCCCGAGGGTTATCAGCAAGAGGATGCATTATGTCCCTTGTACTCGATTTAGTTGCCTGGACGAGATTCCGATATGTAAGATCATGAGATCGAGCCATCGGTTAGTTCTGATTTCAGTAAGTTTCCTCTCCTCGACGACCCTCGCGAGGATGACCCGATCTTCGAGTTATTCGATGTTGATTATGATTTCTCTACCCTACATACATTAGATATCTATTTTTATAGAGAGTCTCCTGATCTTGATCTTCCTTACTTGTTCGAGACGGTGATTGATGTGGAAGATTCCCTAACATATCCTTCCTTCTCCACGTTTGATTTCTTCAGCTCTACCCTTCCACTCCATTCAGACCTTGAGCCGATGATTTCTTCGGTGCTACCGGAGCCCAATTTCATTCTCCCATATCTTTACCCGATAGCAGACACCCACCTGATAGTTTACTTGGGTGTCATAGTTTACTCTGTTGACCTCGTCGTTATTCCCCTACAGAGACTATGATGACAGTACGGTATTTGCCTCACAGATGCCGTCCTAAACCTCAATACATCATTATCTTAGGCTTTGCGCCCATCTAGGGGCGTAAACTCTAACGCTTGTTGAGAGGCACCTCAACATTATCCCATTGTCTAGATCCATTCTGCCATATCATTCATTCTTTCTATCTCGCACCCCATCTTCATCTTGTGATTGTGCTATACTTAGGGTGTACTTTACTCTATGGATAGGAGAGGTGTCAGATTTTTTTTATTATTCTTTTGATTCTTTTTACCTCTGTTTTGTTGCCTATACTTAGGGATATTTTACCCTAAGTATAGGAGAGGTAGACTATGTACATCCTATCACTCGGTAGTCCCCTTGTATACAGTCTTCTATACTTAGGATTACTTGATCCTAAGTATAGGGGGATCGTCGACTCCTATTGATTTTATTCTTTCATTCATCGTTGTAATATAGCATTCTTTTCACTTTTCTATACTTAGCACGAGTTATGTCTTTCGTCATCGCTTTCTGATCTCTATGAGGGCATAGTTCAAGCTAAGTATAGGGGGTGTCGTATATATTGTATATATACTTTAGGCATAACTCGCACTTTCGTATTTTTAATATGGCTAAAATACTGTATAAATACTTGTAAAATTCAGTAAAACCAACAATAAAGAGATGCAAATATTTCTTTAAAATTCTTTTGGTATGTACTGATTAATAAGTCAGGTTAAAATATTTTGAAAAATATTTTGAAAGTAGTTTGAAAACCTATTTGAATTTTTTTTAAAACTATTTGAAAAATATTTTCAACCTTTGTAAAAACATTTTGGCTTGTAAAAATCTTTCTTTGTGTGAAATAATTTTTTTTTTGTAAAACTATTTGGAAATGTTTTGAAAATGGTTGAAAAATTATTTCTAAAATCTATATATACTATTTGAAAATATTTGCAAAATTGTTTTCAAATTTGTGTAAATGTTTGTAAAATTATTTGGAAAAATTATTTTGGAGTATAGTTTTCAAAATTATGTTAAAATTATTTTCAAATAGATTTGAGGAATATATGCGTCACAGAAAAAAACCAACTGTATGTATATACCTTTATAAATTACTCAAGTTGTAAATCTTTTCACCTGATTCTTGTAAATAATTAACTCACCCCTATGTAAATATGTGTATCTCATCCCTAACCCTTATTAAAAAATTAATTATATACTTGTATATATTACTAGCCTTTTGTTTATAAAAAAATTACAAAACCCAGAAGTCTATTTGCATAAAAAAATTTCTTTTGCATGTGCATCATTTCTCAAAAATCCATAAAAAGTTCAAAACTAGAAAATTATTTCACAAAAAGATTTTTTCTTTCTTTTCATTGTACATATTTCTTGCATTAGCATGTGCATTTTTCAGGATAATATTGACATTTAAACTAAGTCTGGAATAAAATTGAAGAATGGAACTTAGTTGGACCTTAATCCACTTAATTTCAGAGGAACCTTATAAGAACTAGAGTTAAGACTTTTCAGGTCCTAGTGACTTAATTCTTTAAGTCCATAAGACTATGTTCACATGTCATCTTGATTAGTCTAAGTAGAATATTTAACAACATACACATGATTCTTTCAGACCGTGGCTTACCTTGGACAAGCACTCTACACGTAGCTCTTCATGGAGGAGGTAGTGAGGGGGCAGTATCATTTGGCTTGGGGTAGCATACGAGGGTAGTACATCTAGATGGAAGCTCTCGTCCTCCTCTAGGGAGGGAAGTGCGTCTCAACCTGGTCTGGCAATGTTGATGTCTAAAGACAGGATGCTCGGGGGTTGTAATAATGCTTCAAAAGAGGGATAGTCTGCTAGCTCAAGAGGAAAATCTCCTTATGTACATGCTGCACCTTGTATATATTTTCAAAAAAAGAAAAAATATAGAATCTCCAAAAGTAGACATACCTGATTGAAAAGTAAAATGCCTACTGAAGTATATATACAAGTGAAAAAAAAGAATAAGAGCTTCAAAGTCAAATGTTTGTAAGCTTGCAGCAAATGACTTGGCTACACTGGTCATGCATCCAAGGATAGGTAGCTACACTGGTTACCATCCATTCTTCTCTCCATTCCCTATTCTTGAACTGGTTGTGCTTGAACTTAGAAGGGAATATCCCCGCTCTTCGAGAAAAGAGTTGCTAGACCAGGGGATTAGAGTTACCTTATTGACAGAGGTTATTTCGTTGCTACTTTTGAGATGAGGAGTTATACTTCACTTACACTGAACAAGTAAAGATTCATAGTCATAAGAATTTGTGTATGTAGACTTGTTCTGACCTGATATTAAGGAGACCTGAATATGAGTCTTGTGGAACTTAGATGCTGTTAGGTTTTAAATCCATTTCCCATTAAGTCTCTGATGAATCCACGATTCATCGCCTTTTTTTTAGCCTCTTTTCCTTAGTCAAATACCTGTAAATAACCACTAATTCCATAAAATTACCATTTCACATGCATTTGTTAATTATGCATTTTTAACACCTTTTGTATATAAATAAAAGAATAAAGAAGAAAAGGAAAAGAAAAGGATGTGTTTATGCAATAAATACAGACTGACCCAAACCCCGAGAGAAGGTCAAGACTTGACCTGATCGACCAGGAATAAAGTAGGGGGAGATAAGGTTGTCTGTCAGAAAAATCAAAAATATCTTGTATATATTTTTTCATTTATATTTGTATAAAACTTACATTAATTTATTTGTATATAATTTGACCTCAAACCACTTACTTTTGTAAATAAAAGTTGTAAATAAAACTGTGTTGTAAATAATAAAAATATTTATAAAATAAAAATAATGTATATATTGTAAATAATTACACCCAAAAAAAACCGTAATGCGATAATTGAAACATCAATTCCAGCTCCATACAAGCTCAAATCGAACCAAATTCACTTCCATAATGCTATAAATTAAATTATCTTTCAAATGACTGTGGTTTCGTATTTTTTGGAGTTACGGTTAAAAAGTCGGTTTTCTAGGGTGTATTGTGCAGTTTACCCATATATCTGTGTATATAATTTTTAATATTTATTTTTACTTAATGTATATATTATAAATATTGTTTTCAATAAAAATAAAAATTAAAAAAATTTAAAATAAAAAAAATCTTGTATAAAAATTATTTCCTTATTTGCACCTATGTACATTATATTATATGTATATAATATATGTATGACACTAACTTCCATTTATAAAATCCACCAAAAAATTAATTACTTAACATTAATTAATTTATTTTATTTAATTTCGAAATTTGTATTTAAATAATTGATTTGGTGGATTTATGTGACTTAATAAGCTACCATATATGTAGATTTGATTACACACCTTATATGGCCACCATTATGGTGGAGAATTGATTTTCAATTAATTCAATTATTTATTTGATTTATTTATTCCGAATTTTGTAAATATTTATTTAATTTATTTATTTTATTTAATTAATTATTTTAGTTCACCCAATAATAACCTTCCTTTTTTGTAGATACTTTCCTTTTTTTATTTTCTTCTCTTTTTAATGGGCTCCTCCTCCCTCATTCAAACTTGATCGATCTTTGACGGAGAGGAGCCCGGTTTCCGAGATATTTCTTGTTGAAGAGGGTCCTAGCCTCCGATCCAGTCGGTGACAGCGACTTGAGCTTCGTCGAGGCCATCATGGCGTGTCCAAACCCCAAGGTGAGATCCACTCTTATTCCTTGTCGTTTCTCTTAGGTAAATCGTAGGTTTAGTGTTTGCGTAGAGGTAGTAATTAGTTTTTAGATTAAAAAAATCAATTTCACACTTTGTCGCCCGACACCGATTATCTTCTCATCTTCTCGATTCCTCGCATTTCTTTTTCTACCTCACGCAACCTTCCACCTCCGATCACGCACGGTGACCGGAGAAACGGATCTCTCCATCATCTCGCTGAGATCCGCCCATTCAAACATCCCGTTTTTTTTGTATATAAATAAAACACAATAGAAAATAAATTTCCTTGTTTATCTCACATCTGTTTTTGCAAGGAAAATAAAAAAAATATTTATCTTTTCTCTCTAATCCTTGTTTTGCAGGAAGAATAAACAAAAATTATTATTATTATTTTTATATCTCTAACATTTGTTTTGCAGGTAAGAAAAAAAATAAAAAAAATTGTCTATATCTCTAACTGTGGTTTTGCAGGAAAACAAAAAAATATACAAAAAAATTTTGTCTTTCATTCTGATTACATTTCCAGATTAAAAGAAAATAAAAAAATATATATTTTTTCTAACTCTTTCCTGCAGTTCATATAACAAAAAAATAATAAAAAAATAACACAGCAGCAGCAGGGGCCGCGGCCTGCAGCACCCCCGCTGCCCATCGTCGCGCCCCGCACGAAGTCGCGCCACCCACGGGCGGCGCCCCAGCCTCCACGCCGTTCCGCGCCCCCGCACGCCTGCTCCATCACCCCGCGCTGGCCGCCCCTTCGCAGCGCCACCACCCAGCGTGCGGAACCTCTGTACCGCCCATTGCCGCGACCTCCGCGCCAACGCACGGTGCTCCAGTTCCCCCGCGCGCCAGGTGGTGTGGCGTCGGCGCCGCTGTTCCCTCCTCCCGTGCTCGCCTCTCCCCTGCGCGGCAGAACCGCCCGCGCCGCCTCTCCTTGCGTACGCGTGGCGCGCGCATGCGCGCCAGTCCTTCACCGCCCGTGCGTTCACGTCCTTGCCCTGCCTTCATGCCACCCGAGAGCCCTCCCCCTGGCCCTCCTCTTCCATCCCGCGCGTGGCCCGCCATCTCCGATCCCGCCCCCCGGCGGCGGCTATACCTCTTGGCAACTCCCTGGCTTGAACAAGAAGAAACGAAGGGTTGAAGGAAGCCCTAGGGATCTATTGGAAATAAAGAGAATATTTGAAAAAATTACGGAAAGATCTTTGATTCTTTTTGAAATTATAAAGACACCCATCTCAACTTCAAAGCACATGCAGTGCATGTGACTCGCTAGGTAAGTTGCAAGTTTCCTCCTGCATTTTAATTATGTTATCTTTTAAGGGAAACATTTGAATTAATTACATTTACGTCTCTGTTATTGCAGAACTTGAACTTGTTGCTCTCTCTAATGAAATCAATGGTTTTTCTTGCTCAATAAATTTGGAGAAAATGATTACTTGTTCCTGCTGCATTTCACTTCATTGTGTAAATTTTTCATAGCATTTTGACTTTATTTGATATTTTTAAAAAATCAAAAACTGTGTCTTTTTCCTTACCTACACTTCGAAAATTCATAAAAATATAAAAATTGCCTGAAAATTCCACGAAAATTCCTGTAGCTGTGTTTTGGTGACTTTTAAATTTGGACCAGTTTTTGTGCATTTTCCTTTTATAAAATTCCAAAAAATTGCAAAATACGAAAAAGTTTACAAAAATTATAAAAAATTGTAGAAAAATCTGAAAATTTTGATCTTGGTCTCTAATTATAGATATTGTTTTCTAATTTTTGTTAAAAATAATCCCCAGGAGTTTTGAGCATTTAAAGGATTTTTAAATTGAAAAATACTCCTGCCTGTGAATAGTCTCTTTATTTTCCACTGTTTTATTTTTTAGAAAATTACAAAAACATCAGAAAATTGCGAAAAAATTACTCAAAAATATTTTAACACAAAAACATTTTCTTTTTAATTTCCTGTGCATTTTTTACTCCTTTGAAAAATACAAAAAAGAGTGTGTGCTTGTGTTTTTGTTTATTGTGCTTCTTTTAAAAATTAAAAAAAAATAAAAATTCAAAAACCACTAAAAAATTAGCTTTTGAAATTTGACTATAGAGTTATTCAAACGTGCTCCTTGTGTTCGACCCTGGTCGCTATACCAGGTAAAAAGAATAGCGAAAGACCGCTTACATTGTTTTTCATCGATTTATATTTTTCCGAGTGGTTTTAATTATTTTTCTCGATTGACCGCGCTTGGTGATTTGGATCACGACGACCTTTGATTATTTACATACTTAACCTGATTGTCAGGCGCGTCATCAGAGTGGCGCCGTTGCCGGGGAGCACGGCTTTGTAGTCATTTTTTTATTTTTGTCTCTCTATATTATAATTGTTTTCTGACCTTTTTCTCTCTAATTTTTTGTGCGAGGTACGGCGTGGACAATTTGGAGTTTACTTTTTGAGGACCCGCACGGGAAGAAGAGCAGGGAGAAGAAGAAGAATTTCATTTGTTGAGAGAGAACAATATTTCTTGTAATAATTTAGGATTTTGAACTGTGGACACTTAGACATTATTTGGGGTCTGTTTCGCCAAGTGTCGGTGCACTTGGGGGACCTCACCGCTTTTTTCGCCGGTTTTATTTTCTCGTATTTTTTTTTCTTTCTTTTCTTTTATTTTTGATTCTCGCGGATTTCAGCCCCTAGCTTTAGGAATTTTGCTTGACTATGACGTAATCAATAGGATCCAAATACCTTAATAAATCTGTCTGTACCTATAGAGCGGTAATTGGACCAAGAATAAAAACCTAAAAAAATAGCCGATCCACTACCTTCGAGCCTACGCGCCACAGCCCACCCTGCCAAACGCTGCTCCTGAACTCGATTTGTCGAGAGGAGGAGGGGTGAGCCTAGACCGGACTCTTGGATTGGAGGCTGGTGGTCGACTAAACGTTCTGTCGAGTAGAACTGCTTGCTTAGGGCTCGGTTTTCCGCTTGCATCATTTAGGTAGTTTAAATTTCTGTATTTAATTTTCTGTGCTGATCATATTGCATGTAGAGTGCTGGAGTAAGGTACGCATTTTCTATCTCTGCATGCATCATTGTTTTTGACCGTGCATTGGCTTTCTCGATCCCTCCCCCTATTTTTGGACTCAAATTAATCAAAGAGGAAATCGGAAAGCTCGTTAGGCGTTTATTTTTGAAAAAATCCAAAAAAATAGAAAATCAAAAATAAAAAATGGGACTGCTAATTGAACTTGACTCTAAAATCAAACGTAATTGATTCATATCATTGTATTGGGAGAGCAATCCCCTCATTGTCTGTGCTTTTACTCGCTCGCGTACACACTAAGGAGTAGTGCCCAAATCCTATTCAAGCCTCCTAAGTGTTTGTACAACTTTGTCTTATCACCTAACTCTTAAAATTGAAAAGATAAAAGACCGAATCTCACGGTCTTCACTTTGTGTTGAGTTGATGAACTGAGGGTTTGCTTTGTGTTTTGTATGTCTTTGGTGTGAGTCGGTTACGATCATTCTTCTATCATTAGCAGTCACCTTCTGTCTCTATCCCACCCTGCCTCCCTTCTATCTCTCTCTTCGTTCCTGCCTTATCTTTCTTTCACTCCCTTCTATCCCTCCACCCCTCCCTTCATTTTCCTCACTTCATGATGGGCCGCATTTCATTCCAGCCAAATTTTGCGGCTTCTACATCTCACACCCATCATTTCCGCTCACTTTCTTGGGAGGTCAGAACTCCATCTGATTTTCTATCTTTTCCCTACCCACTCTCCCATTCGGGACGTGTTGTGAGTGAATCCCGAAGAGAACAGATTGACCAAAAACGAGACACGGGTGTTCACATTACTGAGATGAGAGTGCATCCCATAGGCGATCATATGGTGCAGTTGCAAGATTTAGATATCTATCCTAGGACATTGGATGAGTACCAAGATCGAGAAGCACAGTCCGCTTCTACTTTGAAACCCTTCGTCCTGGATTTAGAGTTAATTGATCTACTGCCTAAGTTTTTAGGGGATATGCACGAGGAACCGTATTTACATATTGATGAGTTTGAGGATATTTGTGCATCACGATCATATTCTGATATAACTTCTGAGGAAATGATGCTGATTACCTTCCCATTTACACTTCAGAGTAGAGCCAAGAGTTGGCACAGACGATTGGGAAGGAAGATTACTACATGGGGAGAGTTACGATCATTATTTTTGCAGAAATTTTACCCCCAGCGTAGAGCAGAGATGATGCGGTCATGTATTCGTGATTTTTCAGTTAACCCCCAGAAGCCGTTGATAGATTCATGGTTGAGGTTACGAGAACTTGTGAGGCGATTTCCAGATCATGGATTTTCGATGACTGACCTTATCCATATCGCCACGAGGGGGAGGACCGCAGAGCAGATTTCATATGTCATTACCTCGTATGGTGGTTCACACCACAGTCCTGACCTAGATTTAATTGAGATCATCTTGGATTCACTTCCAGACATTCCACATTCACGAGATGATTTATTCGGGACAACACATGAGGGAGAGATGACAACAGTTCAGTGTGTGACACACCATGCCGATCTTGACAACACACAAATCAGAGGATATGGATGCTAATACTGCTCATATGACGGATGTGTTGCCTACTATTGTGAGTTCCGAGAGCCGGACATTGGTTGAGTTCTCATTGGATTTACAATCAGATTTTGAGCCAGTCCCGTACCTCCACATTGATGATTCTTCGATTCTAGATCTGCTAGGATCCCAAGAGATAGAGGAGGAACCCACATCTCAGCCATCCTCTGATTCTGTCCAGTATCCATACACAGTTGATTCAGTGTCTTATCTTCAGAAGATTTCCTCAGATTCAGAGATATATTTGGATTCATCTCAGCATAGAGAGCTTGACGAGGGACTGATTTTTGATTAGATAGACCTTGCTAGTCCCATATTTGAGCCATGTGTCCTCCCATTTGATGAGGTCGATACATTTTTGGAGGACATGACATTTGGCAGCATTGATCCCAAGTTCCCTGATGATTCGGCATTACTCCCCGAGGGTTATCTGCGGGAGGATGCCATGGACCATGTGTACTCGGTCTCACTTTCTGAGAATGCATCCGATCTGTCGGATCACGAGACCGAGTATTTTGATATTTCTGATAATGAGTTTGATGTTTCTCTCCTCGATGACCCTCGCGAGGATGACCCGATCTTTGAGGTATTCGATGATTTCACTGATTTGTTTACATTATATGCATCGGATATCAGCCTTTCTATTGAGTCTCCTGATCTTGATCTTCCTTATCTATTCGAGATGGTGATTGACGTGGAGGATTCACTGACGGATCCTTCCTTCTCCACGTTCGACTTCTTTGGCTCTGCCCTTTCACTCCATATAGACCTTAAGCCGATGATTTCTTTTGTGCTACCGGAGCCCGACTTCATCTGTCCATATTTTTATCCGGTAGCAGACACCCGCCTGATTGATTACCTGTGTGTCATCATTTCCTTTGCTGAGTTCGTTGTTGTTCTCCCACCGAGACGACAACAACAGTACGGTATTCGCCTGACAGATGCCGTCCTAAACCTTGACACGGCGTTATCCTAACATTTGCGCCCAGCTAGGGGCGTAAACTCTAGCGCTTGTTGAGAGGCACCTCAACATTGATCGACTCACATCTGTATAGACCATCTGTCCATATCATACATTCTTTCTGTCTCACACCCCATCTCCATCGCATGATCATTCCATACTTAGGGTGTACTTTACCCTAAGTATAGGGGGTGTCAGACTTGTGATTATTCTTTTGATTCTTTTTACCTCTGTTTTGCTGCCTATACTTAGGGATATTTTCCCCTAAGTATAGGGGAGGTATACTTTGTCCATTCTAATCCTCGGTTTTCCCTTTGAGTACACTGCTATACTTAGGATTACTTGATCCTAAGTATAGGGGGATCACCGACTTCTATTGATTTCATTCTTTTATTCGTCATTGTAGTATACTATTCTTTTCACTTTTCTATACGCGACACGAGTTATGTCTTTCTTTTCACCTCTATGATCACTATGAGGACATAGTTCGAGCTAAGTATAGGGGGTGTCGTATATATGGTATATATACTTTAGCCATAACTTGTACTTTCATATTATTTTTAATATGGCTAAAACACTGTGTGAATACTAAAAAAAAGATTTCTTTAAAAAAACTTGTAAAAAATTGGAAAAAATGAAATGAATTAAAAAAAACCAAACTCTATATATACTTGTATAAATTACTCAAGTTGTAAATTCTTGCATCTCATTCTTGTAAAATAACCAACTCACTCTTGTGTAAATATGAATCTTTTCCCTTATTTAAAAAAAATCTCTTGTATATACTTGTATATATTACTAACTATTTGCAAAAAAAAACTTTTTGCATGTGCATCATTTTTCAAAAATCCATAAAAATTTCAAAATTTTGAAAATCGTTTCACAAAAAGATTTTTTTCTTTTTTCTTTCTTTTTCCTTGCATGTACATATTTTCTTGCATTTTCATGAGCATTTTTCTGGATGATTTTGACATTTAGACTAAGTCTGGAATAAATTTGAAGAATGGAGCTTAGTTGGACCTTAATCCACTTAATTTCAGAGGAACCTTATAAGATTTGGAGTTAAGACTTTTCAGGTCCTAGTGACTTAATTCTTTGAGTCCATAAGACTATGTTCACATGTCGTCTTGATGAGTCTAAGTAGAACATTTAACAACACACACATGATTCTTTCAGACCGTGGCTTACCTTGGACACTGCACTTTACACGTAGCTCTTCATGGATGAGGTAGTGAGGGGGCAGAATCTTTTGACTTGGGGTAGCATACGAGGGTAGTACATCTAGGCGGAACCTCTCGTCCTCCTCTAGGGAGGGAAGTGCGTCTCAACCAAGTTTGGTGATGTTGAGGTCTAAAGACAGGAGCTGTGGGGTTGCAATAATGCTTCAAAAGAGGGATAGTCTACTGGCTCAAGAGGAAAAACTCCTTATGTACATGCTGCACCTTGTATATATTGTCAAAAAAAGCAAAAAAAAATCTCCAAAAGTGGACAGGCTAGATAGAAAAATAAAATGCCTGTGAAAAAAAAAAAGAATAAGAGCTTCAAAGTCATATATTTGTGAGCTTGCAGCGGGTGACATGGCTACACTGGTCATGCATCCAAGGATAGGTAACTACACTGGTTACCGTCCATTCTCTTCTCCATCCCCTCTTCTTGAGCTGGTTGTACTTGAACTTAGAAGGGAATATCCCCGCTCCTCGAGGAAAGAGTTGTCAGACCGGGTTATTGAGTTACCTTGTTGAGAGAGGCTGAATCCTTGCTACTTTTGAGATGAAGAGCTAAATTTCACTTACACGTACAAGTAAGAATTCATAGTCATAAGAATTTGTGTCTGTAGACTTGTTCTGATCTGACTGTTGAGGAGACCTGAATAGGAGTCTTATGGAACTTAGAGGCTGTTAGGTTTTAATTCCATGTCCCATTAAGGTTCCGACACATTAATAATCCAAAGGTCCGACAGAGCTCCAGACTACATTTTTTATGAAGATAAGTTTGAAAGTCAACATTGTTCTAACTTCTTTCCTTTTTCTTTTCTTTATTTTTATTTTCACTTATTTTCCAAATAAGTGTTTGCTAAGGGACTAGCAAAGGTAAAGTATAGGGGAATGATGAATCCATGATTCATCGCCTTTATTCTTTTATTTTAGCCTCTTTTCCCTAGTCAAATACCTGTAAATAACCACTAATTCCATAAAATTACCATTTCACATGCATTTGTTAACTATGCATTTTTTAACACCTTTTGTATATAAATAAAAGAATAAAGAAGAAAAGAAAAAGAAAAGGATGTGTTTATGCAATAAATACAGACTGACCCAAACCCCGAGAGAAGGTCAAGACTTGACCTGATCGACCAGGAATAAAGTAGGGGGAGATAAGGTTGTCTGTCAGAAAAATCAAAAATATCTTGTACATATTTTTTCATTTATATTTGTATAAAACTTACATTAATTTATTTGTACATAATTTGACCTCAAACCACTTACTTTTGTAAATAAAAGTTGTAAATAAAACTGTGTTGTAAATAAAAAAATATTTATAAAATAAAAATAATGTATATATTGTAAATAATTACACCCAGAAAAAGCCGTAATGCGATAATTGAAACATCAATTCCGGCTCCATACAAGCTCAAATCGAACCAAACTCGCTTCCATAATGCTATAAATTAAATTATCTTTCAAATGGCTGTGGTTTCGTATTTTTTGGAGTTACGGTTAAAAAGTCGATTTTCTGGGGTGTATTGTGCAGTTTACCCATATATCTGTGTATATAATTTTTAATATTTATTTTTACTTAATGTATATATTATAAATATTGTTTTCAATAAAAATAAAAATTAAAAAAAATTTAAAATAAAAAAATCTTGTATAAAAATTATTTCCCTATTTACACCTATGTACATTATATTATATGTATATAATATATGTATGCCACTAAATTCCATTTATAAAATCCACCAAAAAAATTAATTACTTAACATTAATTAATTTATTTTATTTAATTTCGAAATTTGTATTTAATTAATTGATTTGGTGGATTTATGTGACTTAATAAGCTACCATATATGTAGATTTGATTACACACCTTATATGGCCACCATTATGGTGGAGAATTGATTTTCAATTGATTCAATTATTTATTTGATTTATTTATTCCGAATTTTGTAAATATTTATTTAATTTATTTATTTTATTTAATTAATTATTTTAACTCACCCAATAATAACCTTCCTTTTTGTAGATACTTTCCTTTTTTATTTTCTTCTCTTTTTAATGGGCTCATCCTCCCTCATTCAAACTTGATCGATCTTTGGCGGAGAGGAGCCTGGTTTCCGAGATATTTCTTGTTGAAGAGGGTCCTAGCCTCCGATCCAGTCGGTGACAGCGACTTGAGCTTCGTCGAGGCCATCATGGCATGTCCAAACCCCAAGGTGAGATCCACTCTTATTCCTTGTCGTTTCTCTTAGGTAAATCATAGGTTTAGTGTTTGCGTAGAGGTAGTAATTAGTTTTTAGATTAAAAAAATCAATTTCACACTTTGTCGCCCGACACCGATTTCCATCTCATCTTCTCGATTCCTCGCATTTCTTTTTCTACCTCACGCAACCTTCCACATCCGATCACGCACGGTGACCGGAGAAATGGATCTCTCCATCATCTTGTCGAGATCCGCCCATTCAAACATCCTGTTTTTTTGTATATAAATAAAACACAATAGAAAATAATTTTCCTTGTTTATCTCAGATCTGTTTTTGCAAGGAAAATAAAAAAATATTTATCTTTTCTCTCTAATCCTTGTTTTGCAGGAAGAATAAACAAAAATTATTATTATTATTATATCTCTAATATTTGTTTTGCAGGTAAGAAAAAAAATAAAAAAAATTGTCTATATCTCTAACTGTGGTTTTGCAGGAAAACAAAAAAAAATATACAAAAAAAATTTGTCTTTCATTCTGATTACATTTCCAGATTAAAAGAAAATAAAAAATATATATTTTTTCTAACTCTTTCCTGCAGTTCATATAACAAAAAAATAATAAAAAAATAACACAGCAGCAGCAGGGGCCGCGGCCTGCAGCACCCCCGCTGCCCATCGTCGCGCCCCGCACGAAGCCGCGCCACCCACGGGCGGCACCCCAGCCTCCACGCCGTTCCGCGCCCCCGCGCGCCTGCTCCATCGCCCCGCGCTGGCCGCCCCTTCGCGGCGCCACCACCCAGCACGCGGAACCTCCATACCGCCCACTGCCGCGACCTCCGCGCCAACGCGCGGTGCTCCAGTTCCCCCACGCGCCAGGTGGTGTGGCGTCGGCGCCGCTGTTCCCTCCTCCCGTGCTCGCCTCTCCCCTGCGCGGCAGAACCGCCCGCGCCGCCTCTCCTTGCGTACGCGTGGCGCGCGCATGCGCGCCAGTCCTTCACCGCCCGTGCGTTCACGTCCTTGCCCTGCCTTCATGCCACCCGAGAGCCCTCCCCCTGGCCCTCCTCTTCCATCCCGCGCGTGGCCCGCCATCTCCGATCCCGCCCCCCGGCGGCGGCTATACCTCTTGGCAACTCCCTGGCTTGAACAAGAAGAAACGAAGGGTTGAAGGAAGCCCTAGGGATCTATTGGAAATAAAGAGAATATTTGAAAAAATTACGGAAAGATCTTTGATTCTTTTTGAAATTATAAAGACACCCATCTCAACTTCAAAGCACATGCAGTGCATGTGACTCACTGGGTAAGTTGCAAGTTTCCTCCTGCATTTTAATTATGTTATCTTTTAAGGGAAACATTTGAATTAATTACATTTACATCCCTGTTATTGCAGAACTTGAACTTGTTGCTCTCTCTAATGAAATCAATGGTTTTTCTTGCTCAATAAATTTGGAGAAAATGATTACTTGTTCCTGCTGCATTTCACTTCATTGTGTAAATTTTTCATAGCATTTTGACTTTATTTGATATTTTTAAAAAATAAAAAATTGTGTCTTTTTCCTTACCTACACTTCGAAAATTCACAAAAATATAAAAATTGCCTGAAAATTCCACGAAAATTCCTGTAGCTGTGTTTTGGTGTCTTTTAAATTTGGACCAGTTTTTGTGCATTTTCCTTTTATAAAATTCCAAAAAATTGCAAAATACGAAAAAGTTTACAAAAATTATAAAAAATTGTAGAAAAATCTGAAAATTCTGATCTTGGTCTCTAATTGTAGATATTGTTTTCTATTTTTTGTTAAAAATAATCCCCAGGAGTTTTGAGCATTTAAAGGATTTTTAAATTGAAAAATACTCCTGCCTGTGAATAGTCTCTTTATTTTCCACTGTTTTATTTTTTAGAAAATTACAAAAACATCAGAAAATTGCGAAAAAATTACTCAAAAATATTTTAACACAAAAACATTTTCTTTTTAATTTCCTGTGCATTTTTTACTCCTTTGAAAAATACAAAAAAGAGTGTGAGCTTGTGTTTTTGTTTATTGTGCTTCTTTTTAAAATTAAAAAAAAATAAAAATTCAAAAACCACTAAAAAATTAGGTTTTGAAATTTGATTATAGAGTTATTCAAACGTGCTCCTTGTGTTCGACCCTGCTCGCTATACCAGGTAAAAAGAATAGCGAAAGACCGCTTACATTGTTTTTCATCGATTTATCTTTTTCCGAGTGGTTTTAATTATTTTTCTCGATTGACCGCGCTTGGTGATTTGGGTCACGACGACCTTTGATTATTTACATACTTAACCCGATTGTCAGGCGCGTCATCAGAGTTTGATATTACAATTTTATGAAGATAAGTTTAAAAATCAACATTGTTCTAACGTATTTCCTTTTTCTTTTCTTTATTTTTATTTTCACTTATTTTTCAAATAAGTGTTTGCTAAGGGACTAGCAAAAGTAAAGTATAGGGGAATGATGAATCCATGATTCACCGTCTTTACTCTTTTAGTTTAGCTTCATTTCCTTAGTCAAACACTTGTAAATACCTATTAATTTCATGAAATTACCATTTTGCATGTATTTGTTAAATATGCATTTTTAACATTTTTTTACTCAAATAAAAGAATAAAGAAGAAAAGAAAAAGAAAATAAAAATAAATGATGTATTTATGAAATAAATACAGACTGACCCGAACCCCGAGAGAAGGTCAAGACTTGGCCTGATCGACCAGGAATAAAGTAGGGGGAGATAGGGTCTTTAACTCAAAAATCCAAAAATAATTTGTAAATTTTTCCATGTATATTTGTACAAAAATTACACTATTTTATTTGTATATAAATTGACCTCAAATTAAATATTTTTCTAAACAAAGTTGTTAATAAAAATGTGTTGCAAATAGTAAAAATTATTGCAAAATAAAATAATGTACAGATTACAAATAATCGTACTCAGAAAAAGTCGTAATGTAATAATTGAAATACCAATTTTGGCTCCATACAAACTCAAATTAAAACAAACTCACTTCCATTGTACTCTAAATTAAATTATCTTTCAAATGGTCGCGGTTTCATAATTTTTGGAGTTACGGTTGAAAATCGGTTTTCTGGGGTGGTTTGTGCAGTTTTACCACTTACTTATTGTATATATTTATTCATAATTATTTTTTATACATAATGTACATAATTATAAATATTCTTTTCATTATTAAAAATAAAAAATAACAAGTTAAAAAAATTCTTTTCAAAATTATTTCCTTATTTGTACATGTGTATAATGTATTATATGTATATAATACTTGTATACAACTAATTTACTTACATAAAAATTACCAAAAAATTAAACATATAACATTAATTAATTAAATTAATTTAATTACGAAATTTGGATTTAATTATTTAATTATTTAATTTATTCATTTATTTGATTTGAAAACTTACCTTGTATATAAAGATATGATTCCATGCTTTAAATAGCCACCATTAAGGTGGTTAATTAATTTTTATAAATTAATTATTTTATTTTAAAAATTCAAATTCATTTTTAATTAATTAATTAATTAATTTAATTATTTAATTATTTAATTATTTAATTATTTAATTAAAAACATTCCTCATTTGCATATACTTTCCTTTTTGATTTTTTCTTCTCTTTTTATTGGGTTCCTCCTCCCTCATTTGTTCTCAATCAATCTTTGGTGGAGAGGAGCCCGATCTCCGAGAGCTTCTTGTTGTAGAAGGGTGCCCAGCCTCCGAACCGTCCGGTGACAGCGATTCACTCCTCGTCGAGGCCATCATGGCGTATCCAATCCTGAGGTGAGATCCAATTTATTTTCCTTTGTCATTTTAGATTTAATTTTTGCATCATTGCCATGATTAATTTTTAGATCTTAATTCACAAAAATATCCATCTCACATTTGTCATATGATCCGAATCCGATTTTTCATCTCACATCAAAATCCCTACATTTTCGTATTCTACCTCAGACGATCTCTCACCTCCGATCACGAATGGTAGTCGGAGATCCGGATCTATCTCCTGCTTCGCCAAGATCCGCAACCGTTCATGCATCATATTTTGTTTATAAATAAAATAAATAAAAAAATTACTCATAGTTGTTTTTATTCCTAACATTTATTTTACAGGAAAATTGAAAAAAATAAAATAAATATAAAAAACTATTTCTTGTTTACAGTTTCAATTTAAATTAAAACAAAAATATAAAAAATCATATCTTTATGTTTACAGTATTAAAAAAAATAAAAAAAAAATTCTCTAGCGGCTCCGCGCAAGCACGCACTGCCCGCTTGGGAAGTCCTGCGAAGCCGCCCTGCCGCGAGGCCATCTCCGCCGATCACCACTGACCTTCGCCAGGGCGCGAGCTCTGCCACCGCCCGATCTCCCTCCAATCGCGAGCGGCGCTCGCGGACTGCGCATACACCTGCCTCCTGCGCGACCCAACCACCAGCGGCTGTAGCCAGCGCCGCTCACATCCAGGCCCGCCATGTCAGCCCGCCATCGCAGCCATGTCGCCCAGAGGCTGTGCCCAGCCTCGATCCAATCGTACGCCTGCCCGCCCCCGCCAAGCCTGGAGCAGACCTCTGCAACCGTCGTCCATCTGCGGACCACCTACGCCCTCCTCCCGTACATACATCTCCGCGCGCGACTCTCTACTGATGAAGACCGATGCCCGTTTACCATGCATGGGGAGAAAGAGAGGGAGGGCAACAGCATCCCCCCTTGTTCACCTTTTTGGAAGAAAGATCGGAGAATGAACCCTAGAGGGGGGTTAAAATATTGAAAAAATTACAATTCAGCCCCAGGAAATTTGAATAATTGCAAAAAGACCCCTGCCTCCTAAGCAACACGTGCGTAACACACCTTATTTGGGTAAATTACATTTAACGCCCTGCATTTATTTCTTGTTATTTTATGGTACAAAAACTCTAAAAAACTACAAATAAGTCCATGTATTCCAGACTTGATTTTGCAAGTTTATTAGATGGAAATAAATGGTTTTATGGTTTTGAAAATTCTGGAAAAATCAAGTTAAACTCCTACTATGCCCCAGATCATTGTATAAATTTTTCTTGGCATTTTACCTTTATTTGATATTAAAAAAATAAAAAACTATGTTATTTTCTCTATCTGAATTTTGGAAAATCATAAAAATTTGAATTTTGCTCTAAAAATTTCAAAAACAATAGATTATGTGTATTTTACTATCTTTTGTTTTCTACCCAATTTTCGTTTATTAATCTTTTATAAAAACTAAAAAATTCAAAAGACTAAATATCTTAGAAAATTATAGAAAATTCCAGAAAATCGAAAAATAACGATTTCAGTTTTTGTGTGTAGATATTTGTGTAAATTTTTGTATAAAAATCATTCCCAGGAGTTTTGGTCATTAAATTAATTTTAAGGTGCAAAATACTCTTGGTTGTGCACTATTTACCTTTTTTGCCACTGTTTGATTTTTATAAAATCATAAAAATATCACAAAAACTTGGAAAAATTTTCAAAAATATTTTTAAAACTTAAAAAACTAAAAATATATTTTATACATTTTTTGAGCATTTTTTAATATTTAAAAAAATACAAAAAGAGTGTGTGTGCATATTGTGACTTATGCCTTATTTGAAAATAAAAAAAATCGAAAATTATAAACCTCTAAAAATCATTTTATTTTATTTTGAAACTTGACTACTGAGTTTTCTAATCGTGCTCCTTGTGTCCGACCTCGGTCACTATACTAGGTAAATTAAATAGCGAAAACCGCTTACATTACATTTTCTTGATTTTCTCTTAAGTGGTTTATACATATTTTTCTCGTTGACTGAAGCGATTGGTTGAGAACGACGACATTGCATATTTTTCCATCTTAACCACATCGCCTCCCGTGTCATCACCAGCCATCATCAGAGTTATCCTCAGAAGAATAATACTTGAAGGTAGAGGTACTCCAAATATTTATACTTTTAAGATGCTTTATCAAGATGTGCTTAATCATGTGGTCAATTGCCTTGTCTTGGGATGATGAATACTCTGAAGCACCTGTCTCAATATGGCCATAAGAAATTATTCATGTATATTTAATGAGACCAAGAGAGCCGACTCTTGAGGAATAGTGGTGAGGGGCAGGAGTCGCCCAACGGGGTTCGATATTTGGTTGCTTGCTTAGATATGGTGTCAGAGCTACCGAACTGGGCACACTCATAAAGATCACCTTATCCGGACCTGATGAGGAATCATCAGAAGATTCCTTTTTTGACATGTCAAAGGCGACTTTCTTAGTCGGTATACCAGATAATTGGCTATATGAATGAGCAATTGGAATGGGCACTTTGGTCCGCGTTGTCTGTGAAAGTGCATGTCCTTGGAGTGAGGTGTTGACAATCGAGTCTTCAGATGAATAACCATTGAAATATTGCTCCCTAGTCAGTGGACGTCCCGCATATTTGTTCTCAATTGACTTGATGTTAGTGCATTCCTGCATAGGATTAATTTGATCAAGGCTGTTAGAGGAGGTCTTGTTCGACTCAGGGTAAGCCCATGCTTGTGTTTTCTTATCATAAGCTCCATATATATGGTAAAAGTCCTGCATCATGTGTTCTTACGTAGGATTTGTCATGATAGTGGTTGAGGTGCAAGCAATGGGGAATGAGAGGATGAGATGAGTCTCTGATCCAATGGTCTACTCAACAGTTGTTATCTCAGTCATAGCAGCGCGGTAGGGCTCCTCTATCGCTTGATGGTTACAACCGCTGACAGCTTTGTGGGTTGCCTTGGAATATCATGTTTCCTCAAAGACTGGATGAGATCAAAGTGCTCCCAATGCGGTAAAGTTGATATCTTGCACTCTATAGTTGCCTTAGCTAAGGCTAAGAACAACTTTCCAAGAATGATTGGAGACTGGGTGAATTCTTCTTGATGCTCAATGTCAATGATTGTGAAGTTTACTTTAAGCAGAGCACCTTGGAATGTAATGATGACTGTAATTGTTCCTCTCAATTTTCTTATAGATCGATAAGCCAGTTGAACGATCTCTCTTGATTTCTTGATTGGTCCGAGTTTGAGCTCGTCAAACACAGAGGTCGAGAGGATGTCGATTGGTGAGTCATCATCAATTCAGGCATGGGTGAATGTTGTATCTTTGATTCCACATTTAAAACGAGGCAATCGCTTCACTCTACGTCTCTTAGTCTTTCTTATCATCACTAAAGAGGTGGCCATTGACAATATATGTCTTTCGATCCTTATTCTCTTCATGTCCGACTTATTCGGCATTATTTACTCTTTACAAACCTTTCCAGCTCAGGGAAGTGATCAATGGCCTGAATTAAGGGAAGTTCAAAAATCCATCTTTTATCCAACGCTTCCCTCAGAGTAGGATCCTCTCTACTGTTAGTTTTTATGGATTTTTCTATTTTTTCAATTTTTTGGGTGTTTTTTACTTTTTCAATTTTTTTGATCTTTTCAGAGTGGTATGTATATGTACTGCTTTCCAGAACCGAGGAGGGGTTTTGATCAGAGTCAGAGTCATCCTAAGGGAATAGCACGCAGAGGTGTCACTATCAGAGTCATCCCTAGGGTGTACAGAGTTTGTGAGTCTCGGACTGTTCTCATGATTTTTAACTTGAGATCCAATCATTTTGTCTTCAATTTTCATGTACGAGCTCGGAGAAGATCCTCTCGGAATATCCCGTATAAGTTTTGATTTGTTATCCTTTGAAATTTTCTCTTGAAAAATCATGGAAGGAGTCTACTCAGTGGGAGGATTTTGCGGGAATATGTAGGTCTCATACTCAGCATATTGTGACTCAGGCATGCAATGCTAGATTGAGTAGAGTCCATTTCCATGGTCGCGAATGGTCTGATCCTCGTATGATGAAGTCATCATACAATGTTTATGTGTGTCGATATCATCAGTTCAATCCTCTGTATGTGTAGGTTGTCCGAAGTAGTGTTATACAGAATGGTCAATAGAGATTTGATCATTAGGGTCAATCCAATACGGATGATCATCAGGTGTAGGCCTCTTCATTCGGTTTGGTTAGGTCATTATGTATTCCCTACACTCCAATCTTAATGTGTTTCCGTGATTGTTGACCTATCCCAGCAAGATTGTGACGAAAAAATGAAGTCAGTTGGGGTTGATGTCTCTGCCAGTCGTTTGTCTCAATAGTATATTGTTCTTCAAATGGTTCATGAGTTCTGGCAAAAATTCTGGAATAAGATGTGTCACCCTAAGATGGAATTTGATCATGTGTACAAACAGGTTGGGAAGGTGGCATAGAGTTGAATTCAGTCGGATGTTCTGAGTAAAATTGATCGGAATTCATAGAGTAGAATGGATTCATATAAGGGTGAGAGATTCTTACAAATATTGGAGGATTCTTGGCAGAAGAGAGTTTAGATGATTTGGATTTGATCAAAAAGAGGTAATTTGGTGGATATAGAGACCAATGTTCCATTAATTTCAAAGGAGGTGGATGAGCCGACATAATGGATCTTGGTTAAAAATGTTCAAGTGCACAAGATACTCACAAGAAGAAAAAAATGAATCAAGAAGGGAGAGTACTGGCACACGTGTGTTTGTTTTTTGAAATTCAAACTCAGTTCACGCACACCAATGCAAACACAAATCAAACCCCATGTTCACCAACTCACTCAGTGGAAGCCGCGA
The DNA here is from genome assembly GCA_037367405.1 of Ottelia alismoides. Lineage (NCBI taxonomy): Eukaryota > Viridiplantae > Streptophyta > Magnoliopsida > Alismatales > Hydrocharitaceae > Ottelia > Ottelia alismoides. The sequence goes on along the minus strand of JAZKJV010005514.1, from coordinate 433,123 downwards.
GAGTTCGACCAATATCTTTTCAATTTTAATTAGTATTTTAATTAGTCAAAAAATCAATTTTGGAAAAGAATTAGCGAGATCTTAGGTGCCGGAGATTTTCTTAAAGACTGGCATAAATTCATACTTCTAGTTTCATCTACTTTCAACCAGTATGGATGTAAGTACAGACCGTAAAACGACTACCCGTGTTACTTCCGGACGGTGCCAATTACGGTCCTTTGACCGCCCACTTTGCAAAGGGAGACCGTAGTTCCCTCACTGAGAAGTAGCTAGTTGTTTTTAAAACCAATAGTCTGAATAAAGATTCCATAGCTTGGCTCTATCCTAAGTGTTCGTCCCACGCTCACTCAGAACGATAAATGAATCAAAGGACGGGGTTGCTCTCCCGCAAAAATTCTCAATTTTATGGGTTAATTTAAAGTCAACCTTGTTTAGCAGTCCCAATTTTCATTTAGGTAATCACTCAGAAATTAAGAGAGCAGAAATACATGTCTACCATCCAGTCCCAATTTCCTTTCCAATTTTAAGTAATGAAATAGGAGGAAAAATTGAGAAAAGCCAATGCATGTGAAAAACAATGATGAATGCTCGGTCATAATACTTACAATAGTTCCTCGCAATCTTCATGTGGGATGTAATTAAAAAATTGAAAATTATTCTAAATGAAATCCAACCTGACAAAACCGCACCTAGCAGATAGTTCTATTAGTCGGGAAGAGATGAGTTAAATTTTTAACTAAGTTGAATGATCTAGAAGTGCATCTCAATTAAGTGCACTGTGGTCCTAGGTTCTATGAGCACATGCAAAATAATCCTAAAATCTTTAATAGCCGTAAGTGCATGTCTAATCCTACAAATCACTCAAGTTCGGCCCCACCCTCATCGGAGAGTGAAACAAATCTGACACGCTACATAGAAAGAGTTCGAGTCTTGTTACACATGCGAGAGTCCAAATGAACACCGTTGTAAATGAGCAATTAATTACAAATAATTAAAATTGCAGAAATTAAAATCCTAGACTCTACGCTCACACATGACTCAACTCGATCTTAATTTATTATGCGGCTTTTCGGTGGTTGGTGAAGAGGCATCGATTTTTAGAGAACCGCTTCATGTACGACGGGTACCTAGCATGAAAAATAGGAGAGAGAGAGAGTGTGTGTAAGAGCATGACATAAAAAATAAAAAAGAAAGAAAGAAAATAAATGATGAGAAAAATAAAATAAAATAAATGTATGAAAATAAAATAGAAAAATGGAAAATGTAGATTCATGAGGCCCAGGGGTCAGACTACCAGAATATATGGAAAACCTAACACTAATTTTTTAGATAAAAAACTAAGTCATTTGCCTCCCCGGCAATGAGGCCATATGACAAGTCTGAGAATACCCTCTGTTTATTTGTAGGAATTATGTGCGCTAAATGAACGTGTGTTGTTCATTGTAGTCGGGTAATCGGAATCAATCAAGAAATAATCACTTAATTATCTAATCAGTTTTAATCGAAGCGATTTTATGTTTATTTAACCTGGACAAGCTCCAAGGTCAAATCAAAGGAGGCAAAGGAATAAGGTAGATTAATGTCTACCAAATTTTATGCATGATTTCTGAGGCGGATCTTTTTGGTATTTTTTTAATGCAATTTTTGAATGCAACTGAAAATGTGTCCAATTTTAAGGACTAGAAAATTAATATTAATCAAATAATGTCCAAAAATTACAAAACTTGGTCGATATGTGAATAATGGTGAAATGAATGCACTATAATTTTTTTAGAATTTTCTGATGCAGTGTGAATATTTTATGAATTAATTAATGCAAACATGGTGAATTGTAATAATTAATTATAATAAATCTCTTTATTTTCAGGAAATAAAATTATCCAAGATATAGCTATAAGTGAAATATCCTAGAAAATTCCTAAATCCTAAAAATATTGACTGTAATACCTATTAAAAATTAATACTGATATACATAAAATGATTTTTATATAACAAAATATGTAGGCAAATCAATTATTTTGGGCACAATGTAAAATACAATGAACTCTACTAATCCAGGTTTTTTGGATTTTTTTTGAGCAATGAATAATTAAATATGAATTTTATAGCACAAAATGGATAAAATTGGCAAGATCCCATAATAATAATTATTATTAAATAACCATAGAATATAAAAGCATCGAGCACATGCCACAATGTGTAGAATTATTTGATGAACAAAATTTATTTTTTGAATAATAAAATAATGCAAAAATAATGTTCTAAATAAAGGGAGAACACATGGGTCTTGTTGTACATTACAATATTTAAATAAAATAGATAATGCAGATGAAGGACCTGAATGTAATTACCTATCCCTAGAAGGGGCTTTTGCAAAATTCCCAAATAGTCACGTCCAAAGCACATGACCCCTGGGTGGCTGGGGATCTTTATGTGTCGGCAGTGAAAACCCGAGGGGCTCTTTGCAAAGATTCCCCAATGCACGTGCTGCGCACGTGCGTGGGGGCTTCGGTCCTCAAGCCTGGCGGAGGAGCATGGCTGGCATGGCGGCAACGTCTCTTGGAGTGGGATTCGTAGTGGACAGAGAAGAAAGGTCGAGCGAGCCCTGGCTGGGGATGGCTAAGGAAGGTGGAGGCATCTCTGGCGGTGCTCCTGAAGGCGGTGGTTGGCGGCTGGCGAAACTCCTAGATGAGGAGTTCCAAGGCTGACGGAGATGAGGGCGATGAAGATGGTCCTCGAGTCGAAGATGAACATTTGGAAGTCGATGAAGGCAAGGTAGCATGGTGGAGTGGTGGAGGTCGCTGCTGGTGATCGAAGGTGACATAGGCTCGATGGTCGACCGGAGTGGAGCAGCCTTGCTCGCAGTTTGCGGCTCATTACGACAAGGGGGAGGGCCTTGGATCTCGCCGCTTTAAGGAGTCGATGCTATCACCGTCTAGCTCCTACTTAGTTGTGAATTGGCGGATGGCAAGAACAGAGAGGAAACACTGCTCTTATAGCGGACAAGAGGGGTTCGTAGGTCATCGATTTGGAAGAGGAGATCGGGATGGGATATACGGATTGAGGGATTGATTGGGAGATAGGAGGCGGCGACCAATATGGAAGGCGATCGGGGAGATGGTGGCCGAGATCCAGGGGAGCATACTAAGAACTGGCCGATGATTGATGGTCGTCGGGAAAGGGAGATTGGGGAGATCGATGCGGGGAGGCGGCGACCGCTTGAGAGAAAGATGGGGAAGAAGGAGAAAGATCGGGCATCTGATCAGTACAGATCAGACGGTCGATAGAGCGCCACACATCATTTAATTAATTTATATATATTCTTTAATTAAATTTTGTAATTTTCATTGAATAAAAGAAATATAAATGCTAAAAATAATGACACGTGGCGGCTCCAAGAGGTGCCATGTGTCAGCTCCAGAAAATTCGAAAAATAAAAGAAAAGAAAAACTGAAAAGAAATAGCAAACAACCTCGAATTGAAAAATTTTCTTCACAAACGTTGCTCGTCTTGATGAAATCTACAACTTTTATGAAGGGATCAACAATGAATAGGTTATTTGCACAAAGTGATATTTTTGGGAGTGTTCTTTGTACATAGAAAACCATGATTTTTTTAATTTTGTAATTTTTTTTGTCAATTTTTCAATAAGATAAAAATTAGAAAAAATACAATAAAATCAAGGACAATTATTTACACATTAATCTATTTTTTTGGATTTTTATATTTAGAAAAATAAAGTAATAAAATAAAGTATGAACAAGGTGGCTTTTGTACAAACTCTTATTGAACACTCAGACTCTGATAATTTCTTTGATTTTGGTTTTATTTTGCATTTGGAATTTTGTATATTTTAATAAAACTTTTGTCAAAGAATTAAATTAAAAAGAAATAAATAGAAAGATTTAAATATGTACATAAAATAATAGGTCAAAACGGGTAAAATACACAATATACAAAAGAGGCCCAAAACCAAACTTTGACATATGAGCTCCGATTCGCTTGAATTTGGTATTGTTTTGAAGGTAACTGAATGTAAATTAATTCAAAAGCGAGTAGTATCAAATCAGACACTATATGAGGAAGATATCAATGTTTTAGTCTGGCGGATCTGAAACTAGGGTTTGGGTTTATTTCTTAATTATTTTAATTAGTGATTTTTTTGTAATTTTTCTTTATTATTGTTAGTAATATGTACACAATGGAGTAGTTTTCAGGTGATTTAGAGTTAGCATGAATTAACTAAAAATCAGATAAGTTAGCTTATTTTTCATGTCATTTGGGTTGAGATTTTTGGCTTCTTATTTTTATGCAATTATGAATGATAAAATGAATTATTATTGGCACACACATGAATGCTAATTATGCAAGATAATTGATAAAATACAGATGAATTTTGGGGAACTGAGCTTAATTAAGCACTTTTAAAGTGATGAATCACATATTCATCAACTACTTTTTGTACGTCGATGACTAATGTTTCGCATGAGAATATCAATTCTTTCATAGTGGATTACTTGGATGAAGTTATGGTGTACAACAAGACACTAAAAGGAACTTCATGCATTTATAGATGTTGCTTTAGTATATGAAAAATATTGTCTATACTTAAAATGGGAGAAGCATGCCATAGGGTACATGACCATCTCTTTGCTTGGGTATGTAATGGGCAATGGCGTGATAAATCTATGAAGACATAAACCATTGATGAGTGGGAAATCCCCGATAATGACGCTATTTTATTTTTTTCTCATCTTTTTTCTTTCTTTTTTTCTTCTTTTTTCCTTTTTTTCCTTCTTTTTTCTTTTTTCTTTTTTTTTTCTATTTTTACTCAATATTCAATCTAGGAGCATTTTTGAAATAAAAACTCTAAGTTTTTATTACAAAACATGACAAAAAGGATTGAAAAGAAAATAAAATAACTCACAAGGGTTTTAACGCAATATTCACACAGGCGGGAGGACTTATCTGAATTATATAGAAAAGTGAGGATCAATACTACAATTTATCCAATAACATACGCTTCGCACGTGACCTTATGAGGTCGGGCTGAAGCTTCGGTCCACGTGTAAGCTCTTGACTCTCCGCTGATGGTTCAGAATAAGGCTCGAGCTAAGGTTCGGAATCCGGGCCTTAGGTCTGGAACGTTGCTTCGGATAACATCGTGGCTCGATCATGTCTGTTGGATTAAGCCCAATATAGGGCAATCCAATGGCAAGTGCTCCTTCCTTGTTCTTCAAGCCCACCGTAGGCGGTGACATTTAAGATGGGCTCTAGTGATGCCGCCCTTGCTCCTTCAAGCTCCTCTACTACTTTTGAAGGTCAAATGGCCTTCGTGAATGCTACACGAAGTCGGGGATGACTACAGGATAATGATAAAGTCATCTTCTCGTCTGTTGAGGAAGAACTATAGAGGAATATAATGGAGGTCGGAGCTTTGCTTTGATATACGATCATTGAATGTCTTAAACCCAGCAGCATTAGTATAACACACCTATGAGACATAGACCTTTCCACTATAGCGAATGTGAAGGAAACGAGAGCTCTTCGGTTGTGGAGGATCGAGCTCAAATGGATTCTTGCTCAAGCAGAGCAGGAATGTGGATCGACATGGATACATAGATGGAGAAGCGAATAGATACACTGGGGGTGAACGCATGGACTATGGATTGAATGCGAAGATGTGTAGATGCTCAGAGCGAGAGATTAGTAAACTTATGATTTGAGATAAATTAGCAAATACTGACTGAAAAGAAGATTGATTGATTTGCTTACCTGGAGGATGGAGGCAGAATCAATGGATTGAAAAAAAGTGCTAACGAACGGCGAAGATCGCATCCGATGGGTTTATCAGATGGCGTAGGAGGAGGTGTGTGGTGACAAATGAAGTGGGCCACGTAGACGGCCCAGAAGGCGCCACGTGACCCAATAAGAATTGAAGAAAATCAATAAATCAGAGAAAAATCAAGAACTAGCTAGAGGATGATCTAGAAAAAGTCATGAACATGAAATTTGTAGATATCGATGAGATCTATAAATTTCATGTAGAAGTCAAAGAGATCAGAGGTCCTTTACACATATAAAAATTAAATACTAATAAAAACCATATAAAACGATTTTCTTTGATTTTTATTTTGCTTATTTTTTGTATTTTTATTTTATGTTATTTATATAATATTACTCTAATTTTTATCGGTTTTTAATAGGAAATAAATACATAAAATATTACACCTAAGTAGTGTTATAATAATATATATTAAATAGTGTTAATTATATGCATATAAAATAGTAATTAGTGTTATTAGTCAATAAATCTTTGTGATTATCTTAAGCAAGAGAGATAATAAAAATGAATTAAGCTGATAAATCTGGGATTTATCACCCTTTTACAGCTTGACAAGCTATTATAGGAAGTCCATCAAAGGGTACTTAAAGAAGGCAACACAACTAACTAGCCTGCTTTAAAAGGTCCAATCATGGAGATGGACATGTGAATTCCGTGAGGCGTTCGAATGTCTCTAAACACTGGAGGTGGAGCCAATCATACAACTTTTAGACTTCGAACAACATCCACATTGACACTTTATGCACTTAGAGATATAAATGAACACATTATGGCTTATGAATGTAGTATGCTGACTACGACAGAGAGGAGGTGCTCCATGCATGAGAAGAAGAGGTACATTGTCTGCGAATGTATTGCCTCTATTTCATTAGATCAACTTGTGATGTAAAAAGAAAATATGCAACACGTTAATCTACTACGTAGAAAAAGCTCATCCCCTTGAAAGCATGGTCGCATGAGTTATTACTGAATTTGACTTTGAGCTTTGTTATAAACTTGAATGGACCTACTAGATGGCTAATGATCTTTCAAAAAAGGGATTCCTCTTAAGGGAGATCACTGTTAAAGATTATTTCAATGAAGTGCATGCATGGAGAAATTACCCTGCCACTTTGCATTTAGTGCAACATATCTGCGAAGGATAAGGATACACATTTGAGGTAGAGGAAAACTCCCTCTATGCTAAGGGCAAGAGGTCCTATGTTCCTTTGAGAGGTGCTTTACACAAGAAATTGCTAAAAGAAGTATGTAATGCACAATGGGATGTACATCTAAGAATGGAATGCATGCTCCCACTCCTCTCATGAAGCTACTTCTTATCGAAGATGGAAGAGGATACGAAAGTGTACATGTACATTTGTCTTATGTGCCAATGAGGAAAGATAGATAAGAAAAAGAAGACAAAAAGACTATTGGAGTCCTTGTCCTTTCGTTCTCGTCAATGGGGGTGAACCTTAATGGACTTCATCTAAAGGTGGATGTGAGTAATGCAATGATGGTGGTAGTTGATGCTTCTTTGAATATACAATTTGGTAACACCCCATGAGTGCTTTATAGAAACACTGTGAGGTTGTTCATGTAGAATGTAGTGAACCATTGGGCATATGAAATTCATGAGTAATTGCAATGCATGGTTTTCAACTTTGGATGACTTGTTTGAGATGTTGGGACTTATGAACAGATTGACATACTGAGTAGAATAATATATTGATGAAATTATACTCGATACACTATATGGCAACCAATCACCATAACTTGGCGAGTTTGCTATAGTGCCTAATTTCTTAGCAACCTGCAAGGCTAGAGTCTATTGGAGATTATATGAGAAAGCGACCCATGACATTACATGAGGTAGTAGAGGGAAAAGACAATGTCCCATTATCCACTCCTTTGCACGGGAGAGGCAGGAGAGGATAAAGGAAAAATATGGTGTGTTTCGCACATGCCCGATGTCATATAAGTCAGGTAACTAATAAGGGACGATAAGCAATTGAGTTCCAGGTTGGGGACAAGGAGCCATTGAAGCTCACACTCCATATTTGGAAGAAAATTCCGAGAAAAACATCATATCAAGGTCTCATCTCTCGCTGCAATGGTCCGTTTGAGATAGCTCGAGATATCAGAATTCTTTCTTATCAACTACATGTTCGAAAGAGATTAAACCTATATCATGTGTTTCATGTCAAGTATTCAACATAGTACCATGTAGATGATGAAAATAGCAATATATATATATATATATATATATATATATACATATATGAAGCCATCGAAACATGCCCTTCCTACCATTCAACCTCAACATGAGAGTTTTATTGAGAAGAATCTTGACAAGAACATAAAGGGCTGGACTAAGAAGAATTATGGGATCTTCTTTCCAGCCAAACGAAAGGACCTTCGAGAGGTTGAAGTTAGTTGGGACTATGATACCACTGTGGTAGTTCAAAGACATCATCGATGCATTCAGTGAAGGTGCAAAATTAGTCGATGACACTTGATGGATCAAGTGAGCAAGGCATGCAACATCCATAATTAAGCCTAGGTAGGGGTGCTAATCGAATTGAATACATTCGAATCCACTTAGATTCAGATTCAATTCATTACAAAATTTTCGAATCAAATATTAAATGAATTTCTAATCTAAATTCAAATTCAATTTGTTTGGAGTTTCGAATATTCAAATTCGATTCATTTTATATCGAATTAGAATTTTATTTAATAATTCAACTAATAATAAAATTTTTATAGTAATAATATTTTAAGTTTCAAAGAATTGAATAGACTTTGTGATACTAATTTATGAAAAAAATAATTGAGATAAATAAAAAAACTTTTAACATAAATGGTAAAATTCAATAGATAATATAAATTGCATTAAAGTACCTAACTTTTGTTGTTCATGTATGTCTCTTGCAATCATTATTTGCTCTTTTTGTACCTAAGGTGAATCGAATATATAAAGAAAAATAATTATTGATATCTTGATAAATCATTGATCTTTTTTTGTAACTATGATGAAAATTCAATCAATACATCTACACCTTTCAATTGGAACTCCACCAACTTTCTCATTCTCTTTGGTAAATGATTCATAAACCATTGATCTTTTCTTTCTATCAATCTTATTAATTATTTAAGGAATCGATTTTTCTATTTCTTCTCCCACTTCTTCCACTTTTTTGTTAATATCATCATCATGCCCCATGACCCTCTCATGGACACTATCTTGAGAAGATGGTATGCTTGAATTAGACTTCTAAAAACAAAATGAAAACACACACTCAAAACTATATTTGAAATTCCATACCATTATAGAAATATAAGATACAGAGTAATACATATACATGTCCAAACTAATAACCAGAAGATTGTGTTCCACGTTTCTCTAAAGAATCATCCATATCTTCCCTCCCATTGTGACCTATCTCCATGGTATCTGAGAAAAAAAAGAATCGCTAAATTCCATCAGAACCATAAAAGGTCGATGTGAACTGACTTGTGGAGATGAATCTAACATCTGAGGTGTATAATAACCGGCAGACCGGACTGAGAACTTAGTTGGTATGACTATGATCTTCAATTTTCTAATATGTAACATTATTTCTACATCAAGCATGAACATTTCATACTTACCTCATTTCAATGCACTCTTATGGGGGAATAGTTGGGCTTATTAAAGATTATGATGATATCTCCTTATTGATAACCTAGTCCCCTTGTAATCTTGATGAGAAATGGAATCTAGTTGCATCAATGTACTTTTGCACATTTAGCCATTTAGGCAGAGCTCGAAATCCATGAAATCTATTCATACCATAATTGTCTCTAAGGTATTATTTATATTCAAATACTTGGTTGTCCTTATCATAAAATCTGGATATTATGATGGATGGGAGGATTAAGAGTGTGATTAAGAAAAAGATTGTTAGAAATTTGAAATCTATGACCTCGGGATGGTTTTTAAAAATTTAATATGTGTTTGTTTGCAGATGATGCATTTTAGAATCACATAAATTATTTGGATAGAACCTAAATCTTAAGATTTTAAGGTAAAGAGGGGTGTAATACTAGTAGCTGCGGGGGTGATCGAGAGATGATGGTGACGTTGGTGAGTCTAGAATCGGTGTCGTTGTCAACGGCGGGGGAGAGCGGAAGCTGGTGGTGGGCTTGGCTATTGTGAGGGTGGTGGTGCTAGTGGTGGGAGCGAGCAGGAGCGGGAGACTGGAGCCGACGGTTTTGAAGAGAGCGAGCAGGAGCGGGAGGCTGGAGCCGGTGGCGTTGGAGAGAGCGAGCAAGAGCGGGAGGCTGGAGCCAGCAATGTTGGAGAGAGCGAGCAGGAGCGGGAGGTTGGAGCTGGCGATGTTGGAGAGCATAAGCAAATGTTAGGCTTTTTTTCTCATGAGTGACGAGGGAAGAGAGAATTTGGGGGAGTAAAGAGGGGGTATGTATGCAATGGGCATTCCAAAATTGGCATGTTTAGAATAAGATGATGAAAAAATTTATTATTTTATTAAGTTGTGTATCATGTGTGGGGATTTTACAAAATATATACTATATTTATTTACATATATATAATGCTTCATACCATATCATATATGTGTATATCGAATAGAATTGAATTATTATCGAATGAATCAAAGTGAATTCAGATTCGATTCATTTGGAAATCGAATCCAAAATTTAAATTCAAATTCAGTTCATTTGATTTCGAATCAAACTTTTTTCGAATTTTTATCGAACGAATCCTAATCGAATTCGAATGATTCAATTCAATTAGCAGCCCTAAGCCTAAGATCGGAATTAGCCTGCACATATGAAGTTTAGTTCGCGCTCATGTGGCTCGTTGGCCACAACAACAAAAGTTTCATAGGAGTATACTTAGTTTGTGCATGACTAGCAACGATGAAAGGCACAAATGTGGGACTTTAAACTTTGGCATGAGATCATGTGTTGGGTGGCTCTTGATGAAATACGAACACTGCTGCTTCCACTTGCTCCGCATTAGAGCATATGATCAGCTGATGACGTGACATAATCTGTGAAAGAATGGAATAGGCAAGGAGTATGGAGAGTTGCTTCGGAGCACTATAAATCATCACAGCACACAAAAAATCATTGTAATAATGTAAATGTAATAATGAGATAATCCTTGGTATATTAAGAGGTCTGTAATCTAAGAAGGCCATAGATTTATTTTTCCAATTAACTGCTGATTCCCCCAGAACCTAATTCCGTTGTTCTAATACCAAACACAGCCAAGAAATTTGGCCGGAAACGGATTCCTAATTCAACCACTCGCTTACGTCAACATCCAAAAGCCTGAATTAAATAGAGGAAACGGTACCAAATCCGGAACGGCCCCTCTTTTTCCTGATGTGCGGTTGTTGAGAACACCACACAGGTCCCAGAAGCCAACATAAGATACATCACTATAAATACAAAGGAGGCCATAGATGGGGAGATATGATAACGAAAGCTCTGGCTACGTTACTGTTTGTGCTAAGCTAACGTCCGCGTGCATCGACAGGTACGTCAGTGGCTCTGTGTGTGAGCACTCGATGTAACGCCACTCAAATCTTCCTCTTAATTATGCATGGTATTAAACACTTGGCTTCTTTAGGTAGTCTCCAGCTCCTGCTTCCTTCTGGGAAAAAATATATACAATATCGAGCTGCAGCTATTCTACTTCTGAGCACCTGCAACTGCATGGGAGGGACCTTAATAAATGGGTCTCTCTCTCCCTCCCTACTCAGTGAAACGTGGTGGCAACCATATTCTGAGCCTTCAAAACCCAGTCAAACAAGCAACCATTCTATCACATCCATGTGTATGCGTGCGTGTATCTATATTCTGTTTCTACGTAGGGGAGAGAGGTGTGGGAATACCACACGGATTTTTCGATATTGATGAGAGGTTTCCAGGAGGAATCGTCTCCTGCAAAAAAAAAGCTTCAAAAATGGCCACGCATGGAAAATTTAAAAGAAACGAGCGTGAGTTATAAATGCAGATGATGATAGCTTGACAATTTCAGGATTTTAGATAGCTGTTCTTGATTTAGCTTGGTCAAAATTGGAGACAAGTTGTCTGGTCGATTTTCGTGGTAATATATAGACTCTAATCTTAGCCCTTATCAGTAAATATGGTATTGAAATGACCAAAGCATGAAACTGTTACTATGGAGTGGAAGATCCGCAGTTGCTTTCTATCGAGGAAGATCGACGCTAACAAGTTATTGTACTTGAATAAGTCGTTGTATCGACTTGTGGTTTAGCATTTTTGATATGTATTCTTATATCTAATCTGGTTCCAACAAATTATCATGCCTTACTCTCGATATTGGGCCATGGCTAAACAAAGTATTATGCTTCTATTTACAGGTAAACATGCCTCACCTCCTAATGGATATTTCAATCACTATTACACCATTTAAAATGCTGTTTTTAGTTCTGAACTCTTCTTCTAGGACGGAATATTAATAAGAAATGGAATCAACATGCTAACCAAAACATGTAATATAGTTTCCTGTCAAAACTGACTTACCTGGATTGAAATACTTGTGAAAGTTGGGAGAGATAACATGTACGTTAAACATTCTTGAGCAGTGCAGTAACATGGATTAAGGCTCCATGACTAAATTGTCTTGTCATTCAAAGTACTGTCCATCACAAGCTGAAAGCTGCAAAAGGTTGTAAAAATCGGGAATCCCTTGGGAGTCCAAGCTCGTACAACCATAACATTATTGTTCCCTGCTAACGGTATCCACGAGGCACACTAATAAGTAATAACATATTTGCAAATCTCTTCGTCCTTCAAGCAACCTATGACTCTCATGGAGATCGCGGTTGCCAAGGGGAATATTAGGCCCTTGGGCCGTGGACGCGGGGTGGCGCCATCGCACATTATTTACGCCGATGACCTTCTCTTCTTCTCCAAAGCCTCCTCAACTACCCTGCTTGAGGTGAAGCGGGTGCTTGATGATTTCGCTGCCATATCCGGGCTTTGCTTAAACCCACGCAAGTGCAAGCTTCTCCGACCCATGGGGGCCCCAGCTGACTTCTCTGTTACTCTCCGGTTGGGAATCTTACGCTGTGCGCTACCCACTACATACCTTGGGCTTCCGTTGGTTTCCTCCCTTGGTAGGGGCTCCCATGCCCAAGCCTTGGAGGATCGAATTAGAGCCGCCCTCAGCGGCTGGAAAGCTCACTCGCTCTCTTTCGCGGGGCGTTTGCAACTTCTAAAGACCGTTATCGCGGGCATTAATTTGTATTGGGCTGGTGGTTGCCTCATTCCAGGTGGTACTGTTGATCGAGTGGACAAGATGTGTGCCAACTTCTTATGGGGTTACGGCATGCATCACGTCAGCTGGCATACTGTTTGCCTCCCCAAGGGGGAAGGTCGTTTGGGTCTTCGCTCCTTGGCCTTGCTCCGCGCTGCCATGGTGGTTGTCTGGGGGTGGTCTATCCTCACCTCTAAGCAATCACTTTGGGCGGCTTTCATCAGAAATAGGTACCTTAGTCGCTGCTCTTTCTGGGATGTTGAGGCCAAAGCAGGTGACTCCCTCCTCTGGAAGACTATTCTACGGGGGAGGGACTCCTATCGGGGCTCCATTGTCAGCTCCAATGACCAGCACACCTGGGTGCAATCTCCTAAGGGCTTCTCCTTCACGCAGGCGTTTGATGCTGTGAGGCACCGTGGCCCCTTGGTCCCATGGGCCTCCGTTGTTTGGTGTAAAAAGGCGGTTCCTAAGTACGCTTGCACCCTTTACAAGGCGATCTGCAACAGGCTACCAACGATGGATAGGCTAGCGCACTTTGGGATCTCTACGAGCGGTGTTTGTTATCTCTGCGGATGCACAAGTGAGACCCGTGACCATATCTTCTTCCTTTGTGACTTTGCGGAGAACACTTGGCGTGAGGTTCTTCGGGATTTGGGGCTCCCCAGCCCTCCCTCCCTTTTGCTTTCCACAATTGTTGAGTGGATCTCTTCTGTCCACCATGCCGAGATCAAGCTCATCTGGTGCGCCGCGCTTTCTTCTACTGTTTGGGAAATCTGGAAGGAAAGAAATCAAAGATGGGCATCTTCCCGCTCCTCCTCTCCCTCCGTCCTGGCGGCTTCGGTTGTCTCTGGCGTCAACATAACACGTCTTTTGAAGAACGCTTGACTAAACCTCTTCCCCCTGGGCGCCAGACATTTTTGCTACGCTTGTTTCACATGATGTAATACCTGCTGATCTTTTTGTTTTTTGAGGCTCCGAGCCTGCAACTTGTACATTAAACTTTTTGTGATTGAATACAAAGGATACCTTACCAATCAAAAAAAAAAACCTATGGGGTCATCAAGGAGAGAAGGTAAAGAACGCATTTCCCAACACCCACATTGTTTATGGATATCAGAGGGTTTTTGCTTTGGCATCTTTTTGCATATCCTTTGTCCTGTCAAACGATCTTATCTTCCACCGTAACACCCATTGACAGTGACAACACATTGCCATGATTGAAGGGAGGGGGAGGGGTGTTTAGTAGCAGTGATAGTGCAGCTACTAACAAGAGATGGAACGTAGGAGTTGACAGCCACTCCACTGGTGCCCCTCTGCGTTCAGCTTTCATATAAGCTTTTTTTTTCACCTCTTTTCCACCCCCTCCACATTTGCTATATTTGGGTCAGCCATGAGAACCCTCTTCGGGGTCTGTGCCAAATCTCATCCATAGCTCCAGCTTGTTATTATAGCTAACCACATAACTAATTACCTGCTTACTGTCTACTAAACATTTTATATTAGCCAGACCACATTGATTTGGTAACCCCCACTCCACTCCTCAACCCATTCATATTGGCCGTTCCAACTAATTTCCATGGAAGACTAGTCAGATGGCGTTACAGATTTTGAGTCATAATTTTTCTTCAGCGCACCTTGGTAGGAAAGTACACAGAACTTCTCATCATCCAGATTCATTAAAAACTTATGACGAAGCCAGAAAAAGCTGAAATATGTTAAACATTTAATCGATGGGGGAAGAAAAGCAGAGCAAAGATCGAAAGGACATCGATTCTCCTTTACAACAACTAAGTAAAAAGAAGTAAAAGAACAACAGAGGAGCACCATTTCAATCTCTTTCTTTTTTTCTTCCCTGACTCCCTCATCTTTCTCGCCTCTACTGTCCTCTGTAGCACCCTCAATGTTGAAGAAGAAGCCCTCCTTTTCCCTGTTACCACTCAGACGGAAGCACTTCTACGTTGCTCGTACTCCTAGGAAATCAAAGAAAGGCACACCAGTCTTTTCCTCTTCCAGGCGATTATTGCAAGTGTTGCCAGCCGAATCCGTCGCAGAGGCATCAGAATTCGAATCAGACGAATCAACATGGAAGAAGCCATTGCTCAAACCAGCCTTTCTCTCATCACCACCTCCAACTGCAAAAAACAAAACAAAAAGATGGTATCATCGTCGCCAATAAATAAGAACACCGATGTGGATACTTGCCACCAATATATAATCACAACCCACCTGACAAGAAGTCGAAAAGGCGGCGGCTTTGCTGGGGGGGACTGAACCTGGTGAAGAAGGCAGTCCTGCCGGTGCAAGTTGAGTGGGATTCATCGAAGGTGGTGGTGATGGTGGAGTCGGCGCTGCATGCATGGTTCGGGAACATGAGAGGAGGGGAGGTGGAGAGAGGGTGGCATGTGTGTGGCTTCCTCCTCCTATAGGCATTGGACTGCTCCCTGTGCTTCCTTGCCATGATCACATGCCAGTGGTTCTTCACAGCATTGTCTGTCCTCCCTGGGAAGAGCCTTGCAATCAGTGCCCACTTGTTCCCATAGAGCCTGTGTGCAGCCAATAGCCTCTCCTCTTCTTCCTCGCTGAAGGCCCTCCTGTTGATCCTGGGATCCAGCTGGTTGAACCACCTCAGCCTGCAGCTCTTCCCTGCAAAGATCCCATCTTTCAATAGGTCGAACCACATAGTATTAAAGAGAATAATCACAAAAAAACTATGGTACCTGATCTACCCTCAAGCTTCTCTGCAATGAGGTTCCAGTTCTGGGGTCCATACTGGGCTATGAGCTCCCTCAGCTTGGCGTCCTCCGCGGGCCTCCAGTGGCCTCTGGCACACAGCTTCGTCTGACCACTCTCTCGGTCTCGCTCTCCTTCCATGGCACCGCCCTCCTCGCCACCATAACAGCCATGAAACGGAGGTGGAAGGGGAGGAGGATGGAAACCCATCTCAGCTTTGGGTCTCATGAACTGGGTCTCCATTATCTTTACGTATGTGGCAGCCCACAAAGGTTCAAAGGAGCAAGAACCTCAAACACCAAGAAAACTTTGATGGCGAGGTGTTAAAAAGAGAGGGAGGAGGAAAAAGGGGGACGAAATCGTTAACTCTGTTCCCGTCTTCCGATCTCGAGAGAATCTATGCGTGGGGAACCGATTCGAGATATGGCAACAGAGACAAACGCCAAAGACGAGAAAGGTGGGATTTTGGGCATATCTCCTTGATGGGTAGGAGGGAGCTCCGGGGTCCAGACCCACCAAGAAGCGAAGGAAGATGAAGACACGGTCGTGGGTTGCGGTGCTCTGCTCTGTTTGTGAAGAGATGTGTGCATGTGTGTGTGGGTGCCTCTCCCCCTCTCTTTTCTATCCCCCTCTTTCTCTCTCCTTGTATGCGAGTCTCTCACTTTGAGACACCGATGGCAGTGTGCGGAACAGTGGAGGGCATTGGGTTTTGAAGCAATGCACAAGTTCAAATGGAAACCCCTCGTGTGGGTTTGGGGAAGCCCTCCCCTCTCCCCCCCTCTCGTGTGTTTGTATAACAGAGAGCTGCCCCTGTCCCCCTCCCTGCCTTGACAACAGCACCAGGACCTTTGCTTGTCTCTTTGCACCCTCTCCCCCTCTTTTTAATTCTATAAAATATCCCTCTTTCCACATTTTCGAAAAGAAATTTAAAATGTTTCTTTAATCTAAATCCTGGATTACAGTGGTTCAACAGATCACCTGTGACTAATTTGATAAGAGACAACTGGTTCATCTGTTATGACTGTCAACATGTCGACCGTTATGTAGTTGTTTGATCACCTTATTACAATCTTAATAAGAACAAGAAAAATGGAGAAAAAAACGGCTTCATTTGGTGAGAAATAAACATGGGTCAAGAACCTCCTCCTGACCGGGAAATTTATGCTGAACTGTTAAAGAACGTTACTTTCACAAAGATGAACAGTGACCCTTCCTTTTCACCATCCACCACTGTTATCAATGGCAAGACGAGGACGGATACCAACAACCCCTCTAAGGGTGTATTTGGATAGTGGGTTTAGGTGGGTTAAACTGGTTGCAAGTAACATATTTTTGGATTTTGGTGTTTGGATAGAGGGTTAAATTGGAGGTGGGTTAGAAGTGGGATTATTGTGATATAATTGTATTTGAGTTTGAAAAAGTGAGTAGTTATTTTGATGTGATTGTATTAGATGTGAAAAAATGAGTAGAAGTAGAGTACTTTATATTTTTTATATGATATGATGTTATAATATATTATTTTTTGATAGAATTGATGATGTAAAATTTATTTATTTAATTTTTTAAAAAAAAGAATAAAGTGGGGCATACGTGGAAGGAGAAAATATGGGGTAGGGGAGTTAAACCACCCCGAGGGTGGTTTAACTCATTAGCCGAACGACATCTAAGGGTGCGTTTGGTTTGCGGGTTAAGGAGGGTTAAACTGGTAGAGGGTAACCTGTTTTTGGATTTTGGTGTTTAGATAGAGGGTTAAACTAGGGGTGGGTTAGAAGTGGGTTTGGGGTGATATGATTGTATTGAAGTTTGAAAAAGTGAGTAGTTATTGTAATGTGATTGTATTGAAGTTTGAAAAAGTGAGTAGAAGTGGAGTAGTTTATAATTTTTATATGATATGATAGTATAATATATATTTTTTTGATAGGATTGATGATGTAAAATTGATTTATTTAATTTTTTTTAAAAAGGAATAAAGTGGGGCCCACGGGGAGAGAGGGGGATGTGGGTTAAGGGGGTAAACTCCCCCAAGGGAAGGGTAACCCGATAGCCAAACGCTACCTAAGGTATCGTTTGGATGACGGGTTACCTGCGGGATAGGGGAGTTTACCTCCCTTAACCAACATCCCCCTCTCTCCCCGTAGACCCCACTTTATTCCTTTTTTATAAAATTAAATAAATCAATTTTACATCATCAATCCTATCAAAAAAATATATTATATCATCATATCATATAAAAATTAGAAACTACTCCACTTTTATTCACTTTTCCAAACTTCAATACAATCGCATCACAATAACTATCCACTTTTTCAAACTTCAATACAATCATATCACCCAAAACCACTTCTAACCCACCTACAATTTAACCTTCTATCTAAACACCAAAATACAAAAACGGACTACCTTCTACCAGTTTAACCCACCTTAACCCACCAACCAAACGTACCTTAGTGTTTCAAAATACCGATATTTCACATGATCTGTAATGAATTGTTGAGATACACCCACTCAACTGGTGTGTGTTTTCAACAAAAAGGTCCCGGACTTGGCTTTGTAACCAACAGCCAGCTTTATTGACGTTTGTTGTTTTTACGAAACGGGCCCACGTGGAAGATTGGTGTTTCCTCCCGACGCCCTCGAAAATCAAAGTTTTGTTTTGTCAAAGAGATGGGGTCTTCGATCGGCCGAAATTGACTAAAGAAATGGCGACCACTTGACGGCCCCACAAAATGGAACGGCTGCCACTTTGTCCCTTCCTTCTCACCGCCTCTCCCTAAACTAAAGTGGACCCGTCGTTGGTTGGGAAATGTTGTCTGTCTGTATACTCTAATCCTCTTCCTCTCTAACAGCGCCCATTTATTAATCCTTCTTCTGTTTAACCTTTTTCTGATTAAAGTATGGATTGGGAGTTTAGGGGGGTTTGGAGAATGGGACACCATTCGTGTGAGCAAGCATTATGATATGAAATGCTTACTGTGTGACTCCCTTCAAATTGGGTGTACCTCTTAGTATGATCTTGTTAGCTAACAGAAAGGTGTGATTTTCTTGTGAGGAAGGGGTGAGTAGTTAATATTAGGACATGGTTTTCTTCTTCAATTTTCGGTTTTCTTTATTCTCGTAAAGTTGATATTTTCTTCCTTATTACGCAAATATTCGATTTCGCCTTGCTCCTCCCCCAACTATCTCACGTCCACACTACCTATTCATAATAATGGTTACTTATTCCACGTTGTTAAGAAAAAGAATAATCATAGGTAATTATTATTTCAAAGGGTGGGGGAGCTAACTTGGCTCCCCCCGCCCGTTTCGTCCAGTTTTTTTTTTGAAATTCCTTCCGTAGATTTTCATCAATATATCCCTATATTATGTCATTAAAATTTTGTGTGAAAACAGAGATTCCTACAGCCTCCATCCAGACGGGGTCGTTTTTAGCAATTCTGTTACCGTTAAAAAATGATTATATGGATGGAGGTCGTAGGAGTCTCTGTTTCGCACGAAATTTTAATGAAATAATATAGGGATATAGTGATGAAATTCTACGGAAGAAAATTTCAAAAAATAATAAAAAAATCGTGTGAAACGAGACGGGGGGGCCAAGTTAACTCCCCCTAGAGGGCAGCCCCATTTAACCCTATTTCAAATTATAAGCATGGTGGTGGTTTATTAAGAAGATCTTTTTTGGAAGATTTTAGGTTTCGACTTTATTATGATGGGTGATACAATGTTTGGTGGTTTATTTGGAAGGAACTATGGTGGAGAGTGTTCTAGGGTACTTCATTTAATTTTACATAAAAACACTCTGAGCATTATATTCTATCTCTAGAATTAAATTGGAGAATGTTGACACTGATGCAGAAGGCAAAAGCTTCTTTGCACTTAATCGTCATTAATCCAACTTATGCTTTACATGTTTATATCTCACTATACTTTTTATTTGTAGTAGACTTCACGAGCTGGGACCTACCTGTCCAGCCCGCTCATGGACCGAACTTGAGCTAGAAGATTTTAGGCATGGTATATAAATATAAGTTGAATAATACGTGTATTAATATGACATACTTTAAGTTTTTTATATGTTACGCTAATTTTAAATAAAAGTTAATAATTTACATGTCAAGTAACATGTAAACTACTTATACTAGTTACATAAAGTATAAATGGTAGTAATAAAATCATTTATACTTATTATATGCCATTAAAATATTCAATGTAAAAAGAATAAAATGGACCATGAGCCGATCCATGGCGGGCTTTGGACAGAGATTTTTGAACCTCAGCCCGTTCAGCTCGGCCCGCATTTTGGCTAGGCCTATTTGTTGTGCAAGATTGAAAGTGAAAATTAGGATCTTTGGGGATCGCGTGACTATCCGCGGTATATCATTGTTTAGACAGATAATCTTTATATTACTTTCTAAAAAATTATAGAAAACAAACATGTAACTAGAACCTCTTTGTTCTTCAATCTACTTCTTTATTTCATTCTCTTTCCAAAAAAACATCCTCTTAAAGACTCTTCTCCTTTTCTTTTGAGACTAGATATTTGATGTAATATGTATAAGTAATGCATGAACCTTCCCATGAAATGATTATTTTATTTTTTATAGACTTTAGTAAAAAAAAGGTCTCTTCTTATACTAATCCACACATGCCAATATTGATCAAAGTCAAGTTTATCTCATACTGTGGGAAATACTTGTCCTTTTAGTCAATCTTTTGGTATTACTCCATATCAGATCTTTGACCAAAAGCATCAACGACAACGAACTTCAATTTCGTGAAATTTGTGAAAGATTTTGTGTTCAATGAACTATGAATTATGTTCTTTTCTAATATATATCATAAACGATCAAGAGTCCTATTCCCGATGTGATGTGTGTATAGTTATATTCCATGTGAAGTCAACATCAAAAATAGGACTAGAAATAACATATTTGCAACTATAAATATATGAGTAAAGTCATTGGAACTATAAATATTTGAGTAAAGTCATTGTCTCCTCCCTTACATTAATAAGTTAGATGCAGTATTTAGTATTTATAATGTAATCAGGATCAATTAGGATGTTAATTGTTTGGTGGGAATGTTCAATTTGAAACAAGGAAAGCTAAGGAGGTAAAAATTTAGTTTCCTAGCTTGGTTCTAAATTAATGATGCACTTATATATGAGTTCTCTTCTTGAGCTCTTGTAGCAAAAAAAGAGATGAAGGTTGGAGGGCCACATGCGGGCACTTCACACATGCTCGGGGTTCAGGAGGGCTATATCAGATCTCGATACTTTTGTTACTGACTTTAGAAGATCCAATGAACACCCTTTTATTTGACTATCACTATTTCTATTCCGTCAGACGTGACCTAGGTTAACTCATTCTCACATATTTTCTCTTTGCACTCTCCACCACTCTGTTCTCTTGGATGTTGCTGTTTTCTAAGGTACTTTTTAGGATGGTCCAGTTGGAGAGTGTCGAAAATGATTGTATTTGTTGTTGTATGTTGGAAGCGGATTGTCAGTCCCTATGTATTGGTATCGCGGGAGCATTATCTTCTCTAAGGTCATTCCGTAATCTGTGCTTAAATGATCTCTCAAGTAATCCTTTTTATTTTTTTGTTTGTTGCTGTTGATTTGTTTTAATGTTCTTTTCGAATTTTGCCTCATCTCGTTATATATGTTAAAATCACGGTGCATGTGTGATCATTTAAAGGAAAAAAATGGGGCTGGCCCAACATAGCTGCCTAGCTTTAATTTCAAACATTTTTTTTATTTTTTTTAAAATAAAGTCATGTATTTTCATCACTATATCGGTATAATATATTATTCCAATTTCGTCAGAAATAGAGACTCATATGCCTTGCATTTATAACAGGTAATTTTAACGGTCTTAAAATTATTGTAATCTACATGTTCTAGATAAAGAGCCTAGGAGTCTATGTTTGTAACGAAATTAGAATGTCATATTAGAGAGATATAATGATGAAAATACATGACTTAATTTTTGGAAAAAATATAAAAAAATGTCGACAAATAAAGTGAAGGCAACCCCCATTGAACCATGATTTAAATATTTATAAACAAGTTTGGATTTATATCTTTTTGATTATATTTGTTAAAACCGGTGTTCTTATAAACGCGGATCATGTTAATACGAATGATTACTATTAAACTTGAATCATGTTAATATGAATGATTACTGTATTATTCTCTTGGTGATAACGCTGGAAACAATTTTTAATAGAGTATATTTCAAACTGTGATGAAATTTCTATTGAATATGATGTTTGAATTGAGAGTGAATATGATTGGGATAAGCTAAGAAAATTTATGGATAGAATTTCAAAAATGGGTAGTAGTGTATGAAAACTTGGGTAATCATTGTGGGATTGCTTTCAGTACTTTAAATTGATTGTGCCATTATGGAAAATGAAAACCCTACACATGGAAGCTGAAAAGCGCAATCTACGTACAAGGACACACCCGTATATGTCATGATTGCATCATGTTAGCTCCATCCAAATATGTTGTTTGACGTATACTGTTTATCCATGCTGACTATGAACTATCTTTGAGAAGAGCTTGATAAGAAGTATAATGTTGAAAAACCGATACTAAAAAAAATACTTAGCCGTGAAGTTAAAATCATTTGGTGAACACACACATGCTATTATGTTCCTGCTCCACGAGTTGGAAGATGAGAAATAAAAACTTGCAAAGAAGTTTCAATAAATCAATCGTACAAAAATTCCTCTCGTTTTGGAAAGACTTCGGTTTGACTATAAAATATAAGAAGAGAAAGATTTCTATAGACATCTTTCTAGTGGCAATTGCAGTTAAAGAGAAATAAAGAAAGAAAAACTCGTGGTTACAATGGATGTGCCGGGTATGGTCTACTGCATGACCTTGAATGGCAAAAAGAAAAAGGAAGAGTGACAACAATAAGGGTAAATTAAACTGCAAGGAAAGATTTAGAAAAAAGATTGAAAATAAAGCATGTTGACACTACAATCAGAATGGATAATGGAAGAAGTATTGTTTGTCATGGAGAGCCCACTAGAGGCATATAGAAGAGCAATTGCAAACGAATATGATCACTGAGGGGTTTAAGCATAACGAATGTTGTGTATCAGTAAAAGCTGAACTATACATTATTCACGATCCTAATGAGTCATTTGTGGATACGTGAGCCAATATACCTATTCTGTCATATCCATTTTTCTTCTTATCAGACCTACAACAATAAGACTATGAAGATGCGGAACAACTCTAGGTATAAATTCGGGATAAATTAATCTAAGGTTCTCCTCTGTGTGAGTCTAGACTTTGCATAGGACGTCGTATCCTCGATTCCAAGAATAATGTTATGCATGGTTTAGATTTGGTTAAAATAGTTTTAAACTGAATTTTCAATGTGATAAAGTTGTAATTCTATGACATATTATCTTTTATTGAAAAGAGAATCTGGCTAATTTTGATTTATTGTTTAATATTAGATGCTATTCAATGAACATTGATTCTGTGAATATTATACATTCTATTGCTATAATTATGTTCATTATTTGATAAATAATATAGAACCGTGTGATCTTTAATAGGATCAAACATGATATGTGATCTTAAATTCTATTAAGAGAATGATGAACTTAGAATTGATTCGTAACCACACCATTGATAAAACTCTAGAATTTGAGATATGCGTGTAAATCAAAAAACTTAGGAAGTCATTCCAATTCGTTTCTAGGGGTACTACGATCTTAGATCTTGTGGACACAACCATGTGTAAGTTTTATAGATTAGGGACAATAAGAAATATTTTATCACCTTTTATTGGTTATAGCAATATATGTTATTATGCTTATCTAATGTAAATCAAGGATGAAGATTTAGATATTTTTCTTATCCTTAAGAATGATGTTGAGACATAAAGAGGCAAATTACTTAAATGTCTTAAGTCAGACATGGGTATTGAATGAATGTCTAACATGTTTGAAGAATAATGCAAACTCTTTGACATTATTCATGAGGTTGTTCTTTATTCCTAAGAAAACACCCAAAAACACATAAAAATGCAAAATAATAAATTCAAAACATGTATTAAAAATAGCTTAATTATATGTAATTAACTCATCATTAAAAGTAAGAAGAAAAATCACATGAACTGATGAAGAATTCAGAGTTGAAGCTTGTATTTATGTATAATAATATCTTAGGGATATTTTTTATAAATTCATACTAAACCCCATTATGTATATAATAATAGCCTATATCTATGAAAAATCTTTAAAAAATAGTCACTTAAAAATTGACAAATAAGTAAACCCTAATTTTGAAGACAAAAGGCGTAAAATTGAATATCTCTCACATACAATATCTGACGAAGCTATACTCACTTCTGAATTAAAGTACACCAACTTTTCCACAAAACAAGATCAAATTCAAAGTAATCGGAGTTCTTCTGTGAAACTTGAAATTTAGGACCAAATTATATATTGTATAATAACAACCAACTTTTTTAATTAATTATTTTTAATTTCTTCTTTTTTAAATAATTTTATTTGATTTATATTCTAACTAATTGCAAAATAACATAACCACAAAAATCTAAAAAACCAAGAAAATGATTATTCTGAACATTATATCTATTGATTTATCTATTTATATATTATTACATATATTTTTATGTTCCACTTTATTCTTAATCAATAAAAAACTTAAAAATATAGTATAGTATAATAATTTATCTAGTATTTTATAAGGTTAAATAATATATATTTTAATAACTAAAAACAAAATATAAAAATAAAAAAACTTAGAAAACTAGGTATGTTGTGCAAATATAATACACCTCAAAATAGGAACTTTGCACTGATGAGCTATTTTCATTTTGGGTCTAAAATGAAATTTGTATTTCTCCTTGAAAACTACAAAATTTATGTTCACTATTTATCGAAGTCATTTTTATATTATATTATTTAATCTTCATTTTCTGCATTGATGAACTCAGTCAAACCGTACACATGTCTTTCTCCTGTTGGTCTGCCCCATTCCACATTAGTCTGCAACGTTGACCACTTGTACTCTCTGGACCAATAAAATATTATCATTTGTTGACCCATTCGGTCAACTCCCTCTCCCAATCCTACTTCTTACCCAAATACATCCAAGCCCATTCCAAATCCACTGATTTCTCCTCCCATTTCACGATCAAATCAAATCACCTCCCCAAATCAATCAACCCTCTGCCTCCTCCTTAAACACAATCAACTTCCATCTCCAACCACAAACAATTCTCCAGATCTTCAACTCCGAATATCAACAACCGAAAGCAAATCCTACATGCAACCCAACTCCCAGTCGAAATCAATCAAAACTCGCGCCTTATTAATCTCCCAATCTCAATCGAATCCCAAATCGATCAAGACCCATCATAAACACATTCCACTTTGATCTCTTCTCTCGCACTGCAGAATGGCTTCTTTCTACCTACACGCAAGCATACCATCTCCGATCGCGCATCAGACTGGAGCACCGTTCCTTCTCCATCCATCCACAAATGAAACCTCAACTCACATTCTTATTGCTGAGCTCTAACATCCAAGCCCAGCTCTGCTGCTCGAGCTTACACATCTAGCTGCAGGTTCTGGAGTGCTCCCAAATCAGCAAACGACCTCGAACCCATCGCCTGTTACGGATTCTTAACGGGTACACCTTCGTCAGAGAGGGCGTTCGATAGTAATACATCTCGGTCGTATTGCCGGACTTGGGATCGCAACACCCAAAGAAAAACCTGCCGCTCCTTCATGAATCTCTTGTGCTTTACCACGTCAGAGCAGATCGAACAGAAGGTGTATTCCGTCAGCGGAGAACCCACCTCGCCGGAGAAGGCAAGAGAAAAGAGGGATCGAAAAGTGACCATTGATTCCAAGATCCAAGCTATTATCTCCGCAGCTGGACCGCACCGTAATACACCGCCATTAGATCAAGCAGCATTTGTAACTCCACCGTCGAAGAACTCCTCGATCTGTACCCAAACAATCGTTCTCCATCAGACATCATAGAAGCCGCCAACGTGGCTCCATAAACATCGCAAGATCAGATCCTCGCAAACGCTTATTAGCCGCTCATCTCAAACAAAGGTCACGTGCGTAAGGCACCTGACAAGGGTATTTTCCGTGAAAGTCCTTCAAAGTACCTCGAATAAAGACAAAATCCCCGCCACCTGGGTTAATTACAAAAACGCCTCGCTACATTTCCGATATCATCAAAATGCCCCTAAACTAAGTTCCTGAAGCTCTAAATTATTTATTTTTACTACAAAAATACCCCTACTTTCATTTGATTATATTTTGTGAACCATAACAAGTTTGGTGTCATTTTGTAGCTTTACTAATTCTTATTTTAACATATTGTAGATATTTTTGGAGACAAACTGAATTATTTATGAGTTTTTGAGTGAAGTGTTGATACTGAGATTATTTATTCAATTTAAGTTCAATTATATTTCAAAAAAATTCGAAAAAAATAACCACGGTGAAGGTCTTAAGAAAATAAATCCTTTACCATCAAATTTTATTAAATTTATTGAATATTTTGCAATGAATAATTTATTCCTTATACTCCTTATTTGATTTTTCTAGGTCACATATTACATTATTTCACAAAAAATCCTATATATGTATTTCACTACTCTATAATCTGTAATTTTTAAGAAATTTATTTACAAGTTTTTTTGACTTAAAAAATTGAAATACAACCAATTCGGGGATCTGCTTATTTCATTTATAGCTTATTCCTCTTAATTTCAAAAATTCCAAGAAAATTACAATATCTTTATTTCCTTATAAATTACGTATTATATTTTAATTTTCAAAATATCGCATTTCATCCTTAATTTGAAAAAGACCAAAAATTTCTACTGCAGCGTATCTAAAGTTTTTAGTAATTCATAAATTGTAAAAAATAGTTTCCAGATCCCTCATTTTATATAGTGTAATGGAAAATAAACTTGCTTTTTTGGGGAAAATTCTATTTGAAAATTTCTCTCAATTTTTTAGTACCTATTTTTATTCTCATTTCTTAATTTACAACAATATATATTATAGAATACAATATCTTGCAATTAAAAAAACTTTGAAGGGCGTGCTTATAAAAGTCTCAATTACATATTAAAATAAAATTTCCTCCAATAAGAGAATTTGTTACCAAGGAAATTTCAAACTTGCACCTGTACATCCTTTAAATCCGCGATATAATTTACTACCACCACCCGTGCCTTTTCTTCCCACTTTTGCAGGTTCTTCCCCCTTCTTTTTAAAAATGCAAAACAAATAAAGACAAAGGCACGATTCGATCTCTTCTGCTTCTGCATCAAAGCCAACTACCATAACCAACTGAGCTATGCATAAATAATTTGCATGCACCCAGTTTAACAACCTCCATGAACAGCAACAAATCCAGATCTTTGATTTACACTTCGATCCCATTTTCAGACACTAAAACCATAGCGGTTCGTTACGAATTTTAAAAATGTACAAACTAGCTGATGTAAACTAACATCCAGAAAATAAATCAACGGTTCAAGACGAATAACAAGAGGCTCTTAAATGTTTACCTTGGGAAAATATCCTTCCATCAAGTGTCCATGAGTTGGGCATCTCTTCTTCAAGATTTCTTCTTCAATCCATGATGGAAAAATCTATTTTTTGTGGGGTAGAGAGATGGTGATGAATTTTCAGTTTAAGAAGGTTGTCTGCATCTCTTCTTATATAAATATCATGGTGGTGATTGAATCCTAATCGGAATTCTAGTCACCTCCAACTAGTTCCGCCATTATTTTAAGCTTTGACATTTACATGATAATTAATCAATTTATTATCTTAAACATTTTCAGATCGCCTGTCATATGATCAGATACCCCATGTCAATAACCCACTCTTTGTTAATTTGGGGTGTAGTTTAATTTTGTTACTAATTGAGCTTTGCTAGGTATGGTTATTTGAGTAGGATGCATATTATCCCAATTCGTCACAGAGTGCAAAGAAAGAGAATGGTGATTCCTTGAGCAATTTCTCTGAACATCTTGAGCCATTTCACCAAGCTCCCACTTTATTTAATTCAAGATCTGGGATTCCGAGTGAGGACTCCATTATGAAAATGACTTACACTAATTTTTTTTGGAATTTTTCGACTCAAAATAAATTTACTGTGAATTAAATAAACAGACCGGATGATTTTCAGTATTTAATTTTTAATAAATATCAAACCACAATTTTTCCAAGAACTAAAATTATCCTAGGTTACTCTAATGGTAACGGACCTAGGAAAATTAACAGAACTTAATTTCACTGTGAAATGAATTAATTAAAATTAATTTAAGAAAATCACTGATCAATTTATTTAGGCCTCGATATGTGTGCAAATGCTATGAAATTTTTATGGTATGTTAAAAATGATGTCCTTAAGCTACTATGAATTTTTGATAATTTTTGAAGGCACAGAGAATAAATTAAAAATCAAAAGGCATCACTGGGCAAAATATGTCAACAACGCACCAATTAATTCATTAATAATTCAATTGAGCTTACAAAAATAAGACACGTGTACCAATAGACAGAGGACAAAATTTCTAACAAAATGCAATTTTTAGAATGTCAAAATGATGAAAAATGCACTCTAGGGATGGGTGCAAACACAGGGGTGTAAATGCAATACTGGAAATTAAAATTACAAAAGGCAAATATGCAGACAGGGACTAAAATGCAATTACCGATAATATGGTGGACTCTTGTGCAAATTCTCCACGGTGCACGTGCTTCTCACGTGGTTCTGCTTCACAGGGGCTTCGTTGCAATTTTGAAAAGCTCCAGGGGCTTCTGTGCAATTTACTCAGGTCGCACGTGCTCCTCACGTGGGAGGCCTAGGCTCGGAGGGCGGAGGCGGCTTGGAGTGAGGCTCGGGCGCTCTGGAGGTCCGGAGTTAGGTTCGGGGGAGCCTCGGGTTGCCCGAGCCTAGGCTTGGAGGCCGAGGCTCGGACTCGTCGACGTGGCGGCCTGAAGGCCCTCGGATCAAGATGGATCCGAGGGTTGGCGATGAAGACGCGTGGCAACTGGAGGGCCCGTCAGATCTGAGGCGCGATCGACGGTTGAGGACGGGCGCGGTGATGAACACGTGGAGAAGTGAGGGTCGTTCGATCGGTTGATCGAACAGTGGCTGTACGTCGTCTCGGACGGTCCTCCGCCACCTGCGGAGGAGAAGGCGGATCTCCGGCGTCAATGGCTCTGTTCCGCCGAGGTCGCTAGGCGTCAATGGAGCTCTTCGTATGCTCCCGAGTAGCTCGGAAGATGCGAGGGCATACGGCGACGCCTCCGGTGGGCTCAGTGGCTGTGGAGATGTGCTGAAGCTCGCTGGAGACGAAGCTCGAAGGGAGCTCCGGTGAGGCTCCGGCCAGTGAGAAAATGAGAACCTGCAGGGGTTAGAATAGGTAGCCGAGGCGTGCAAGTGTTCGTGGAGAAGTGTAGCGTGATCGGCGAGGCCTAAAGTGGAGTGTGGTTGTCCGGCAAGCGAGCTCCGGCCAAATGGTGGAGCTGTTGGTCGGAAGAGTGTGAAACGCGTCGTCGGAGGGTGCAAATGGGACCGCGAGGACGGGAGCTTCGACGCAAAGCTCGTCGAGGTGGATTGGAGGGGGGAAGGTGGCCGGTGACGGCGAATAGAGTCGGAGAAATCAACGGAAAAACTAAAGAGAAGATCAGAAGGTAGTGGAAGGGGTTACCTGGGGAATGGAGCTCAGACTTGAGCTCCAGGTCTTCGCTCGAGGGATAGGTAAGGTCCCGAGCTCGTGCAGCTTCGCGGTGAAGGCTGCGACACGGCGGTGGCGGCCGTGGATCTCGCCGGGGTCGATTCCTTGTCTTCGCTCGAAGACTCACTCAATTGCTGTCACCAACGGATTGGTCTGAGCTCGAGGCACCTCCCTGGAGTGGCGGATGGGGCTGAACGTCGCCGGTGGCGACGTATTTATAAGGCGAAGTAGGTGGCAGTGCTGGCGACGAGGCGAGGTTCGAGGGCGACGTGGGAGCTCTATGGTGGAGGTGGAGGTGCGTGAGGGAGCTGGCGAGGGAGAGGGGTGAGTGGGCTTCATCGTGGGGGTGTCAGCGGTGGGCGAGAGTGGCTGACGTGCAGCCGAAAATAGAAAGGGGGCGCCCCTCCCGCAAGGCAAGGGACGTGGGGGAGAGGGGCGCCCAGAGGTAGGAGACGAGGTCTCCACCGTTGGATCTTGTGATCCAACGGTGGTGATCAGAGCGTGGTGAGCAGGTAGGATTAGATCTGGGGTGCGTAGATGATGGGTTATGATGGAGCCACGTGGCGTGTTGTGGCGAAGCGCGAGCGAGCGGTTTAGATCTCGACTGGAGATGATCGGATGGTCCAGGCAAGGGGCGTGCGTGGGCAGCGCTGGGCCGTTGGATCTGGAGCGAGATCCAACGGCTGAAGGCGCGGGCGGATGAGGCGATGGGAGGCGGGCCGCGTGGCGCAACCAGAGGGCGCCACGTGGCCTGGTGTGAGTGGCTGGAGTAAGAGACACGTGTAGAGAGAAGAGGGAGCCGAATTTGGAAAAACTCAAAACATGAAAGTTGTAGATCTCGATGAGATCTACAAGTTTCATGTTGACCAAAGATGGAGATGAGGTCACATATGATACATAAATACAAGGATACATAAATATACATATGTAGTATACAAAATGGCCCAAAAACCCAAGTTTCTCATACAAGCTCCAATTTCAATGAAATTAGTCTCATTTTGAAGGTCTTTTAATATGTAATATTCTAAGAGTGAGTAGACCTAATTCAGGCTTTGTATGAGGGCTTTATGTGTATTTTAGTGTACAAGGGCTCTCAGGCTATATTGGCTATTTTACAAGGGTGATTTTTGACATTCTTCCCTATGTTATTAGCTAAGGAATATAGATTATAGAGAAGGTGTTATTTTGGTGAAGAGGTATTTTACAAGGGATTTTTGGCTTCTTATTTAGATGCAAATGAGCTGCTAAACTACATGAGTTATGAATACATGCATGAATGCTATTTATGCAATATAAGGGGAAATATGCCTCTATTTTCTCGGGAACAAGGCTCTATTTTTGACTTTTGAAGTGATGAATCACAGATTCATCAATGCCCTATACAGAGATAATAATTTTAATAAAAGAATTCCAAATGATATATGTATAAAATGCACATATATATGTCACATACCGCATGTTCTTTTCCCATCCAAATATAAACCATCGCCCTCCATTATTCAGCGGGTACATTCGGAGGACAGTTTACCAAAATGGTTTCCAATGGAAGCTCCGGGTCGAAGTACTTTAAAATATAAAGAAAATTACTTATATACTTAAATGATGAAAAACAAATTTATACTTAAATATAAAGAAAAGTACTCACTCGGGCCTTCAGACGACCTCGATATTTACGCAACAACTCCGACCATGTCCTAAAATCAGAGCATCAGTGGTCGGATCACGATCCCAGGAAAAACTAGACTGCAAAGAAATTGAAGCAAAGAGAAATAAGTTTATATATATACTGAAGAAAAACTTTGGTTTGTTATTATTATAAATACCTCCAAATCATGAAGAATGGCATCTTTTATTGACTGCTCCACTAAACGCCAGTCTATGATGTGGAGAGGGACCCTGGCTCTGCACACATGTCCCAAGTAACTATGAAAAACAACTGAGTTCTCCCCAACTGCATCACCTCCAACTATCCGCACCCTGAGTGTCTCACCAGGACGAAGTCGGTCCAACACTCGGCACCGTGATGGGCCTCTATGTCTACCTGAGCTACTCGATCCGTCAGGATCGGAGGTCTCACTCCCTCGCTGTGATGCCGTGGTGCATCCCGAATGCGTCTAGGACGTGGAGGCATATCTGCATATTATGAAACATTTAAATTAGATATAACAACAATGATATAATTCACATATTAGATCAAAAAATTGGAAAATAAATGATGGTAAACTTACACTTTAAAAATCCGCATCTACAATATCAGTTGTATGTTCTTGTATTTCAGCTTGATATGCCTCGTTTATATTTAGCAACTCATCATCATCATTGACATCAAAAAAAATCTCTTAGTACTGTTCTCACGGGTATGATCCATCCATCACTAAAGTTGTCTGGAATGTAAAAAACTTGTTCTACCTGACTGGCAAGTGTAAAAGGCTCATTTGTTTGCAATTTTCCAGATTGTTTCAATGAAATAATCCTATTTCTATCTCTTTGATATCCTATCCCCTCGCGACCGACATCAAACCAATTGCATATAAAAAGAACACATCGATATTCATGAGTAAAACTGATCTCTATTATGTCAAGTATTTCCTAATAATAGCCGTCTAAATATGAAGGTAAATCTGTTTTTACTATAACACCCGACATTTACGTCGATTTCATCTCGTCGGCGGACTTTGTTCTAAATCTGTAGCCATTCACAATATAACCCTTGTAAAACATAACTTGAGAATATGGTTTACATTCAAGAATGTCAAGGTTAATGTTCCACCTATCATCTGTCATTTCCCTTAAATGTTTCACATGTGAACGGAACCATTTGAGCAATTGAGATTTATTATGCGTCTCATTAAATAATGAATTGTACTCATCAAAAAATTCACCAATTTCTGCCAACTGCATCAAAACATAGTAGTGTATGAGATCTCTATCCTCATCGGATATTACGCGGTGGATACCACTGAATATATGCCTGCCACATGAATGAAAGACCCATAATTTAGATTCGTCCTCTTCCTCCACGACCTCGCCTTCATCATTTCGTTCATAACGATTGTAACGCACGCTTTCACCTCCATATACATTTCACAGAAATTAATACACTCTTCACAAAGATAACCTTCAGCAATGCATCCTTCGGGTTGTGCCTTATTAAAGATCATATTTTTTAATTTTAGAAGGTATCTTTCTATTGGATACATCCAACGATATTGAACCGGCCCACCGATCCTTGCTTCACCTGCTAGATGAACTATTAAATGAACCATTACGTCAAAGAAGGCAGGTGGGAATATCTGCTCTAATTTGCATAATGTGATAACAATATCTTCTTCAAGTCTTCTCAAGATCAACGGATCTAAAACCTTCGAACACAATAATCTAAAAAATCCACTCAATTCTGTTAATGATTGTAGGACAGTATCGTCAACAATCCCGCGAATAACGAATGGGAGTAACACTTTCATGTAAACATGACAGTCATGACTTTTTAATCCAGTTATCTTACGTTCTCTTTCATTTACACACCTCGACAACTGTGATAAGAACCCATCAGATACCTTCAAACTTTTAAGGAAGCTGAAAATTTTATCATGCTCAGCGTTGGATAATGTATATATTGCTGCAGGTATAGTAATCCGTCCATTGTCTAATTAAATTGGATGTACTTCTTCGCGTATACCAAGTTGAACTAAATCTCGTCTCGTCCTTAAATTATCTTTTGATTGACCTGAAAGATCTAACATTCTCAAAATATTTTCCAAAACATTCTTCTCAATACGCATGACATCCAAATTATGACGAAGTTGTAAGTGTTTCCAGTATGGTAACTCTCTGAAAAAATACTTTGTTTCTTCAAACCACCGGCTACACTTTTCTTCGATGTCCGTCCTAAACAACTGCTTCGTACAAGTAATTGCAGTTCCCAAATAATGTTGCCATTCACACGAGCTAAGTCAAGTCGTTGCCCATAAGGTGAGCCGTCAAATTTCTTACTACTATCTGCCCTTTGCCATCTATGCTTCGGTGGAAGGAATCGACGATGACCCAAATAGCAATGCTTCATACTTCCAGACAGCCATGTCGAATGTGTTTTTTCAAGACAGACAGGACACACGAGTTTTCCCTTAGTACTTCAACCAGACAAATTTGCATACGCGGAAAAGTCATTTATAGTCCACAACAGTGCAGCTTGTAATGTAAATATCTCTTTCCTACATGCATCATATGTAGGTATTCCAGTAGTCCATAATACTTTTAGTTCATCCATTAACAGTTGTAGGTACACATCAATTGCGTTGCCAAGACCTTTAGGACCAGGAATTAGTAGTGTCATCATCATAAATGATGAACCCATTGACATCCACGGTGGTAGTTGTAAACAATTAAAATCACGGGCCAAATGCTGTAACTCAGACTCATATTACCAAACGGATTGAAACCATCTGAAGCTAATCCCAAGCGAACATTTCTCTCATCACTAGAGAAATGCGGATATCTCTGGTCAAATTTTATCCATTCTTCTGCATCGGATGGATGTCTCATAACTCCATTAGCATCTCGTTTATTTGAACGAGAATGCCACATCATCCACTTTACAGTTTTTTCTGACATGAAGAGACGTTTCAGCCTTGGAATTAATAGGAAGTATCGTAATATTTTCACCGACTTCTTCTTCCTCTTTAAATCATTTTTTCTTCTTTAAACCTGGAAGCCTTACAATATGGACAAAGAACTAAATGAGAATTCTCTCCTCGAAAAAGCATACAGTCATTAACACAAGCATCGATCTTCTCGTATTTCAGACCAAGCGATCGGAATCGTTGCTTTGCCTCTTTCCAATCCTTAGGATAATTCTGAGGATTATTCAATAACTTCCGTATTAAAGCCAGCACATCTGTCATCATTGCAGCAGTTGATCCGTTCCTTACTTTCATCTTAAACAACTCTAATAAAAGCTGCAAACGCGTCATTTCCACCCCAAGAGCCAATATATCTTCTGTATCTGGCAAACTGCTCGAAAACCTATCATCTAAACCAATGTCTTGTGCTTCAGGTCTTCTTAAGTCGTCCATTAATTCAAATAACTCGTGATCAACATTATTCAAGGTTTGTGTAGTGACTCCTGCATCTACACCCATATCCTCATCCATTTGCAAATCTATAACCTCTCCATGTTCAGTTCAAATGGAGTAATGTAACCAAAATCCGTTGAGTATAAGATGGTTATAGACTTCCTCTCTAACATTACATTTAATATTCTTACATCTCACACATGGACAATAAATCTTAAGACCACCAAATTTCTTATTAACTCTTTCTATTTGAAATGCCCAATACAAGAACGCGATTACTTCTCTCTTATATTGTTGAAAAACATCGTATCTCTTATCCATCCATAATTTATCCATTTTACTGCACAAACAGAATAAAATCCACCATTATATTATTATAGACAACAAGTTTTTTCATCTTATACACATCAAGTTTTTCTATTATACACAACAAGATTTTCTAGATCTATTATACACAACAACATTGTATTTAATATACAACAAGCAATGTTTTATACAAATCATGTTTATCATATAAACAAGCAATGTTTCTATATTATATTAAATCATGTTTCATCATATACACAAGTTTCATCTTATACACAAGCAATGTTTCATCCTATACACAAGCAATGTTTCATCCTATATACAAATCATGTTAATAGATAACAAGATATTTCATCCTATACAAATCATGTTTCTCTATTATATTAAACAAATCAAGTAATGTAATATATCAATAATATATATTTCCAATCTAAACTCATTCACATGGGGAAAAACATCCCTAACAAGCATATCAAGTAAAATAAGTAAGAATAAACACAAAGGAATGTTGATAGATACCAGAAAATCAGATTGACGAGGTCGGCAACCACGGAAAGCTCGGAGACAACGACGGGGCGGCAGGAGGCGGCGATGGGCGACGGCCTTGAGAAGAGAGGAAAGTGAGAATGAACGCAGGTCGAAGGGGTTTTTTTCGATCTGACCAATGGGGACGGTTGTTCGAACCATCCCCTTTGGAGACGATCGGTGACGGTTCACTAAAGACCGTCCCCTTTGGATGGCATAGGAGACGGTCTCTGTAACCGTCCCCTTTGGTCGGTCCATGGGCCGGATGGGACGCCAACAGAAGCGTATTGAAGACGGTCAGAACCGTCCCCAAAGGACCTCCCAGAGTAGAGGGGACGTTTCCTATCGACCGTCCGCTCTGGTCCACCACTTAAGTCCAAGGGCCGGAGGCGACGCCAACAGAAGTGTATTGGGGACGGTCAGAACCGTCCCCATAGGCCCTCCAGTCAGGTGGAAATGGTCCAGTGGCCTGGTCGTGACAGGCGGGACGGTCATTAATGATTGTCCCCTCTTGTCAACCACTTTGGTCTAAGGGCCGGAGGTGACGCCAACAGAAGCGTATTGGGGACGGTCAGAACCGTCCCCAAAGGCCCTCCAGTCAGGTGGCAATGGTCCAGTGGCCGGGTCATGGTAGAGGGGACGGTCATTAATGACCGTCACCTCTGGTCGACCACTTTGGTCCATGGGTCGGAGGCGACGCCAACAGAGGCACAATGGGGACGGTCAGAACCGTCCCCAAAGGCCCTCTAGAAGGGTGGAAATGGTCCAGTGGCCTAGTCATGGCAGAGGGGACGGTCATTAATGATCGTCCCCTTTGATCGACCACTTTGGTCCCTGGGTCAGAGGAGACGCCAACAGAGGCGCAATGGGGACGGTCAGAATCGTCCCCAAAGGCCCTCCAGAAGGGTGGAAATGGTCCAGTGACCTGGTCATGGCAGAGGGAACGATCATTAATGACCGTCCCTATTAAGTTATTACAAAAGGGGATGATAATACGCATACCGTCTCCCAGTATGTGGTTATTGGGGACGATTTTCTGATGACCGTCCCTAAAGAGTGACATTAGGGACGGTCATTCTTGAATCGTCGCTAGTTGTCGTCCCTAAAAATTTCAATTCCTGTAGTGATTAGATCATGACGTACGATCCCGGTCGTTCGTTTCGACCACACGTCGAAGGTTGGCGGTGCTGGATTTGATCTCTCCGGTTACTACTGATGAAGGCAGTTGACAATGGCACTCCTGTAGGGCCAGAAGGGGGCGTCTACTCCCTTCGAGCTCCCCTATGAAGGGGGATGAACGGAGAAGGTGACGAATTGGCTTGAAGTCGACGAAGGTGCCTGCTGTTAAGGTTTGGAGATGCGGTTTCCAGGAGAGGTGATGCTTCTTTAGTTCTTGATCAGAGCACGACAAAAGCGAGTCTAAAGGAATCGAAGGAATCAACCTAGAATTGATGGTTCATAGGAACGTGAATGCTCCCCTATGCTGCTTAGAAGAACGTGAATGCTCCTCCAAAGAGTCACACCAACCTGCAAAGATCAAAAGGCTCGACTCCATAAGGAATCGGTCTAAACTTGATGGTTCTTGTAGCAATGTTATGGTTCTAGAAAAAATGAGAATTTTCAGATTGAATTAGACGAAATGTGAATCAAATTGGAGAGAGCTTGAAAAACAAACATGATCTAAAGGATAAATAGGACGTTGTATTGACTAGGTAGATCTAGAAAAAAATTATTTTTATTATTTATATTCCTAAACTTAGATGGGTGTATAGTTTAAGTACGGGAGTGTCAAACTCAGGGAGGCAAACAGTTTACAACTAAGGTAAAACGATAAAAAAACTAAGGGTTTATTAGTTTCCTAATATTTATTTGATTTTTGTGAATTTTATATTGTTTTTGTAATTTTAATATACCTATGTGAAGATATAGGTATAGATTTTATGATTTGGTATTTAGTTTTAATTTTGTAGTTTTTATGTGTTTTAATTATTTTGTTATTTTTGTTTAATTTTTTTGAAAATATTTTGTGATTTTTATTATATTATTTTTTAAGTTGAAAACAAATTTATTCAGAAATAGTTTTTATTTTTTATTTAAAAATTATTAAAAGTAAGAAAATATTTTTTATTAGAAAGAAGGTGAAATTATCTTCAAAACGATATGTTGTATGTTTTTATATGATTTTTATTGACTTAGTTATGTTTTTCAAAGTTTTTTTATGTATTTTATATTTTTAATGTATTTATTATTCAATTTTTTTGATTAGTTTATTATGTAAAATATAGTAAAAGTTATCGAAGGTAATTTTTATAGAATTTTTAAGAATGTTTTTATTTTTTATGTATTTTATGAGTTTATGTATTTTTTTATATTTTTTAAATGATTTATTTAATGCTAGAAAGTATTTTTATTTTTGAAAACTGATTTAATATTTAAACAGTAAAATACTATGTATTTTCATGTGTTTTTATAATATTTTTATGATTTACAGTTTATTTAATATTTATTATAATACATATAGTATTATGTATTGTATATGATTATATTTGCGATTTTCTAGAAAATGAGGGATGCATGTGTAATATGTGAAAACTAAAGGGGTGAGCATGCAAAAATCCAAAAAACACGTGCTTGGGCCCCTCGTCCTAGACCTATTTGAAATTAGACAAATGTTTAGGGATTCAAACAATAATTTGCCCCAAAATATCAGATGGCACATGCATATCACTGAAACAATGCCAGGACCCTGCGAGGGTTTACGAGAAGTCAAACGTGGTGCTGGAGCGACCGCTCATGAAATCCCAGACTGTCTCAACAATTAACCTACAATTTGAGATCAAATAATAAAGGCAGTGTGGAATAAAATTTATTATAAACCCTACTTTTAAATACGTACAGTGACAAGTGGAGTAGGGTGTCGAGCACGGGGAACACATGATGTAGCACTATAAATTATTTATAAATAAATAATATAAGTATGCATGTATATATATACAATAAAATTTGAAAATACCCAAAAAGAGAAAATCATAAAATTGGGACTGCTAATTCAATCTTAACCCTAAAACCCACCTCACTTAAAAATACTTATTTTGGGGACAGTCGCCCCCTCATTGGTTGGTTTGCATGCAACGAGAGAGTGACCAACACACAAGGCTAGAGCCATACCTGAACTTCCTTCATAGTACTTATCTCGTGGTTAGTCGTTTTCCAATGAGGATTTCATCGGGTAGCCGGTAATCGGTTCGGGACTTCCTTAGCAGATTGGGCAGATCGAATAGCCGGTAAACGGTCTGCACCCATACTGGTTGGGAAAGATCTAACTACATGGTTCCTAGCAGCTCACTTAATCGCTCTTATAGACTGATTGATCACTGATGAGGTGAAAAATCAAGCGAGTAAGGGTAAAAGGTATCAATGGTCGTTGCGACCTCAACCACTCGGATCAGACTCAACCAAGAAATTCAAGACCACCAGAAATAAAAATCAATCAATCAAGCACAAATAGCGGTCTCGCTATTTTATTTTACATGGTATAGCTACCAGGTTCGAACTCAAGGAGCACGATATGCGTAAGCCAGTAAGTAGTCGGGATCCAAAAATAAAAGGAAATAAAATAATTTGGTGGATTTTATATTTTTCAATTTTTTGTAATTTTAAATATTAAGAAAAAGGCAAAAAAGACTCAAAGACTCACAAACAAACAATTATCAAAGCATCAAGAAGGTTCAGAAAATTCAAATAAAAATATTTTTGGGTTTTTATAATATACAAATGTTTTTGTTACTTTTCTTGAATTTTTCTGATTTTTGATTTATTTTCTAAAAATGAAATAAGACCAAAATACTAAATAGTGTACAACTCGAATCTAAAGGCAATTTAAAATTGTTTAAAATACTTATAAAATTCAAGCGCTAATTTTATAATAAACTAGAAATAAAAATCTAACTACAGAAACATAAAATGCATTTTTTGAGTTTTTATGAATTTTTAATAGTTTTTCTAAGGTTTTTAGTATTTTTCAATTTTTATGTTTTTATAAATTAAAAGGCAACAAAAATGGAACAAAAATTAAAACAACTCAAAACAAGCCAACAAGAATTTTGGAATTTTTAAAGGCTTTTTAATATTTTTAATGGATTTTTAAAAACAGACAGATATAATTTTTGGGGTTTTTGAATTTTTAAAAAGAATAAAGGGAAACAAAAAGAACCCAAAAATTCATAGAAATTCCTACACCATGGCAGAGTTCATGTGTCAAAATCTCATGATTTTTGGACAAAATTTGCTATTTATTAATTCAAATTGAAAATGCACAATACACAAGGACCAATATGCAATTATTGAAAAGTATACAGCCAAATAATAACTCATGGAAATAGTTTAAGACTCAATCTGCAAAACAACCAGATCTGCACGTGGGCGGCACATGAACCATGCTCTCAGGGGTATAATTGTAAATCCTTTTTATAAAAAATCCATTCAAGAACAACAACAAAGTCCAGGTAGAAACATGCAAATATCCCAAAGTCACGTGGGGGAACCACGTGCTATACAGGCGGAAGGACTAGATTGCAAATACTAAAAGCATAAGGTCCTAAAAGCAAAATATCCAAAATAAAAACAACTACTAAAAATATTTACAAGACTAATGTGGAAATGTAAACAACTAGGAGGGCTTAAGTGCAAATACCCTTCTTATTGATGATCCAATGATCGAACGCACACCACATAAGATCGAACGGCCGAGCGTGGGCGGTACCGGTTCGGTGATGGATGGCTGACAGTTGATCCTCAGATGGACCGGACGATCGAGAACTCCCCAAGGATGAACGATCACGATCAGAACTGGAGGGAGCCTCGATCCAACGGCGGAGGTGCCTCCTGGAAGAACGGTGAAGAACTCGCCTCTGACGAGCTTTAGCCAGCTGCTACGTACGACTGAGGCATCCTCCCGAACTGCTCAGATGGGAGAAATGATGCTAGCGCCTATCTGCAGTGATGTCCCGATGAGGCCGCGAACGTCGGGAACGACCTGGCAAAGGTGGAGACCTGGAGCTGCTTTGCTTCGATGTTCGAACCTCCAGATGAGGCCCTTTGGGCTCTAAACCTGCACAGAAGAGCTATTGGGTCGAGGGCAAAGTGCCTCAACGCGTTATTGCACGAAATGGGTGGTCGATGATGCGATGCGTCGCTCTCCGGCGAAGCGACGGTGGAGGAGGGCCTGGAGGCTCGTTCCTAGGCGAACGAGATGAACGGCTGGGCATAGAAGGTGTAGAGAAGGTCGACGACGGTGATAAGATAGTCAGGATGGTGATTGGAGGATTCAATGACGGTGAACGGGCTTGATGAATTGAAATCGACCCAAAAACGAAAATCGAGAATCAAAAGCAAACCAAAAGTAATCTAGTCTACCTGGTGAATGGAGTCGTCTAGGGTGAAGGTCAGGGACCTTCGGGGGTCTTCGCCTCGATGGTTCGACTGGTCCAGAGGATGGGGTCTCCTTGCGGTGGAGCACTGCAATGAGCTCACCAGACCTAAGGCTCCTTAGCTCGAATCCTCTCTTCAACGACCTCGAACGCACGCTGTCACTCGTGGATGGAGGTGGAGATCCTCAGAGACGAGAGGGGTGCCAAAGATGACGAAGAAAATGCGGCTCCAAGAGAACGTATGCGCAGCATGGTCCGAGAAGTGTGGAGCTTTAGCACGAATCGAGGGACGGATCCCTAGGGGATTCATCGGGCGTGGGTCACGGATCGTCCCTCGATAATCGGAGCAGCTACTGGAGTGGAATGGGGGACAGATAAGTTCGGGAAAATTTTGAGAAAGTCAGATGAAAATCGGATGCGGGCGAAGAATAGTCCGGGGGGGGGGGGGGGGGCAGTTGACCGGGGTCAACAATCTGCCTTGGACCAATCAAAAAAAGATACCTGAAAATCATTGGAAATCCAATTAAAAATAGCAAACGATTTTATTTTAAAAAGTCTATAATATAAAAAATATTTATTATTTTTCAAACTATTTTTCTATGATTTTTATTTATTTTTATGAAAAATAAATTATAGTATATACAATATATTATTTTATATACAGGTATAAAATACCTATGTATTTTATATAATTATTTTTATTTTCTTATTTTTGAATAAATACACCAATTTTATATTTTATTTATTTACAACATAAAATTTGGAGTATAAAATAATTTTTATTTTATTTTTATTATTTTTGTACAAATGTAAAATAAATAGGATTATGATACATGTATACATGTGTTATGTACAAGGTAAGAGAGAATGTATTTTACATATTTATTTTATTTTTCTAATTTTTGTTTTATTTTTAGAAATATATACAAGGGAATATAAACACCTTTTATTTTTTATGAAAATAAAATAAATACATAAAGAAGGGAAAATGTACAAGGTAGAGTGGCTCTATCTCTCTCTACTTATTTTATTTGGCGATCAGGTCCATTTTGGACCCTCTGTTGGGTTCAGGTCACTAAATATTTATTTTAAATATTTCCTTCTTTTTCTTTTCTTCTTTATTCTTTTATTTTTGCACAAATCCATGTTAATTATTAATTATTAACAAATGCATGCTTATTGATAATTTATTGTATTTACAACTATATGCAAGATGTTTTGCCAAGATAAGTAGGTAAAATAAAAGAATAAAGAGTGATAAATGGGTATTCATCAATCATCTAAAATAAAATTAGCAAGATTAATG
Source organism: Ottelia alismoides (assembly GCA_037367405.1). Classification (NCBI taxonomy): domain Eukaryota; kingdom Viridiplantae; phylum Streptophyta; class Magnoliopsida; order Alismatales; family Hydrocharitaceae; genus Ottelia; species Ottelia alismoides. Next base: position 390,853 of record JAZKJV010005514.1, on the reverse strand, counting down.
GTCGATCCTTTACAGTCATCAGCTCTCGGGTTGAGTAAGTGAATTGGGGGTTTGATTGCTAATCTTGTTTGCATTCCAGATTTCATCCATACTTATCCCCACATCACGATGATGGGAAGGAGGTCCCTTAGGCTTCCTTTGACAGCACCACTCTCGAGCACGCATTTTCATTCATCTAGAGCAGTTTCGAAGAGCCCAGACCTGCTCTCAAACCTGGGTTCGCTACCACCCTATTCTCCCTCGACCATCCTTCTCCCACTTGTCCTGAGGTGCCCGAGAAGAGGCCAGCACAGATTCATGTTCATTTGACATCACCTGAGTCCGGGTCTTTTGCCTTTGTAAAGACCCGCGAGATGGCCAACAGCGACGGACGCACATATGAGCATCCCTAGGGTTCTACTTATGTTTTGGATCATGGCGCTATCAACAACACACTCCTAGCCTCCCTGGAGATGACACAGAGGTAGATTAGAGATCATGGAGCATTTATGGTAGAAGTGTGTCGTGAGTTAGCGTAGATGCGAGCCGATAGAGGAGAGTCGCAACGACCAGCCGGTGGAGACATACCCACAGCTAGAGGTGGAGCATGTGGACAACCAGAAGAACCGTAGGAGCCAGCCAGACCTACCAGGATGATGAGGCAGTTGCACAACCCTGGTGAAACCCTCACCCATCGTTGGATCCAGCTTCCGAAGATTCTGGGCAACTTCAAGCTCAGCCTCCAAACTATTCAGCTCTTGCCCAAGTTCCATGGACTAGCCACCGAGGAGCCGCATCTGCAATAACATGAATTTGATATGATCTGCAACACTGTCCATGACAGATTTGTGGACGAGGACACCATCAAGATGATGGCATTTCTCTTCTCCCTGGTCGATAGAGCAACCTATTGATTGAAGCATTTGGGGAGATGCGTTACCGCTTGGGAGCAGCTCCAGACCGAGCACTTGAACAACTACTATCCACTCGGCTGGACCAATGTAACGAGAACTCTGATAAACAACTTCACCATGATCCCCAGCAAGCAATTCCATGAGGCATGGGATCGATTTCATGAACTCATCGACCGATGTCCACACTATGAGATTTCCAAGCCCAACTTAGTGCAGATATTCTTTTGTAGGCTGACACCGGAGTTGCAGGGGCTTGTCAATTCTTCTTGTGGGGGATCCTATTTTGCCAAGGATGAGGACCAGGTCCAAGCCATCTTGAGGAGATGGTCGAAAACTATACATTGATGTCCCGGACCCGTGTCTACACGCTAGGGAAGCCCCTTTCACAGGTCATGTCCTATCAAAGGATAGCATGGGTAGATGCTGATCCATCTACTTCGTCAGCAACAACACAGACAGAGTCATCGGCAGCTGACATGGAGATCATTATTGAGAAGTTGGACCGCATAGAGATTATCAAGAAGTAGTGATAGGGCATGACGCAGATCGACCAGTTGGCACAGACTCTCAGTGACCTGAAGACCCAGGTCATGTGTCTCCAGGAGGCACAGATGGCTTCTCAGTCCCGTCTCAGGTCACAGGCTGATCACATCAGCATCTACTCTTCCCAGCTACCTGCCCAATACTGCCGGGTCCACCATATCCAGGCAGAGCCGGTTCAGCGGTTGTAGCATTTCTCTCAACCACCTCCATCTCAGGACACTCAAATGGTGGTATACCAGCACGATCAGCCCCTGGTAGTTCTTCCCCCTTCCCCTTACGAGCATGAGCCGTTGATGGAAGTCAAATAGATTTGGTATGACCGACAGCAGCCTGGGATCCACCGAGATCATCCCGGATTCAGGTGGTCTACCAGAGGCACCTCATCCCAGCAACAGCCTCCAGCTCAGGGTGGACAGAGCGGCCGGCAGCAATAACAACCCTAGTACTCCCAGCCATCACACTACTACCAGTTGGGTCCTCGTCCCAACCAGCAGGGACAGTAGCGGAGGTAGCAGCAGCAGCCTCAGCGGCTCACTCAGCCTCCCCCTCACCAGTACCAGAGCCAACCTCATTTTCAGCGAGGCAACCCGTCTGGTTCTCATGGACCAGCCTATGAGAACCCAGTTCTTGATGATCTAGCCTGACTACTCTCAGACTAAAAGGAATCCTTCAGGTGGGAGATGGACGAGTTCAGGCAGGAGATGAGGGATATCATAAAAGGCAAGGCCTCCATACCCTATCAGATCGAGCCCACTCCGAACAACCTAAAGAGGAAGTCTGAGCATGTACAGTTCATAGAGACCACCACTCCTAGTGATTCATTGGGTGATATTTCTTCATACATATTTGATGCTGATTTTGTAACACTTAGGAGCGATATGATGCTAGACGGTGACGCCTCGTCTGAGCGACGACCACACGAGGATCCAGGAGCACTAGACGAGGAGGACAGTGGTGATGATGTCGTTAATGATGTTTATGATGGTGGTGTTGAAGGCACCAAGGATGATGATCCAACCGATGGTACTAAGGCCGTCGTTTCTCCAGATGCAGTTGGTGGTACTGATGACACCATTCAACCTGATGCTGAGCCAGAGCACGATGATGATGCAGTAAAGACAGACGTTCGTGGGTGGTGTTGATGCCACCATTTCTATTCTTGTTGTGTTTCCCCCAGTTTTTGTATCTCGGGACGGTTTACAAAAAAACAAAAATAAGAATAAATGAAAGGTTTCTTTATCTACTTCAAGTCCATCTATGTTGCATGTTGATCTTAGTATGGGCTCCATTCCATCACAGACACAGGACCCTCTTACTATCCCTCTATCTGAGGAGGGCCCCACCATCCCCTTCCTTCAAGCACTCCACCTGACGAATGGGAATAAAAAAGTGCATAGCAGTTAGAGTTAAGCTGCAGATGATTGACAGATTTCAGATTCAGCTAACTCTACAGGAGGCACTTGAGCACATCCCTCTCTTCCAAAAGAACTTGAGAGAGAAGACTACCATCCGTAGGAAGAGAAGGAACCATAATGTAGAGATTCACATGCTCACTTGTGACACATGCTTTGTGATTCAGAACTGTTTGCTAGCGAAGATGCCAGATGCATGCACACCTTATGTCAGATACCACATTCATGAGCAGCAGCTCGATCGGACTCTATTTGACAGTGGCTCTTCCATCAACCTACTTCCGGCAGACTTACTCGATCGAATTGAGTTTGTCCCTCTTAGACAGAGCAGGACATTCCTTCAGTTTGCTGATAGATCTGTCAAGAGGTCGAAGGGGTTGTTGAAAGACGTGGTAGTCACAATTCAGGGCATGAAATTCCTCGTAGACTTTGTTGTTTAGGACATGGAGATCCCTGAGTCTGTGACAGATACCCCCATCATACTTGGACATCCATTCTCGGCCACGACCACGACGATATTCGATCATGATAGTGGGAAGGTATACTTTTGCGCCGAGAGTGAAAGTATACAAATAGAGATGATCGACGAGACCATAGCGTGAGATTTAGCTTGCTCAGAGCTATTCAGTGATACAGAGCAGATGGCAGAGGCAGAGAGAAACATCCATCAAGAGTGTGATTTCATGATCACAGATGATGAAGCTATTTGGTCTGACCCAGTTTCACGAGCCCTAGTCTCAACATCAGCCAAAATAGATCTACAGCTTCCAACAGATGAGAGTTCGGAGAGCACATTCCTGGCAGGGGATACATTAGAGGCTGACGATCACATCATGGAGAGCGAAGCAGATTATGTTTATTGCGATTCTTATTCTGATCCCTCAGATTCAGACATAGATTGGGTTGAGTTTGATGAGCTATTACATTGTCTGATTCCCACAGAGCCTACAACTACAGTGGAGACTGAGCCACCACCGATTATATACACACCAGCAAGGTCATCTTCACTAGAGTTTCACGATCAGTGAGGGTTTTGACATTCAAATCTGGTTGCATTCACTCGGACATTCCAGAAGCCAGATTTGCCAGCTCCCAGTTTCCAAGAGTTGAAGCCTTTACCGCAGTCGCTGAAGTTTAGATTCCTTGAGGGTGAGTATGAGATGTACCCAGTCATTATCTCAGTAGATTTGACTGGAGAGTAAGAATCTCGTTTGATGGAGGTTCTTGAAAGAAACCGCAAGGCGATAGGATGGAGCGTAGCTGATCTCCAAGGGATAAGTCTAGACCTGTGCTCTCACCACATTTATCTCAAAGAGGACGCCAAGTCATCTCGTGAGTTCCGGTGATGACTGAACCCGAATCTTCGAGAACTGGTTATGAAAAAGATATCAAAATGGTGGAGCGTTGATTTTATCTACCCTATCTCCGACTCTAAGTGGGTTAGTTCATTGCATGTGGTGCCTAAGAAGACTGGCATTACTACAGTTGTGAGTGATTCTGGAGAGGAGATCGCTGCAGGGTACCCACTTCTTGGAGGGTCTATGTGGACTACAGACAATTGAATCAGGCCACCAAGAAGGATCATTTCCCGCTGCCTTTTATTGATCAGATTATTGAGAGGCTAATGATAACTGGTATTCTGCGAGGGTCAAAACATCGCAAAATGCATAGTGAATGAATTAAGCCCAATAAAAGAATGAATGAATGAATGAATGAATGAATGAATGAATGATGTGCATCGGTTAGTCAGCAATTAACCCACAATAAAAGAATGAATGAATTAAGCCCAAAAAGTGTGAATTAATATTTATTTCTCTACCACAAAATGCATAGTGAACAAGCATGTAGAGGTCGAACCACAGAGAGCAATACAAGAATGCAGTAGCCTATGATGTGCATGTACCACAGAGTCATCCTTGTGTGAAGCCTATTTTTGTGGGTTTTTATTTTTATATTTTTTTATCTTTTTTTTACTTTTATTTCAATAATATAGTTATGTAATATAAATATATATAATTTATAGAATATAAATATATAAAGATATATACCCATAGAGAGGTATGTATAAAGCATATAATACATACATATGTATATATTTATCTATATATATAAATTATTTTTTTAATTTAGTTCTCAAATTGTTATATATTAATAAATATATATATACTATATTTTTTTTTCTTTTTCAATAAGGGAATATATATAATGTAAAGATAAGGGGGGATATAATATTTATAAAAATATACAAAAATAGTCAAAAATTCAGAAATAAAGTCTTTTTAGTATTTTCATGATTTTTATTGTTTTTGTGATTTTTGGGTCTTTTTCAAAATATTTTTGGTATTTTTAAATACTGAAAGAAAGCAAAACAGTGGAGTAACTACTGGTTGGGGGTAAAATAGTAATTAAAAATATCACACAGCCACAAAATTTTTCCAAACCATTTTTAAAGTAAAAAGGTTAAAATATAGAAACTACAGAACTTGCGTTTGCAATTTTTGGGGTTTTCTAGAATTTTTTATATTTTTTAGAAGTTTTTGAGTATTTTTTTTAATTTTTAAGGTTTTTCTTTTGAGATTTTTAATGATTTTTGGACTGGCACTTAATTAGGATAAAATAGACAACAGTTAATTTTTTTGGAATTTTTCGAGGTGTTTTACTATTTTTTGGTATTTTATAAACTAGACAGTAAATAAAATGTATGTTTTTTATTTTTAATAAATGCAAAAATGCAACAAAATTAAAAACTAAAAATATGGCATGCAAGAGCAAGCTAACATGAGCTGATATCCATTTTTGCAAAATTTTTCGAGTCAATATGAGGCATGAAATAAATGGACAAAGCATACAAAAATATATGGCATGGCAGGGGAATTTGTGCAAATAAAAATAAACTCAGGGACTTCTGTGCAAAAACCCCCCAAAATATTGCACGTGAACTGCAATTTTAAGGGCTAAAATGAAATACGAAATCCGCCAGGGGTTTGACTGCAATTTTCACGCGCCTCATGTGGGACTGCACGTGAGGCGCGGAAGGACCTAATTGCAATACGGGAAAATATAGGGGTCCTACTGTAAAATGTACAACTTATTTACAACATACGAATTTATTTACAGTATTAAACATTAAATACAAAAAGTTCGAAGGGGCTCAGTGTAATTTACCCCCTACGGCGTGCAAATGGACGGCGATGGCGCGCCACTTATCCACGTGTAGGGCCCTCGAAGCCCGATACCCCTTCGACGATCTTCGACCGAGATTGCTTCTGATGTCTGATCGAACGGCCGAGGCAGATGCTACATGGACGACCCTGATTAGATCTGGGGTTGTCTCCTTCTTCCGACGGTGGCTGCTGATCACGAAGAACATGGAAGAACAGCTGGCTTCCCTGGCTTCGATCTTTGATTTCTCCGCCTCCAGACGCTCCTGGTTGATGGCGATGGGTTCCATACGTCCGGCGAGGTGGTGCGCACCGTCCGAGGTACTCCAGAAGGTCCAGGACCCCCTAGATCGGTTCAACAAGCTCGGAGAAGAAAGGGGGGTCCTGGAACCTCTCAGGGGATCGAATCGAGCCCCAGGGGGCTCCGTTCAGCTTCTAACCTGCACCAAAAGTATGAGGGGCTCGAGGGGGTCTTCCTCAACTAGGGGTTAAGGCTAAAAAGATAGGGAATGACTGGGGGTGGTGAGGTCCGGCGAAGCGGAGGAGTTGGACCTCAATTCGCAGAGCTGGAGAAGCTCTGGTTGATCTGATGCATGGGTTAAGCGTGGAACGCGTAGGGGAATGAAGTTAGGTGAAGCGAGGAGTCGGATTGTGCGGAGATCAGGGTAGAGAGTTTCGCCGGAGCTGAACTCCGGCGAACTTCGATCTGGGCCTAATCGAGCACCTACGGTCCTACTGGTTACTCTAAAGACTGGATTAAAGATTAAAAATGACAACTAAGCAACAAAACTAGATAAATCAGCTCTTATACCTGGTGGTCTACCAGGGAGCAGGACCTCCGACGAGCGGCGGCCGTGGGCACTTCCTTTGACTCCTCCGACCGACTGAGACTGCCAGGAGTACCCCCCTGTCACGAGGATCCTCCAAGGGATGGAATTGAGGGTGGAAAGCGACCGAAGGGAGACCAAAATGGGGGAGGAGGTCGAAGGGGTTATTTATAGACATGATATGCACCCTTATTGACCGGGGCACCACGAAGAATCGACAGGTTAGATGGTCGATCTGGGTTGGTGGCGGTGATGTACAATGATCGGGGATAATTTTGTCAGAAGACATCGATGGCCATCGATGGATGAGTCGAGCGGGAAAAAAGGAGGAAAACGGGGGACTGGACAGGTCTGACGGGAGTCAGAGGTGCTGGGGGAGTTGACCGGAGGTCAAAATTCCCTGGCCTCTGATTGGTCCACATCAGCCCGAACTTGACCTATTTATTACACGTAACAAATGAATTAATTAGATTTTGCTTAAAAAATAAAAAATGTTTGTTAATTAATGTAGTATTTATTTATGATTTTTATTTATTTTTTTGATGTATTTTATTATGGTTTTATTTTAATAATGTATTTTATGTATATTTATATGTATTTATTTTTATTTTGTTTATTTTAATTTTATTACTTTATTTTCTTATTTTACAAATTTATAACTTATTTTTGTGAGTATAAATATATTTTTGTTTAATTTTTAAAAGTTTATTTACATTTTTAAATAAATAGGTATATGTATATGTAGTTATACTTATAGGTATTTTACCTATATATTATGTATACTTTATTTATTTTAATATGTTTTCCTGGTTTCTATTTTGGATTTGTATTTTTAATAAATTATATGCAATATTTACATTATGATAAAAATATAGATGAATAAATAATAAAATAATTAAGTCCCCTTTTATTTATGTACATACTTAACATAGGTATTTAGCCTATGTGTTACATAAGCTTATTTTATTTTACAAATTCTTTCTGGTTTTCTCTTTATATCAATATGTACCTGTATTATGCACATTATTTACAAAATTCTAAAAATATAATTTGATAAAAATAATGGGTAATGAATAAATTGAATATTTTAATCAGGCAGGCTGCACAATGGGGGTCAAAAACCTAACTTTTGCAGATGGACTCCAAAAATTATGAAGCTAATTTTATTAAATAGTTCTTGGGAAGCTATATACAATTAAAGGTGAGTTTGGGTGATTTGGAGTTTTTATTTGCAAGATATGGGTCTGTGAAGTTGAGATTTTGGCTTTTTATTCTGTGTATAAAATGTACACTGAGTATTATTTTTACACAAACTCAATTTTGTATTTTTATTTACATTATTATCTACAACTTTCATGAACAAAGTTTCTTTATTTGATGAATGAATAATTATATACAAAATAGGTGTCAAAAAATGCATAAATAAATAAATGCATGAATAAATGAAGTATTTATTGTACACTGGCCCTTATCTCCCCCTACTTTATTCCTTGTCGACCAATTCCATGTTGGCCTTGGTCTCGGGGTTCGGGTCATAAAATATCTACAATATTTTATTCCTTTTTCTTTTCTTCTCTTTATTCTATAATTTTGGCACTAAAAACCTTAATTAATGTATAATTAATTACAATGAATGATGAATGCTATTATGTACAATTTGATGCTATTTATATGCATTTGCTAGGGTTTTTGAGGCCAAAATGATAGAATAAAGGTGATGAAATGGAGATTCATCACCCCCCTATACTTGCCTTTGCTAGTCCCTAGCAAACACTTATGCAATAAGTACAAAAAGAATAAAGAAAAGAAAAAGGAGAATTAAATAAGGGTAGAGTGAATAGGGTGCTTTCAGTGCAATGCATGTCTTTATAAAATCTGAATTTGGAGCTCCTGTCAGACCTTGGGTGTAGATGTGTATGGAACCTAGTCGGGAGCCAGCTCTAAAACACAACAGCCTTCGATAGTCACAGAACTCGGTTCAACCTACCTCAATAGCCTGGTCAGAACTGGTCTACATCATACGCAAACCCTTATAACTATGAAGCTGACTTGTATAATGTAAGTGATGGTGGCTCTCCCCAACTGAAATGACAAAGGAACTGACTTCTCCAGAATGACAACCTAATGATTCCCCAATCCAACGGCTCTTTCCTCGAGGAGCAGGGTATTCCCTTCTAAGTTCAAGTGGCAACCAGCTCAAAAGGAGGGGCTGATGAGAAGAATGGACGGTAGCCAGTGTAGCTACCTATCCTGGGATGCAAGACCAGTGTAGTCAAGTCATCCAGCTGCAGGCTCACATATTTGACTTTGGAACTCAAGCTTGCTTATTGGCTTTACAACATATGTACATACTTTGCAGGCATTTTATTCTTGTACAGGCCTGACCATTTTTTTTTTCAACATACTATTCACAGCAGCATTTATATAAGGAGTTTTTCCTCTTGAACCAGTAGACTATCCCTCTTTTGAAGCTTTATTGTAACCCACAATCTCCTGTCGTTAGACCTCATGGCTACTGGACCAGGTTGGGGTGCACCTCCCTCCCTAGATGAGGACGAATGTTTCCACCCGTGTGCATCTCAGACTGGCAAATCCAACCCCCTCACCACTCCAACTGAGTTGAGCCAAGTGAAAGGTGCAAGTGTCCAAGTCAGGTCACGGTCGGCAAGAGTCATGCGTGTGTCTCGAAAAGTTCTAGTTAGTCAGTTGAGGTGACTTGAACCCAGCCCTGATTTCTCAAAGAATTAAGTCTGTATAGACCTGAAGTACCTTAAACCTAGTTCTCGGAAGGCTCCAGTGCAGTTAGGTGCGGTAAGGTCTAACCAAGCTCCAATTTGAAACTTTATTAAACTAATTCAATCATCAAGCTCACTCAAAAAGAATATGAATGGTATGCTTATGCTATGCACAATGAATGATGCAATTTTTCACAAGGATTTCACAAGAATCAAAGAATCTTTTTACACAAAGAATTTTTGCAAATAAAAAGCTTGACACATACAAAGGTATACACAATTATTTACACGGGCGTACCACCTTATTTACAAAAGGTATGGATTTTTAAAGACCTTACAGGTTTTAATGAAGTACTTTATTCTGGATGTTCAGAAAGAATTTTATGTATCTTATTCACAATTTACAAGTATTTGTCATGATGTTTTTATTTCGCAGATCTAGTTTTGAAAATAATTTTGCAAACTATAGTACACGATAATTTCTGCAAGCATTTACACACATTTGAAAACTATTTTTGCAAAGATTTTTCACACTATATATATACACATTTTCCACAATAATTTTGACAAACAATTTTCAAAACATTTGCACATAGGTTTTTCAAATCCTTTATTCCACACAAAGAAAAGTTTTGCAATCCAAACAATTTTACACAGGTTGATAACATTTCACAGCAAATTTTTCAAACAGTTCACACTATTTTTCAAATCCTACTATATAGGTATTTAACCTGATTTATTAATCAGTATATACAATAGAAGAAAAACTGTATTTGTTGTACAATATGGTTTTGGCTCTTATAAGCTTTATTTTGGATTATGCTTATTTTTGTATGAGAGATTTTTGTGCAAACTCCTCAGACTTTCTCGAGAATCATTTTCACAAGAGTTTTGAAAACTATAGTACAAACTAATTTGATAAACATGTTCACGCATTTGCAACTGATTTTACAAAGGTTTTTCACGCAAGATAGATAGATTTTTCAAAGCAATTTGACAAACAAAATTTTCAATCATTTGCACACTGATTTTCACACATTTTTATTTCGCGCAAAGAAAATAAATTTTGCACACAAGACTATTTTTTCAAAGGTTGAATACTTGTACACACTATTTTTCAAGCAATTTTCAAAAGATTTTTCAAAGAAACTTTTTGCAGAAAACGCTTTTCCTGACTCAATAATCAGCACAAGTACAAAGAGTCTGAGGATCTCACAAGCATCTTTTATTATAGAGTTACTTATTGCTTTTTAGATTGATTTGATGTTTTATTTTTCAGTATGAGTTATGGCTTATAGTATATACATGGTATATACGACCCCCCTATACTTAGCTTGAGCTATGTCCTCATAGATCGAAGAGAAAAGAGAAGACATAACTCGTACTGAGTATAGACAAGTCGAAAGAATATATGAATTAAAAATGAATGAATGAGAAGTTGACCGTCCCCCCTATACTGAGGATCAAATAATCCTAAGTATAGCAGACTCTACAAAAAGCAGGGAGGGTCAAGGGTGGGAATACACAGATCGTACTCATATTGTCTCCCCCTACCCTTAGGGTAAGATACTCCTAAGTATAGACAAGAAGAGGAGACAATGGAGAGGATCGGAATGAAATGAAAAACTCGGGGTGCACCTCCCCCCTATACTTAGGACAAAGTACGTCCTAAGTATAGAAAACTGTCTACAAAGGTGGTACCTTTTTGATACAAAGAGAAAATAGAAAAGGAAAAGAAGAAAAGAAGAAAAGAAGATAAACAGTGGTTGGAGTACATCGTCTGAATCTTCTGATGATGCAGCAGTTGTGGAAATGTCTTCGTAGTGCACGAGCTGAATGGAGTCTACAACGACCAAGAATGCATCTGGTTCTAGGTAAGGCTTCAGGAGTTGGCCGTTGACGACAAAGGGATGTGCGTCAGGGGACAATTCTGATATGGCAATACTTCCATTGTCACGCACTTCACTAAATCAAAATGGCCCTGTCCAATTACTCTTCAATTTGCCTGGGAATATCTGCAACTTTGCATCAAATAACCACACTTTCTGTCCAATATCAAAGGTCTTTCGTCTGATGTGCCGGTCATGCCAGCGTTTCACCTTCTCTTTGTACATCAAGGTGTTATCGTACGCATAGTCTCGGAACTCCAAGAGTCTTTTCAGATCATCCTTTCTATTCTGACCACTTTTGCATGAGTCCAAATTGCAACTGTTAACTGCCCATAAGAATTTGTGAATTAATTCAACTGGCAGATGGCACGGCTTTCCATACACAAGATGATAGGGTGACATGCCCAAGGGAGACTTGTAGGCGGTTCGGTAAGCCCACAAGACCGAGTCCAAGAGTTGGGACCAGTCTTTTCTATTTGGCCTGACAAGTTTCTGCAGAATCGTCTTGATTTCTCTGTTTGATAACTATGCCATGCCATTGGTCTGAGGATGGTAAGGAGATGCGACACGATGGTCGATGTCGTACTCCTTCGTCAATTTATTGACCTCTTTATTAATAAAATGGCTACCCCCGTCTGATATGAGAATTTTCGGTATCCCGAACTGCGAGATGATGTTCTTCTTCAAGAACTGACAGACTGTACGGCTGTCGGCGGCTCGAGCAGGGATAGCTTCAACCCAACGACTCACGTAATCGACAGCAAGAAGGATGTGCTCAAAACCTTGACTGTTAGGGAAAGGTCCCATGAAGTCAATGCCCCATGCATCGAAAACGTCTGCTATCTGAATGATTTTTAGGGGCATCGAGTCTTTTGCAGTGAGTGTACCTTTCAATCTCTGACAGTCAATACATCGTTTGACAAATTCTATTGCATCCTTAAATATTGTGGGCCACCAGAAGCCACACTGAAGTACTTTGGCTGTCGTACGATCTCCAGAGTGATGTCCACCAGATTCGAGCGAGTGACAATGCTCGAGGACACTAGATTTCTCCTCCTGAGGGATGCATCTGCGCCAAATGCAATCCGCTCCTTCCCTGAATAAAAGAGGATCCTCCCATTGGTAGAAGTGGATGGTCGACATGAATTTGTTCTTCTGATTCTTCGTCCAATCCGATGGTGTTACCCCAGAGGCGAGGTAATTGACTACATCAGCATACCAAGGAAGAGAATCCACTACTAAGATGGCTTCGTTAGGAAAGGTTTCTGTAATAGGTGCACTGTTCAGAGGAGGCTCATGCTGCTCAATTCTGGAGAGATGGTCTGCTACCACATTCTGAACTCAAGGCTTGTCCTTGATTTCCAAATCGAATTCCTGGAGGAGAAGGATCCAACGAATTAGTCTTGGCTTGGCATCCTTCTTCTGCTATAGGTACCGGATAGCAGAGTGGTCTATAAAAATTGTGACTTTTGATCCAAGCAAATAGGATCTGAACTTCTTAAGGGCAAAAACCACAGCCAGCAACTCTTTCTCTGTCACTGTATAATTTCTCTGTGCTTCATCTAATGTTCTGCTGGTATAGTGAATGGCATAGGGCGCTTTCTCCTTTCTTTGCCCAAGAACAACCCCAACTGCAAAATCTGACGCATCGGTCATTATCACAAAGGGAAGAGACCAGTCCGGTGACTGTAAGATTGGAGCCTACGTAATAAGCTCCTTCAACTGATTGAAAGCAAGGAGAACGTGCTGATCTACATTGAACTCTGTTTCCTTGCATAAAAGTTCTGTCAGAGGTCGGACAATGCGGCTGAAATCCTTAATGAATCGCCTGTAGAATCCCACATGCCCCATGAATGACCTCACATTCTTCATTGACTGAGGTGGCTGGAGATTTGAAATGACATCCACCTTTGCCAGGTCGACTTCCATGCCACGTTTGGAAACGACGAGGCCCAGCACAATGCCTTCAGTGACCATAAAGTGGCTTTTTTCCCATGAAAGCACTAAATTGACTTCTCGACACTTCTGAAGCACTCTGTCTAGGTGCTCAAGACAAGAATCGAAACTATCACCATAGACAGAGAAGTCGTCCATGAACACCTCGAGAAAACTGCCCACCATCTCGACGAAGATTGCTAACATGCATCTTTGGAAGGTTGCAGGTGCATTGCATAATCCAAAGGGCATTCTCTTGAAGGCGTAGGTGCCGAATGGGCAAGTGAAGGTAGTCTTCCCTTGATCTTCAGGGGCGATCGCCACTTGGTTGTACCCGGAGTACCCATCCAAAAAGTAGAAGAACTCCTTGCCTGCTAATCTTTCCAGAACTTGATCAATGAATGGCAAGGGAAAGTGGTCTTTCTTTGTTGCTGCATTAAGACGGCGGTAGTCCACACACACCCGCCAGGATGTTGGTACCCGAGTGGATATTTCCTCTCCTTTATCATTTGTAACCATGGTAAGCCCGGATTTCTTGGGAACTACATGCAGTGGGCTTACCCATTTTGAGTCGGAGATGGGATAGATGAAGTCTGCATCACACCATTTCATTATTTCTTTCATGACGACGTCCCGGAGGTTAGGGTTCAACCTTCTTTGGAATTCGCAGGACAACTTGGCATCTTCTTCTAGATAGATGTGGTGTGAATACAAGGCTGGATTTATCCCTCGGAGATCTGATACGCTCCAACCAAGTGCCTTGCGGTTCTTTTCTAGAACCTCGAGAAGACGAGATTCCTGATCCGGATTCAGCCTGCTGCTGATGATGACCGGATACATATGTTCTTCACCCGCAAGGAAAGCATACTTCAGGCCTACAGGAAGTGGCTTGAGTTCTGGTTTTGACCTGTCCAACTTGTCAGTCACTTCAGAGACTATGCTGGTGGTGGGATGTACTTCCTTGAAGCTGCTGCCATCCTCATCATTCTGCTAAGATCCTGGTGATGTGCCGAACGTTTCTGCGCTAAGCTGATCGTGTTCAATCTGGATTTATGCTCAAAGAGATGCGCCTGCATCTGAGAATCTGTCTCCCACGAATCATCGGAGCCGAGGGTAACTGTGCTTTCCAAGTCTTCCTCAAGAGTGAGGATTTCTTGGATCCATGAATCGTCCAGTGACAAGAATGAATCTCTGATCTCTGCAATAAAGTCACAGTCTGCTTCGCATGCTGGCTGACTCTCATCAGCCGTGGCATTCGGCTCTCTATTCATGTTGATGGTGATCTGTTTGGTGTTCGAGCTGAAGGTAATCTTTCCAGACCCGTAATCAACCACGGCACCTGAAGTACGAAGAAATGGTCGGCCAAGGATGATAGGGGTCTGGAGTAGAGGTGTAGGCGAGTCCATATCAAGGACTACAAAATCGCCTGGGAATTGCATCTCCTGCACTTTAACTACTACGTCTTCCAAAAGACCTCAGGGCCGCTTGACGGATCGGTTAGCGAACTGAAGGATCATGCGTGTCTGCTTGAGCAGACCCAGCCCGAATTCTTGCATTATGGATGAGGGCAGAAGGTTGATGGAAGATCCACTATCATAGAGAGTGCGCTCGAAGACCTGGTCAAAAATCTCACAACTGATCAGAGGTGCTCCTGTATCTTGCTTCTTCTGCGGGAGGTTACTGATAGCTGCTACCGTGACCAAGGTGAGGACATGCTTCTCAACTTGCTGGCGTTTGTTCTTTCTTGATGGGAGACGCTTGCTGGTACATACCTCCTTTAGTCCTTTCTTCACGGCTAGCATGTACTCCATGGCCTTTCGTAAGGGAATCTCAATAGTTAAATTGTCAATTAGTTCCACAACTCCTGGATCAGACAATGCACTTTTTCGTTTTGCAATTTTTTGGACTTTTCTATTGCATGAGGAAAAGGAATATGTACATCTATAGCAGGTAAAATAGAGTTCTTATTTACATCAAAATCATCGCCCATAGAATGTTGTACATCCGAACTACAAAAAGGAGTACAAACTGTGTCCTGGTGTGTTGGTGCTGAGGGGCGAGCAAAAAGTGTAGCGTCTGCTCCGTCGGCTGGCGAGGGATCGGCTGCTGCTGGCGGCTCCTCCAATGCTGGCGCGGCTTTGCTTCGGCTGCAAACTTCTTTTTGGTGTTTTTGGTTTTGCTGGTTTTTTGTATTTTTAGCTGAGGCTGCTACCAATGCACGACGGCTGGAATGGCTTCTCCTTCTTCTTCCTCCTCACCCGCCCCTGTAGCTGGCACGACTGATGCGGAAGATGACGATCCACCTGTTTCTTTATTCACCCCAATCTTGGTGGCAGGCGGAGGCAAGGCCCTACCGCTCCTGAGAGTAACAACATTAGAATATACAGTAATATCATTATCAGACTTGGACAGGACATCACAATCTACCTGCTCTTTCTTCTTAAAATTATTGGGGTTGGCTTCGACCTGAGCCGGAATGGTGGTTCGGGTGGCGGTCAGGTCGTCAAGCCGCTTGGTCATTTCCGCTAGCCCTTTGACAAGTTGGGCCAGACAATCCATGGTGGGGTTCGCAGGGGGGTACTTCAGTGGGTTCAGCGTGCAGACCACGATGTTGTTGCATAGATGAGTGGGGAGGTTGTTGCTGGTGGTGCTGGGATGGTGCAGGAAGTTGAAGTTGCTGATAAGAGGGGGGAGGATACTACTTATATTGCTGAGGTTGGACAGCCGCGTACTGATGAAACGGCTATGGATGGCGGTACTGCGGCTGCTGGTATGGTGGGTTCTGCCTCCATTGGTTTGCATACTGGGGAGGCTGATGGTACTGCTGATGAGGCTGAGAGGACTGTCCAGAGCGACCACCCTGAGGTTGGTGGTATTGCCGGTTGGCAAGTGGCTAACCCTGGGGTTGTCCCATAGGACGGGTCGGCTGTGCATCATTGGTCCATACCCCGTTCACTTCCTGGATCAGGGGTGGTGGTGGGAAAACTGGATCAGGTCCTGAAAGGAACTCTGGCTGGTACACAACCATCTGCTGCTGCGGCTGGCCCTGGTCGGGCGCCTGCACGTATTACACGTGCTAGACTGCCGGTGGCTGCTAGCTCGGCTGAGGCTGATGCTGCGGTTGCTGCTCGTCCTTCTTCTCAGCTGGAGTCTCCGATAGTGTTGCCGACTGAACAGAGTTGATGGTGCCCACCAACAGTTCAAGGTACTTGTTGATATGATCAAGCTTGTCTAGGTTCTGGGTCCTCTTCTCGAACAGCGAATTTTTCGATGTCCTGTGATCGCTTCTCAATGATGTCAACTTTAGAGAGATGGCCCCCAATGATACTGAGGTTGGAGATCTCATCTCTCTCTGCCTCCATAGACGCTGCCATGTGTACTTGCTACTGGAGGATCTGGGGCTGCTTCTGATATGCCTTGGATAAAGAGAGGGCGGCCTCTCCTTCGGCCATTTCTTCAAATATCTTCCAGACTACGTCTTCATCCTTGTTAAAATGTGAGCCCCCATATGCTGTGTCAACGAGCCTTTGGCTCTCAATGTTCAGTCCCCCAAAGAAGTGCTGGACCAAGCTGGTCTTCAGAATATCATGATGGGGACACTTCTCCTGCAGGTCAGTGAATCTCTCCCATGCTTCATGTATTGACTCATGGGGTCCTTGGGAGAAATTACTGATTCAGGCTCGCATCTGGTTGAGCTGACCGAGAGGGTAATACTTATGCAGGAATGCTGACTTCAGCTCCTCCCAGGTCGTCACAACCTTCCCCAGATGGTTGGCCCAATAGAGGGCCTTGTCCTGTAAGCTGAAAGGGAACACCATCATCTTGACAATGTCCAGAGGGACATTGGGATAGTGAGTAGTGCGGCAAATGCGGGAGAATTGCTGCAGGTGAATGTACGGCTCTTCACTGGTATTTCCATGGAATGTAGGGAGAAGAGCAATGAACTGGGGCTTCAACTCAACGTGAGCATGTACTGGTGGAATGAGGATCCACTCGGTCATCTGGCTATCTCCCGGATTGTATGTTTCTTTAAGTGTAGGCTTCGGTGGTGGTAATTCTAGGTCATCATCATAAGGACCACCACCTCCACCTCCACCTCCTCCTCCCCTGCCTCCTCTGCATCTGCCTCCTCCTCCGTCGTCTCGGTTCATCATATCGTTCAACATATCCTGGAATGATGTCTGCGTGAGGGCCTGCTCGGTCATCTGCTGCTGGATGGCCTGGATAGATAGCAGTAGCTATGCATTGACTTGATTCTGATCTGGCACCTATCCCTCTGGTTGGGGTGGCTGCTGACCCTTGCCCTTTCCTCCGGGAGCCATGTCAGGGTCTGAGTCGGACGAAATGAACTCCGGAGTAGTCTTCAGGGCTCGCTCTGTCTTCTATCTGCATAATGGGATAGTCCAAATCAGATCACTTGCAATTGTGTTCAGATGCCATGATGAAGCTGGAATTCAGGTCAACCCCAGCATGTTGTGAATGGAAAAGGATGTAGACTGTAATCGACTCCCACTCACAACGGCGAAAGCGGGACAAAAGTGATCCCAGTTTATTGGGTGGCCAAGAAGAAGGTAGAAAACGAGGAGTCTGGAGATCGACCCGCAAAATCCGGATCGGGTTCTCGGGAATCGCCTCGAATTTATTGGCGGAGTTGAGTTCATGGAATCGATGTGGGTGTCGGCAAGGTCCCAACGGAAACCATCCATGAATCAACTTCGCGAAGCATAAGAGAAGATTGGATGTTGGAAGAAAGATACAATGGTCAACGAGGAATAAAAGGAGTGTAAAACAGTAGAGAGGCTCGGTTGAGCGAGGTGGTCGAAGGGAGAAACAACAGAATGTACGCAAAGATGCGGGACTTGATCTTTGAACCTTAATCTAGATCCATACAAACACAATACAAAATCAGGTTCACCAACTCACACCATGTGAAGCCGTGAAAGTTCGGCTATTTATTATCTTTTCATTTTTAGAGTTGTGATTTCAGGCATATCTTATAACAAGTCCTTAGTACGCTACCCTACAGGAGAGAGAGTACTGCCAGAAGAGTATCCCGTACTTGTCCTCCTCCTGTGTAACATGTAGTCTGTACTTTTTGGAGTCCTTGTAACCCTTCCTGGATCCCTACTCAGCCAAAGAAATAGAGAGAGGAAGCCGATAGGCGAAACCAATACTTCGGTTCTCGCTCGCAACGGAATCACCCGTGAGCGTGCAAGAACCTACTCGGACGCAGGACAATGAGACAGACACCCCCGTGAAGGCGTGGCCTATGCTCAATACTTCGGACAGGGTCGATGCTCTACACAACAGAGAGTCATCATTGGTGACCAAGCCCTACTCGCCTACGTACGATAGAAGCGCCATTACTTCAGAAATCCAGGCGATACACAAGGCAGTTGCAGACTAGGTTTTTGGCTTTAATCCTTAGGGGGTCGCACTCGCTCAAGGGAGTAGGGTTTTGGTCCCCCTCCAAGGTACCTGAAAACAATGAGGGCTTTATGAATCCGGTACAATGATAGTCCATTACAGATTTTAATTAAGGTCGAAGTTTATTTAGCAGTCCCCTTGTTTTAATTTTTGGTTTTTCACTTTTTTTTGAATCTGTTTTCATACCAGCGCCTAGCGTTTTCGTAGATTCTCATTTAAGTCCTTGGTGCTCAAAATCAGAGGGAGATAGCGGAAAAGCCGTGCAAGTGGTTCCATGATGGAAATCTCACCATTGAACCGAATGATGCATGCTGAGTTAGAAGACTTACAGTGCATCCCAGCTCTCTCCATGCGGTATGCAAAATAGAATTTTTAAGCCTATCTACATGTCGGTATGCAAGGCACAAAATCGCCCTAAACATTAGCTTCTATTAGAGTGAAGAACCATAAGTCGCTCATTCATCTTTAGCCAAGAAAAGGTCCGGTCTTGGCTCACCCCTCCTCTGCTCAACACACTTGAGTTTAGGAGATAGCGCTTTACGGGGCTTGCTGTGGCACAAGGGCTAAGAGATAAATGTACGGCTTGTTTAAGTTTGACTAGATCCATACGAAGTAGACTATAGGAACATGCATTCTTATTAATGTGTGGACCAAGCTACCGAGTCAAGCAACCTATATCTAGGGGCTCCAAGCACACAAAACAAAGTAAAATAAAGGCAGAAAGCTCAAAACTTCAGAAAGCAAAGAAAAGAAAGCGATGGAAAACTCGAAAAGCCGCGATGAGGCCCCCAGGTGAACAATCACCCGGGCACTGGACCTCATTGTGAAGGGTAGAGTCCTGTTAATTACATGCCAAAATTGTCTCTCTCTCACCTTAAATACAAAAGTGATCCTAAGTGTTCTAGACCTATCTAATCCCCATCTCTTTGCTTCCTTGGTGCTCTCTCCAGATGGTCATGAGGTGAAGACCACCCTCCTCCAAGCTCGGCTGCTTGGCTCCCTAAGAAGCCATCCTCGCGTGGCGGGCCCTCGCATCAAAGTTACAAAGAAATTGAATTAGTATAGCTCATTCAATCAACCAAAACAGATATAAATTAATCACAATAAATAAATCAATAAAGCATGGTGATTAATTACATTAAAAATAGCTGCTCAAAAAAAATCAATGATGAATTAAAATTTTTACACAAGAATGACAAAATAAAGTAGGCTATGCTCATTGCTCCCCGGCAATGGCGCCATCTGATAACTGGTATTCTGCGAGGGTCAAAATTATGTTGTCGCTGAGGCAACCACTCACAGAACATCGGTTAGTCAGCAATTAACCCACAATAAAAGAATGAATGAATTAAGCCCAAAAAGTGTGAATTAATATTTATTTCTCTACCACAAAATGTATAGTGAACAAGCATGTAGAGGTCGAACCACAGAGAGCAATACAAGAATGCAGTAGCCTATGATGTGCATGTACCACAGAGTCATCCTTGTGTGAAGCCTATTTTTGTGGGTTTTTATTTTTATATTTTTTTATCTTTTTTTTACTTTTATTTCAATAATACAGTTATGTAATATAAATATATATAATTTATAGAATATAAATATATAAAGATATATACCCATAGAGAGGTATGTATAAAGCATATAATACATACATATGTATATATTTATCTATATATATATGTATTATTTTTTAAATTTAGTTCTCAGATTGTTATATATTAATAAATATATGTACGTACTATATTTTTTTCTTTTTCAATAAGGGAATATATATATATAATGTAAAGAGAAGGGGGATATAATATTTATAAAAATATACAAAAATAGTCAAAAATTCAGAAATAAAGTCTTTTTGGTATTTTTCATGATTTTCTACTATTTTTATGATTTTTGGGTCTTTTTCAAAATATTTTTGGTATTTTTAAATACTGAAAGAAAGCAAAATAGTGGAGTAGCTACTGGCTAGGGGTAAAATAGTAATTAAAAATATCACACAGCCATAAAACTTTTCCAAACCATTTTTATAGTAAAAATGTTAAAATATAGAAAATACAGAACTTGAGTTTGCAATTTTTGGGGTTTTCTAAAATTTTTTATATTTTTTAGAAGTTTTTGAGTATTTTTTTATTTTTAAGGTTTTTCTTTTGAGATTTTTAATGATTTTTAGACTGTTGCTTAATTAGGATAATATAGACCGTAATTAATTTTGTTGGAATTTTTCAAGGTGTTTTACTATTTTTTTGGTATTTTATAAACTAGACAGTAAATAAAATGCATGTTTTTGATTTTTAATAAATGCAAAAACGCAACAAAATTAAAAATTAAAAATATGGCGTGCAAGGGCAAGCTAACAGGAGCTGATCTCCATTTTTGCAAAATTTTTCGAGTTAATATGAGGCATGAAATAAATGGACAAAGCATACAAAAATATATGGCCTAGCAGGGGCATTTGTGCAAATAAAAATAAACTCAGGGACTTCTGTGAAAAAACCCCCAAAATATTACACGTGAACTGCAATTTTAAGGGCTAAAATGAAATACAAAATCCGCCAGGGGTTTGACTGCAATTTTCACGCGCCTCACGTGGGACTGCACGTGAGGCGCGGAAGGACCTAATTGCAATACGGAAAATATAGGGGTCCTACTACAAAATGTACAACTTATTTACAACGTGCGAATTTTTTACAGTATTAAACATTAAATACAAAAAGTTCGAGGGGGCTCAGTGTAATTTACCCCCCTACGGCGCGCAAATGGACGGCGATGGGCGCACCACTTATCCACGTGTAGGGCCCTCGAAGCCCGATACCCCTTCGACAATCTTCGGCCGAGATTGCTTCTGATGTCTGATCGAACGGCCGAGGCAGCTGCTACATGGACGACCCTGATTAGATCTGGGGTCGTCTCCTTCATCCGACGGTGGCTGCTGATCATGAAGAACAGGGAAGAACAGCTGGCTTCCCTGGCTTCGATCTTTGATTTCTCCGCCTCCAGACGCTCCTGGTTGATGGCGATGGGTTCCATACGTCCGGCAAAGTGGTGCGCACCGTCCGAGGTACTCCAGAAGGTCCAGGACACCCTAGATCGGTTCAATGAGCTCGGAGAAGAAAGGGGGGTCCTGGAACCTCACAGGGGATCGAATCGAGCCCCAGGGGGCTCCGTTCAGCTTCTAACCTGCACCAAAAGTATGAGGGGCTCGAGGGGGTCTTCCTCGACCAGGGGTTAAGGCTAAAAAGATAGGGAATGACTGGGGGTGGCGAGGTCTGGCGAAGCGGAGGAGTTGGACCTCGATTCGCAGAGCTGGAGAAGCTCTGGTTGATCTGATGCGTGGGTTAAGCATGGAACGCGTAGGGGAATGAAGTGAGGTGAAGCGAGGGGTCAGATCGTGCGGAGATCAGGGTAGAGAGGTTCGCCGGAGCTGAACTCTGGCGAACTTCGATCTGGGCCTAATCGAGCACCTACAGTCATACTGGTTACTCTGAAAACTGGATTAAAGATTAAAAATGACAACTAAGCTACAAAACTAGATAAATCAGCTATTATACCTGGTGGTCTACTAGGGAGCAGGACCTCCGGCGAGCGGCGACCGTGGGCACTTCCTTCGACTCCTCCGACCGGCTGAGACTGCCAGGAGTACCCCCCTGTCGCGAGGATCCTCCAAGGGCTGGAATTGAGGGTGGAAAGCGACCGAAGGGAGACCAAAATGGGGGAGGAGGTCGAAGGGGTTATTTATAGACATGATATGCACCCTTATTGACCGGGGCACCACGAAGAATCGACAGGTTAGATGGTCGATCTGGGTTGGTGGCGGTGATGTACAATGATCGGGGATCATTTTGTCAGAAGACGTTGATGGCCAACGATGGACGAGTCGAGCGGGAAAAAAGGAGGAAAACGGGGGACTGGACAGGTCTGACGGGAGTCAGAGGTGCAGGGGGGAGTTGACCGGAGGTCAACATTCCCTGGCCTCTGATTGGTCCACATCAGCCTGAACTTAACCTATTTATTACACGTAACAAATGAATTAATTTGATTTTGCTTAAAAAATAAAAAATGTTTATTAATTAATGTAGTATTTATTTATGATTTTTATTTATTTTTTTTGATGTATTTTATTATGGTTTTATTTTAATAATGTATTTTTAAGTATATTTATATGTATTTATTTTTATTTTGTTTATTTTTATTTTATTATTTTATTTTCTTATTTTATAAATTTATAACTTATTTTTGTGAGTATAAATATATTTTTGTTTAATTTTTAAGAGTTTATTTACATTTTTAAATAAATAGGTATAGGTATATGTAGTTATACTTATAGGTATTTTACCTATATATTATGTATACTTTATTTATTTTAATATATTTTCTTGGTTTTTATTTTGGATTTGTATTTTTAATAAATTATATGCAATATTTACACTATGATCAAAATATAGATGAATAAAGAATAAAATAATTAAGTCCCCTTTTATTTATGTACATACTTAACATAGGTAGCCTATGTGTTACATAAGCTTATTTTATTTTACAAATTCTTTCTGGTTTTCTCTTAATATCAATATGTACCTGTATTATGCACATTATTTACAAAATTCTAAAATTATAATTTGGTATAAATAATGGATAATGAATAAATTGAATATTTTAATCAGGTAGGCTGCACAATGGGGGTCAAAAACCTAACTTTTGCAGATGGACTCCAAAAATTATGAAGCTAATTTTATTAAATAGTTCTTGGGAAGCTATATACAATTAAAGGTGAGTTTGGGTGATTTGGAGTTTTTATTTGCAAGATATGGGTCTGTGAAGTTGAGATTTTGGCTTTTTATTCTGTGTATAAAATGTACACTGAGTATTATTTTTACACAAACTCAATTTTGTATTTTTATTTACATTATAATCTACAACTTTCATGAACAAAGTTTCTTTATTTGATGAATGAATAATTACGTACAAAATAGGTGTCAAAAATGCATAAATAAATAAATGCATGAATAAATGAAGTATTTATTGTACACTGGCCCTTATCTCCCCCTACTTTATTCCTTGTCGACCAATTCCATGTTGGCCTTGGTCTCCGGGTTCGGGTCATAAAATATCTGCAATATTTTATTCCTTTTTCTTTTCTTCTCTTTATTCTATAATTATGGCATTAAAAACCTTAATTAATGTATAATTAATTACAATGAATGATGAATGCTATTATGTACAATTTGATGCTATTTATATGTATTTGCTGGGGTTTTTGAGGCCAAAATGATAGAATAAAGGTGATGAAATGGAGATTCATCACCCCCTATACTTGCCTTTGCTAGTCCCTAGCAAACACTTATGCAATAAGTACAAAAAGAATAAAGAAAAGAAAAAGGAGAATTAAAGAAGGGTAGGGTGAATAGGGGTGCTTTCAGTGCAATGCATGTCTTTATAAGATCTGAATTTGGAGCTCCTGTCAGACCTTGGGTGTAGATGTGTGTGGAACCTAGTCGGGAGCCATCTCTAAAACACAACAGCCTTCGATAGTCATAGAACTCGGTTCAACCTACCTCAATAGCCTGGTCAGAACTGGTCTACATCATACGCAAACCCTTATAACTGTGAAGCTGACTTTTACAATGTAAGTGATGGTGGCTCTCCCCAACTGAAATGACAAAGGAACTGACTTCTCCAGAATGACAACCCAATGATTCCCCAATCCAACAACTCTTTCCTCGAGGAGCAGGGTATTCCCTTCTAAGTTCAAGTGGAAACCAGCTCAAGAGGAGGGGGTGATGAGAAGAATGGACGGTAGCCACTGTAGCTACCTATCCTGGGATGTAAGACCAGTGTAGTCAAGTCATCCAGCTGCATGCTCACATATTTGATTTTGGAACTCAAGCTTGCTTATTGGCTTTACAACATATGTACATACTTTGCAGGCATTTTATTCTTGTACAGGCCTGACCATTTTTTTTTCAACATACTATTCACAGCAGCATTTATATAAGGAGTTTTTCCTCTTGAACCAGTAGACTATCCCTCTTTTGAAGCTTTATTGTAACCCACAATCTCCTGTCGTTAGACCTCATGGCTACTGGACCAGGTTGGGGTGCACCTCCCTCCCTAGACGAGGACGAATGTTTCCACCCGTGTGCGTCTCAGACTGGCAAATCCAACCCCCTCACCACTCCAACTGAGTTGAGCCAAGTGAAAGGTGCAAGTGTCCAAATCAGGTCACGTTCGGCAAGAGTCATGCGTGTGTCTCGAAAAGTTCTAGTTAGTCAGTTGAGGTGACTTGAACCCAGCCCTGATTTCTCAAAGAATTAAGTATGTATAGACCTGAAGTACCTTAAACCTAGTTCCTGGAAGGCTCCAGTGCAGTTAGGTGCGGTAAGGTCTAACCAAGCTCCAATTTGAGACTTTATTAAACTGATTCAATCATCAAGCTCACTCAAAAAGAATATGAATGGTATGCTTATGCTATGCACAATGAATGATGCAATTTTTCACAAGGATTTCACAAGAATCAAAGAATCTTTTTACACAAAGAATTTTTGCAAATAAAAAGCTTGACACATACAAAGGTATACACAATTATTTATACGGGCGTACCGCCTTATTTACAAAAGGTATGGATTTTTAAAGACCTTACAGGTTTTAATGAAGTACTTTATTCTGGATGTTCAGAAAGAATTTTATGTATCTTATTCACAATTTACAAGTATTTGTCATGATGTTTTTAATTCGCAGATCTAGTTTTGAAAATAATTTTGCAAACTATAGTACACGATAATTTCTGCAAGCATTTACACACATTTGAAAACTATTTTTGCAAAGATTTTTCACACTATATATATATATACACATTTTCCACAATAATTTTGACAAACAATTTTCAAAACATTTGCACATAGGTTTTTCAAATCCTTTATTCCACACAAAGAAAAGTTTTGCAATCCAAACAATTTTACACAGGTTGATAACATTTCACATCAAATTTTTCAAACAGTTCACACTATTTTTCAAATCCTACTATATAGGTATTTAACCTGATTTATTAATCAGTATATACAAAAGAAGAAAAACTGTATTTGTTGTACAATATGGTTTTGGCTCTTATAAGCTTTATTTTGGATTATGCTTATTTTTGTATGAGAGATTTTTGTGCAAACTCCTCAGACTTTCTCGAGAATCATTTTCACAAGAGTTTTGAAAACTATAGTCCAAACTAATTTGATAAACATGTTCACGCATTTGCAAATGATTTTACAAAGGTTTTTCACGCAAGATAGATAGATTTTTCAAAGCAATTTGACAAACAAAATTTTCAATCATTTGCACACTGATTTTCACACATTTTTATTTCGCGCAAAGAAAATAAATTTTGCACACAAGACTATTTTTTCAAAGGTTGAATACTTGTACACACTATTTTTCAAGCAATTTTCAAAAGATTTTTCAGAGAAACTTTTTGCAGAAAACACTTTTCCTGACTCAATAATCAGTACAAGTACAAAGAGTCTGAGGATCTCACAAGCATCTTTTATTATAGAGTTACTTATTGCTTTTTAGATTGATTTGATGTTTTATTTTTCAGTATGAGTTATGGCTTATAGTATATACATGGTATATACGATCCCCCTATACTTAGCTTGAGCTATGTCCTCATAGATCGAAGAGAAAAGAGAAGACATAACTCGTACTGAGTATAGACAAGTCGAAAGAATATATGAATTAAAAATGAATGAATGAGAAGTTGACAATCCCCCCTATACTGAGGATCAAATAATCCTATGTATAGCAGACTGTACAAAAAGCAGGGAGGGTCAAGGGTGGGAATACACAGATCGTACTCATATTGTCTCCCCCTATACTTAGGGTAAGATACTCCTAAGTATAGACAAGAAGAGGAGACAATGGAGAGGATCGGAATGAAATGAAAAACTCGGGGTGCACCTCCCCCCTATACTTAGGACAAAGTACGTCCTAAGTATAGAAAACTGTCTACAAGGGTGGCACCTTTTTGATACAAAGAGAAAATAGAAAAAGAAAAGAAGAAAAGAAGAAAAGAAGAAAATCAGATAAACAGTGGTTGGAGTACATCGTCTGAATCTTCTGATGATGCAGCAGTTGTGGAAATGTCTTCGTAGTGCACGAGCTGAATGGAGTCTACAACGGCCAAGAATGCATCTGGTTCTAGGTAAGGCTTCAGGAGTTAGCCGTTGACGACGAAGGGATGTGCGTCAGGGGACAATTCTGATATGGCAATACTTCCATTGTCACGCACTTCACTAACTCAAAATGGCCCAGTCCAATTACTCTTCAATTTGCCTGGGAATATCCGCAACTTTGCATCAAATAACCACACTTTCTGTCCAATATCAAAGGTCTTTCGTATGATGTGCCGGTCATGCCAGCGTTTCACCTTCTCTTTGTACATCAAGGTGTTATCGTACGCATAGTCTCGGAACTCCAAGAGTCTGTTCATATCATCCTTTCTTTTCTGACCACTTTTGCATGAGTCCAAATTGCAACTGTTAACTGCCCATAAGGATTTGTGAATTAATTCAACTGGCAGATGGCACGGCTTTCCATACACAAGATGATAGTGTGACATGCCCAAGGGAGACTTGTAGGCGGTTCGGTAAGCCCACAAGACCGAGTCCAAGAGTTGGGACCAGTCTTTTCTATTTGGCCTGACAAGTTTCTGCAGAATCGTCTTGATTTCTCTGTTTGATAACTATGCCATGCCATTGGTCTGAGGATGGTAAGGAGATGCGACACGATGGTCGATGCCGTACTCCTTCGTCAATTTCTTGATCTCTTTATTAATGAAATGGCTACCTCCGTCTGATATGAGAATTTTCGGTATCCCGAACTGCGAGATGATGTTCTTCTTCAGGAACTGACAGACTGTACGGCTGTCGGCGGCTCGAGCAGGGATAGCTTCAACCCAACGACTCACGTAATCGACAGCAAGAAGGAAGTGCTCAAAACCTTGACTGTTAGGGAAAGGTCCCATGAAGTCAATGCCCCATGCATCGAAAACGTCTGCTATCTGAATGATTTTTAGGGGCATCGAGTCTTTTGCAGTGAGTGTACCTTTCAATCTCTGACAGTCAATACATCGTTTGACAAATTCTATTGCATCCTTAAATATTGTGGGCCACCAGAAGCCACACTGAAGTACTTTGGCTGTCGTACGATCTCCAGAGTGATGTCCACCAGATTCGAGCGAGTGACAATGCTCGAGGACACTAGATTTCTCCTCCTGAGGGATGCACCTGCGCCTAATGCAATCCGCTCCTTTCCTGAATAAAAGAGGATCCTCCCATTGGTAGAAGTGGATGGTCGACATGAATTTGTTCTTCTGATTCTTCGTCCAATCCGATGGTGTTACCCCAGAGGTGAGGTAATTGACCATATCAGCATACCAAGGAAGAGAATCCACTACTAAGATGGCTTCGTCAGGAAAGGTTTCTGTAATAGGTGCACTGTTCAGAGGAGGCTCATGCTGCTCAATTATGGAGAGATGGTCTGCTACCACATTCTGAACTCCAGGCTTGTCCTTGATTTCCAAATCGAATTCCTGGAGGAGAAGGATCCAACGAATTAGTCTTGGCTTGGCATCCTTCTTCTGCTATAGGTACCGGAGAGCAGAGTGGTCTATAAAAATTGTGACTTTTGATCCAAGCAAATAGGATCTGAACTTCTCAAGGGCGAAAACCACAGCAGGAACTCTTTCTCTATCACTGTATAATTTCTCTGTGCTTCATCTAATGTTCTGCTGGTATAGTGAATGGCATAGGGCGCTTTCTCTTTTCTTTGCCCAAGAACAATCCCAACTGCAAAATCTGATGCATCGGTCATTATCACAAAGGCAAGAGACCAGTCCGGTGACTGTAAGATTGGAGCCTACGTAATAAGCTCCTTCAACTGATTGAAAGCAAGGAGAACGTGCTGATCTACATTGAACTCTGTTTCCTTGCATAAAAGTTCTGTCAGAGGTCGGGCAATGCGGCTGAAATCCTTAATGAATCGCCTGTAGAATCCCACATGCCCCATGAATGACCTCACATTCTTCATTGACTGAGGTGGCTGGAGATTTGAAATGACATCCACCTTTGCCGGGTCGACTTCCATGCCACGTTTGGAAACGACGAGGCCCAGCACAATGCCTTCAGTGACCATAAAGTGGCTCTTTACCCATGAAAGCACTAAATTGACTTCTCGACACTTCTGAAGCACTCTGTCTAGGTGCTCAAGACAAGAATCGAAACTATCACCATAGACAGAGAAGTCGTCCATGAACACCTCGAGAAAACTGCCCACCATCTCGGCGAAGATTGCTAACATGCATCTTTGGAAGGTTGCAGGTGCATTGCATAATCCAAAGGGTATTCTCTTGAAGGCGTAGGTGCCGAATGGGCAAGTGAAGGTAGTCTTCTCTTGATCTTCAGGGGCGATCGCCACTTGGTTGTACCCGGAGTACCCATCCAAAAAGTAGAAGAACTCCTTGCCTGCTAATCTTTCCAGAACTTGATCAATGAATGGCAAGGGAAAGTGGTCCTTCTTTGTTGCTACATTAAGACGGCGGTAGTCCACACACACCTGCCAGGATGTTGGTACCCGAGTGGATATTTCCTCTCATTTATCATTTGTAACC
This sequence comes from Ottelia alismoides, assembly GCA_037367405.1. Taxonomy (NCBI): domain Eukaryota; kingdom Viridiplantae; phylum Streptophyta; class Magnoliopsida; order Alismatales; family Hydrocharitaceae; genus Ottelia; species Ottelia alismoides. The sequence goes on along the minus strand of JAZKJV010005514.1, from coordinate 361,386 downwards.
ATGGTAAGCCCGGATTTCTTGGGAACTACATGCAGTGGGCTTACCCATTTTGAGTCGGAGATGGGATAGATGAAGCCTGCATCACACCATTTCATTATTTCTTTCATGACGACGTCCCGGAGGTTAGGGTTCAACCTTCTTTAGAATTCGCAGGACAACTTGGCGTCTTCTTCTAGATAGATGTGGTGTGAATACAAGGCTGGATTTATCCCTCGGAGATCTGATACGCTCCAACCAAGTGCCTTGCGGTTCTTTTCTAGAACCTTGAGAAGACGAGATTCCTGATCCGGATTCAGCCTGCTGCTGATGATGACTGGATACATTTGTTCTTCACCCGCAAGGAAAGCATACTTCAGGCCTGCTGGAAGTGGCTTGAGTTCTGGTTTTGACCTGTCCAACTTGTCAGTCACTTCAGAGACTATGCTGGTGGTGGGATGTACTTCCTTGAAGCTGCTGCCATCCTCATCATTCTGCTGAGATCCTGGTGATGTGCTGAACGTTTCTGCGCTAAGCTGATCGTGTTCAGTCTGGAGTGTATGCTCAAAGAGATGCGCTTGCATCTGAGAATCTGTCTCCCACGAATCATCGGAGCCGAGGGTAACTGTGCTTTCCAAGTCTTCCTCAAGAGTGAGGATTTGTCGGGTCCATGAATCGTCCAGTGACAAGAATGAATCTCTAATCTCTGCAATAAAGTTACAGTCTGCTTCGCATGCTGGCTGACTCTCATCAGTCGTGGCATTCAGCTCACTATTCATGTTGATGGTGATCTGTTTGGTGTTCGAGCTGAAGGTAATCTTTCCAGACCCGTAATCAACCACGGCACCTGAAGTACGAAGAAATGGTCGGCCAAGGATGATAGGGGTCTGGAGTAGAGGTGCAGGGGTCCATATCAAGGACTACAAAATCGGCTGGGAATTGCATCTCCTGCACTTTAACTACTACGTCTTCCAAAAGACCTCAGGGCCGCTTGACGGATCGGTTAGCGAACTGAAGGATCATGCGTGTCTGCTTGAGCGGACCCAGCCCGAATTCTTGCATTATGGATGATGGCAGAAGGTTGATGGAAGATCCACTATCAAGGAGAGTACGCTCGAAGACCTGGTCAAAAATCTCACAACTGATCAGAGGTGCTCCTGTATCTTGCTTCTTCTGCGGGAGGTTACTGATAGCTGCTACCGTGACCAAGGTGAGGACATGCTTCTCAACTTGCTGGCGTTTGTTCTTTCTTGATGGGCGACGCTTGCTGGTACATACCTCCTTTAGTCCTTTCTTCACGGCTGGCATGTACTCCATGGCCTTCCGTAAGGGAATCACAATAGTTAAATTGTCAATTAGTTCCACAACTCCTGGATCAGACAATGCACTTTTTCGTTTTGCAATTTTTTGGACTTTTCTATTGCACGAGGAAAAGGAATATGTACATCTCTAGAAGGTAAAATAGAGTTCTTATTTACATAAAAATCATCGCGCATAGAATGTTGTACATCCGAACTACAAAAAGGAGTACAAACTGTGTCCTGGTGTGTTGGTGCTGAGGGGCGAGCAAAAAGTGTAGCGTCTGCTCCGTCGGATGGCGAGGGATCGGCTGCTGCTGGCGGCTCCTCCAATGCTGGCGCGACTTTGCTTCGGCTGCAAACTTCTTTTTGGTGTTTTTGGTTTTGCTGTTTTTTTTTGTATTTTTAGCTGAGGCTGCTGCCAATGCACGACGGCTGGAATGGCTTCTCGTTCTTCTTCCTCCTCACCCGCCCCTGTAGCTGGCACGGCTGATGCGGAAGATGACGATCCACCTGTTTCTTTATTCACCCCAATCTTGGTGGCAGGCGGAGGCAAGGCCCTACCGCTCCTGAGAGTAACAACATTAGAATATACAGTAATATCATTATCAGACTCGGACAGGACATCACAATCTACCTGCTCTTTCTTCTTAAAATTATTGGGGTTGGCTTCGACCTGAGCCGGAATGGTGGTTCGGGTGGCGGTCAGGTCGTCAAGTCGCTTGGTCATTTCCGCTAGCCCTTTGACAAGTTGGGTCAGACAATCCATGGTGGGGTTCGTAGGGGGGTACTTCAGTGGGTTCAGCGTGCAGACCACGCTGCTGTTGCATAGATGGGTGGGGAGGTTGTTGCTGGTGGTGCTGGGATGGTGCAGGAAGTTGAAGTTGCTGATAAGAGGGGGGAGGATACTACTGATATTGCTGAGGTTGGGCAGCCGCGTACTGATGAAACGACTATGGATGGCGGTACTGCGGCTACTGGTATGGTGGGTTCTGCCTCCATTGGTTTGCATACTGGGGAGGCTGATGGTACTGTTGATGAGGCTGAGAGGACTGTCCAGAACGACCACCCTGAGGTTGGTGGTATTGCCGGTTGGCAAGTGGCTGACCCTGGGGTTGTCCCATAGGACGGGTCGGCTGTGCATCATTGGTCCATACCCCGTTCACTTCCTGGATCAGGGGTGGTGGTGTGAAAACTGGATCAGGTCCTGAAAGGAACTCTGGCTGGTACACAACCATCTGCTGCTGCGGCTGGCCCTGGTCGGGCGCCTGCACGTATTACACGTGCTGGACTGCCGGTGGCTGCTGGCTCGGCTGAGGCTGATGCTGCGGTTGCTGCTCGTCCTTCTTCTCAGCTGGAGTCTCCGATGGTGTCGCCGACTGAACAGAGTTGATGGTGCCCACCAACAGTTCAAGGTACTTGTTGATCTGATCAAGCTTGTCTAAGTTCTGGGTCCTCTTCTCGATCACAGCGAATTTTTCGATGTCCTGTGATCGCTTCTCAATGATGTCAACTTTAGAGAGATGGCCCCCAATGATACTGAGGTTGGAGATCTCATCTCTCTCTGCCTCCATGGACGCTGCCATGTGTACTTGCTACTGGAGGATCTGGGGCTGCTTCTGATATGCCTTGGATAAAGTGAGGGCGGCCTCTCCTTCGGCCATTTCTCAAATATCTGCCAGACTACGTCTTCATCCTTGTTAAAATGTGAGCCCCCATATGCTGCGTCAACGAGCCTTTGGCTCTCAATGTTCAGTCCCCCAAAGAAGTGCTGGACCAAGCTGGTCTTCAGAATATCATGATGGGGATACTTCTCCTGCAGGTCAGTGAATCTCTCCCATGCTTCATGTATTGACTCATGGGGTCCTTGGGAGAAATTACTGATTCGGGCTCGCATCTGGTTGAGCCGGCCGAGAGGGTAATACTTATGCAGGAATGCTGACTTCAGCTCCTCCCAGGTCGTCACAACCTTCCCCAGATGGTTGACCCAATAGAGGGCCTTGTCCTGTAAGCTGAAAGGGAACACCATCATCTTGACAATGTCCAGAGGAACATTGGGATAGTGAGTAGTGCAGCAAATGCGGGAGAATTGCTGCAGGTGAATGTACGGCTCTTCACTGGTATTTCCATGGAATGTAGGGAGAAGAGCAATGAACTGGGGCTTCAGCTCAAAGTGAGCGTGTACTGGTGGAATGAGGATCCACTCGGTCATCTGGCTGTCTCCCGGATTGTATGTTTCTTTAAGTGTAGGCTTCGGTGGTGGTAATTCCGGGTCATCATCATCAGGACCACCACCTCCACCTCCACCTCCTCCTCCCCTGCCTCCTCTGCATCTGCCTCCTCCTCCGTCGTCTCGATTCATCATATCGTTCAACATATCCTGGAATGATGTCTGCATGAGGGCCTGCTCGGTCATCTGCTGCTGGATGGCCTGGATAGATGCCAGTAGCTATGCATTGACTTGATTCTGATCTGGCACCTATCCCTCTGGTTGGGGTGGCTGCTGACCCTTGCCCTTTCCTCCGGGAGCCTTGTCAGGGTCTGAGTCGGACGAAATGAACTCCGGAGTAGTCTCCAGGGCTCGCTCTGTCTTCTATCTGCATAATGAGATAGTCCAAATCAGATCACTTGCAATTGTGTTCAGATGCCATGATGAAGCTGGAATTCAGGTCAACCCCAGCATGTTGTGAATGGAAAAGGATGTAGACTGTAATCGACTCCCATTCACAACGGCGAAAGCGGGACAAAAGTGATCCCAGTTTATTGGGTGGCCAAGAAGAAGGTAGAAAACGAGGAGTCTGGAGATCGACCCGCAAAATCCGGATCGGGTTCTCGGGAATCGCCTCGAATTTATTGGCGGAGTTGAGTTCATGGAATCGATGTGGGTGTCGGCAAGGTCCCAACGGAAACCATCCATGAATCAACTTCGCGAAGCACAAGAGAAGATTGGATGTTGGAAGAAAGATACGATGGTCAACGAGGAATAAAAGGAGTGTAAAACATCAGAGAGGCTCGGTTGAGCGGGGTGGTCAAAGGGAGAAACAACAGAATGTACGCAAAGATACGGGACTTGATCTTTCAACCTTAATCTAGATCTATACAAACACAATACAAAATCAGATTCACCAACTCACACCATGTGAAGCCGTGAAAGTTCGGCTATTTATTATCTTTTCATTTTTAGAGTTGTAATTTCAGGCATATCTTATAACAAGTCCTTAGTACGCTACCCTACAGGAGAGAGAGTACTGCCAGAAGAGTATCCCGTACTTGTCCTCCTCCTGTATAACATGTAGTCTGTACTTTTTGGAGTCCTTGTAACCCTTCCTGGATCCCTACTCAGCCAAACAAATAGAGAGAGGAAGCCGATAGGCGAAACCAATACTTCGGTTCTCGCTCGCAACGGAATCACCCGTGAGCGTGCAAGAACCTACTCGGACGCAGGACAATGAGACAGACACCCCCGTGAAGGCGTGGCCTATGCTCAATACTTCGGACAGGGTCGATGCTCTACACAACAGAGAGTCATCATTGGTGACCAAGCCCTACTCGCCTGTGTACGATATAAGCGCCATTACTTCAGAAATCCAGGCGATACACAAGGCAGTTGCAGACTAGGTTTTTGGCTTTAATCCTTAGGGGGTCGCACTCGCTCAAGGGAGTAGGGTTTTGGTCCCCCTCCAAGGTACCTAAAAACAATGAGGGCTTTATGAATCCGGTACAATGATAGTCCATTACATATTTTAATTAAGGTCAAAGTTTATTTAGCAGACCCCTTGTTTTAATTTTTGGATTTTCACTTTTTTTTTGAATCTGTTTTCATACCAGCGCCTAGCGTTTCCGTAGATTCTCATTTAAGTCCTAGGTGCTCAAAATCAGAGGGAGATAGCGGAAAAGCCGTGCAAGTGGTTCCATGATGGAAATCTCACCATTGAACCGAATGATACATGCTGAGTTAGAAGACTTACAGTGCATCCCAGCTCTCTCCATGCGGTATGCAAAACAGAATTTTTAAGCCTATCTACATGTCGGTATGCAAGGCACAAAATCGCCCTAAACATTAGCTTCTATTAGCGTGAAGAACCATAAGTCGCTCATTCATCTTTAGCCCAGAAAAGGTCCGGTCTTGGCTCTCCCCTCCTCTACTCAACACACTTGAGTTTAGGAGATAGTGCTTTACGGGGCTTGCTGTGGCACAAGGGCTAAGAGACAAATGTGCGGCTTGTTTAAGTTTGACTAGATCCATACGAAGTAGACTATAGGAACACGCATTCTTATTAATGTGTGGACCAAGCTACCGAGTCAAGCAACCTATATCTAGGGGCTCCAAGCACACAAAACAAAGTAAAATAAAGGTGGAAAGCTCAAAACTTCAGAAAGCAAAGAAAAGAAAGCGATGGAAAACTCGAAAAGCCGCGATGAGGCCCCCAGGTGAACAATCACCCGGGCACTGGACCTCATTGTGAAGAGTAGAGTCCTGTTAATTACATGCCAAAATTGTCTCTCTCTCACCTTAAATACAAAAGTGATCCTAAGTGTTCTAGACCTATCTAATCCCCATCTCTTTGCTTCCTTGGTGCTCTCTCCAGATGGTCATGAGGTGAAGACCACCCTCCTCCAAGCTCGGCTGCTTGGCTCCCTAAGAAGCCATCCTCGCGTGGCGGGCCCTCGCATCAAAGTTACAAAGAAATTGAATTAGTATAGCTCATTCAATCAACCAAAACAGATATAAATTAATCATAATAAATAAATCAATAAAGCATGGTGATTAATTACATTAAAAATAGCTGCTAAAAAAATCAATGATGAATTAAAATTTTTACACAAGAATGACAAAATAAAGTAGGCTATGCTCATTGCTCCCCGGCAACGGCGCCATCTGATAACTGGTATTCTGCGAGGGTCAAAATTATGTTGTCGCTGAGGCAACCACTCACAGAACATCGGTTAGTCAGCAATTAACCCACAATAAAAGAATGAATGAATTAAGCCCAAAAAGTGTGAATTAATATTTATTTCTCTACCACAAAATGTATAGTGAACAAGCATGTAGAGGTCGAACCACAGAGAGCAATACAAGAATGCAGTAGCCTATGATGTGCATGTAGCACAGAGTCATCCTTGTATGAAGCCTATTTTTGTGGGTTTTTATTTTTATATTTTTTATCTTTTTTTACTTTTATTTCAATAATATAGTTATGTAATATAAATATATATAATTTATAGAATATAAATATATAAAGATATATACCCATAGAGAGGTATGTATAAAGCATATAATACATACATATTCATATATTTATCTATATATATATGTATTATTTTTTAAATTTAGTTCTTAGATTGTTATATATTAATAAATATATATACATACTATATTTTTTTTTCTTTTTCAATAAGGGAATATATATATATATATATAATGTAAAGAGAAGGGGGGATATAAAATTTATAAAAATATACAAAAATAGTCAAAAATTCAGAAATAAAGTCTTTTTGGTATTTTCATGATTTTCTACTATATTTATGATTTTTGGGTCTTTTTCAAAATATTTTTGGTATTTTTAAATACTGAAAGAAAGCAAAATAGTGGAGTAGCTACTGGCTAGGGGTAAAATAGTAATTAAAAATATCACACAGCCACAAAACTTTTCCAAACCATTTTTATAGTAAAAAGGTTAAAATATAGAAAATACAGAACTTGAGTTTGCAATTTTTGGGGTTTTCTAAAATTTTTTATATTTTTTAGAAGTTTTTGAGTATTTTTTTAATTTTTAAGGTTTTTCTTTTGAGATTTTTAATGATTTTAGGACTGATGCTTAATTAGGATAATATAGATCGTAGTTAATTTTTTTGGAATTTTTCAAGGTGTTTTACTATTTTTTGGTATTTTATAAACTAGACAAAATAAAATGCATGTTTTTGATTTTTAATAAATGCAAAAACGCAACAAAATTAAAAATTAAAAATATGGCGTGCAAGAGCAAGCTAACAGGACCTGATCTCCATTTTTGCAAAATTTTTCGAGTTAATATGAGGCATGAAATAAATGTACAAATCATACAAAAATATATGGCCTAGTAGGGGCATTTGTGCAAATAAAAATAAACTCAGGGACTTCTGTGCGAAAACCCCCAAAATATTACACGTGAACTGCAATTTTAAGGGCTAAAATGAAATATAAAATCTGCCAGGGGTTTGACTGCAATTTTCACGCGCCTCACGTGGGACTGCACGTGAGGCGCGGAAGGACCTAATTGCAATACGGGAAAATATAGGGGTCCTACTACAAAATGTACAACTTATTTACAACGTGCGAATTTTTTACAGTATTAAACATTAAATACAAAAAGTTCGAGGGGGCTCAGTGTAATTTACCCCCCTACGGCGCGCAAATGGACGGCGATGGGCGCACCACTTATCCACGTGTAGGGCCCTCGAAGCCCGATACCCCTTCGACAATCTTCGGCCAAGATTGCTTCTGATGTCTGATCGAATGGCCGAGGCAGCTGCTACATGGACGGTCCTGATTAGATCTGGGGCCGTCTCCTTCATCCGACGGTGGCTGCTGATCATGAAGAACAGGGAAGAACAGCTGGCTTCCCTGGCTTCGATCTTTGATTTCTCCGCCTCCAGACGCTCCTGGTTGATGGCGATGGGTTCCATACGTCCGGCGAGGTGGTGCGCACCGTCCGAGGTACTCCAAAAGGTCCAGGACACCCTAGATCGGTTCAATGAGCTCGGAGAAGAAAGGGGGGTCCTGGAACCTCTCAGGGGATCGAATCGAGCCCCAGGGGGCTCCGTTCAGCTTCTAACCTGCACCAAAAGTATGCGGGGCTCGAGGGGGTCTTCCTCGACCAGGGGTTAAGGCTAAAAAGATAGGGAATCACTGGGGGTGGCGAGGTCTGGCGAAGCGGAGGAGTTGGACCTCGATTCGCAGAGCTGGAGAAGCTCTGATTGATCTGATGCGTGGGTTAAGCATGGAACGCGTAGGGGAATGAAGTGAGGTGAAGCGAGGGGTCGGATCGTGCGGAGATCACGGTAGAGAGGTTCGCCGGAGCTGAACTCCGGCGAACTTCGATCTGGGCCTAATCGAGCACCTACGTTCCTACTGGTTACTCTAAAGACTGGATTAAAGATTAAAAATGGCAACTAAGCTACAAAAATAGATAAATCAGCTCTTATACCTGGTGGTCTACTAGGGAGCAGGACCTCCGGCGAGCGGCGACCGTGGGCACTTCCTTCGACTCCTCCGACCGGCTGAGACTGCCAGGAGTACCCCCCTGTCACGAGGATCCTCCAAGGGCTAGAATTGAGGGTGGAAAGCGACCGAAGGGAGACTAAAATGGGGGAGGAGGTCGAAGGGGTTATTTATAGACATGATATGCACCCTTATTTACCGGGGCACCACGAAGAATCGACAGGTTAGATGGTCGATCTGGGTTGGTGGCGGTGATGTACAATGATCGGGGATCATTTTGTCAGAAGACGTTGATGGCCAACGATGGACGAGTCGAGCGGGAAAAAAGGAGGAAAATAGGGGACTGGACAGGTCTGACGGGAGTCAGAGGTGCAGGGGGAGTTGACCGGAGGTCAACATTCCCTGGCCTCTGATTGGTCCACATCAGCCTGAACTTAACCTATTTACTACATATAACAAATGAATTAATTAGATTTTGCTTAAAAAATAAAAAATGTTTATTAATTAATGTAGTATTTGTTTATGATTTTTATTTATTTTTTTGATGTATTTTAATATGGTTTTATTTTCATAATGTATTTTTAAGTATATTTATATGTATTTATTTTTATTTTGTTTATTTTTATTTTATTATTTTTTTCTTATTTTATAAATTTATAACTTATTTTTGTGAGTATAAATATATTTTTGTTTAATTTTTAAGAGTTTATTTACATTTTTAATAAATAGGTATAGGTATATGTAGTTATACTTATAGGTATTTTACCTATATATTATGTATACTTTATTTATTTTAATGTATTTTCTTGGTTTTTATTTTGGATTTGTATTTTTAATAAATTATATGCAATATTTACACTATGATCAAAATATAGATGAATAAAGAATAAAATAATTAAGTCCCCTTTTATTTATGTACATACTTAACATAGGTAGCCTATGTGTTACATAAGCATATTTTATTTTACAAATTCTTTCTGGTTTTCTCTTAATATCAATATGTACCTTTATTATGCACATTATTTACAAAATTCTAAAATTATAATTTGGTAGAAATAATGGATAATGAATAAATTGAATATTTTAATCAGGCAGGCTGCACAATGGGGGTCAAAAACCTAACTTTTGCAGATGGACTCCAAAAATTATGAAGTTAATTTTATTAAATAGTTCTTGGGAAGCTATATACAATTAAAGGTGAGTTTGGGTGATTTGGAGTTTTTATTTGCAAGATATGGGTCTGTGAAGTTGATATTTTGGCTTTTTATTCTGTGTACAAAATGTACACTGAGTATTATTTTTACACAAACTCAATTTTGTATTTTTATTTACATTATTATCTACAACTTTCATGAACAAAGTTTCTTTATTTGATGAATGAATAATTATGTACAAAATAGGTGTCAAAAAATGCATAAATAAATAAATGCATGAATAAATGAAGTATTTATTGTACACTGGCCCTTATCTCCCCCTACTTTATTCCTTGTCGACCAATTCCATGTTGGCCTTGGTCTCGAGGTTCGGGTCATAAAATAACTGCAATATTTTATTCCTTTTTCTTTTCTTCTCTTTATTCTATAATTATGGCATTAAAAACCTTAATTAATGTATAATTAATTACAATGAATGAGGAATGCTATTATGTACAATTTGATGCTATTTATATGCATTTGCTGGGGTTTTTGAGGCCAAATGATAGAATAAAGGTGATGAAATGGAGATTCATCAGCTAACTGGGAAAAGTCACTACTGCTTTCTTGACGGGTACTCTGGCTATAATCAGGTGACCATAGCGCCCGAAGATTAGGACAAAATGACATTCACCTGTCCATTTGAGACTTATGCTTTCAGACGGATGCCCTTTGGTCTATGTAACGCCCCGGTGACATTCTAAAGGTGCACGTTGTCTATCTTCTCGAACATGGTGGATGATTGCTTGGAGGTCTTCATGGACGATTTCTCGATCTACGGCGACGGGGTTGATGCTTGTCTTGACTGCCTAGACCACGTGCTTCAGCGTTGCATCAAGGTTCATCTTATTCTATCTTGGGAGAAGAGTCACTTCATGGTGACACAGGGGACGGTGCTTGGTCATATAATCTCCAACAGGGCAAGGAGGTTGATCCGGACAAGGTGGATATCATCAGGAAACTCAATCCACCATCCAACTTACATCAGTTGCGATCTTTTCTAGGGCATGTCGGTTTCTACCGATGTTTTATTCAAGACTTCAACATGATTGCCCGACCGCTTACTGATCTGCTGACGAAAGATATCGAGTTCACTGTCAAGTGTCTCGCGCCTTTTAAGACTCTCAAGAAACTAGTTGTTGAGGCTCATATCCTTCAGCTGCTTTATTGATCTTTCCCATTCGAGATCATGACAGATTCCTCTGATTTTGTCGTAGGGGTTGTGCTAGGACAGAGGAGGGATGAATTACCTTTGCCATTCACTACGCTAGCCATACTTTGGATGCCGCCTAGTGGAACTATACTGTCACAGAGAAAGAAATTCTAGTCGTAGTATTTGCCTTGGATAAGTTCAGATCATATATTCTCGGATCCAGAGTGACTATTTTTACTAATCATACTACCATCATGTACCTCATGTAAAGAAGGATGCCAAAGCTACATTGACCCAATGGATCTTTCTACTCTAGGAGTTTGATATTGAGATTAAGGATAAGTCTAGAGTTAAGAATGTGGTGGCGGATCATCTCTCCCGATTGGAACATCTTGAGAAATCTGAGTAGATTGAGACTATTACAAAGACCCTCCTAGATATGCCGACATTGTGAATTATCTTATCACCAAGAAAGTTCCACAAAGTTGGCCCAGACAACAACATGAGACCTTCCTTGTGAAGGCCAAGTCGTACCATTGGAAGGATCCCATCCTTTATCCTGAAGGAGGGGATAGCATCTGGCGTCGGTGCATTCCTCAGGAGAAGCACTATAGCATCCTCACATACTGCCACAAGCTTGAGGCAGGAGGATATCATTCTGGGAGGAGAACAACACAGAAAGTGCTCCAATCCGGGCTATGGTGGCCTACCCTCTTCAAGGATTCTGATGAATTCGTGAAGAGGTGTATTGAGTGTCAGAGGATGGGCACTTGTGGACAACTTGATATGATGTCGATGCAACCCATTCACTTCTGTAAGGTTTTTGATGTATGGGGCATCGATTTCATGGGTCCATTCCCTAAGAGTCGGGGATTTGAGTACATTCGGTTAGTTGTTGATTATGTGAGTCGTTGGGTTGAGAGCATTCCCGCCCGAACCACAGATGCTAAGACGGTTTGCTGATTTTTTTAGGAAGAATATCATTTCATGGTTCAGGGTGCCTAGGGTTTTGATATCTGATGGGGGTCTCATTTTATCAACGACAAGGTAAAGATCCTTGCTAACAAGTTCAGCAAAGACCATCGAGTAGCCACTCCTTATCATCCTCAGACCAATGGTCTTGCTAAAGTATCAAATAGGGAGATAAAGATGATATTGCAGAAGGTCGTCCGCTCATACCGAAAGGATTGGTCATAGCTTTTGGACTCGGTCTTGTGGGCCTATCGGACTTACTTCAAGACACCTTTGGGTACGTCTCCCTTTCGTCTCGTTTATGGCAAGCCAAGACATTTACCCGTGGATATAAATCACAAGTCACTTTGGGATGTCACTGAGATATTATTGGATCCATAGATTGTAGGAGATCATAGAAAGGCAGAATTGGCAGCCCCGGAGGAGCTTAGAGATACAACCTTTTCAAGTAGCCTAAAGTATAAGGAGTGAGGGAAGATATGGCATGATTCTCATATCGATCATAAGAAGTTTGAGTCAAACTAGAGAGTATGATTATTCGATGCTAAGTTGAGATTATTTCCAGGGAAGTTGCGGAGCAAGTGGAAGGGACCATACTTGGTCCGAAAAGTGCACAACAATGGCAACATTGACATATCTGAGATATCGTCAGATTCCACCTTTCGAGTTAGCAGTCAGTGCCTGAAGCCATATCTAGATCATGATCCGCTGATCGTTGACGTCGCCCCTATCCATTTTGCATGAGATGTGGTCTTTGATTCACATCATTTACATCTCACGCCAGATTATCACTTTCTCCCGTAGCTGTATAGATCCAGATGTCCATATCACACATTCTTTAGTCTAACACCCCATTTTGCATCTTATGATTTATGCTATACTTAGGGTATACTCTACCCTAAGGGCATGTTTGGTTGCTGGGTTGGGTTGGGTTGGGTTGGGGTACCCCTGTGTATAGTAAACTGTGAGGAGGGTTGGTAGGGTTGGAAGGAGGGGTACACCAGTGTACCCCAACCCAACCCAACAACCAAACATGCCCTAAATATAGGGGGGGTGTCAGATTTTTGAGTATTCTTTTGATTCCTTTTACCTCTATTTTGTTGCATATACTCAGGGATATTTCACCCTAAGTATAGGGGAGGTAAACGTTATACATTCTAACCCTCGATCTTCCCTTTGTGTACAGATTTCTATACTTAGGATTACTTGATCCTAAGTATAGGGGGAATCACCGACTTCTATTAATTTTATTCTTTCATTCGTCGTTGTCATATAGCCTTTCTTTTCACTTCCCAATACTCAGCACGAGTTATGTCTTCTTCATCACTCTTTTATCACTCTGAGGACATCGTTCGAGCTAAGCATAGGGTGGTGTCATATATATTGTATATATACTTTAGCCATAACTCGTACTTTGAGCGTGTTAATAAATAAAATGGCTAAACACCTACAAGCTAAAAGTCACAAAATTTTTAAATTTTTTTCCTTGTATATAAAATTCTTTCTTGCAGATAGATGTCTGTAAATAGCCACTTATAAAAACTTTTTTGTACAAATGTTTGTAAAGATGCTTTGTTTGTAAAAAGTTTGTAAATATATTTCTATCAAAATCATGCATATAGTATAAATTTTTTGAAAAATGTTAAAAAAATAAAAAGTTTGCAAAAACCTATTTGTAAATGTTTGTAAATAGTTTGAAAAACTTTCCTCTCTTTCTTGCACTAAAACATTTTCAAAAATTTTGCATATTTTGAAAAATTACATCAAAAAGAATTTTGCACATATTTTGTATATTCTTCTGAATCATAGTTGACATTTAAACTAGTCTGTAATTAAATTTAAAAATGGAGCTTGGTTAAGACCTTAATCCATGGGATTAAGACTTTTCAGGTCCATTAGTGACTTAATTCTTTGAGTCCACTAGGCTATGTTCACATATCATATTGATGATCCCAAGTAGAACACTTAACAACGTACACATGACTCTCACAGACAATGGCTTTACTTGGACCAACACCTTACACATAGCTCTCCATGGATGAGGTAATGAGGAGGCAGTTTTCTTTGGCTTGGAGTAGCATATGAGGGCAGTAATTCTAGGCGGAACCTCTCTTCTTCCATTAGGGAGGTGCATATCAACTTGGTCTAGTAGCAATGAGGTCTAAAGATGGGCTGTGGGTTACAATAATGCTTCAAAAGAGGGATAGTCTACTGGCACTGGAAGAAAAAGTCCTTATATATATGATGCACCATGTAGATATGTTGTACATATGCACATCGAAAAAAAATGCAAAATCAAGAAAAAAACTCCAAAAAAGTGGACAGGCCTATTTGAAAATAAAATGCATGCTGGAGTGTATATAGTCAAATAAGCAAACGCTTATGTATTACACCTTCTCATCTCATGAAGCTTGCAGCGGGAGACTTAGCTACACTGGTGATGAATCTCCGTTTCATCACCTTTATTCTATCATTTTAGCCTTAAAAATCCCAGCTAATGCATGTAAATAGCATCAATTTGTACAAAATAACATTCATCATTTATTGCAATTATTGTGTAAATAATAATGTTTTTAATGCCAAAATTATAGAATAAAGAAAAGAAAAGAAAACGAATAAAATATCGAAGATATTTTATGACCCTAAACCCCGAGACCAAGTCAAGAATTGAGTTGATCGGCAAGGAATAAAGTAGGGGGAGATAAGGGTCAAAAATAGAACAAAAACCTAATTCTTTCATTCATTATTTAAGTATTTTTGACACCTATTTTATTCTTTATTATTTATTCATCAAGTAAAGAAACTTTGTACGTGAAAGTTGTAGATAATAATGTAAATAAAAATACAAAATTAAGTTTGTATAAAAATAATACAAAGTGTTCATTTTTTTCACAAAATAAAAAGCCAAAAATCCAACTTCCCAGACCCATATCTTTCAAATAAAAACTCAAAACATATGAAAATTACCCTAATTGTATATAACTTTTCATAAGCTATTTAATGGTGGTTCATATTTTTTGGAGTTACTGCGTGAAAGTTAGGTTTTTGACCCTCATTGTACATTATACCCTATTAAAATATTCATTTTATTCATCCTTCATTATTTTTACAAATTTATATTTTTATAATTTAGTAATTACTATTTATAACATATATGCATATTTAAATTAAAATAAAACTAAAAATAAAAATAAAATAAAATAAGTTTATGTGAAAACATAGGCAAAATACCTATGTTATTACTTGCAGATAAATAAAAGTGGAACTCATTCTTTATATTTTGTAATATTGTAAATACTATCTATACTTTATTAAAAATATAAACCCAAAATAAAATCCAATAAAATACATTTAAATAAAAAGATAAATATATAAAACATAGGTAAAATACCTGTAAATATACCTATAAAATATACATATCTATTTATTTAAGTATACAAATTAGATCATAAAAATATAAAATATATTTATACTCATAAAAATGAGTTATAAATATATATAAAAAATGAATAAAATAATAAAATAAAATATACAAAATAAAAATAAAAATGTATAAAATATAGGAAAATATACCTATAAATACACGTTAAAAACTAACTACGAATAAAATACACCAAAAATAAATAAAAATTATATTACAATGTATATTAAATAATAAACCTTTTTTATTTTATACTCGAAAAATAATAAAATCATTTATTATTTTTAATTAATTATTCCTTAATAAACTACTATTTTATCCTGGACTGACCTGACGTGGACCAATCACTGTGGTCGCAAGTTAACCGTTGGTCAACTCCCCCCTGCTCCGAATTTGATGCGAGTCCATCTTTTCCCAGTTTTTCATGCTTTTTTCCCAGCCACACCATCCATCCATCGAGATTGCCCACTTCATACAAAATGATCATTGATCATTGTACATACACGCCATACCCTCTAATCTCTGGTATATACGCCCGATCTCGCCCAATCGCCCGGTCAATAAGGGTGCGTCACTATGTCTCTAAATAACGAACCTCCTCTTCCCTTCCAAGTTTAACCATTGATCCTAGTCTAGGAGCCCTGTTTCTTCATATACGGAGATTCCTCGTGACAGGAGCAACTTCCTAACGGTTGGAACCAGCTCCGGGAGGACGGAGGTGCGCCCACGACCGTCCCGCCGGCGACCCTGCTCCCTGAGCTCTCTCACGTATAAGAGCTGATTCCTTTTTGTCTTTTTCGGTCTATTTTGATTCCAGATTTTTTTCCCGCATTTAGTTTAGCCTGTAGATCTTAGTTGTAGCCTAAAAAATCAGATCCGTAGTTCACCGGAGTTGAGCTCCGGTGAGCTCCTCCACGCCTGATCATCTGATCCCCGACTCCCCGTTTACCCTCACTCAGTTCCCCTTCCGCTTCCCTATATCCCAGGTACCCTCGCTCGCCCAGATTCCTAGTAGATCTAGAGTTCAGCTTCTCCACCTCCGCCCTTCGCCGGAGGAGATCCGCACGAGCTATTTCCCTGTCCCCAGAGCTCCCGCTTCGGCCAAGCAGGTCTCTATGTGACAGGTAGTGCATCACTGAAGGTCGTGGATGCTCGAGGAGGAAGGAGGTGTGCCCACGGTGGTGCTTCGGTGACCGTCCTGCTCCTTGGCCTCCGACAAGGTAAGAGCTGCGCTCCTTTACATTTCTAGGTAGAGTTGAATTCTAGTATTTCAATTATATATTGAGTTTAACACGTAGACCATAGATTTAGCGTAAAATAGGTGGTATGTAGTTCTCCGGAACACCGCTCCGGTGAACCCTTTTACCGTGCCTTGCCCATAACCACTTCGCCTTCCACCACCAGATCCCCTTTACCTTCATAACGCCCCAGTCATTCCATTCCAACCAGATCGACACCCGATCTGGAGATCGTCTCCTCCACCTCTATCGCTCGTCGAAGGAGCTCCGCCCGTTCCGCCTTGCCCCGTTCCTCCACCAATAAAAGCCCGGGCCCTTCGCCTATTCCTTGCAATGTTTTTTCATCATTTGCAGGCCTGGAAGGTTCCATCTGAGGGGAATAAACAGCTGGGAACTCGGCCCAGGTCGTGCACCACCGTTCGAACATTCTGGAGCACCTGGGCCGCATCCAAGACCACCTGCCGACACTGAGGACTCCTAGGAACGAAGAGAGATGCAGGAAACGACGGAGAAGGCTTGAGGTGCCCGCAATTCCAGATCAAAACTCGCTCGAGGTGAGTTCTTCTTCTGTTCTTCCCAACCCCTTCGTTGGCATTGGATGAAGAAGGAGCCTCCAGATCGATTGTCAGTCGTTGGATCGAGCCCTGCCATCACCGTCCAATCATCACGAGTGATCTGATCTTGGCAGTTCAAAGACGAAGCGGTATCGGTCGTTGGATATACGCCACGTGTCAAGTGAATCAAGTCCCGCTGTCCGATCCACGCTATTTTGGGTAATTTGCATATTCAACCCCATCCTTTTTGTATTTATTATTCAATTCTGTAAATAAAATATCACGTTATAAATAAATGGACATTTTGCAAATTGGTCCATGAGCTTTCTTTAATTACAATTTGGTCCAGTCCAGCTCATCTCACGTGTCGTCCCACGTAAGCTGGGTAAATTGCATGTACACCCCTACGATTTCTTGTATTTATATATAGTCTAATAAAATGTGAATAACATTGTATATTTTTAATAAAATTTTTGGAAGGCCCTGGACTTTATTATATTTGCATTTGGGTCCCTCCCAAGTTGTGTCACATGTTATCCCACGTGACGGTCAAATTGCATAGATGCCCTGGTGGATTTTGTTATTACTTAATAGTCTTCAAAAATTAAATAAATGTTTTATTTTTTGGTAAAATTGCATTTGTGCCCTTGTCTTTTTTTTTACGATTATACCCGTTCTAACACATTAATTTTTATGTTGTTTCGCTATTTATTAAATATACTTAATGCACTCCTAAAAATCTACAAAATTGGATTAGATGCTTCATGCGATATATTTCCACTCCTTATTTTTATTTGGCATTTTCTGCACTTAATCCATTTATTAAAAATGGAAAGGAGCCTATATATTCCCTATTTAACTTAGAAAATACCAACAAACTACAAAAACATCTCTAAAAATTCTAAAAATGTTACATATAGTATATTTTATCCTATTTTATTTATAGATAAAAAATCACTAAAAATGGAAAAACAAAAAGCCTAAAAATTGAAAAAAACCTCAAAATCCTTCATAAAAATTTAAAAAATCCTATAAAAATCCAAGAATACGTTTTTCTATTTTATAAATTTCTTTATATACATATTTATATATTGAAATTGATTTGGGTAACTTTGGGACTGAATTTCTATTTTTAATATCCGACTCAACTTTTAGTATTTTATTTATCCCTTATTTGGGATATTTTTGACTTTAAAAATGCCTAAAAATTAGCAAAAATGTCTGGAAAATTATAAACATTAGAAAAATATGAAAAATCCAAAAACAATTTATTTTCTGAATTTTATCTTTGTTTATTAGTATTTATAAATATACTACTATATATAAAGCTTTATATATGTTATATTGTATCTACAAAAGAAAAAAAATAATATGAAAAAAATATAAAAATAAAATATAAAAAGGGGAAAATATAAAAACAAATACAAAAATATAAATCAAAAAATAAAAAATAAAAAAAATAAAATAAGAAACCCACAAAAACAATAACATGGACAAGAGATAAAAGACAAAGTTTTGAGCATCTTTTTGCCTCCTCCTGTTTGCTCCATGTGTTCGACCTCTACATGTACTTACACCTACCCACATTTGTTGTAGAGTTATAATAAATTTTAACTCCACATTTTTGCTATTCATTGATTTATCTTATTGTGGGTTAATTGTTGATCAATCGGGGTTTCTGTCTGAGGTCACATCAGTGACTGTCCTCCGCCTTGTAGATTGACAAGACCTCTACGAAATTTCCTTATTATCAATTATCGCCATTGCCAGGGAGCAATGTTGAGTAGTTGGATATTATTTTGTTTTTTATTATCTTGGGTTCATCTATTTATTGCATTTATTTATTTTTTATTGTTCATTTATTTATTCTGCATTTATTATTTGATATTATTACTGAATGTTCCGACCACTCTCTTTGTTTGTCCTTGATGCAGGGACTACTACACGAAGGGGGACCTCCTAGGAGTGCCAACGCACCCAAGCAAGGCGGAGCCGACCTTCTGAGTCATCCGGTAGGAGAGAGCATCAAGGGCAATCAGAGGAGAATTTTGCAGAGCAGACCATGATTTTTGCATTTTTATTATTATGTATATTTATGTGTGAGAGAGTTAACCTGATATATGTAATAATTTGGGCTCTTTCAGACACAGCTCCTTCACGAGGTCCAGTGCTTGAGAGATTGTTCCCTTGGGACCTCATCTAGCCTTATTTTTATTTGTTTTCCGATTTTGTTTTATTTATTTTATGTGAATGAGCTTTAGCTTAGGAATTGCTTGCTTGATAGATTAAGGTCCAAAGCTCTAATATAATTGCTTGTACCTATAACTTTGCTTCTAGACTTAGTCAAATTTTGAATTACTATTTATTTGGATTTGAGATCGAGCGCCGAGATAAGTGATATACAACGCTTGTAGGATCCGTTGTGGTAGACACCGATGCACTTTAGAAACCGAACTTTTGGATCTCATCTCTAGATAGCATGTGATTCTTCATGATAATAGCAATTTCTTTATCTAGGGCAATTTCATCGGCTTGCATTTACATCTAGCACAGGTTTTCAATTCTGTTATGCATCTCACATGGAGAAAGCTGGGAAGCACTTTAAATCTTCTGACTTTGCATGCATCATCGAGTTCCGACTTGCATGGCTTTTCCGACCTTTTCCCTCTGATTTTGCTCACCTAGGATGTCAATTAGAATTGGAAAACTGTTAGGCGTGTGCATTGAAATAAACCAAAAAATGTGATAACAAAAATAAATTTGAGACTGCTAACTCTACTTGATCTCTAAAATAAAACATAATGTAGTCCTTGTCTTGGGGAGAGCAACCCCCTTCTTATATGTGCATTTTATTCTCACATACACGCTAAGGATTAGGGCCTAAATCCCAAGCCTGTCTTCGGTGTGCACAACTTTTTGATGATCACCTAACTCTAAATCGACAAGATAAAAAGACCAAATCTCGGTCTTCACTTTGTTGAGTACGTGAATCTTGCTTTTGTGTATTGATTGCGCTTTGAGTCCATTTGCATTTTCATCCATTCTTCGAGTCTTCAGTCCCGTGTGTATACGCATTTTCATCATTGAGTCCTTCTACCTCTCTTATACATACATCTCCTCATTTGCATTCGAATCATGATATTGGGTCTTGAGCTTCATCATCTTCGCCAGATTTTGTGGCTTTTCTCCTTGCCCATATCACCTATATATGGTCCGGTTTAAGGAGATCCTCTCCTTAGACCACGATTTTGTTTGTGTTCACTTATATCCTGCCCACCCTCCTCGTGTCCCCCGTGTCATCCTCTCTACCACCCGGGATTGTTGTGCTTGTAGGAATAGCCCGCATTGAGGATTATGACTTGTATTGATTATTTGAGTAAGTCAGGCCCATTTTGAGGATGCTGAGATTGGCATGCTACAGTTGGTGGATTTGACTTTGGATTTGTGCAAAGATATTATTGAGGACTTTGATGATGCACAATTACTAGGTGTGACTTGTTAGTGAAGACTTTTTTTCACGCACACTGGATTGAGGATGCGATATAGTGTGATGTTTTGATGATGATTTTATGAGCTATGAATGATCGATCTATTTTGAGGTTCCTTCCATCTTGATTCAGAGGTTTGATTGACTATGTTGATTTGGACTTCAAAGCGATAGTGATCGAAACCCACATGATCTCCCTCATCTTCTTGACTAATCCATCCTCGATCTCCTAACTCGTCCATCCACCCATGGCACTTAGAGGATTCCTGCTTATATGTTGTGCCATCTCAACTGATTGGATTGACTCGAGGGACCACATTGTGGCTGATGAGATGGATCTTTTATCCCTCATGTATGCCCTCCTGAGTATTGATTGATTGATGACTTTGAGGACATGAGATATAATGCCAGCATTCCCACGATGTGATTGACCTAGCTTGCATTAATCCCCGAGGACTTTCTGTAAGAGGATGTGGCATTTTCTTTACGACCGGTTTCATTCATTGACTATGTATCCACCTTTTTTGGACACGAAACCGCATCGCCTGATTTGTCTGTTTAGCCTCTCTATATGAGTATGTGCCTGATCTGACGGTGCACGAGGCCAACTTCATTGACTCATCTGAGTCTACTCTCCTTGACGATCCTTGAAAGGATGAGAATTTGTCTGCTGATTATTCCATTTCTAGTTCATAGCACTCTCCGAGGATTATCTGCGAGAGACTATGACCTTTTTTCTATATATGTCGGTCTCTTCTGCTGGTAGCCGAGCTGTCACCTACGGAGACCGCCTCTGAGGATCCGTCAGATGGATCCAGCTCCTTCAAGCTCTCTCACCTTGACGACCCTCGCAAGGATGCGATCTAACCTGACTATTATTTCTTAGTTTGCATTGCTCCCTGAGGTCTGTCTGCGGGTAAATGCAACACTTTGCAACACTTTCTATACGCTCGGTTCCCCTTTCTGATTGTGTCTCCTATTTGTTGGAGCACGGAACCGAGTCGTCCGGTATACTTCCGGTCCCCACTGCCTTCTCGTTGTATCTGATATATGAGACCTGGAGACCTCTTTGACTAGGACTCCCTTGAGCCCGCTCTCCTTGATGGTCCTCACAAGGATGAGCTTTCTTCCTCTAATTGCTCTTTTGCTAGTTGGTAGTATGCTCCCTGAGGGTTGTCTGTGAGATACTGTCACATTTTCTTGATCCGTCGGTCTCTTCTGCTAGTAGCCAATCTGTCGCCTATCAAGACCGCTTTTGATGATTCATCTGATGGATCCGACTCCTTTTGAGTCCGCTCACCTTGACAACCCTCGCAAGGGTGAGTCTATTCTGATTATTCATTGACTAGCATATACCATTCCCCGAGGGTTATCTGTGGGAAGGTACTTCAGTTTGTAGGTACTCGGCTTCACTTCTGGTGTCTCCTTTCTGGTGGAATACGAATTTGGGTATTCTGAGTTGTGTCTCGGTGTCCTCCATAGTTGTGTCTCCTGTTTGTAGGAGCACTGAGCCGGGTCTTCCGATATCTTTAACTCATCTGAGTCTGCTCACCTTGATGACCCTCGTAGGGTTGAGCCATGTCTCATGGTATTCATGTGTGTTCTTGCTATCTTTCTGACATTATGATCACCAGATATCAAGCTGCATTGAGAGTCTCCTACCCATCACTTTGTAGATCATTCATCATGATTGACTTGGAGGGATCTGTACTATTCCTTCTCCCTCCATGTCTCACGGTATCAGTTCTATTCCCTCATGATGATCCTATGAGCCGATGCTCTCCTTTCGCTACCGGAAACTTGCTCAGTTTTCGATCTCTTTTCCCAGTAGCCGACACCCATTTGATTGTATATCCGGGTATCTTTTCACTATCTGACTGCATCTTTGTTCTCACAGGGAGACAATGATGAGAGTATGGTATTCATTTATTAGCTACCGTCCTGCACCTCACAGGTCTACACCCTTTTGTATATATGTGTTAACATTTCATTCATTCTTTCTCACGTATGTTACTTGTACCCTAGATCTTTCTCCATATATGTGTCTATACTTACGACGTACCTTGTCCTAAGTATAGGGGGTACACACCATGTTGTTCTTTCTCCATTCTATTTCATCAATCTTATCATTGTTTATACTTAGGGATCTTTCACCTTAAGTATAGGGGGAATGATGCGTATATTCTCCACGATCTTTTTCTTCTATCTGTATATCTCTATCTTTTCTTATTTTCATTTTCTATAGAAAAGATGTTGCCCCTTTTTGTCAATCTTATGTACTTAGGATGCACTTTGTCATAAGTATAGGGGGTGTGCACCCTGGATTCTTTCATTTTTTAATCCCCTCCACTGTCTCCTCTCTTGATTATTTGTTCCTAAGTATAGGGGGGATGGTCACCTTCTTATTCATTTATCTCTTCATATCCAGTCGTTGCAATATAGGCTTTTCTATACTCATTACGAGTTATGTCTTCTCTTTTTCTCTTTGATCTATGAGGACATAGCTCATGCTAAGTATAGGGGGGTCGTATATGTTCTGTATATACTTTATCCATAACTCGTACTTTCAAATTTCTAATAATATAGCTAAATTATTAAAATGCTATATATAAATATACAATTCTTTAAATAAATTAATAAAAGGATATATATATTCCTCAAAATTCTTTTTGTATATACTGATTAATAAATCAGGTTAAAATGTTTTGCAAAATCATTTGAAAGATGGTTTGACCTATTTGGAAATTTTTTTGTAAAATGTTTTCAACCTTTGTACAAAATATTTTATTTATAAAATTTATTTCTTTGTATGAAATAAATTAATTTGAAAACATGTTGCAAATGTTTGAAAAATGGTTGCAAAAATATTGTAAAAATCTATATATACTATTTAAAAAACATTTGCAAATTAGTGTTCAAATGTTTTTAACTATTTTCATAAATTATTTTGAACTATAGTTTTCAAAAAATTACTTTCAAATAAGTTTGAGGAATATATATCAATATAAATATAATAATACTAAATAAAATAAAATAATAAAAATAAAAAAGATATAAATTCATTATCTCTTGTAGATATATAAACATATTAATAAAAACAAATTTTAAAACTATAAATTCTTTACATTATTAACCCTTGTAAATAAATAAAAAGCGGCATACCCGTGTAAATAGTTGTACATATTTTATACTTCTTGTGCCAAAATTCTTTTTTGCAAAATATCTTTGTGTAAAAATTCTTTTCATTTTCAAATTCTTTTTGAAAATTGCATCATTCTTTGTGCATTGTACATAACATTTGCTTATCATTCGCATTATTTCGAATCGAGCTTGATTATTGAACTAGTCCAATAAAGTCAAAGATTGGATCTGGGTTGGACCTTATTTCACCTAACTACACTGGAACCTTATGGGAACTAGGTTTAAGGTACTTCAGGTCCATGGGGACTTAATTATTTGAGACTTAGGGCTGGGTTCAAGTCACCTCAAGTGACTAACTAGAACTTTTCGAGACACACGCATGACTCTTGTCTGTCGTGACCTAACTTGGACACTTGCACCTTTCACTTGGCTCAATCAGTTGGAGTGGTGAGGGGAAGGGATTTTCAGATTTGAGATGCACACGAGTGGTAACATTCGTCCTCGTCTAGGGAGGGATGTGCACCCTAACCTGATCCAGTTACTATGAGGTCTAAAGACAGGAGAGTGTGGATTCCAATAATGCTTCAAAAGAGGGATAGTCTTCTGGCTCAAGAGGAAAAACTCCTTATGTAAATGTTACTGTATATAGTATGCTGAAAAAAAGAGAAAAAAGAAAAAAAAAAGAAAAACTCCAAAAAAGTGGACTGGACTGAAAAGAAAATAAAATGCCTGCCAGAGTATGTATATATGTTGTGTAGAAAATAAGAAAGCTTGAGCATCAAAGTTATACCATGTGAGCCTACAGCTGGATGACTTGACTAAACAGGTCATGCATCCCAGGATAGGTAGCTACATTGGCTATCGTCCATTCTTTTCTTCACCTCCTCCTCTTTAGTTGGATGCCACTTGAACTTAGAAGGGAATACCCCACTCCTCGAGGACAGAGTGCTGGATTGGGGAATCATTGGGTTGTCATTCTGGAGAAGTCAGTTCCTTTGTCATTTCAATTGGGGAGAACCACTATCACTTACACTGTATGAGTCAACTTCATAGTCGTAAGGGTTTGCGTATGATGTAGGCTAGTTCTGACCTGGCTATTGAGGTGGTTTGAACCGAGTTTTGTGACTCTCGAAGGCTGTTGTATTTAAATTTGATTCCCGACCAGGTTCCACACACATTTTCACATCAAGCTCTAACCTGAGCTCCACACTTTGATTTTTTGGTGACAAGATTAATTATTGAAATAAATTCTATTTATTCTCTCTTTTTATTTTTCTTTTCTTCTTTATTCTTTTTATACTTATTGCATAAATGTTTGCTAGGGACTAGCAAAGAAAAGTATAGGGGGGTAATGCATCTCTGTTTCATCACCTTTATTCTATCATTTTGGCCTTAAAAACTCCAGCTAATGCATGTAAATAGCATCAATTTGTACGAAATAGCATTCATCATTTATTGTAATTATTGTGCAAATAATTCTGTTTTTAATGCCAACATTATGGAATATAGAAAAGAAAAGAAAACTAATAAAATATCAAAGATATTTTATGACCCTAAACCTCGAGACCAAGTCTAGAATTGAGTTGGTCGATAAGGAATAAAGTAGGGGGAGATAAGGGTCAAAAATAGAACAAACCCCAATTCTTTTATTCATTATTTAAGAATTTTTGACACCTATTTTATTCTTTATTATTTATTCATCAGATAAAGAAACTTTGTGTGTGAAAGTTGTAGATAATAATGTAAATAAAGATACAAGATTAAGTTTGTATAAAAATAATATGCAGTGTTCATTTTATACACAAAATAAAAAGCCAAAAACCCTACCCAGAACCATATCTTTCAAATAAAAACTCAAAACATATCAAAATCAACTCTGATTGTGTAATTGACAAGCTATTTAATGGGGTAGTTTCATATTTTTTGGAGTTACTGTGTGAAAGTTGGGTCTTTTACCCTCATTATACATTATACTTGATTAAAATAATCATTTTATTCATTCTTCATTATTTTTTAAAAAAGTTATATTTTTATAATTTTTTAATTATTATTTATAACATATGTGCATATTGAAATTAAAATAAAACCAAAAATAAAAATAAAATAAGTCTATGTGAAAATATAGGCAAAACCTTTGTTATTACTTGTATATAAATAAAAGTGGATTTCATTCTTTTATTCCTTATTCTCTATATTTTTCGTAATATTGTAAATACTATCTATACTTTCTTAAAGATATAAGCCTAAAATAAAATCCAATAAAATACATTAAAATAAAAAGATGTATATATGAAACATAGGTAAAATACCTATAAATATGCATATAAAATATACATATCTATTTAATAAAATAATATTTATACTTATAAAAATGAGTTATAAATATATAAAATTAAAGAATAGAATAATAAAATTAAATATACATAATAATAAATAAAATGTACAAAATAATGGCAAATATATCTATAAATACACTATAAAAACTAACTATTAATAAAATACACCAAAAATAAATAAAAAAATATATTAAAATTCTACATTAAATAATAAATATTTTTTATATTATACTCAAAAAATAATAAAATCATTTATTATTTTTATTTAATTATTCTTTAATAGACCTACTATTTTGTCTAGTAGCGACCTGACGTGGACCAATCACATCAGGTCGCCGGTCAACTCCCCTTGCTCTAGATTTGACGCGAGTCCATCTTTTCCCGATTTTTCATGACTTTTTCCTGGCCACACCATCCATTCATCGAGATCGCCCCCTTCATACGAAATGCTCATTGATCATTGTACATACACACCATACACTCTAATCTCCGGTATATACACCTGATCTCGCCCAATCGTCCTGTCAATAGGGGTGTGTCACTATGTCTATAAATAACGAAACTCCTCTTCCCTTCCAAGTTTGGACATTGATCCGAGTCTAGGAGCCTTATTTCTTCATATACGGAGATTCCTCGTGACAGGAGGAGGTTCCCGACGGTTGGAACCTGCTCCGGGAGGACGGAGGTGCGCCCACGGTCGTCCCGCTGGCGGCCTTGCTCCCTAATCTCTCTCAGGTATAAGAGTTGCTTCCTTTTAGTCTTTTTTAGGTCTATTTTGATTTCAGATTTTCATTTCCTCATTTAATTTAGCTTGTAGATCTTAGTTGTAGCCTAGAAAATCAGATCCGTTGTTCGTTGGAGTCGAGCTCTGGGGAGCTCCTCAACGCCTGATCATATGATCCCCAGCTCCGCATTTTCCCTCACTTCGTTCCTCTTCCGCTTCCCTACATCCCAAGTGCCTTTGCTCACCCAGATCCATAGTAGATCTAGAGTTAAGTTTCTCCACCTCCTCCCTTCACCAAAGGAGCTCCGCCCGAGCCATTTCCCTAGCCCTAGAGCTCCTGCCATCGGTCAAGTAGGTCTCTACGTGACAGGTAGTGCATCTCTGAAGGTCGTGGACGCTCGTGGAGGAAGGAGGTGCACCTATGGCGGTGCTCCGGCGACCGTCCTGCTCCTTGGCCTCCGGCCAAGTAAGAGCTGCGCTCCTTTACATTTCTAGGTAGAGTTGAATTCCAGTATTTCAATTATGTATTTAGTTTATCACGTAGACCATAGATTTAGCATAAAATAGGTGGTTCTTATTTCATAAGAGCTCCGCTCTGGCGAACCTTTTTTCCGTGCCTTGCCCGTAACCGCTTCACCTTCCACCACCATTTCGATCCCCTTCACCTTCCTAACGCCCCAGGCATTCCATTCCAACCAGATCGGCATCCCATCTGGAGATCGGCTCCTCCACCTCCGCCGCTCATCGGAGGAGCTCCACCCGTTCCACCTCGCCCCGTTCCTCCACCAATAAAAGCCCGTACCCTTCGCCTATTCCTTGCAACATTTTTCAAATCATTTGCAGGCCCGAAAGGATCCATCTGAGGGGTGTTAATAGCTGGGAACTCGTCCCAGGTCGCGCACCACCGCCCGACCATTCTGGAGCACCTGGGCCGCATCCAAGACTACCTACCAATGTAGAGGACTGCCAGGAATGAAGATATATATGCACGGAGGCGATGGAGAAGGCCTGAGGCGCCCGCGATTCCAGATCGAAACTCGCTTGGGGCGAGTTCTTCTTCTGTTCTTCCCAACCCCTCCGTTACTGTTGGATGAAGAAGGAGCCTCCAGATTGATTGTCAGTCGTTGAATCGATCCCTACCATCACCGTCCGATCACTGATAAGAGGCCTGAAGGCTAGGGTATAGGTGCTAAATTAGTCGTTGCGACCCAAGCTATCAAGTCAGCTTAATCAAGAAAAATATCAGACCACTAACTAAATCGAAAATCAATCAAGCACAAATAAAGCGGTCCTGCTATGTATTTAACCTGGTATAGCACCCAGGGTCGAACTCAAGGAGCACGGGTTGGCCGAAGGCCTACGAAGTAGTAAAAACAAATAAAATAAAAGACAAAATATTTTTAGTGGTTTTTTAATTATTTTTATATTTTTTTGGATTTTTAATATGTGAAGAAAATAAAAGAAACACAAATAAGCACACTTCAACAATTTATTTAATGCAACAAAAATCAAGCGAAAATTCAAAAAAAAAATATTTTTATGTGTTTTATATTTTTTATGTTTTTGGTGAATTTTTGGAATTTTTCTGATGTATGTTTTATTTTCTAAAAATCAAACAGTAGCAAAAATGCAAGGTACTGTCCAGCCAGGCCCAAAAGCCCTAGATAAAATATCTAAGGGCCTCAAAAGGGCCTGGAGGTATTTTTCCTGTAAACTAGGTAAAACAAGGAAAATTTGAGTACCAAAATTATTGTTTTTGGTTTTTAGATTATTTAATAGAATTTTTATGAGTTTTTAGGTGTTTTTAAGTTTTTAAGGTTTTGAAGCAGTGAAAAATAGCCAAAATTGGCTCGAAAATAAAGCAAACTAAACTAAACAGTACCTAATTTTTATAGAATTTTTAGAGGGGTTTTTATATTTTTTTGGGGTTTTTAAATCTAGATAATAGCAAAAATGTAGGTTTTTGAATTTTAAAAATAGCAAATAAACTCAGAAATGTCCTCAAAAATTCACAAAAATCCTACATCATGGCAGGAGCCACGTGTCAAATTTTTGTCGAATTTGGAGGTGATTTGATATTTTATTCAAAAATGACAAGAGGGTACTGTGCACAAGGACTGAAATGCAAATACCCAAAGTTCTGGGGGTCCCGGTGCAAAATACCCAGCAAAACACGCGCGAGGTGCGTGCCTGGGACACTCAGGGACCTATATGTAATAAAAATAAGGTCCGGGGACCTATTGGTAACACGTACCAAAAGTCCGAGGGCCTCAGTTGCAATTTACCCAAAAATAAACGCACATGTGGAAATAAACCATGCACAGGGGCATAAATGCAATTATCAAAAAGTTTCTTTCATTTCAGAACCATCCAGAACTACAAGGGCATATGATGCAAATAACCCAAAAATACACATGACGAAGCACGTGGCTCACACAGGCAGGGGTATATAAGCAAATACTCTAAAGTGCAGGGTCCATTGTGCAAATAAACCTAAAACTAAATAACGTGCTTAAATATTTACAGGACTCAAATGAAATAAAACTAAGATAAGGGCCTAAGGGTAATTTACCCTTTATTAACCGGAGCTAACGGATGGCCGCCACGTGGCGATCGGACGGTCAGGAAAGTGGGGCGGCTCTCAACGCTGCCGCTCTGGTCGATCCAACGGTCCAGGCCAGGACACGTGTGGATCTAACGGCCTGGATCTGTCTCCTCGGATCTGACGTCCACGTGCGCTCCAGAGATGGACGGTGCTGACTGGAGCGAGGAGGGCAATCCAACGGCTCTCGAGGGTGCTGGATGAACTGATGGCCGGCGAACTTCGCCGGCCTCGTGAAGGCGCCTCCGGCCTCCTATGCTGCGCCTGAAGATCGGAGGAGCTCCGGCGTGAAGATGCGCAGCTGCTGTGGGTCTCTGATGCCCCAGCCGAGCTCGGATGAGCTCCGACGAGGGTGGCGGAGGTGAAGCTCCTGGGCTGGATGTCTGGAGGCCTCAGATGGCCTTTGCTGGTCCTGCAAAACAACTCAGAAACTTCGCGGGTCGAGGGTAAAGTGCCTTGACCCGGTTAGGCGGCGTGAAGGTGAATGGTGCGTCGGTACGGGCGAACCCCGGCGATGCGACGGCGAAGGGGTTCGAACCCCAGCTCCTGTGCGAGCTGGGTTGAACGGAGGGGTGTAGAAGGTGCGTGGAAGGAAGGCGGAGGCGATGGTGGATTCCGATGGTCGAACGGGAAGGGGAGGCGGTCGGAATCAGCGAAAACCGATGGCGGCGCGATTTGGGGCTAATCGGAAATTAGACTAAATGGGGGATCTACGGGACTACCTGGGTGGATGAATAGACTGGGTTGGAGCTGGGGAAGCTCCCGGTCGTAGCCTCGAGGGACGTCTGGGCTCAAGGCTCGGAGCTCGCACCAGTGGCGGAGCTATGGCGGAGCTACTCGCCGGATCAGTGGTATCCGGCCCCTCTCCTCGCTGCGACAGCACCTGGAGCGAGCTGTCACTCACGCTCGAGCACTGGAGGTCACGGGGGATGGAGCGAATGAGCCAAAGATCATCAATGAAGGAGGCGGAGCTCGGCTTTATACGTGGGGATGATCCGGAAAGAAGTGCGCGAGTAGGGAAATCAGGAGCGCGGATCCCAATGCGGTAGCTCCGGCGAGGGTCTCGGGTGTAACGTGAAGGAGTCGGACCCGGGGTTTAGGCGAGATGGAGTCGGGTCGAGCGGGTAAAAATCCGAGAATAGGGGTCCGGTGCTCGAGTCCCTGGGAAGTGGTCCTGGGGGGGCCAGTTGACCGGGCGGTCAACATCCCCCAGGGCCAATGGCTGAAGGCCACGTGGCTGAATCAAGAAGTGACGAATACACATAGCTAGGGTCCGAATCAGCAAAAACCCAAAACATGAAATATTTTTATTTTATTTTTTTCTATTTTTTGGTGATTTTTAATTAATTTTTGGAAATAAAAATAAGGTATATACATTATATATCTATATATATAGGTATATATACAATATGTAGGCTTTTGATTTTTGATTTTTAATTATTATTTTTATACAATTTTATTCCTATTTTATATTTTATTTATTAGATAGAATAAGGAATAAAAGGGTATTTTATTTTGTTTTTATTATTTATATACATAGTAAAATAAATAGATATAATACATCTATATACATGGTATATATACATGTATTTTTGGTATTTTTGATTTTTCTATTTTTATTTCGATTTTTGCTTTGATTCTTTTTATTTTATTTATTTACAAAGTATAACATAGACTATTTACAAAAGTTTAAAAATTAATTTTGTATATTTATAAAGCCAAATAAATAAATATATATAGGTGTGGTTTATGTTAAAGGATATTTTTAATCTTTTTGATTTTTATTTTTTATTTTGTTTTTATATTAATAAATATATACAAATATTTACAAGCATATTTTTGGGTGAGGAATATATAATTTTATTTATTTACATAGATATTTACACAAGAGCCTCTATCTCCCTCTACTTTGGCTTTTATGCGGTCAGGCCCATGCTGAGCCCTCCCTTGGGTTAGGTTGCTCAATATTTATTCTAAATATTTCCCTCTTTTTCTTTTTAATCTTTATTCTTTTATTTTTGCATAAAACATGCTAATTATAGGTTTTTACACAATGCATGCTTTTGGTAATTATTCCTATTTACACATATCTACATGCATTTGCAAAGGTTTTTTGTAGCTAAAATATAAGAATAAAGAGTGTTGAATGGGTATTCATCACCCCCCTATACTTAACTTTGCTAGTCCCTTAGCAAACACTTATTTGAAAAAGAAGTGAAAAAGAAAGAAAGAAAAAGAAAAAGAGGATGTACATGGATCAAGGTTGATTATTAAACTTGCCTTCATTAAATTGAGGTATGGAGCTCAATCAGATCTTTGGATTATTAATGTGTCGGAACCTTATTTAGACTTAAGCTTAAAACCTAACAGCCTCTAAGTTCCACTAATCTATAACCAAGACTCCTCAATGCTCCAGATCAGAACAAGTCATCAATCACAAACCCTGAAGACCATGAATCTTTTCTTGTCCTGTGAATGTGAAGTCTAAGCTCTCCACCTCAGAAATGGCAACTTGACAACCCTCCCCAACAAGGTAACTCTATGACCTCAATCTGGCCACTCTTTCCTCGAGGAGCGGGGTATTCCCTTCTAAGTTCAAGTACAACCGGCTCAAGAAGAGGGGGAAGAAGAGAATGGGTCAAGGCCAGTGTAGCCAAGTACCCTTGGGGGCTTGACCAGTGTAGCCAAGTCTCCCTGCTGCAAGCTACAACAGGTGGATCATGAAACCAAGCTTTGCTTATTGCACTTATATACATACTCCGGTGGGATTATCATTTTCTCTCAGACCCACCACTTTTTTGGAGTTCTTTTCTTTTTGCACATTTTTTTCTTTTCAAGTGCATCTGTACAACATATACATGTGCAGCATATATACAAGGAGTTTTTCCTCTTGAGCCAGTAGACTATCCCTCTTTTGAAGCTTTATTGCAACCCACAACTCCCGTCGTTAGACCTCATGGCAACCGGACCAAGTTGAGACGCACTTCCTTCACTATAAGAAGAAGAGAGGTTCCGCCTAGAAGTACTACCCTCATATGCTACCCCAAGTCAAGTAAGACTGCCTCCTCACCACCTCATCCGTAGAGAGCTCGGTGCATAGTGCTGGTGTCCAAGTAAAGCCATAATCTATATGAGTCATGTGTTGTTGTTAAGTGCTCTACTTAGGCTCATTGAGATGACATGTGATCATAGCCTAGTGGACTCAAAGAATTAAGTCACCATGGACCTGAAAAGCCTTAAACCTAAGTCCTATAAGGTTCCTCTTAGAAATTAGGTGGATTAAGATCTTAAGCAAGCTCCATTTCTCAATTTGATTCCAGGCTAGTTTAAAGGTCAACTATCATCCAAGAAAAACTATATACATATGTACAAAAAGATGCTTATTTACACAATGTTTTACAATCATGCCAAATTTTTGAAAAATGTTTTGAAATCATGAGATGATGATGCATCAAGTGCAAGTTTGCAAAAAGATATTTACACACATTTACACAAGATTTTTGCAAACTTTTGATTTACAAAACATTTTGAAAAATTTTGTACTATATACATAATTTTGATACAAAAATATTTACACAAGCTTTACACAAAAGATTTTTGAATCATTTTTACAAAAATAATTTGTACACTAGCTATGTATGTGCAAATAAAAGAAGATTATGTACATGAAAATTTTTAATTTTTATGGTTTTTAGCCATTTTTATTTATTTACACACTCACACAAAGTACGAGTTATGGCTAAAGTATATATGAAATATATACACACCCCCTATACTTAGCTCGAACGATGTCCTCAGAGTCAAGAGCGATGAAGAAGACATAACTCGTGCTAGGTATAGGAAAGTGAAAAGAAAGGCTATACAAAAGAAGAATGAAAAGTCAAGAGGAACTCAGGTCTCCCCCCTATACTTAGGATTAAGTAATCCTAAGTATAGCAGGCTGTATACTAAGGGAAAACCTGAGTGTAGAAATGTACAGGGTCTACCCCCCCTATACTTAGGGTGAAATATCCTTAAGTATAGGCAGCAAAAACAGGGGTAGACAGAAACAAAAGAAATACCCGAAAGGTCTCACATCCCCCCTATACTTAGGGGTAAAGTGCACCCTAAGTATAGCATAATCACAAGATGAAGAAGGGATGTGGGACTAAAGAATGTGGTGATATGGACATCTGGATCTATATACAGCGGAAGATCAGTGAAACTCAGGCGTGAGATGCATTAGATGTGAGTCAAAGACCACATCTCACGCAAAATGAATAGGGGCAAGATCAACGACCCGCGACTCATGATCTAGAAATGGCTTGAGCCGCTGGCCGTTCACTCGAAAGGTACTCTCAGAAGACAACTCAGATATGTCGATGCTACCGTTGTATACCTTTCTAACCAGATAAGGTCCCTTCCATTTGCTCTGTAGCTTCCCTGGAAATAGGCGTAGCCTCGCATCAAACAGCCATACTCTTTGTCCAATCTCAAAATGCTTGTGGCTGATATGAGAATCATGCCACTCCTTGACTTTCTCCTTATAATGTAGGCTGCTTGAGAAAGCTGCATCTCTAAGCTCCTCCAGGGCAGCTAGCTCTGCCCTTCTCTGGTCTCCCATACCATCTCGATCCATCAAAATATCTGTAACTGCCCAAAGTGACTTGTGCCTCAGCTCAACAGTAAATGGCATGGCTTGCCATATACGAGGCGAAAGGGACATGTGCCCAAAGGTGTCTTGAAAGACGTCCTATATGCCCATAAGACCGAGTCCAAAAGCTGTGACCAATCCTTTCGGTCAGGGCGGACGACTTTCTGCAGAATAGTCTTGATCTCCCTATTCAACACTTCGGCTAGACCATCGTATGTGGATGGTAAGGTGTAGCAACACGATGATCTATGCGAACTCGCTAGCAAGTGCCTTCACCTGGTCGTTGATGAAGTGAGATCCCCCATCAGAAATCAGAACTCGTGGAACCCGAACCGCGTGAAGATGTGCTTCCTCAAGAATCTGCAAACGGTCCTCGCATCAGCGGCTCGGGCGGGGATAGCCTCCACCCAATGACTCACATAATCAACGGCCAACAGAATGTACTCAAATCCCTGACTCTTAGGGAATGGACCCATGAAATCGATGCCCCATGCGTCAAAAACCTCACATAAGTGAATGGGCTGCATCGGCATCATATCACGCTGTCCACAAGTGCCCATCCTCTGACAGTCAGTACACCTCTTCACGAACTCATCTGAGTCCTTGAAGAGGGTAGGCCACCACAAGCCGGATTGGAGCACTTTCTGTGTCGTTCTCCTCCCAGAATGATGTCCTCCTGCCTCAAGCTTGTGGCAGTAAGTGAGGACGCTATGGTGTTCCTCCTGAGGAATACACCGATGCCAGACGCTATCCCCTCCTTCATGGTACAGGATGGGATCCTCCCAATGGTAAGACTTGGCCTTCGCGAGGAAGGTCTCAAGCCTCTTCCTGGGCCAATCCTGTGGGACTTTCCCAGCAACGAGAAAGTTCACAATATCGACTTACCATGGGAGTGAGGCGATAGCAAGGATCGCCTCATCTGGGAAGGTATCTCGGATAGGATCAATCTGCTCAGAATCCTCTGGCTGCTCTAGTCGGGAGAGATGATCCGCCACCACATTCTTGACTCCAAGCTTATCCTTAATCTCAATATCGAACTCCTGGAGTAGAAGGATCCATCTAGTCAGTATGGCCTTGGCATCCTTCTTTGCCATGAGGTACCTGATGGCGGTGTGATCTGTAAACAAAGTCACTCTAGATCTGATGATATACGATCTGAACTTATCCAGTGCAAACACTACGGCTAGCATCTCCTTCTCTGTAACCGTGTAATTCCGTTGGGCGGAATCCAATGTGCGGCTAGCGTAATGTATGGCAAATGGAACTCCATCCCTCCTCTGTCCCAGCACTGCCCCTACGGCAAAATCGGAGGCGTCCGTCATGATCTCGAATGGGAGAGACCAATCAGGCGGCTGGAGGACAGGAGCCTCAATGACACACTGCTGGAGAGTCGCGAACGACGAAAGACACTTGTCATCGACAAGGAACTCGGTGTCTTTCGTCAAAAGGTCAGTCAACGGTCGGGCAATCCTGCTGAAATCCTGAATAAATCTCCTATAAAATCCACGTGCCCCAGGAATGACCGTAGCTGCCTCAGATTGGACGGCGGTGCGAGTTTCCTAATGACATCAACCTTGGCCGGATCAACCTCCATGCCCCTGTTGGAGATGATATGGCCAAGCACCGTCCCTTGAGTCACCATGAAGTGACTCTTCTCCCAAGATAGCACCAAATGATACTCAATACATCGCTGGAGTACTCGATCTAAGCAGTCAAGACAAGAATCGAATCCGTCGCCGTAGATCGAGAAATCATCCATGAAGACCTCCAAACACTCCCCTACCATGTCCGAAAAGATCGACAACATGCACCTCTGAAAAGTCGCAGGGGCATTGCATAGCCCAAATGGCATGCGTCGAAAAGCATATGTGCCGAAGGGACAGGTAAAGGTGGTCTTCTCCTGATCCTCAGGAGCGATGGCCACTTGGTTGTAGCCCGAGTACCCATCCAAGAAGCAATAATGACTCTTCCCTGCCAGTCTCTCAATGATCTGGTCAATAAAAGGCAGGGGGAAATGATCCTTCTTGGTGGCTTGGTTGAGTCTCCTGCAGTCAACGCAGACCCTCCAAGAGGTGGGTACTCGTGTAGCGATCTCCTCTCCCGACTCACTGATCACAGTCGTGATGCCCGTCTTCTTGGGCACCACATGCAAGGGGCTGACCCACTTGGAGTCGGAAATGGGATAAATAAAATCTGCACTCCACCATCTTGATATTTCCTTCATCACGACCTTTCTCAGGTTGGGGTTCAGTCGCCGCTGGAACTCACGCGACGGCTTCGCCCCTTCCTCGAGATAGATATGGTGGGAGCACACTGATGGACTAATCCCATGGAGATCTGCTACGCTCCATCCGATCTCCTTGAGGTTCTTTTCAAGAACCCCCATCAAACGGGATTCTTGATCTCCAGTCAACTCGGCGGAGATGATGACTGGGTACATCTCTGGCTCGCCCGCAAGGAATCGATACTTCAGCGAAGTAGGGAGCGGCTTTAGCTCTGGAATGCTCGGTGCTGGCAAATCTGGCTGTGGAAGAAACTCAGTGAAAGCTGCTAAGTCTGCCAAATCTGCCTGGGAAAGTGAAAGCGTACTCTCGCAAACTGGATCGGGAGAAGGCTGCTCAACTGCACTGTCTCTGGTCTGCTCTGCATCTGCCTCCTCCTCATCTGTAGGCTCAGGTGGAATCAGGTCTGGCATCTGATCATCACAATCGGCCCAATCAGACTCTGAATCCGAGGGATCTGTATCAACCACGGTGGCATCAGTACCACCGGAAAACAAGGTGGCCTCAGCACCACCATCACTAAACATCGTGCTGCGATCAAGGACCGGCTCTGCTGCCTCTATGGTATCCTGAACCAGGGCTGTGCTCTCCAGACTCTCCTCTACTATCATCTTGGCATCAGTTGTATCTGAAAGTGAGAGGATGGTCTGTGTCTCAAGATCTGCCCAAGCTGCCTCATCATCTGTGATCACAAAATCACAGTCCTGGTGGATGTCTGGCTCTGCGTCTGTCAGCTGCTCTGAATCTGTACTCGCATCTGAGCGGGCTCTGAATCTAGCTCTGTAGTCCTCGACCGTCTCTATTTGTATACTCTCGCCCTCGACGCGAAAGTACACCTTCCCGCTATCATGATCAGTCACTGCCTTGGCTGT
Source organism: Ottelia alismoides (assembly GCA_037367405.1). Taxonomy (NCBI): domain Eukaryota; kingdom Viridiplantae; phylum Streptophyta; class Magnoliopsida; order Alismatales; family Hydrocharitaceae; genus Ottelia; species Ottelia alismoides. The sequence continues at coordinate 324,303 of JAZKJV010005514.1, read as the reverse complement.
GGCCAAGAACGGGCGACCAAGGATGATGGGGGTATCGGCCACTGACTCAGGGATCTCCATGTCCAACACTACGAAGTCCACGGGGAATTTCAGGCCCTGAATCGTGACGATGACGTCTCGTAATAACCCCTTCGGCCTCTTGACAGATCGATCAGCGAACTGAAGGACTGTCCTGCTCTGTCGAAGAGTGCCCAACTCGAAGCGGTCGAGAAAGGCTGCCGGAAGAAGGTTGATCGACGATCCGCTATCTAGAAGAGTACGGTTGAGCCTCTGCTCACTGATCTGGCATCTGACATACGGGGCCCCTGAATCTGGCCTCTTGGCCGGCAGACGGTTCTGGATCGCAAAACACATGGCTTTCGTCAGCACATGTATCTCTGAAGTGTGGTTCCTCCTCCTCCTCCTCCTGACGGTGGTCCTATCTCTCAAAGAACGCTGGAGAAGGGGGATATGCTGCAAAGCCTCCTAGAGGGTCAGCTGGATGTGAAATCGGTCTATCGTGCTCTAACTGAACTCCTCAAGCTCTCTCTTTTTGGATCTTTTTCTTTTTTCTTCCCCTTCCCCATCTGAAGGGCTCTAGGGAAGGGGATCACAGGGTCCTTCTCAGATGAAGGACTAGGAAAAGGCCTAGACGGTTCGATGACCGGATCCACACATACATCATGCACCACAGTGGGACCAGAAGAAACTAAACCTTTTCCTTTATTCACACCAAAGTTCTGAGATACAACACGGCGAGGAAAAACAACATCTCTATCTATACTAACACCGGTGGCCTCAGTACCACCGTGGGCTGGCTGCGCTGCTGCTGCTGGTAGACGTCTCGCGGCATCAGCACCGCGGGCTGGCTCGGCTGAACTGGTGGCGTCAGTACCACCTCCTAGATCTGGTGAAGCGGCGGCCTCAGTACCGCCGGTGGGATCAGCATCCTTGGTGGCTTCAGTGCCACCGTCATCATCTGGAGCGGCCTCAGTACCGCTCTCCTCCTCCTCGTGTGGTGCCTCTGAAGTGTCCTCGTGGTGAAGCTCAGATGAGGCGCCGCCGCCTGCTGGGGTCCTACTGCTCCTAAGTGTGACAAAATCAGCATCAAATAGATCCGAAGATGTATCATCAAATGGGTCACTAGGAGTGGCAAACTCAGTAGGTACTACCTGCTCAGATTTCCTCTTGAGGTTGTTCGGGTTCAGCTCAATCTGGGCTGGAATGGCGGCCTTCCCTCTCACCAAGTCTCGCATCTCCTGGCGGAACTCGTCCATCTCCCGTCTGAATGTGGCCTGCTGGTCCGTGAGGAGGCGGGCGATGTCATCCAAAGCAGGGCTCTCGTGGGAACCCGACGGGTAGCCTCTCTGTGGGTGAGGCTGCTGGAACTGTTGCTGCTGGTGCTGGTAAGAGGGGTATGAGGAAGGGTGCTGCTGCTGAACTGGGTGAGCCTGGTGCTCACGTCTCCACGACTGTCCCTGCTGCTGATAGGGACGCGGACCGAAGGATGATGGCTGGTGCTGCTGATATGCTGGGGGCTGCTGCTGCGGCTGGTGGTGATCTCTCTGCTGGGAGTACTGCCCTCCCTGTTCTGACGGCTGCTGTTGGGGCTGGGTACCACCATTCCCCCACCTGAATCCGGGATGGTCTCGTCGGATCCCAGGCTGGGGGCGGTCATACCAAATCCCGTTGACATCCATCAACGGCTCGGCATCGTAGGGGGCTGGCGGGAGTACTGCCAGAGGCTGGTCCGGCTGGTAGACCACCATCTGCATCTCTGGAGATGGTGGGGACTGGTAGGTGGACTGCGGCTGCTGGTACGGCTCCGCCTGTACAAGATGGACCTGTCTAGGCTGCACGTGGGTGCTGGAGCGCTGGGACGAGCTGCTGCTGCTGCCGGCGTCGCCTCGCGACTGAAGACGGGGCTGAGAAGCCGTCTGTGCCTCCTGGAGACACATGAGCTGTGTCTTCATGTCGCTCAGAACTTGTGCCATCTGTTCCATCTGCGTGATGCTCTGGCACTGCTTCTTCTAGATAAGCTCCATGCGGTCCAGCTTCTCGCTGATAATGCCCATGTCCGCAGCTGACGACTCTAACTGTGCTGCTGCTACTGCGGACGAACTGGATGGACCTGCATCGACCCGTGCTATCCGCTGGTACTGCACGGGTCCTGGCTGCTGTGGCTGGGGTCTCTGAGAATACAACCGGGTCTGGGACATCACCATGTAGTTTTCGGCCATCTCCTCGTAGATGGCCCAGACCTGGTCGTGGTCCTTGGCGAAGTAGGACCCGCCGCAAGAAGCGTTCACCAGGCCCTGAAGCTCTGGCGTCAACCCGCTGAAGAAGCTCTGAACCAAGTTCAGCTTGGAGATGTCGTGGTGCGGGCATCGGTCTAGGAGCTCTCGAAACCTCTCCCATGCCTCGTGAAATTGCTCGTTAGGGAGCATGGAGAAGTTGCTGATCAGGGCCCTCGCTGCATTGGTCCGCCCGAGTGGATAGTACTTGTTCAAGTACTCGGTGCGGAGCTGCTCCCAGGTGTAGACAAACTTCCCTAAATGTTTTAGCCATGCGACTGCTCTATTTGCCAGTGAAAACGGGAAGGCTATCATCCGAATCGTGTCCTGGTCCACGTGTCTATCGTGGACAGTGCTGCAGATCATCAGGAACTCCTGGAGGTGGAGGTGGGGCTCCTTAGTGGCCAGTCCGTGGAAGCGGGGTAGCAACTGCAAGGTGTTCGGGGGGAACTTGAAGTCCCCCACGATCGCCGGCACCACTACCCAGTGATGCATCAGAGTAGATCCGGGATTGTGTAGCTCCCGCATCGGTCGTGGTGGTCCTCCTGCCGCGGCGGCTGCCGCTGCGGCGGCCGCGGCTGCTGCGGCTCGGTCCTCTGCATCCGGTATCTCCTCGGGCTCGCTCTGCTGGTCTCTCTCTGCTCTGAGCCTCTCCAACTCGCGCCTCATCTCAATCATAAATGCTCCCTGATCGCGGAGCTGCTGCTGGACTGTCTCAAGTGATGCGATCAGGGTGGAGTTGATCGCTCCCTGGTCAAGTACGAAATGCTCAGGCTGTCGGGAGTGATCGTCTGAACTGCCGGCTCCGGCCATAGCGACGTCTGCAAAATCAAACGAGCCCAACTCAGGTGCTGTCAAATCAATCAGTCTCTCCTCGGGCTCGTGTCTCTCAGGAAGATCAGAAAGGGGGTCGAGGGGGAACAGGGTGGAATCGTACTCGGGCTCGGAGAGCGGGTCTGAGCTCTCGCGAGCCAACCTAGATGATGAGGTAGACGTGCCCGAAAGCGGTGCAGCCAGAGGCTGCCTAAGAGACCGTCTACCCATCATATTGATCTGGCGAGTAAGGCGGATGAGATCTGGAAAAATTATGATCAGAAAACAAACCCCCGATTCACCAACGCAACGTGAGCTGAAGACCGTGAAAGTTCGGTCAAATTATCTTGTCTATTTTATTTTGGTGAACACACAAAATATCAGAGCGCTTACATGACCTGTTGGGATATCCGATGCTAACCCAACCGACTGGCCCGCACGGAAAAGTCGGTAATCAGTCGGGACTAGCACCGGGGGGCTCTACCTAGGGTGCGGGTCACTCTCTCGCACATCCAAACCATACAATGAGGGGGTTGCTCTCCCCAAGACAAAATTTTTAGGGTGAGCGGTTTTAAGATCAATAATTTTAGCAGTCCCAATTTTATGGTTTCACTTTTTTAGTCTTTTTCAAAGCAAACAAAAGGCCTAATGAATTTTTTGGTTCTCCTGATTATTAAGTCCAAAACAGGGGGGAGAAGATGAAAAAGCCGATGCACGATAAATCAATGATGCATGCAAAGTCAGAAATGCGTACCTTGCCTCCAGCACTCTACATGCAAAATGATCCGCGCATAAAAGTAAAGGCAGGAATAAAACTACCTATATGATGCAACGGGAAAGCTGAGTCCTAGACGAGCAACTTCTAGCGAAGAACCGTCTAACCGGTCATCGACCTCCAAGCCAAAGAGTCCGGTCTTGGCCCGTCCCTCCTCTGTCCGACAAATCGGGGGTAGGAGTAAGCGCTTTACAGGACGGGCTGCGGCACGTAGGCTACGAAGGCAAATGAATCGGTTATTTTTATTAATGATTTTTAAGTAGGTCCAATTATCGATCTATGGGAACAGATAAGCAATTAGGTGTGTGGATCCTACTAATTACGGCACAGTCACCAGAAAATCCTAAGTCTAGGGGCTCGAGCAAAAACCGCGTAAACACTGGAAAAGGTAGAAATAAAGGGAAAAGAAAGCCGCGAAAAAGCCGCGAAAAACCGCGCAAGTCCTAAGGGTCCCCCGAGCACACCGGTGCTCGGCGAAACAGACCCGCTACGGCAAGTCACAAGTGTCCAAGTCCAAGTCCTGTATTATTACAATAATAATGAATAAAAATAAATCTACCCTAATCCTCAACCACTCAGCTCTCTCTCACTCTCTCCTGCGGCTCCGCGAAGAAAGGAGCCGCCTCCGAATCTCGCGGTTGCGCCGGCTCTCGAGAATAGCCGCCTCGGTCCTCGCGCCCTCGCAAGAGAAAACAAAGTGGTCAGAACCAATAATAAAATAATAATCAAAGGAAAATAAAGGCAAATGAAGAATAAGAGTATATGTGAAAAAATGTAAAAATAAAATAAACACACAAAATAAAACAAAAACAAAAACAAAAAGAAAAGAAAAATAAAACAAAATAAAACAAAAAGAAAATATAAACAAAAACCACGAAAAAGCCGCGAGCTCCGAAGAGCCGCGAAAAGCCGCGAAAATAAAAACGAAAAGAACTACTAAGCCGTGCTCCCCGGCAACGGCGCCATTCTGATAAGCGGCCTGAAGGCTAGGGTATTGGTGCTAAATTGGTCGTTGCGACCCAAGCTATCAAGTCAGCTTAATCAAGAAAAATATCAGACCACTAACTAAATCGAAAATCAATCAAGCACAAATAAAGCGGTCCTGCTATGTATTTAACCTGGTATAGCACCCAGGGTCGAACTCAAGGAGCACGGGTTGGCCGAAGGCCTACGAAGTAGTAAAAACAAATAAAATAAAAGACAAAATATTTTTAGTGGTTTTTTAATTATTTTTATATTTTTTTGGATTTTTAATATGTGAAGAAAATAAAAGAAACACAAATAAGCACACTTCAACAATTTATTTAATGCAACAAATATCAAGCAAAAATTCAAACAAAGATATTTTTATGTGTTTTATATTTTTTTATGTTTTTGATGAATTTTTGGAATTTTTCTGATATATGTTTTATTTTCTAAAAATCAAACAGTAGCAAAAATGCAAGGTACTGTCCAGCCAGGCCCAAAAGCCCTAGATAAAATATCTAAGGGCCTCAAAAGGGCCTGGAGGTATTTTTCCTGTAAACTAGGTAAAACAAGGAAAATTTGAGTACCAAAATTATTGTTTTAGGGTTTTTAGATTACTTAATAGAATTTTTATGAGTTTTTAGGTTTTTTTAAGTTTTTAAGGTTTTGAAGCAGTGAAAAATGGCCAAAATTGGCTCGAAAATAAAGCAAACTAAACTAAACAGTACCTAATTTTTAATAGAATTTTTAGAGGGGTTTTTATATTTTTTTGGGGTTTCTAAATCTAGACAGTAGCAAAAATGTAGGTTTTTGAATTTTTAAAAATAGCAAATAACTCAGAAATGTCCTCAAAAATTCATAAAAATCCTACACCATGGCAGGAGCCATGTGTCAAATTTTTGTCGAATTTGGAGGTGATTTGATATTTTATTCAAAAATGACAAGAGGGTACTGTGCACAAGGACTGAAATGCAAATACCCAAAGTTTTGGGGGTCCCGGTGCAAAATACCCAGCAAAACACGCGTGAGGCGCGTGCCTAGGGCACTCAGGGACCTATATGTAATAAAAATAAGGTCCGGGGACCTATTGGTAACACGTACCAAAAATCCGAGGGCCTCAGTTGCAATTTACCCAAAAATAAACGCACATGTGGAAATAAACCACGCACAGGGGCATAAATGCAATTATCAAAAAGTTTCTTTCATTTCAGAACCATCCAGAACTACAAGGGCATATGATGCAAATAACCCAAAAATACACGTGACGAAGCACGTGGCTCACACAGGCAGGGGTATATAAGCAAATACTCTAAAGTGCAGGGTCCATTGTGCAAATAAACCTAAAACTAAATAACGTGCTTAAATATTTACAGGACTCAAATGAAATAAAACTAAGATAAGGGCCTAAGGGTAATTTACCCTTTATTAACCGGAGCTGACGGATGGCCGCCACGTGGCGATCGGACGGTCAGGAAAGGGGGGCGGCTCTCAACGCTGCTGCTCTGGTCGATCCAACGGTCCAGGCCAGGACACGTGTGGATTTAACGGCCTGGATCTGTCTCCTCGGATCTGACGTCCACGTGCGCTCCAGAGATGGACGGTGCTGATCAAAACTGGAGCGAGGAGGGCAATCCAACGGCTCTCGAGGGTGCTGGATGAACTGATGGCCGGCGAACTTCGCCGGCCTCGTGAAGGCACCTCCGGCCTCCTCTGCTGCGCTTGAAGATCGGAGGAGCTCCGGCGTGAAGATGCGCAGCTGCTGTGGGTTTCCGATGCCCCAGCCGAGCTCGGATGAGCTCCGACGAGGGTGGCGGAGGTGAAGCTCCTGGGCTGGATGTCTGGAGGCCTCAGATGGCCTCTGCTGGTCCTGCAAAATAGCTCAGAAACTTCGCGGGTCGAGGGTAAAGTGCCTCGACCCGGTTAGGCGGCGTGAAGGTGAATGGTGCGTCGGTGCCGGCGAACCCCGGCGATGCGACGGCGAAGGGGTTCGAACCCCAGCTCCTGTGCGAGCTTGGTTGAACGGAGGGGTGTAGAAGGTGCGTGGAAGGAAGGCGGAGGCGATGGTGGATTCCGATGGTCGAACGGGAAGGGGAGGCGGTCGGAATCAGCGAAAACCGATGGCGGCGCGATTTGGGGCTAATCGAAAATTAGACTAAATGGGGGAGCTACCGGACTACCTGGGTGGATGAATAGACTGGGCTGGAGCTGGGGAAGCTCCCGGTAGTAGCCTCGAGGGATGTCTGGGCCCGAGGCTCGGAGCTCGCACCAGTGGCGGAGCTACGGCGGAGCTACTCGCCGGATCAGTGGTATCCGGCCCCTCTCCTCGTTGCGACAGCACCTGGAGCGAGCTGTCACTCACGCTCGAGCACTGGAGGTCACGGGGGATGGAGCGAATGAGCCAAAGATCATCAATGAAGGAGGCGGAGCTCGGCTTTATACGTGGGGATGATCCGGAAAGAAGTGCGCGGGTAGGGAAATCAGGAGCGCGGATCCCGATGCGGTAGCTCCGGCGAGGGTCTCGGGTGTAACGTGAAGGAGTCGGACCCGGGGTTTAGGCGAGATGGAGTCGGGTCGAGCGGGTAAAAATCCGAGAATAGCGGTTCGGTGCTCGAGTCAGTGGGAAGTGGTCCTGGGGGGCCAGTTGACCGGGCGGTCAACATCCCCCAGGGCCAATGGCTGAAGGCCACGTGGCTGAATCAAGAAGTGACGAATACACATAGCTAGGGGCTGAATCAGCAAAAACCCAAAACATGAAATATTTTTATTTTATTTTTTTCTATTTTTTAGTGATTTTTAATTAATTTTTGGAAATAAAAATAAGGTATATACATTATATATCTATATATAGGTATATATACAATATGTAGGCTTTTGATTTTTGATTTTTAATTATTATTTTTATACAATTTTATTCCAATTTTATATTTTATTTATTTATAGAATAAAATAAGGAATAAAAGGGTATTTTTATTTTGTTTTTATTATTTATATACATAGGTAAAATAAATAGATATATACATCTATATACATGGTATATATACAATGTATTTTTGGTATTTTTGATTTTTCTATTTTTATTTTGATTTTTGCTTTGATTCTTTCTATTTTATTTATTTACAAAGTATAACATAGACTATTTACAAAAAGTTTAAAAATTAATTTTGTATATTTATAAAGCCAAATAAATATATATATATAGGTGTGGTTTATGTAAAGAATATTTTTAATCTTTTTGATTTTTATTTTTTTATTTTGTTTTTATATTAATAAATATATACAAATATTTACAAGCATATTTTTGGGTGAGGAAAATATAATTTTATTTATTTACATAGATATTTACACAAGAGCCTCTATCTCCCTCTACTTTGGCTTTTATGCGGTCAGGCCCATGCTGAGCCCTCCCTTGGGTTAGGTTGCTCAATATTTATTCTAAATATTTCCCTCTTTTTCTTTTTAATCTTTATTCTTTTATTTTTGCACAAAAACATGCTAATTATAGGTTTTTACACAATGCATGCTTTTGGTAATTATTCCTATTTACACATATCTACATGCATTTGCAAAGGTTTTTGTAGCTAAAATATAAGAATAAAGAGTGATGAATGGGTATTCATCAATCACCTCGAGTGATCTAATCTTGGTCTTTCATAGACGAAGCAATAACGGTCCTTGGATGTACGCCACGTGTCAAGTGAATCAAGTCCCGCCATCCGATCCGCGCTATTTTAGGGTAAATTACATATTTATCCCTGTCCTTTTTTGTATTTATTATTTAATTCTGTAAATAAAATATCACATTATAAATAAATGGATTATTTGCAAATAGGCCCTTGAGCTTTTTTTAATTACACTTTGGTCCAGTCCAGCTTAGCTCACATGTCGTTCCATGTGAGCTGGGTAAATTGCATGTACACCCTTGCGATTTCTTATATTTATATATAGTCCAATAAAATGTGAATAACATTGTATATTTTTGTTAAAATTGTTGGGAGACCCTTGGACTTTATTATATTTACATTTTGATCCCTCCCAAGCTTGTCACATGTTGTACCACGTGATGGTCAAATTGCATAAATTCCCTGGTGGATTTTGTTATTGTTGAATAGTTGATAAGCGATCCGAGCGAACGAGGTAAAGGTACAAAATAGGTCGTTGCGACCTCTATCACTCAGAGTCACTCAATCAAGAAAAATCAGACCACTCGAGCAAATAAATCAATCAAGCACAAAAGAAAGCGGCCTCGCTATGAGATTAACCTGGTATAGCACCCAGGGTCGAACACAAGGAGCACGGGTTGGCCAGAGGCCTACGAAGTAGTAAAAATTAAATAAAATAAAATGCAAGGATTTTTAGTGGTTTTTAATAATTTTTATATTTTTTTGGATTTTTAATATAATGAGAAGATAAAAGAAAGCAAATAAAAGCACACTTGAGCAATTTATTTAAAACACCAAAAATCAAGCAAAAATTCAAGAAAAATTGTTTTTTTTTTAGGTTTTTAAGTGTTTTTGGTGAATTTTTGAGATTTTTATAAGGTGTATTTTATTTTCTAAAAATCAAACAGTGCTAAAAAGACAAGGTCCTGTCCAGCCAGGCCCAAAACCCAAAGATAAAATATCTAAGGATCTCAGAGGGGCCTGGAGGTAATTTTCCTGTATACTAGATGAAATAAGGAAAATTAGGGCACCAAAATTATTGTTTTTGGGTTTTTAAATTATTTACTATAATTTTTATGAGTTTTTAGGTGTTTTTAGATTTTTAGGGTTGTTACTCAATGAAAAATAGCCAAAATTGGCTAGAAATTCAAACAACACACAAGAAACAGAACCTAATTTTTTTAGAATTTTTGGGGGTGTTTTTATATTTTTTTGGGATTTTTAAATCTAGACAGTAGCTAAAATGAGAGTTTTTGAATTTTTAAAAATACTAAATAAAATCAAAAATGTCCTCAAAAATTCTCAAAAATCCAACAACATGGCAGGAGCCATGTGTCAAATTTTCATCGAATTTGGAGGTGGTTTGATATTTTATTCAAAAATCAAAAGGGGGCATTGTGCAAAGGGACTTAAGTGCAAATACCCGAAGATCTGGGGGTCCAGGTGCAAATAACCCAGCAAGTCACGCACTTGGCGCGTGCCTGGGGCACTCAGGGACCTTCTGGTAATAAAAACCAAGTCCTAGGACCTTTTGGTAACTCGTACCAAAAAGTCCAGGGACGGTTATGCAATTAACCCACTAAAATCCGCACATGCTCAAATAAAACGTTCACTGGGGTATCGATGCAATTACCAAAAAGTATTCATTCATTCATAAACCAACCAGAACTTACAGGACTAATACTGCAAATAAACCAAAAGTACACGTGACGAAGCACGTGGCTCACACAAACAGGGGTATAAATGCGAATATCAACAAGCACGAGGTCCAATGTGCAATTTACCCTATGTAAATAAAATGCATAAAATATTTACAGGATTGGAATTAAAAACACAAACTACGAGGGGGCCTAAGATAAATTACCCCTTTATTACGCCGACGGCTGGATGAGCGCCACGTAGATGATCGGACGGTCCTAGTGAGTGGCGTCTCTCTCTCCTTCGCACGTGGGCCGATCGACAGTGCAGGGCGAGGCACGTGGAGGATCTAACGGCTGGCAGTGCTGGTGCCTCTCTCCTCTGCGCTAACAGTCCGGATCAGCCCCTCGATGGGATCAACGGTGCCTGCTCCTCCGTGGATGGACGATCAAGATGAAAACTGGGGAGCTGCAGGTGATCGGACGGTGATGGAGGTCCCTCGAAGAACAGGTGGCCGGCGAGTTTCGCCGGCCTCGTATGCGTGCTAGGGTCCTCCTCAGCTGCCTCCAAGGATCGGAGAAGATCGGCGATGACGTCCCGCAGCTGGTGGTGGCTTCCGATGGCTCAGCCGAGCCCTGGAGGGGCTCCGGCGAGCGCGGCGGCGATGAGCTCCTGGCCTGGATGTGAGGGGGCCTCAGATGGCCTCCTCTTTACCTGCAAAACAACTCAAGAGCCTCGCGGGTCGAGGGCAAAGTGCCTCGACCCGAAGAAGCGGCGTGAGGGTGAACTGTGGGTCGGGACGAGCGAGCTCCGGCGAGCGGAGGACGGTGGAGCTCGAACCCCAGCTCCTGTGAGAGCTGGGTTGAGTGAAGGGGAGGAGAAGGTGCGTCGAGGGATGGCGGAGGTGACTGAGTGTTCCGATGATCGAGAGGATGTACGATATAGCCGGAATCAAAGGAATAAGTCGGAGCTACGAATTGGGGGTAACCAAAAATTAAACGAAATGAGAAGACTAGAAGGTTACCTGGGTGGCGTGGAAGACTGTGTTGGAGCTAAGGTGGCTCCTGGTCGTCGCCTCGAAGGTTGTCACTGCCTGAGGCTCGAGCTCCTGCACGGGTAGGAGCACGGCGGCGCAACGTCGCCGGATCAATGGTCCGGGCACCCCCTCCTCACTGCGACAAAGGCAACCGCGAGCTGTCACCTCAGGGATTGCAATGGAGGTCACGGGAATGAGAGTGGCGAGCCAAAGATGGAGAATGAATGCGGCGGAGCTCAGTTTTTATGTGGGTGCAGGTCCGGGAAGAAGAGCTCGGGTCCGGCTCGATTGAGCACGGATCCCTAGGATCAATGTCGGGCGAGATTCCCGGATACCTGGGGAGTAATTAGGACCTTGGATTAGGCGAAATGGTGATCGGGTCTGGTGGGAATAAGTGGGAGAAGTTGGGTCCGCGAACCAGACCCGGCTCTGGTGGTCCTGGGGGGGGAGTTGACCGGGGGTCAACAATCCCCCGTGAACCAATCAGAGCCCGCCAAGCCATAAGTTTTTATTTGATTTGTTTGGGCCATTAAATGACCGAATTTTCAAAAACTTAAAACATGAAATATTTTTAATTTATTTTTTTCTATTTTTTTGTGATTTTTAATTAATTTTTGGAAATAAAAATAAGGTATTTACATAGTATAGCTATACATAGGTATATATACAATATAGGGTTTTTAATTTTGATTTTTAATTAGTTATTTTTATACATTTTTATTCCTATTTTATATTTTATTTATTTATAGAATAAAATGAGGAATAAAAGGCTATTTTTATTTTATTTTTATTATTTATGTATATAGGTAAAATAAATAGATATGTACATCTATATACATGGTATATGTACAATATATTTTTGTGTTTTTAATTTTTGTTATTTTTATTTGATTTTTGTTTTAATTTTATTTACAATATATAACATAGAATATTTACAAAAAGTTCTGAAAATAATTTTATTTATTTATAAGGTTAAATAAATAAAGAAGGTGGCCTATGTACATGGTGAAGGGATATTTTTGGTCTTTTTAATTTTTAAATTTTTATTTTGTTTTTAGTATTTTCTAAATATATACGCAATATATACAAGCATATTTTTGGGTGAGGGAAATATAATTTTATTTATTTACAAATATATATATACACATGAGCCCCTATCTCCCTCTACTTGGCTTTTATGCGGTCAGGCCCATGCTGAGCCCTCCCTTGGGTTAGGTAGCTCAATATTTATTCTAAATATTTCCCTCTTTTTCTTTTTCATCTTTATTCTTTTATTTTTGCACAAAAACATGCTAATTATAAGTATTTACAAACATGCATGCTTTTGCTAATTATTCCTATTTACACATATCTACATGCATTTGCATAGGTTTTTGTAGCTAAAATATAAGAATAAAGAGTGATGAATGGGTATTCATCACCCCCCTATACTATACTTTGCTAGTCCCTTAGCAAACACTTATTTGAAAAAGAAGTGAAAAAGAAAGAAAGAAAAAGAAAAAGAGAATGTACATGGATCAAGGTTGATTATTAAACTTGCCTTCATTAAATTGGGGTATGGAGCTTAATCAGATCTTTGGATTATTAATGTGTCGGAACCTTATTTAGACTTAAGCTTAAAACCTAACAGCCTCTAAGTTCCACTATTCTATAACCACGACTCCTCAATGCTCCAGATCAGAACAAGTCATCAATCACAAACCCTGAAGACCATGAATCTTTTCTTGTCCTGTGAAAGTGAGGTCTAAGCTCTCCACCTCAGAAATGGCAACTTGACAACCCTCCCCAACAAGGTAACTCTATGACCTCAATCTGGCCACTCTTTCCTCGAGGAGCGGGGTATTCCCTTCTAAGTTCAAGTACAACCGGCTCAAGAAGAGGGGGAAGAAGAGAATGGGTCAAGGCCAGTGTAGCCAAGTACCCTTAGGAGCTTGACCAGTGTAGCCAAGTCTCCCTGCTGCAAGCTACAACAGGTGGATCATGAAACCAAGCTTTGCTTATTGCACTTATATACATACTCCGGTGGGATTATCATTTTCTCTCAGACCCACCACTTTTTTGGAGTTCTTTTCTTTTTGCATTTTTTTTTCCGAGTGCATCTATACAACATATACATGTGCAACATATATACAAGGAGTTTTTCCTCTTGAGCCAGTAGACTATCCCTCTTTTGAAGCTTTATTGCAACCCACAACTCCCGTCGTTAGACTTCATGGCAACCAGACCAAGTTGAGACGCACTTCCTTCACTATAAGAAGAAGAGAGGTTCCGCCTAGAAGTACTACCCTCATATGCTACCCCAAGTCAAGGAAGACTGCCTCCTCACCACCTCATCCGTAGAGAGCTCGGTGCATAGTGCGGTTGTCCAAGTAAAGCCATAATCTATATGAGTCATGTGTTGTTGTTAAGTGCTCTACTTAGGCTCATTGAGATGACATGTGATCATAGCCTAGTGGACTCAAAGAATTAAGTCACCATGGACCTGAAAAGCCTTAAACCTAAGCCCTATAAGGTTCCTCTTAGAATTAGGTGGATTAAGATCTTAATCAAGCTCCATTTCTCAATTTGATTCCAGGCTAGTTTAAATGTCAACTATCATCCAAGAAAAACTATATACATATGTACAAAAAGATGCATATTTACACACTATTTTACAATCATGCAAAATTTTTGAAAAATGTTTTGAAATCATGAATGATGATGCATGAAGTGCAAATTTTGCAAAAAGATATTTACACACATTTACACAAGATTTTTGCAAACTTTTTGATTTTCAAAACATTTTGGAAAAATTTTGTACTATATACATAATTTTGATACAAAAATATTTACACAAGCTTTACACACAAAAGATTTTTGAAATCATTTTTACAAAAATAATTTGTACACTAGCTATGTATGTGCAAATAAAAGAAGATTATGTACATGAAAAATTTTAAATTTTTGTGGTTTTTAGCCATTTTTATTTATTAACACACTCACACAAAGTACGAGTTATGGCTAAAGTATATATGAAATATATACACACCCTCCTATACTTAGCTCGAACGATGTCCTCGGAGTCAAGAGCGATGAAGAAGACATAACTCGTGCTATGTATAGGGAAGTGAAAAGAAAGGCTATACAAAAGGAAATGAAAAAGTCAAGATGGACTCAAGTCTTCCCCCTATACTTAGGATCAAGTAATCCTAAGTATAGCAGGCTGTACACGAAGGGAAAACCGAGTGGAGAATGTACAGGGTCTACCCCCCCTATACTTAGGGTAAGATATCCCTAAGTATAGGCAGCAAAACAGGGGTAGACAGAAACAAAAGAAATACCCGAAAGGTCTCACATCCCCCCTATACTTAGGGTAAAGTGCACCCTAAGTATAGCATAATCACAAGATGAAGAAAGGGATGTGGGACTAAGGAATGTGGTGATATGGACATCTGGATCTATATACAGCGGAGGATCAGTAAAGCTCAGGCGTGAGATGCATTAGATGTGAGTCAAAGACCACATCTCACGCAAAATGAATAGGGGCAATATCAACGACCCGCGGCTCATGATCTAGAAATGGCTTGAGCCGCTGGCCGTTCACTTGGAAGGTACTCTCAGAAGACAACTCAGATATGTCGATGCTACCGTTGTCGTGTACCTTCCGAACCAGATAAGGTCCTTTCCATTTGCTCTGTAGCTTCCCTGGAAATAGTCTAAGCCTCGCATCAAACAGCCATACTCTCTGTCCAATCTCAAAATGCTTGTGGCTGATATGAGAATCATGCCACTCTTTGACTCTCTCCTTATAATGTAGGCTGCTTGAGAAAGCTGAATCTCTAAGCTCCTCCAGGGCAGCTAGCTCTGCCCTCCTCTGGTCTCCTATACCATCTGGATCCATAAGTATGTCTGTAACTGCCCAAAGTGACTTGTGCCTCAGCTCAACAGGTAAATGGCATGGCTTGCCATATACGAGGCGAAAGGGAGATGTACCCAAAGGTGTCTTGAAAGACGTCCTATATGCCCACAAGACCGAGTCCAAAAGCTGTGACCAATCCTTTCGGTCAGGGCGGACGACTTTCTGCAGAATAGTCTTGATCTCCCTATTCGACACTTCGGCTAGACCATTCGTCTGTGGATGGTATGGTGTAACAACACGATGATCTATGCCGAACTCGCTAGCAAGTGCCTTCACCTGGTCGTTGATGAAGTGAGATCCCCCATCAGAAATAAGAACTCGTGGAACCCCGAACCGCGTGATGATATGCTTCCTCAAAAATCTGCAAACTGTCCTCGCATCAGTGGCTCGGGCGGGGATAGCCTCCACCCAACGACTCACATAATCAACGGCCAACAGAATGTACTCAAATCCCTGACTCTTAGGGAATGGACCCATGAAATCGATGCCCCATGCGTCAAAAACCTCACAGAAGTGAATGGGCTGCATCGGCATCATATCACGCTGTCCACAAGTGCCCATCCTCTGACAGTCAGTACACCTCTTCACGAACTCATCTGAGTCCTTGAAGAGGGTAGGCCACCACAAGCCGGATTGGAGCACTTTCTGTGCCGTTCTCCTCCCAAAATGATGTCCTCCTGCCTCAAGCTTGTGGCAGTAAGTGAGGACGCTATGGTGTTCCTCCTGAGGAATACACCGACGCCAGACGCTATCCCCTCCTTCGTGGTAAAGGATGGGATCCTCCCAATGGTAAGACTTGGCCTTCGCTAGGAAGGTCTCAAGCCTCTGCCTGGGCCAATCTTGTGGGACTTTCCCAGCAACGAGAAAGTTCACAATATCGGCGTACCAAGGGAGTGAGGCGATAACAAGGATCGCCTCATCTGGGAAGGTATCTCTAATAGGATCAATCTGCTCAGAATCCTCAGGCTGCTCTAATCGGGAGAGATGATCCGCCACCACATTCTTGACTCCAGGCTTATCCTTAATCTCAATGTCGAACTCCTGGAGTAGAAGGATCCATCTAGTCAGTCTGGCCTTGGCATCCTTCTTTGCCATGAGGTACCTGATGGCGGTGTGATCTGTAAACAAAGTCACTCTAGATCCAATGATATATGATCTGAACTTGTCCAGGGCAAACACTACGGCTAGCATCTCCTTCTCTGTGACTGTATAATTCCGCTGTGCGGAATCCAATGTGCGGCTAGCATAGTGTATAGCAAATGGCACTCCATCCCTCCTCTGTCCCAGCACTGCCCCTACGGCAAAATCGGAGGCGTCCGTCATGATCTCGAATGGGAGAGACCAATCAGGCGGCTGGAGGACAGGAGCCTCAATAACAAACTGCTGGAGAGTAGCGAACGACGAAAGACACTTGTCATCGACAAGGAACTCGGTGTCTTTCGTCAAGAGGTCGGTCAACGGTCGGGCAATCCTGCTGAAATCCTGAATAAATCTCCTATAAAATCCAACGTGCCCCAGAAATGACCGTAACTGCCTCAAATTGGACGGCGGTGCGAGTTTTCTAATGACATCAACCTTGGCCGGATCAACCTCCATGCCCCTGTTGGAGATGATGTGGCCAAGCACCGTCCCTTGAGTCACCATGAAGTGACACTTCTCCCAAGATAGCACCAAGTGATACTCAATACATCGCTGAAGTACTCGATCTAGGCAGTCAAGACAAGAATCAAATCCGTCGCCGTAGATCGAGAAATCATCCATGAAGACCTCCAAGCACTCCCCTACCATGTCCGAGAAGATCGACAGCATGCACCTCTGAAAAGTCGCAGGGGCGTTGCATAGCCCAAATGGCATGCGTCGAAAAGCGTATGTGCCGAAGGGACAGGTAAAGGTGGTCTTCTCCTGATCCTCAGGAGCGATGGCCACTTGGTTGTAGCCCGAGTACCCATCCAGGAAGCAATAATGGCTTTTCCCTGCCAGTCTCTCAATGATCTGGTCAATAAAAGGCAGGGGGAAATGGTCCTTCTTGGTGGCTTGGTTGAGTCTCCCGTAGTCAACACAAACCCTCCAAGAGGTGGGTACTCGTGTAGCAATCTCCTCTCCCGACTCACTGATCACAGTCGTGATGCCCGTCTTCTTGGTCACCACATGCAAGGGGCTGACCCACTTGGAGTCGGAAATGGGATAAATAAAACCTGCACCCCACCACTTTGATATTTCCTTCATCACAACCTCTCTCAGGTTGGGGTTCAGACGCCGCTGGAACTCACGCGACGGCTTTGCCCCTTCCTCGAGATAGATATGGTGGGAGCACACTGATGGACTAATCCCATGGAGATCTGCTACGCTCCATCCGATCGCCTTGCGGTTCTTTTCAAGAACCCCCATCAAACGGGATTCCTGCTCTCCAGTCAACTCGGCGGAGATGATGACTGGGTACATCTCTGGATCGCCCGCAAGGAATCGATACATCAGCGAAGTAGGGAGCGGCTTCAGCTCTGGAATGCTGGGTGCCGGCAAATCTGGCTGTGGAAGAAACTGAGTGAAAGCTGCAAGGTCGGCCAAATCTGCCTGGGAAAGTGAAAGCATACTCTCGCAAACTGGATCGGGAGAAGGCGGCTCAACTGTGTTGTCTCTGCTCGGCTCTGCATCTACCTCCTCCTCATCAATAGGCTCAGATGGACTCAGGTCTGGCATCTGATCATAGCAATCGGCCCAATCAGACTCTGAATCCGAGGGATCTGCATCAGAAACGGTGGCATCAGTACCACCGGGAAACAAGGTGGCCTCAGCACCACCATCACTAGTCATCGTGCTGCGATCGAGGACCGGCTCTGCTGCCTCAATGGTATCCTGAACCAGGTCTGTGCTCTCCAGACTCTCCTCTGCTGTCATCTCTGCATCAGCTGTGTCTGAAAGTGAGAGGGTAGTCTGTGTCTCAAGGTCTGCCCAAGCTGCCTCATCATCTGTGATCACAAAATCACAGTCCTGGTGGATGTCTGGCTCTGCATCTGTCAGCTGCTCTGAGTCTGTACTCGCATCTGAGCGGGATCTAAATCTGGCTCTATAGTCCTCGACCGTCTCTATTTGTATACTCTCGCCCTGGACGCGAAAGTACACCTTCCCGCTATCATGATCAGTCACTGCCTTGGATGTGGCCAAGAACGGACGACCCAGGATGATGGCGGTATCGGCCACTGACTCAGGGATCTCCATGTCCAACACTACGAAGTCCACGGGGAATTGCAGGCCCTGAATCGTGACGACAACGTCTCGTAATAACCCCTTCGGCCTCTTGACAGATCGATCAGCGAACTGAAGGACTGTCCTGCTCTGTCGAAGAGTGCCCAACTCGAAGCGGTCGAGAAGAGCTGCCGGAAGAAGGTTAATCGACGATCCGCTATCTAGAAGAGTACGGTCGAACCACTGCTCACTAATCTGGCATCTGACATACGGGGCCCCTGAATCTGGCCTCTTGGCTAGCAGTCGGTTCTGGATCGCAAAGCACGTGGCTTTGGTCAGCACATGTATCTCTGAAGTGTGGTTCCTCCTCCTCCTCCTAACTGTAGTCCTCTCTCTCAAAGAACGCTGGAGAAGGGGGATGTGCTGCAAAGCCTCCTGGAGGGTCAGCTGGATATGGAATCGGTCAATCATGCTCTGGCTGAACTCCTCAAGCTCTCTCTTTTTTTGGATCATTTTTCTTCCCCTTTCCCATCTGAAGGGCTCTAGGGAAGGGGATCACTGGGTCCTTCTCAGATGAAGGACTAGGAAAAGGTCTAGACGGTTCAAGGACCGGATCCACACATACATCATGCACCACAGTGGGACCAGAAGAAAGTAAACCTTTTCCTTTATTAATAGCAGAGTTCCGAGATACATGAACACGAGGAAAAACATCTCTGTCTCTACAAACACCGGTGGCCTCAGTACCACCACGGGCTGGCTCTGCTGCTTCTGCTGGTAGACGTCGTGCGGCCTCAGTACCGCTGGCTGGCTCGGCTGAATGGGTGGCCTCAGTACCACCTCCTAGATCTGGTGAAGCGGTGGCCTCAGTACCGCCGGTGGGATCAGCATCCTTGGTGGCCTCAGTACCACCGTCATCGTCTGGAGCGGCCTCAGTACCGCTCTCCTCCTCCTCCTGTGGCGCCTCGGGATGGTGCTCAGATGAGGCGCCGCCGCCTGCTGGGGTCCTACCGCTCCTAAGTGTGACAAAATCAGCATCAAATAGATCCGAAGAAGTATCATCAAATGGATCACTAGGAGTGGATAACTTAGTATGTACTACCTGCTCAGATTTCCTCTTGAGGCTGTTCGGATTGGGCTCTATCTGGGTTGGTATGGCGGCCTTCCCTCTCACCAGGTCCCGCATCTCCTGGCGGAACTCGTCCATCTCCCGTCGGAATGTAGCCTGCTGGTCCGTGAGGAGGCGGGCGATATCATCCAAGGCGGGGCTCTCGTGGGAGCCCGACGGGTGGCCTCTCTGTGGGTGAGGCTGCTGGAACTGCTGTGGGTAAGAGGGGTAGGATGGAGGGTGCTGCTGGTATCCTTGGTGAGCCTGCTGCTCACGTCTCCAAGACTGTCCCTGCTGCTGATAGGGACGAGGACCATAGGATGACTGCTGCTGATACGCTGGGGGCTGCTGCTGCGGCTGGTGCTGGTCTCTCTGATGGGAGTACTGCCCTCCCTGTCCTGACGGCTGCTGCTGGGGCTGGGCACCACCACTCCCCCACCTGAATCCGGGATGGTCTCATCTGATCCCAGGCTGGGGACGGTCGTACCAAATCCCGTTGACATCCATCAACGGCTCGGCATCAAAAGGGGCTGGCGGGAGTACTGCCAGAGGCTGGTCCGGCTGGTATACCACCATCTGCATCTCTGGAGATGGTGGGGACTGGTAGGTGGGCTGCGGCTGCTGGTACGGCTCCGCCTGTACAAGGTGAACCTGTCTAGGCTGCACTGGAGTGCTGGAGCGCTGGGACGAGCTGCTGCTGCTGCCGGTGTCGCCTCGCGACTGAAGACGGGGCTGAGAAGCCGTCTGTGCCTCCTGGAGACACATGAGCTGTGTCTTCATGTCGCTCAAGACCTGTGCCATCTGCTCCATCTGCGTGATACTCTGGCACTGCTTCTTCTCGATCAGCTCCATGCGGTCCAACTTCTCGCTGATGATACCTATGTCCGCAGCTGATGACTCTGCTGCTGCTGCTGCTGCGGACGAACTGGATGGACCTGCATCTACCCGTGCTATCCGCTGGTACTGCACGGGTCCTGGCTGGTGTGGCTGGGTCTTCTGAGTGTAGAGCGAGTCTGGGACATCACCATGTAGTTCTCTGCCATCTCCTCAAAAATAGCCCAGACCTGGTCGTGGTCCTTGGCGAAGTAAGACCCGCCACAAGAAGCATTCACCAGGCCCTGTAGCTCTGGTGACAACCCACTGAAGAAGCTCTGAACTAAGGTTCGGCTTCGTGATGTCGTGGTGCGGGCATCTGTCCAGGAGCTCTCTGAACCTCTCCCAAGCCTCGTGAAACTGCTCGTTGGGGAACATGGAGAAGTTACTAATCAGGGCCCTCGCTGCATTCGTCCGCCCGAGTGGATAGTACTTGTTCAAGTACTCGGTGCGGAGCTGCTCCCATGTATAGACAAACCTCCCCAAGTGCTTCAGCCAGGTGGCTGCTCTATCTGCCAGTGAAAAGGGGAAGGCGATCATCCTGATCGTATCCTGGTCCACATGTCTGTCGTGGACAGTACTGCATATCATCAAAAACTCCTGGAGGTGGAGGTGGGGCTCCTCTGTAGCAAGTCCATGGAACCGAGGAAGCATCTGTAAGGTGTTCGGGGGGAACTTGAAGTCCCCCACGATAGCCGGAACCACAACCCAATGGTGCATCAGTGTAGATCCGGGGTTGTGCAACTCCCACATCGGTCTAGGTGGTCCTGCTCCTCCTGTGCATCTGCATCCGGGATCTCCTCGGGCTCGCTCTGCGCATCTCGCTCTGCTCTGAGCCTCTCCAACTCTCTCCTCATCTCTATCATGAATGCTCCCTAATCGCGGAGCTGCTGCTGAACTGTATCGAGTGATGCGATCAGGGTGGAGTTGATCGCTCCCTGGTCTAGTACAATGTGCTCTGGTCGACGGGAGTGATCATCAGAACTGCCTGCTCCGGCCATCTCGACGTCTGCAAAATCAAACGAGCCCAACTCAGGTGCTGTCAAATGTATCAATCTCTCCTCGGGCTCGTGTCTCTCAGGTAGATCAGAAAGGGGATCGAGGGGGAACAGGGTGGAGTCGTACTCGGGCTCGGAGAGCGGGTCTGAGCTCTCGCGAGCCAACCTAGATGATGAGGTAGACGCGCCCGAAAGCGGTGCAGCCAGAGGCTGCCTAAGAGACCGTCTACCCATCATCTTGATCTGGCGAGTAGGGCGGATGAGATCTGGAAAAATTATGATCTAAAAACAAACCCCCGGTTCACCAACGCAACGCGAGCTGAAGACCGTAAAAGTTCGGTCAAATTATCATGTCGATTTTATTTTGGTGAACACTCAAGATATCAGAGCGCTTACGTGACCTGTTGGGATATCCGCTGCTAACCCCAACCGACTGGCCCGCACGGAAGAGTCGGTAATCAGTCGGGTTTAGCAACGGGGGGCTCTACCTAGGGTGCGGGTCACTCTCTCGCGCATACAAACCAAGCAATGAGGGGGTTGCTTTCCCTAAGACAAAATTTTTAGGGTGAGCGAGTTTTAAGGTCAATAATCTTAGCAGTCCCAATTTTATGGTTACACTTTTTAGGTATTTTTCAAAGCAAACAAAACGCCTAACGAATTTTTCAATTCTCCTGATTATTAAGTCCAAAACAGGGGGAGAAGTCGAAAAAGCCGATGCACGAGAAATCAATGATGCATGCAAAGTCAGAAATGCGTACCTTGCTCCAGCTCTCTACATGCAATATGATCCGCGCATAAAATAAAAGACAGAAATAAAACTAAGCTAAATGATGCAGCGGGAAGCCGAGTCCTAGACGAGCAACTTCTAGCGAAGAACCGTCTAACCGGTCACCGACCTCCAAGCCAAAGGGTCCGGTCTTGGCCCGTCCCTCCCCTGCCCGACAAATCGGGGGTAGGAGTAAGCGCTTTACAGGACGGGCTACGGCACGTAGGCTACGGAGGCTAGCGAGTCTGTTATTTTTATTATTTATTTTAAGTAGGTCCAATTACGGTCTATAGGAACAGATATGTCATTAAGGTGTGTGGATCCTACTTAATTACGTCACAATCACCAGAAAGTCCTAAATCTAGGGGCTCGAGCAAAAACCGCGAAAAACCGGAAAATGACAGTAAGAAAGAAAAAGAAAAGCCGCGAAGAAAGCCGCGAAAAACCGCGAGGTCCTAATGGGTCCCCCGAGCACACTGGTGCTCGGCGAAACAGACCCGCTACGGTCACAAGTCCAAACAGTGTCCAAGTCCTGTCCCTGTATTATTACAATAAGAATAATAAATGAAATAAAGTCCTAAGCTATCCTCACCCACTCAACTCTCTCTCTCGCTCTCTCCTGCGGCTTCGTAGAGAAAGAAGCCGCCTCCAAGTTCCTCGGCTGCTCAGGCTCCTCGAAAGTCGCCTCCGCGGTCCTCGGGCCCTCGCAAGACAGAGAAAAGAGCGGTCAGACCAGTAAAAATAATCAAATGAAAAAGAAAAAGAAATAAAAATACAAGTCAGGGTATATATGCAAAAATGAAAAATAAAATAAACACACAATATAAAACAAAAATAAAAATAAAAGAAAATCAAAATAAAACAAAATAAAACAAAATAAAAGAAACTAGATACAAAAGCCGCGAAAAGCCGCGGACTCCGAAGAGCCGCGAAAAACCGCGAAAACAAAAACGAAAATAAAGACAAAAATACTACTAAGCCGTGCTCCCCGGCAACGACGCCATTCTGATAAGCGATCCGAGCGAACGAGGTAAAGGTACAAAATAGGTCGTTGCGACCTCTATCACTCAGAGTCACTCAATCAAGAAAAATCAGACCACTCGAGCAAATAAATCAATCAAGCACAAAAGAAAGCGGCCGCGCTATGAGATTAACCTGGTATAGCATCCAGGGTCGAACACAAGGAGCACGGGTTGGCCAGAGGCCTACGAAGTAGTAAAAATCAAATAAAATAAAATGCAAGGATTTTTAGTGGTTTTTAATAATTTTTATATTTTTTTAGATTTTTAATATAATGAGAAGATAAAAGAAAGCAAATAAAAGCACACTTGAGCAATTTATTTAAAACACCAAAAATCAATCAAAAATTCAAGAAAAATTGTTTTTATGTTTTTTAGGTTTTTAAGTGTTTTTGGTGAATTTTTGAGATTTTTATAAGGTGTATTTTATTTTCTAAAAATCAAACAGTGCTAAAAAGACAAGGTCCTGTCCAGCCAGGCCCAAAACCCAAAGATAAAATATCTAAGGATCTCAGAGGGGCCTGGAGGTAATTTTCCTGTATACTAGATGAAATAAGGAAAATTAGGGCACCAAAATTATTGTTTTTGGGTTTTTAAATTATTTACTATAATTTTTATGAGTTTTTAGGTGTTTTTAGATTTTTAGGGTTGTTACTCAATGAAAAATAGCCAAAATTTGCTAGAAATTCAAACAACACACATGAAACAGAACCTAATTGTTTTAGAATTTTTGGGGGTGTTTTTATATTTTTTTGGGATTTTTAAATCTAGACAGTAGCTAAAATGAGAGTTTTTGAATTTTTAAAAATACTAAATAAAATCAAAAATGTCCTCAAAAATTCTCAAAAATCCAACAACATGGCAGGAGCCATGTGTCAAATTTTCATCGAATTTAGAGGTGGTTTGATATTTTATTCAAAAATCAAAAGGGGGCACTGTGCATAGGGACTTAAGTGCAAATACCCGAAGATCTGGGGGTCCAGGTGCAAATAACCCAGCAAGTCACGCGCTTGGCGCGTGCCTGGGGCACTCAGGGACCTTCTGGTAATAAAAACCAAGTCCTAGGACCTTTTGGTAACTCGTACCAAAAAGTCCAGGGACGGTTATGCAATTAACCCACTAAAATCCGCACATGCTCAAATAAAACGTTCACAAGGGTATCGATGCAATTACCAAAAAGTATTCATTCATTCATAAACCAACCAGAACTTACAGGACTAATACTGCAAATAAACCAAAAGTACACGTGACGAAGCACGTGGCTCACACAAACAGGGGTATAAATGCGAATATCAACAAGCACGAGGTCCAATGTGCAATTTACCCTACATAAATAAAATGCATAAAATATTTACAGGACTGGAATTAAAAACACAAACTACGAGGGGGCCTAAGATAAATTACCCCTTTATTACACCGACGGCTGGATGAGCGCCACGTAGATGATCGGACGGTCCTAGTGAGTGGCGTCTCTCTCTCCTTCGCACGTGGGCCGATCGACGGTGCAGGGCGAGGCACGTGGAGGATCTAACGGCTGGCAGTGCTGGTGCCTCTCTCCTCTGCGCTAACGGTCCGGATCAGCCCCTCGATGGGATCAACGGTGCCTGCTCCTCCGTGGATGGACGATCAAGATGAAAACTGGGGAGCTGCGGGTGATCGGACGGTGATGGAGGTCCCTCGAAGAACAGGTGGCCGGCGAGTTTCGCCGGCCTCGTATGCGTGCTAGGGTCCTCCTCAGCTGCCTCCAAGGATTGGAGAAGATCGGCGATGACGTCCCGCAGCTGGTGGTGGCTTCCGATGGCTCAGCCGAGCCCTGGAGGGGCTCCGGCGAGCGCGGCGGCGATGAGCTCCTGGCCTGGATGTGAGGGGGCCTCAGATGGCCTCCTCTTGACCTGCAAAACAGCTCAAGAGCCTCGCGGGTCGAGGGCAAAGTGCCTTGACCCGAAGAAGCGGCGTGAGGGTGAACTGTGGGTCGGGACGAGCGAGCTGCGGCGAGCGGAGGACGGTGGAGCTCGAACCCCAGCTCCTGTGCGAGCTGGGTTGAGTGAAGGGGCGGAGAAGGTGCCTCGAGGGATGGCGGAGGTGACTGAGTGTTCCGATGATCGAGAGGATGTACGATATAGCCGGAATCAAAGGAATACGTCGGAGCTACGAATTGGGGGTAACCAAAAATTAAACGAAATGAGAAGACTAGAAGGTTACCTGGGTGGCGTGGAAGACTGTGCTGGAGCTAAGGTGGCTCCTGGTCGTCGCCTCGAAGGTTGTCACTGCCTGAGGCTCGAGCTCCTGCACGGGGCGGAGCACGGCGGCGCAACGTCGCCGGATCAATGGTCCGGGCACCCCCTCCTCACTGCGACAAAGGCAACCGCGAGCTGTCACCTCAGGGATTGCAATGGAGGTCACGGGAATGAGAGTGGCGAGCCAAAGATGGAGAATGAATGCGGCGGAGCTCAGTTTTTATGTGGGTGCAGGTCCGGGAAGAAGAGCTCGGGTCCGGCTCGATTGAGCACGGATCCCTAGGATCAATGTCGGGCGAGATTCCCGGATACCTGGGGAGTAATTAGGACCTTGGATTAGGCGAAATGGTGATCGGGTCTGGTGGGAATAAGTGGGAGAAGTTGGGTCCGCGAACCAGACCCGGCTCTGGTGGTCCTGGGGGGGGAGTTGACCGGGGGTCAACAATCCCCCGTGGACCAATCAGAGCCCGCCAAGCCATAAGTTTTTATTTGATTTTTTTGGGCCATTAAATGACCGAATTTTCAAAAACTTAAAACATGAAATATTTTTAATTTATTTTTTTCTATTTTTTGTGATTTTTAATTAATTTTTGGAAATAAAAATAAGGTATTTACATAGTATAGCTATACATAGGTATATATACAATATAGGGTTTTTAATTTTGATTTTTAATTAGTTATTTTTATACATTTTTATTCCTATTTTATATTTTATTTATTTATAGAATAAAATGAGGAATAAAAGGCTATTTTTATTTTATTTTTATTATTTATGTATATAGGTAAAATAAATAGATATGTACATCTATATACATGGTATATGTACAATATATAATTGTGTTTTTAATTTTTGTTATTTTTATTTGATTTTTGTTTTAATTTTATTTACAATATATAACATAGAATATTTACAAAAAGTTCTGAAAATAATTTTATTTATTTATAAGGTTAAATAAATAAAGAAGGTGGCCTATGTACATGGTGAAGGGATATTTTTGGTCTTTTTAATTTTTAAATTTTTATTTTGTTTTTAGTATTTTCTAAATATATACACAATATATACAAGCATATTTTTGGGTGAGGGAAATATAATTTTATTTATTTACAAATATATATATACACATGAGCCCCTATCTCCCTCTACTTGGCTTTTATGCGGTCAGGCCCATGCTGAGCCCTCCCTTGGGTTAGGTTGCTCAATATTTATTCTAAATATTTCCCTCGTTTTCTTTTTCATCTTTATTCTTTTATTTTTGCACAAAAACATGCTAATTATAAGTATTTACAAACATGCATGCTTTTGCTAATTATTCCTATTTACACATATCTACATGCATTTGCATAGGTTTTTGTAGCTAAAATATAAGAATAAAGAGTGATGAATGGGTATTCATCAATAGTCTCTAAAAATTAAATAAAAATTTTATTACAGTGGCAAAATTGCATCTGTGCCCCTGTCTTTTATTTTATTTGCGATTATACCTCTGCTAGGACATTAATTTTTATGTTGTTTCTCTATTTATTAAATATATTTATTGTGCTCCTAAAAATATACAAAAATAGGGTTAAATGCTTCATGCCATGTACTTCCACGCTCTTATTTTTTTGGCATTTTCAGATTTAATCTATTTATTAAAAATAAAAAGAAGCCTATATATTCCTTGATTAACTTAGATAATACCAAAAAATATAAAAACATCTCTAAAAATACCAACAAATTACATATTGTATATTTTATCCTATTTTAATTAAGGGCAAAAAATCGCTAAAATGGAAAAAAATAAAAAGTCTAAAAATTGAAAAAAAATGCCCAAAATCCTTCATAAAAATCTAGAAAATCATATAAAAATCCAAAAATAGTTTTATCTATTTTATCATTTTATTTATATATTAAAAATTATCTAGGTAATTTTAGGATTCAATTTCTATTTTTGACATCCAACTCAATTTCAAATATTTTATTTATCCCTTATTTGGAGTATTTTTGACTTTAAAAATACCTAAAAATTAGCAAAAATGTCTCTAAAACTATTAAAACATTTGAAAATTATGAAAACCCTAAAATAATTTATTTTCTGAAATTTATCTATATTTATTAGTATTTACAAATATACTACTATATATTGTATATATAAAGGTTTATATATGCTATATTGTGTATATAAAAGAAAAAATAATATGAAAAAAATATAAAAAAGAAAATATAAAAAGCGGAAAATATAAAAAAACAAATATAAAAATATAAAAGAAAAAATATAAATAAAAAATATAAAATTAAAAACCACAAAACAATAACATGGACAAGAGATAAAAGACAAAGTTTTGAGCATCTTTTTGCCTCCTTCTCTCGTTTCCTCCCTGTGTTTGACCTCTACACGTACTTGCGCCTATACACATTTGCTGTAGAGTTATAATAAATTTTAACTCCACTTTTTTGCTATTCATTAATTTATTCATATTATGGGTTAATTGTTGATCAATCAGGGTTTCTATCTGAGGCCACATCAGGGATTATCCTTCCGCCTTGTGGACTGACAAGACCTCTGCAAAATTTCCTGATTATCAACTGGTTGGGGTCCCAGGGATACGTAGCTACACAGGTCATGATCCATTCTCTTCTTTCCCCCTCTTCTTGAGCCGGTTGCACTTGAACTTAGAAGGGAATACCCCGCTCCTCGAGGAAAGAGCTGTTAGACTGAGGAATTAGAGTTACCTTGTTGAGGGAGGTTGTTTCTTTGTCATTTCTGAGATGTGGAGCTACATATCGCTTACACAGTACAAGGAAAGATACATGGTCATTAGAGTTTGCGTATGTAGACTTGTTCTGATCTGGATTATTGAGGAGTCTTGACCATAGAATGGTGTAACTTAGAAGCTGTTGAGTCTTAAACCTAGATCCCAATAAGCTTCCGACAAACTAATAACCCAAAGGTCTGACTAAGCTCCATACTTCAATTTAATGAAGATAAATTTAATAATCAACCTTGATTTACCTTCTTTTTCTTTTCTTCTCTTTTCACTTCTTTTTCAAATAAGTGTTTGCTAAGGGACTAGCAAAGGTAAGGTATAAGGGGTGATGAATCCCTGATTCTCACTCTTTATTCTTTTATTTTAGTTATTTATCTTACCAAAGCAACATGTAATACAATAACTTAGCATTCAACATGAATCTATTAATATTGCATAATTAGCATGGTTTTATACAAAAATAAAAGAATAAAGGAAAAGAAAAAGAAGGAGGTATTTAGAATAAATACAGAGTGACCCAGACCCCAAGAGAAGGTCAAGCCTTGACCTTATCGCAAAATAAAATAAGTAGAGAGAGATAGGGTCTACTTTGTGTTTTACATATTACCTATGTGTATAAATAATAATTTTGATGAAATTAAAAATTAAATTATTATTTTCACCTCCTTGTATATATTTCTAAAAATAATATAAAAACAAAATGAAAGCATAAAAATTAAATAAAAGTAAAAATAAAATTCCTCCTCAATTGTACAAATACACATGTATATACACCATATTCACTATTTATTCTTTACATGTAGATAACTCATAAAAATAAAATAAAAATTATTTGTATCCCTAAAAATATGTTGAAAATAAATAAAATATAAAAGTAAGGTATTTATGTAAAAATAAAATAATAAAAATACTTGTACATAATACATAGGTATATTATACCTGTATATAGTACTATATATTGTATATACACTAATTTAATTTTAATAAAAATAATTAAAAATCACAAAAAATTCTTTGAAAAATAATAAACATTTTCATTTTATTCATTTTTTAATTTAAATCCATTTATTATTTTAAATTTAATTTTCTTTATTTTCTTCTATGTTTTGTCCTTTAGCGGTTTTTGTCCGCATCCTAGGCGGCCGCTGATTGGTCCACTTCAGCTTGTTGACCGAGGTCAACTGGTCCCCCCAGTCTCCCTTTTCGCCAAAATCGGGTTCCATTCGCTTTTCTTCAAACATTTTCGACCCGATCCGATCGCCATTCGACCCTAAATTCTGCTTCGAATCGAGAGTGTGGATTCCTAATCCACGCCCGATCTTTTCCTCCTCGATTCACGCCTTGGTTCGCCCGCCATGCCTCCTCCTTGTCGGACCTGCAAGCCTATATATCCTATGCCTCCCCCTCCCTTTTCCACTATCTTTTGGTTGCACCACCACCTCCTGCATACCAGTCTCCCCTTCTTCAGAGTCACAAAGTGAGAGGGATAGGGCGAGGAAGCTTTCTAGAGGGTGAGAGCCCCGGGTCCGGCGAGGTTCTTCCTCGGCTCTGCCGCGAGGAGCTCGGCCTCTAGCTGCGTCGGCTATCGAGGCCACTACCCCCCGTGGACGATGTCCATGTCCCCAGGTGTTCTTCCGCCATCCTTAGGTACTCACCATACCCTCCATTTTCCATTGATTCGATCTTTTCTCCGAAAAACAGAGCACCTCCGACAACGATCTTTCATCACATGTTTCACCATCTTCCGAACTTACTCCGCCCCACCCCTACTTCCTACCCCTTCTACATTTGCTCCGCAACCCCCCACGTGGCTCTAGCCATCGGGTTGGAGCCTCCTAGCAGGTCGATTCCTCGCATAATCGGAGACCTTCCCCACTCACCCTCCACCTCTATTTTTGACACTTTTGATGCTCTAACCCTTACCGGAACCACCCCCTGAGCATACGTCTTCTCCTATAGGGTTGGAGCATGACCAGACCTCATTTGGAGGTTAAGGATACCTCAGAACAGCTCCAGATCGTCCATGCCTCCCCAGGGCCCTTTTCGTGGTCCTAGGCCCTTCTGATCCAACCAGTAGCTACGGAGCACCTTTGCCGACGACTCCTTCATCTCAGCAGCTCACGTGGATGCCGGACCAGCACACAATTACCGATTGAAACTCGCCTCTGACGAGTTCTTCGCCGTTCATCCATATAACGTCCCAGCCGTTAGATCAGGGTCCCCTCCAATTCTAATCAAAATCGTTCACCATTGGGAGGCTCATGATCGTTAGATCCATCTGAGGATCTCATCTCAGCCATCCATCGTCGAAGGGGTATCCACTCATACAGACTGTTCATCCATAAGTGGAGCCCCATCAGTTATTGAATCGCGCATAATAAAGAGTAAACTTCACTTAGGCCCTTTGTATTTTTGCTTTTATTATTTAGTCTTGTAAATATTTGTCACAGTTTAAAATAGTTTGGTTATTTTGCATGTGGACCCTTGTTACTTTTAGTATTTGCACTTTAGTCCTCTATTTGTGAGCTCACGTGGCATACCACATGCTTTTCTGGTGTTTTGCATGTTATTCCCTGGATTTCATATATGTTATGTTTTGAATGAAAACTTTCTTATATTTGCACTTATACCCCTATGCGTGGTTTAATGAGCATGCACGTTTATTCCCTGGATATTTTGCATTCTTGGCCCTGAGCTTTTCACCTGTGTTAATATTTGGCCTGCGAACTTTATTTTAATTACAATAAGGTCCCTACAATCTGTGTGTCTTATTTTTAATTAAATAATTACCAAATTTATTCCAAAAATTATATAAATATTACTGTTAGCTCCTACTAATGTGTAATATTTATTTTGATTGTTGGAGTTAATTTAGTTACGTAATTTTTTCTAAAAATCAAAAACCCATAAAAATTATTCTCTCTTTTTTAGAAAATAAATAAAATTTTGAAAAATTATCAGAAAAATTCCATAAAAGTTCTTAGTTGTGTATTTGTGTTTGCCTTACTTCTAGTACCAATTTTGTTTGGAAAATCATTATAAAAACCCTAAAACATAAAAAAACTAAAAACATATAAAAATCATAAAAAATCTAGAAAAATCAGAAAAATACAATTTCAATTCCTTTTTGTAGGTCTTTTTATCTATTTTCTCATAGAATTCATAAGCAGGATATTAAGGCACTTTAATTATTTTTAATTTGCCATTTCGTCCTGGTTGTACACTATTTTTCCGTTTAGCCCTTGTTTGATTTTTATAAAATCACAAAAATACCAGAAAATTCTCAAAAAATTAATAAAAATACTTTAATATTTGAAAACACAAAAATATTTTTATCCTTAATTTTTGAGCATTTCTAGCCTTAAAATAAATTCACAAAGCATGATTGAGTGCATTATTTCCTTAGTTGCTTGTTTTTATCCCTTATTTAAAAATATCAAAATTTACAAAGAAAAAAATAATAAAAATATGCATTTTCTTTTCTGGAAATCAACTACTTCGTACATTTCTGTGCTCCTTGTGTTCGACCCTGGTTGTTATACCATGTTAAAAAAAATAGCAGAGACCGCTTACGTTTTTGTGCTTTGATTGATTTATTTATTCGATTGTGTGGTTCTCTTCCTTGTTCTTGATTGAGCTTTAGCCTTGTGATCCGGATCGCAATGAACCTTTGATTGTATGATTCCCTAACCCGTGTCGCTCGAACCGCTCATCAGGTTCACATGGCTAACATCCTCGTCCTCCTCCCCTACATCCCTAGCCTTCTCCGCCCCTAGCCGTTGCCTCCTCCTCTTCTATGCTCCCTCCATCCCAACCTCCTCCCCCTCCTCTGCCCCAAACTCCTCCTCAGCCTCCTCTGCCCCCAGTTGCCTCCTCCTCCTCCCCCTCCTCTCCTCTGCCTTGGCCTCATCCTGCTCTGCCCCGTCCTCCAACTTCCCCTCCTCATCCGCCCCACCTCTAGATTCCCCTCCTCCTCTGCCCCTCCTCATGTGTAGAGGAAGCAGTCGGATCCATGAAGTGCTGCCTCCCTCGTACGTGTTCCGTGCATCGACTAGAATGGTGAAGGAGGAGGCTGGAGACCGCGTGTGACGGGGGAGGATGGGTCAGAGGAGGAAGATGTGTGGGAGAGTCTTCGGACAATTATACTCCACTTAACCTAACCAGAGTTTGAAAAATCATGGTGAAGTTCTACTTATTGAAGGCTAAAATAACGGAAGCGCACACGTGATAAACGTTAAGAAGTCGGAATACAAATGATAAAAATCTTATAGGAAATACAAAATTAATATAGTATAAATAGAATATAAAAAAATAATAATTTTTTTTATATAAAATTTAAAAAATACTTTAAATAATAACTTAAATTTGATCATGCATTATATTCAATATATACATACATATATATATATATATATATATGTAAATAAGTATATATTATAAGAGGGGGAGCCCCGGTCTGGGTTCCATGTGAAGGGAGTTTTGGGAGTTAGTTCCATTGTCTAAATTAAGGAGAAAAGCTGTAGCAACAAACAAATTTATTTTCAACATAATTGATTATATATTGATTGAATTAGCTAAAAAGGGGGGTATATTTACTTTCATACGTATGATGTTATTATCATGTGAATAAAAAAATCTTAATAAAATAAAATAAAAGTTTATTACAGTATTTTAAATAAGTATTTTTTATTGATAATTTTTGGCATGTTATTCTAAAATTATAAGAACAAAAATTTGAATTGCACAAAATCCATTGCGAAAAGGCATTAATCCAAAGAATCTAACAAAAATGTATTAGTTGTAATTACCTTAGCAACGAAAAATTTGTTACAGTAATATCTAATAAATATGTAGATAAAATATGTCTTACTTTGTGACAGTCAAAAGTCCGTTGCAAATAATCCATAGAAGAAATTTCATTTCCACAATAGTAATTGGCATAGTAGCGTATCACTAGAGATGGAGGCAGAAAATTTTAATAGATGGGGCCAAACATGTATGTCTGATTCATGTCCAAATCATAAAACAAAATTGTTCGATTTGTGTCTGAATCATAAGGCACATTGTGAGGCCCATTATATGATTGAAAAAGTTAAATAAAAATATAACAAAAATGATAAATATGGTATACTGATATGTCAACTATGGAAGAAATGAAATGTGTAGTTAGAAAATCATTAAAAAAGATATTATTAAGAAAAATACAATATATATATAGAGAGAAATGGGGTTGCTCTATGGGGACAGCCAACGGATTGCTCCCACGTCATTTTTCGAGATTTTTTTTATTTTTTTAAAATACCTACATGGACTTTCATCATTAAATTCCTCTAATATACCATTCAGATTTCGTCATAAAAAGAGACTTATATGCCCCCCATCTAGAATATGTCGATTACAACATCATTGAGATCATTAAAATTTCCTGTTCTAAATGGAGGGCATCAGAGTCTTTGTCTTTTTATGAAATTCGAATGGTATATTAAAGGTGACGAAAGACATGACAATATTTAAAAAAATAAAAAAATATTTCGAAAAATGGGACTGGAGCAACTCATTGGCTGCTCCCATGGAGAAACATCATTTTTCTCATATAAATATATATATATATATATATATATATATCAATGACATGTAATCAAACCTAAAATAAAATGAGATGGCATATGATTGTATATCCCAGAGGGCCATACTCCATCAATCTCCGGATAATGGTCATGTTTGGATATCTATATCTATTCCCAATCTTCAATAATAAGTGAATATGGAATTGTGAATACTAGAATACTGATATCAACTAAAATATTTGTACATTAATACTACTTTCTAACGACGCGTAATGTTTGATCCTAAATTATATATGGTAAGTACGTAAAATGTAGAGCTCATATCTAGATGATATGATATTTGCATAACAAAAAAATCTGAATATATGATAAATAATTGTACCAACGAATGGATGATCAATGCAAACGTGGTCACGAGAATGGTAAAGTGGACTTTGGACTATTGGTGGTGTCGAGTCGTCAATGTGCCGACGATGAAGCTGTACTGAGTTGCTAACATGCCCGACTGCTTGGACAATGAAATCGCACAATGTGATCGACTACTAGGAAGGAGGCAGAGTTAGTGGGGGTGACTATTTCCTAGAGAATACGTGCTTGATATCATGCTAACATTGCTAGACAAATGGTTTTCAGGATGAGGTGATGAGAACAAGTTTTCATGATCTGTAAGTACGAGGTAGGATTGGTTTCAATAAGAAATAATAGGGAAGTGGGAGTGGAAGGCTGGAAGTTGAATCCTTTCGTAGAAATTTAGAAAAATGAGGGATATGTATTAGGAATGCAAAAATAAAAAAATATATCTGTATCTGACCATCACCGTACCCGTTTATACATATTTTGTCATCCATATCCATTTTAAAACGGATACAGATATAAATTTCACTTTGTTATCTGTAAACCTCCGTATCCATATATATATATATCCATTTTCATATATAAATATACTTGTAGACTTGCTTTTAAGTATATATAACATAATTTTATATATTTTCACCATATTTAGTATAATTACTATGATATAAATAGATTTAATATATTCATATGATGTGCATCTATCCAATACATGTATATTTAAGGCTATACGTACAACTATTCTAATATTATTAATAGGCAATAGATATCTGTTTTACATATGTATCCATTTTTTAAAGATATAGTAATATAGTTTTCATATCCGTCAATATCTGTATTAGTATTTAAAAATAGACAATGATATAGTAACACCTATATCCGTATTATTTTTTGCATCTTTAATCGAAATGGGAGCTTTTATGGAAATTTAAAAATGAGGAAAGGAATGGTGGTGGTATTTTATGGAAATTTTAAAAAAGAGAGAAAAGAATTGTAGTCTTTTATGGCAATTTCAAAAAATAGAATAAATGGTGCTGGAAATGGAAAATGGTTTGGGCTCTTTAATAAATTACCCATTTCAGGGGGAGGGTGGCACGGCCCCTACCCATCACGCTAACTAATGAGTATTAATGACCATTCTTTGAGTTATTTCAACCGAAACAACCTCTCTCTCTCTCTCTCCCATCTCCCTGTAACATATTAATTGACTTCAACCATTTAATCACTCTATATAAAGAAATACTTACATATATAATATGATAACGACACAACAATTCCAAATACTGCACCATTAAATCAAAGGCATTGGCTGGAGCAGATATTAATGTTGTGTCTCAGGACTACAGGACTAAAGAAACTAATAACTCCAAGACTACAGTGGATTTGGTATATATGCTGTGACGGTAGAACATGAGAAATACATGCATTCTTTCTGGATCATTGGACCAAAGAATTTATTATACGAAAACAGTAACTGATCAACCTAATCTGCTGTAGCCAGGAACACGTGGAAAGCCACGCCATTAATGTTGATTACATCGGCTTCCTTCAGCATGAAAGGAGGAGGTATTTAATCAGCTAGATTAACAAAGTAAAACACGTAATCCACCTGTAGCAACCAGCAATTTGTTATTAGAAACAATTTCAAATATTATGGTGTCGTCCGTATTCCTATTTAGCAGAGGTCAGCTGCATCCACCTAACTCCAGACGTGAACAGGAAAGCGTAATCCTGATCAGTAACACGTGCTGCGTGATGAAGTAGAAGTAGGGCCATGTATGCATATATAATGGATAGGATCATAATCAAATAAAAAGCCGGTGCGTGTCCGTACCATATGGTCGTAGTTGGATGATCCTGACCGCAATCAATGGCGTTGGCCTTCTGTTTTTTGTCAAATCGCAAAAATCGCGCGTAGGGACCCCTCTACTCTACCTCTGTCTATAACAGTGACCAACGACAGTGTTGACGATGGACAGATAACAGACCCATCCCAACAGTGACCAGCAGAAAAACCAAGAACAACCAAGTCTGCTTCCCGCACATATCCATCCCATTATGATCCTTTCTTGTTATCCTTCTTATGATATTAGTCATCGTTTAGTATTTGATGGCTAATGCAGTTTTTGATCGTGGCCCTGTTGATTCTGTTATCTGTATCGTTTCAGTTTGAAATATAAAATAATCAATATAATAGAACTGAATGGGAACGAGCTTAAAATAATGTCGGTTGTACTAGTATTCTAACTGTTTTTTTTATGACCGTGCAAAGCTCTTCCAATTAGTTGTTCGATTGATCTTTGCATAGATAGAGTCAATCGGATTTCAGAGGATATGCTCGTATACAGCACGGCAACCCGTATATAATTACAGTTGGAGGACAAATTAAATGCTCAATGGCAAGGCAAACGACATATCGATTGCTTTCCATATAAACCAACGAGGAACCATGCTTTGCGCGGGAGATTTAGTTCGAAAATAGAACATGTCAAATCATATATCACCTAAACATTATTATAAAACATAGAAAAGGATGAGTTTTATATGCATTAATAGTCGTAGAAACTTCCGCATAGAATTTAAAATATTAATATTCACCAATAGGTTGATGATCTAAACAAAGTAGATATACCGATATGTTGGTGTGCAAATGAGCACTACAACATAATTGAGTCATAGTAATGTTTTTTTCAAAATTCGTCACTAAATTAGCAGTTGTTAAATATATAACGTCGATATTATTCGTTGCGAAATAATTTTTTGTATTTAAAATTAGCGATGAATAGTATATCTGTCGCTATATCATTAGCAACATACCACATAGTATCTATTTCTAATTTCGAACTTCTAATTAATCGGCACTAAAAAAATAGCAATGGATAAGCTTCTCTATATGGACCATTGCTAATGATATAGCGATAGATATGATATTCATCGCTAATTTCAAGTACGAAAATTCATTTCGCAACAAATAAAATCATCGTTATATATTTAACAATGGCTAATTTAGTGACAAATTTTGAAAAAGGCGTCACTATAGCTCAATTTTGTTGTAGCGGACGAGATATGCAATGTATTATCTCTCGGAGGAATCATACGGGTCCATATTCTAATAACCAGGAAATGGAGATCACTCATGAGATATTTGGGTTATACCGAATTTCATGCATGATTGTTTTGTTTTTGAAACAAGCAAAGAAATGAGAAATATTAATATATATTTTTGAAAATTATATGATTGTTATTGTTGCCCAATGATCAATTGAAAAATTTACTCAAAGAAGGTAGTCAAACAAGTGTCTGAACTTCGGCTTTAATCAAAATCTTCCAGTATATAGGATGCTTGAATATTGCTAATACATTGGTTGATACAATTATACTAGATTATATAGCATGACATTTTAATTTTGATGAAGTGTTGAAATCGATTTGATTCTATTGACTCCATTTTATGTTTAAATGATAAGAATTAATCGGATTAAATCTAAAGTCATTGATCCCATTTCTACTATCCATTTCTAGATCCTGATATTAGAAATGGAAATGGTAGGAAATGGATCCAAATAGTTTGGACATCTGAAAAGTATCCGATTGAAAATGCATGGTGTGGTTTAAACCCTGAAAATGGATGATATCTAGTTTTCAAGTCACTATCTTGGATCACATAATCTCCTTAACATTTTCTCTCGATATTGTAAATGCTACTCAAGAGTCCTAATTGTATTAGAACTCATACATTGATATATCTATATCAAGATAGTAAATATCAATGTCATGGATATAATGTAATGTCTCGCCTCCATGGGATCACATTTCAACACCCGACCAAAGTTACCTAACAACAATTACAAATAACATGCATGCTATAACATTTATACAAACTATGTCAAAAATTGAAATTCTTATTCAAATAGAAAATCTCCATAAAATAACATAGGATAATCCAAAGTTCTCTTTATTACATCTCATAAACCGGAAAGAGAGGAACAAAAATAGCTACAAAAGTAAGTCCAAACTTCAGCGATGTCCTATAGATGCACCACCAAATACTCTATCATCAGTCTTCTGCTCAATATTCCGTATTAGATTTTCAAAAGAAGTAACATGTGAGTCAAATGACACAGTACAGATAAAAAAAATAAATTACATAATAAAAGCAGGTAGATATACAGGGAAAGGTTGCAATAACTAAACATGTATACAAATATCCATTATAATGAAAGGAAGTTATATGCTTTTAGTTATGTTTCCGACCTCTACCAGATGTTAAAACAATTTATACAAGTACTCCACTTATTTTATATTACTTTATCTATAAATTTTATTTATTTACTTATTTATCCTAGACTCACCTGTCAAAAGCAATAGTCTACATTAGGAACACAACACTACAATGCTTCATTTAGAGTGAGGCCCAATTGCGCAAGCATCATCCTTCAGCTAGTCCAACTGGTAGTACTCCTTCTCCAGGGACAAGGGCATATAGCTCAGGAGTTGCAACCCGTCAACTGAGTCCGTTGGAGGAGTCTCGCTCCCCCCAAAATCAGTGGCCACAAAACGGGTCCGTATGGTGCGAAGAACATTTGCTTCCACCTAAACTCTCAAAAGCACATACCAACACCCCATTATGTGATGCCCCTCAAGTGGGGTGACTTAGTGTCAGCTCAGCCAGACCACAAGGATATGAACTCATATTGTAGTATTTATCTTTCCATCTCCAGCATGCATATCCTTACATTTAGTCACAAACACACACATACACGTGTGTGTGTGTGTGTGAAAACTTGATTTAAGATGCCACCTTTCCGTATGACAACTCATTTCAGTTGTTTGATAAAGATCAACACCTCTCATCAAAACCACTAAGTTACGACAAAATCATTCATCCCATCCGCATGTGATTGTTATTTTTAGTATATATTTTCTCTCTCTAATAGGAAAATGCACTCTTTTCTTCAAATTTCCCTCGAAAACTCACCCTCCTCTTTTCCCTACTCCTTATGGCAGTATGGAGAATGCTCATTGAATGAGCAATTCAATAACAGATCTCGGATCTAATCGATATTGATATACCGAGTATCTGTTGATACGAATGAGGGATTGTTGAAAAAGGAGTGGGCTAGCCTCCCTGATTGACTTTTTGAATCGCTTGTTTCAACGTAATTGTTATTTTACTCAAATAATTACCAAACTAATCATTCAAAATACATCAATGGATGAGAGGTGATGTCCTGATAAATCTACGATTCTCATTCTTTATTCTTTTATTTTAGCTCTTTTTTTTCCAAAATCATATATAAATACTTGTAAATATAAGAAATTAACTATGTGCACGCCTTCGTTAATATCTCATAATTAACGTTTATTTTCCAAAAATCAATGAATAAAGAGAATAGAAAAAGAATGATATATTTAGAATAAATACAGAGTGACCCAAACCCCAAGAGAAGGTCAAATTTTGACCCGATCCAAAGAAAATAAGTAGAGAGAGATAAAGGTACACTATGTATTGTACATACCACCTATACTTGTACAAAATATTTATTTATTTATTTTTGACAAAAGATAAATATTTATTCTTTTTACACACTTGTATATAGCCCTAGAAATAATATAAAAATAAAATAAAAATCAGAGAAATAAAATATAAATAAAAATAAATGAATAATTCCTTGTATTGAAGACAACTATACATAATACAATACCTATTTATTTTACAACCCTAATTAATTTAGAAAAATGAAATAAAAATCATTTTTGTTTTCTTTAAATTATATTATAAATAAATAAAATATAATGTAAAAATAATTGTTGTAAAAATAATAAAATAAAAACACTTGTACATACTACATAAGTAAAATATACCTGTATATAATACTATATATTGTATATACCTTTTGTTTATTTTCATAAAAGTAATTAAAAATCACTGAAAAATAGTTTATAAAATAATAAACAAATTTTGTTTCATACACTTTTTATTTTAAAATCATTTACTTTTTTATTTAATTTTCTTTCATTTTGTTACATTCTGCATTCTGATTGGTCCACGTAGGAACGTTGACCCCGGTCAACGACTCCTCCCCAACGGGTCGACCTAACTCCTACTTGCCGGAGCTTCTTCTCTTCTTTTTCCCGATCGGGTCAGGCCCCCATTCTCCTTAATTTTTATGCCTGATTAAGGTCCTATGATCCATGATCCTCGTGGATCCCTAGGCGCAACTGGATCGCCCTAGGGTTTCACTCCACCTGTAGATCTTTCCAGGCCCTCAAGCATCCTATATATTCGCTCGTCCACCTCCTATGCACCTCAGCTCGTCCCTCGCACCACATTCCCTCCTAGCTACCTTTAGTGGAGTGACAACCATCTGGAGAGCAGCTTAGGACTTGTCGGAGACGCCTAGAGGCTCGCAGCTCACAATGTGGCCGGAGCTCCGCCGCGTGAAGCCTCTTCTACCCGCTGCAGTAGAATCGAGGCCAAAACCTT
Source organism: Ottelia alismoides (assembly GCA_037367405.1). Taxonomy (NCBI): domain Eukaryota; kingdom Viridiplantae; phylum Streptophyta; class Magnoliopsida; order Alismatales; family Hydrocharitaceae; genus Ottelia; species Ottelia alismoides. The sequence goes on along the minus strand of JAZKJV010005514.1, from coordinate 283,908 downwards.
CGTCGTTCACCTTGCCTGGAGCTTCTGAATTCATCAGAGTCCTCGGGTAGCATCGTTATCATCTGCACTTTACTTTTCACTTCGATTACCATTTCCATTGTCGTCGCAGTTCACTTGCTCCGACCAGACAGTCGGAGCTCCATCTCGACCATCTATCCGCATAGATCGACCCCCTCACTTGACCTTCATCTTCCAGCGCATCCTATCCCCCTGGATCCTACTCATCATGGTAGGGTCAGGTTAGGTTTCCTTCCCTCACCTTCGTCGGAAACCCAAGCTCCATCTCCCCGTCGCTTCCCCTTATTTTGCTATAAAATAATCCGACCAGAGCCATGTCCCCGAGATGCTTTTTCCCTTATATGTGCTTGCTCATGTGAGGGAACCCATTTAAAACCCCAGATGCTCCGGTAGAGCAGCTCTAGGAGGTGGCCCATCACCGTGCCAATATGACCGTCCGTCCTCACATCTGACCCGTCCATCAGATGCGGAGGCACCTCACGAAGGTGCCGAACCCTGTTGCGAGCCGATCAGGTCTTTGTTGGACATGCGAGCCCATGGTGAGCCATTATGTAATAAATGTTATTACAAATATCATTTCCTGATTTGAAATGAAGAATAACTAATTTTCATAATAGGTCCCTTAGTACAATTAGGGTCATGTACCGTGGCCGTCTTGATGATCATACAGATGTTGATTCAATTATTGAATCATAGAGGATGGTGCTTGGATGAATATCTAATGAGTTAGATTAATGACTCATCAAGTACCGTCAAATGATTATTAAGAGATGATCTCTATCCTGAGTAGGAGATGCCAATCCTTTCTCACTTGGCTGATATCTGACTGACCTCTTGATGCAGGTCCTCTGCATGGGAATAGAGATTCGAAGGTGTCAGATTAGTTAGGTCAAAGAGTTGACTTAATGAGATCCAGATAACCAATGTCCTATGTCGTATGCTGTCACGATATAGGCATGCATCCTCTGACCAGAGACAGATGTGTTACAATATGTCTGAGTATGTATATTTGGCAGATCAATAGGTTGATGACCTAATCAAGGTCTATACACCAGTGTGTTGGTGTACATATAAGGGCATATGAGTAATACAATCTCTCAAAGGGATCATACATGTTCATTACTAAACCGGAAGACATGAGCTCACTCATGAGATATTGGAAAGAATCAAATTCCGTGCACGGTCGTCTTGCTTTGGAAGCTTGATTTAATTTGTAGGTTTGATATATACTTTTGGAAAGTATATGATCAACACTTGGGTATGATATATGCTTTTGGAAAGGATATGATCGATACCAACTCCCAATAGTCGAATGAAAAACTTGATGATAAAACTCTGAAGTAGACAGTGTAAAATTGATCTTATACTTCGGGTTTATTCTGGGTCTTCCAGTATGCAATATGTACATGTATTAGGAATGCCTGAGGGTGATGTGATCATAAACGATTGTATAACCATGACGCTTCCATTCAGGAGTGATAAAATAGGTCTAGATTTTAGTGACTCCTCTCATAGAGAAGTAATCTGATCTTAGTCCAAATGTTGGACATTGATCTGAATGTGATTCAGATGTAATGAGAAGATTAGATTTGCGATCGTGATTTAATCAAGCATCTATGGGAGGTCTGCAAGATCTGGATTTGAGATGTGATCTCAATATCCAAGTCACTATACGTGGAACAATACAATTGCCATGTCCTTATCTCCAAGTATCCATGGAGAAAGCGAATTATCCTTGAAATAGTTCATGGATAATTTCATTATTGATATATGTATTCGAGCATTGAGAAAATTGATAATTTAATGTGATTTAATTATCATGAATAATATGAATTTGATTCATATTATAAGGAGAGTTATCTGAGATAATTAAATGTGATTTAATTATCAAAGGTCTAAATAATTTGAATGTGATTCATGTTATTTGGGCACATGAGAAAAGAGATCCAAGATGATTAAATATGATTTAATTATCATGTATATGAATAATGTGGATAGCACTATCCATATTATTCGGATATATTATAAATATGATTTATAATATATTAGAGAGAGCATATTATGATTTATATTTGTTGATTAATTACTAATGTGAATTGGATTCATATTAAATGATTAATTGAAAATATAATTGCATTTTGTTTTGGGTTATGAATGAGATCCACATAATTTCAATGGCTTGATTGAAGTTTTTCACAAGGTAATTGTGAATTATTTTTGTGAAAAATATTTACAACAATTGTTGTTGTATATCTTGGAGATATCATGAGATAATGAGATATCATGAGATAATGAGATCTCATGAGATGATTGGTAGCCGTCCTCCCTTTTTTAGGGGATGAGATTTATCTCCTCATTATCTCCAAGACTAGTCAAAGTAATTTAAATTGGGATTAATTATGTTGATTTATCAATATATAAATTAATTCAAATTAAATCAAGTATTGTTGTATTTTTACAACAACATCTTAGCCATTGAAAGAAACACAAATCAATCTCAACCATTGATTGTGTGTTGTCCATGGATTGAGATCCATAGACTTCCAAAACCCTATATAATAAGAGACACCCTTGCTCTTCGATAGACACATTTACGACAACAATGAATGCTCTCTTCCTCCTTCTCTCTCTCTCTACACAACACGTTCCTCTCTCCCTCTCTCTCTTATTACCGTCCACCATGGAGCCATTGAGAGAGTCGCCATCACCGCAGCATAGTCATTATGCTGCAAGAGTACTTGCTCGTGGATCTCCGCCTCCTTCGGTATGCCTCGCTCATGAAGAAGACGTCGGATCTCGTGTGACGAGATCAGGAGATTCGCCACTTGGATGGATTACGAGAAGGACGCGTCTCATCAACGCGCTCGCAAGCGTCTCCTCCATCGGATTGGACTTGAGACAGGAGGTCTCCTAGTTTAGAGACTTTATCGCAACCACGCTTCAAGAGGTAAACCTTATACCTATTGTGGTTTAGATGAAACGATACGAGAAAGGTTCTTGGATCATGTGGTTTCATCATATTTAAAATTTTTAAATTCCGTTGCATTGAGCAACTAGTACGACTAGTCGCTCTCGATCGCATTCGACGCGATCCACACGCTTCCGTGATGTGCTTGAGGATCTTCCCTTATCTTTCAGTCTTCACACCACCACATCTTCCCGATCGAAGCTCGCCTGATCGCAGTTCTTCCATCACCCTCTGGAGCCGTTCGATGCCCCTTCGCGTCCAGTTCTGATCATGGTGTCCATCAATGCCTATTCGATAATGGTTTGATCTGATGCCTGCCAGATCTGAGCCGCACATCATCGCAGTCTTTCCAAACCGTCAGATCTGTGCCACTAACGGTCATTAGATCGTACGTGAGAGAGCTACCCCATGTGCGCCACGTGCCCCCCTGCTTGGGTATATTTCACTTTTGCCCTGCATATTGTTTATTCTACTTTAGTCCAGCAAATAAATCTTGTAGTTAAAACATTTGCAGTTAGACCCCTACACTTTACCTATTTGCATTTCAGTCCACTTGAGTCTGAGTCACGTGTGTTCACATGTGCTTGTTGGGTTATTTGCACTTTGCTTCCTGAACTTTTATGCTATTATGGAATGAAAATATTTTTGAGATTTGTATTTATACCCCTGTGAGTCTAGATTACGCGTCGTACATGCTTTGTTTAGATTAATTGCATATTTGGCCCTGGAACTTTAACTTTTGTTATCCGTCAGGTCCTAAAAGTTAAAATTATTATGTTTGAGTCTTGTAAATTATATTCAATTCCTTGTATTTTATTGGATAAAATACATATTAAATTAACTCTAAAAAATATCTAAAAATTACCTTCAGTTGCTGCTAATGTGTAGTTTTTATGTTAATTTTCTTGAGTTAATTTGCTTGCATTTTATATTATTTAAATTTCAAAAACCCTTAAACAGTGTCCTGCTTGCCTTACAAAAATTATAAAAATTTGAAAAAGTCTTTAAAAATTCCATAAAAGTTCCTGTAGGCATATTTTTTGTGTTTTACTTCCAATATTAATTTTGTTTAAAAATATCTTGTAAAAACCCTAAAAATTACAAAACACTCAAAATCTTATAAAAATTGTATAAAATAAAGTAAAATCCAAAAAAAATGTGATTTCAGTTTCTGTTTGTAGCTTTTTACTTATATTTTATCATAATAATATCATCAAGGAATTTTGGGCACTTTAATATTTCTAATTTGCAAATTATTCCTGGTTGTGCACTGTTTTGTGTTTTTATCAATGTTTGATTTTTAAAAAATCACAAAAACATAAAAATTCTTGAAAAATTCTGAAAAAATTTTAAAACCTATAAAATCCTAAAACATTTTTTATTATAATTTTCTAATTATTTTTAGCTATATTAAAAAATACAAAAAGAGTACGGTGTGTGTCTTTTATTCCTTGTCCTTGTTTGCCATTTATTGAAAATTAAAAATTGGAAAAATTAAAAACCACAAAAATATTTGTCTTCTCGAAATTTGACTACTTAGTTTTTAAATCATGCTCCTTATGTTCGATCCTGTTAGTTGTAGTAGGTAAATAAAGTAGCGAAGCCACTTACATTCCTTGCTTGATTTCTTGAGTGGTTTTTTTTCTCATTGACTGCGCTGAGTGATTTGGGTCACAACGACCTTTGATTTATTTCTTACCTAACCCTAGTTGCTTTGCCTATCATCATGGCTGTAGGTGGAGGTAATAGTGTCGTTTGATGATGGCGGTGGTGGTGCATGGCAACGATGATGATGGTGCATGGAGCGGCAGGATGTGGTTATGCGTAGAAGATGCATGTTCTTAATATTTTTTCATGTTTTTTGTATTTATTTTTTAAACATATTCTTCCTCTCTTGTAATCTCGGTATCGGTCAGGTTAAATTCATATGTTCATATTATTTCCGATTCTAGTTATATATATCATATTTTTTCGCATTCGGTTCTTATTTTTTAGTTTCTTTTCTTATCAGATCTCAAACGAAGTCGAGGCCAGCTTTGATTCATTCATTCCCCAATCTCAACAAGAAGGTAACTCTATCTATATTTCAGATCTGATTTATTGTTAACGTCTATGTCTCAGTCGTAATCTCGACTATTTATTCAGAATCCATTATTCCTTTTTTGAAAGCATTATAGTTACATTTCCTCCATACATTTTACATTCTGCTGCCATGTTTTACACTCTTATCAATTATCTTACCTTTTCTAAAGAATATATGATAAATTACAATCTGAGCTTTTATTTTACAGATCATGATACAAATTTTACAACGAAAGCATAGATTTTACAAAAATCGCGCAAACTTTACAAATAGATAATGAATTTTGATGAACACAAGATATAGACAAACACGTTGGCTGGAAACATAAAAATAATTAGGGGTTTTTACACCCATAACCCTGAGTAATTTCACAATAAAACTTATAACTCTGCATAATCACGAATTACACGAGAACCCCTGGATAGTTACTCTGTCTCATATTAATAACCCCCTGTTAGTTTTTCCTTTAACCCAACCATATCATTGGGTTAATCTAACCCTTATGCTATCCAAAGGTGGCTAAAAAATTTTAAAAAACATCTCTGTCCTCCATCTTGCAGCTTAACCGACCCCCCATGTTCCTCCTCCATCCCTCCACCGGCATCCACCCCACAGCCACACCCTCTACCCCTCCTCCCACAGGCACCCCCTCTGCCTCGTCGCCTCCCTACCTCCGCCCCGTCGCCTCCTTCCTAGGCGACCCTAGGAGCCCTCCGCCCCTGCAAGGTCGACCTCCTCCCCAAGCCCTGAACCCCACCGCTCCCCCGCCATGCGCCGCCTGCGAGCCCCCTCCTCCCCGAACCCCGACGACCCCAGGATCCCCCTGACCCATGCACGCTTGCGAGCTGCCCCGACCCGCACGCCCCTGCAAGCCTCGAACCCCACATGCCGCCTCGAGCAGCGGGGCCTCTTCTCCCGCCGTGAGATCTCCGAGATCATCCGGAAGCACCGTGACTTCGAGTACTGCTTCAAGCTGTACATCCCCTTAAAGTGTGACTTCCTCTCATATGTCGAGTACGAGTCCAACCTCGACACCCTCAGGCTCCTCCACAAGTGTGCTATCATCGGGGGGATGAAGAAGCACGTCGACGAAGAAAGAGACTGGAAAGATGGCGAGGAGGGGGAGGTGAATGTGAGGAAGAGGAAGAAGGACAAAAAGCTGTGGAAGAGGTCGATCTCAGACATGGTGGGTGATGAATCTCAGATTCATCACTCTAAATCTCATTAATTAAGCTCAAATCTCTCAAAATCATTGGCATTTCTGCATTTATTCTACATAATTAGCATTCATGCACGTTTTAATAAGAATTGCATTTTATCACTCATTTTTGCACAAAATAAGAAGCCAAAAATCCCAGCTAAAATTGACCTGTAAATAGCTTAACTTCCCTGATTTGTAACTGATTCATGCTAACTCCAAATGACCCAAAACTTTCTCCACTGTGTACATATCACTAACAAGAATAAATAAAAAATACAAAAAAATCACTAACCCAAATAAGTGGATCAAAAATCCAAACCCCAATTCTAGGATTTCCAGACTAAAACCCTCATATCTTTCCCACCCAGTGCCCGTTTTAATCCTACTTACTTTTGAACTGATGTACATTCAATTATCTTCAAAACAAGACCATATTCAAGTGAATCAGAGCTCGTATGTGAATGTTGGGTTTTGGGCCTCTTTTGTAAATTTTGTATTTTAGCAATTTTTGACCTATTATTTTATGTATATAATTAACATATTTTATTTTATTTCTTTTTCATTGGTCTTCTTTGATGAAAGTTTTATTAAAGTGTGTAAAATTCCAAATCCAAATAGAGCTTGAAATCAAAGAAACTAATCAGGTCCAAGTCTTCACTAACTGTCTGCACAAAATTGGTCTTTTTCATCTTTTATTTTATTTTTTCTTTTTCTTAATAAATAAAAATCCAAAAAAATTACATTACTGTGTAAATATTTATCTTTGATTTTATCATATTTTTTCGAATTTTATCTGGTTTAAAAATAACAAAAAAACTATAAAATCCAAAATTCAAGGTACTCTATGTACATGGGATACTCCAAAAATATCACTTTGTGCAAATGATCGATTTTGATTTTGATGTATTCATGAAAATTATAGATCTCATCGAGACGGGCAATTTTTGTGAAGAAACTTATTTTATCCGAGGTCGTTTACTATTTCGTTTTTATTTTTTTGTCCTTATTTTCCGAATTCTGTGGTGCTGAGACGTGGCAGCTCCTGAAGCCACCACATGTCAGCCAATTTTTTGAGTTTATTTTTTATTTCATTTTTTAAAAAAAATTAAAAGACTGCATGTGCGAGGCACGTGCCTCCCGCGTACATGCCACGCACGTGCTGCCCCCTTCGCCCTTTAGCCGCCACATGCAACCAACTTGGGCGTCTGATCTCGGCCGATCAGATGGCCACTGTCCATCGTCTTCATCTTCCTCCTCCCAAAATCTCCCGCCGACCATTGATTTCGCCACCGCCTCACGAAATCTCCGTCGCCTTCCCTTAATCATTGCGCGCCGCCCCTCGTCGAATCCTCGTCCGATCTTCGTCTTCCCCGCTAATCTTGAAATCCCTGATCGTCAATCAAATCCTGGCCAACATTAAATTCCAAATCCGGCCCCGACACCGTGCCTATTTAAGCCCCGCCGGCCCTTCTTGGGAGACCCATCCGCCGATAGCGAATGACGCTCGGAGGTGACAGCTCCGAGCGCCTTCCTGCGACGAGGTCCGGTGGTCCAGCCACCATTGCAGCACGGCCTTCAACGGTTGTAGTGCCCTGCTCCAGGCTTCTCCCCGAGGAGCCAACACGATCTCCAACAACATCTGCCTTCGTCTCCGACGTTCTTCATCGACTTCATTCCCTCATCGAGAACCCCAACGAGCACCTTCAGAGCTTCACCAACATCAGTCTTGCCGCCGACCTTCGACCTTCTACGCCAACACCAACGCTCCCCAGGCACCAGTTGCTTCTCCGATCACTTCACCGGCACCACTCTTTCGCCGGTAGCCTCAGCCTCTTCCCCGACGTCCGCCGGCCGTGTGTCGGCCAATCCCAGCCATCCGATCAGTACAAGACCATGATCCGACCATCCAAAAAAATTGAAATATTCAAAAACACCCAAAAAATTGAAAATCCAGAATCATGGAGATCTACAAGAGGGCGACGGTCAGGTTCAAAGGGGATCTGAGATTGTGGTTTAAGTACCTCGAATTCTGTAGGACCTGTCGCAATGGGAGGATCAAGCAGGTTGATATCTCTTCTGCGGTTTCTTCTTCTTCTTCTAGCTTTTCTTCATCACTCTGTTTGGATCACCGTAACGTGATAGGATTGTTTGGATTTTTTTCTTCTTATTATTTGATTACAAACATGCATGTCTTGATTACCGTATTGTAAATCAATCTCATGTAATTGAATGGCAGTGTTGGGCATTGAATATAATATCAATTTTGATGTTATAATCTGATTGTCTTTTGTTATATTGTTTTATGAATTTGCTAATTAAATCAAACTTAGATATCCCTATTACTTTTTACACATCACTGATCAATATGTTGCTTATCCAAATTTCGCTTGTCATCGTGATTAAATTTCACCGAAAAGGATTCTGTGAAATTTATTTACATTGCAATGATACAAAGGTGACCTTATGGTCATAACTGTGCACTCTTGGTGTTTTCCAAGTGTATATATGAACTGGGCACTGGGTGCTATTTGTTGCATTTGATTACAGAAGATGATCATATTTCATTGTTTGGCTTTAGTGCCATCTTTGATTTAATTTAGCATTGGCGTCTGGCTTGGAATTGGACTACCTTGAATCTTTCAGAGGTAAGACTCCCTGATTTTTTTCTTAAACAAGTTATCGAATTGTGTTGTGTCGAATTTGTTTATGGTTCTCAAAGAGAATGTTTTTTATGGAAAATAAAACTGAATCAGTATGCTTATGCAGACATTTTGCTTTCTACCCATTGTAATTTTTGTTTAGTTACTTCTCAGGTACTATCCGAGGCAATCAGATTTCATCCAAAAGGTACCCGATCTTTGGATCTATGCAGCAGCTTGGGAGTTTGATGAGAATCTAAATGTTGCAGTTGCTCGTGCTCTAATGCAAGGAGGTATAAGAGCTTGCCCGAACTCGGAGGATATATGGATTGAGTATCTTCGTATGGAACTTACGTATCTTAACAAGTTGAAAGCACGTAGGAATTTATCCAAGGGAAGTTGAGTGGATTCCCATTTGTCCTAAGCTCAACTGGATGTAGATGGAAATAGCTTCCTATTAGGGGCAACTTTGTCTTTTTCAACGAAAACCGTCAAGTTTAACAGACATCTCAAACGGAACATAACACAGGGTTATGTCATGTAAGAGTTAAGCATTACTCAGGGTTTATCATGTAATTCACGATTATGCAGGGTTATGAATGTTATTGAGGAATTACTCAGGGTTATGGGTGTAAAAATCCCAAATAATTAAGACATTGTTAACACGTATTTTATTTTACAAAACTCATATGCAGCTTATAAATGAGACTACATAATTTACAAAATAAAATCGTAGCTTACAAACATCGCTCCCAAATGATGTTGGTTGAAATGAATGATATATTCATTTCATTTTATAAAAATCACATGCACATTACAAAATAGACCATAGATTTTATTAAAAAACATCGCAGTACAAATATTTTGCATGCATGCACATTACAAAATAGACCATAGATTTTATTAAAAAACCTCGCAGTACAAATATTTTGTCTGCAAAATGTTAGCTGAAAATGAGACTAAATACAATTAAATAAGGTATTATGAAAAATACTAAGATTTGACATATTCTTTGAATATGACATGTACCATGAAAGGTATTTCTTAATTTGAAAATTTAACAAATACACCACACATTTAATACCTCCTGAAAATAGCAGTCATATGACATCTATCATATTTAATTTGTTCGTAATTAACCCTAGCTGATTTATTAGGTAATTTAATTGTAATAAAAAATCTCTTTATTCTTGAAAAGTTTCCCACTAGTAAATCAATTAATTATCTCATTACCTATGCATCCTATATATTAGAAAACATAGCTAAGCATAAATTCATCGGGTTTAGGCTTTTTTGCGAACATCAGTAGTTATGTTTTTGTAATTTATAACACAAAATTGTAAAATATCTCAATCGTTTGTTAATCAATAGCAGTTATTCCAAACACAAACCTTTTTTTATCATATATTTCTGGAAAATTTTATACACCACTCGACGTATACCTAAATGTAGATTGTTCAATGATGTGTATTTTACTAAATTAGCACTAAAATGTTAGTTGGCACGAAAGCTACCTAGTGGTTTCAATCTTACTCGTGCACTCGTCATCCAAAGACCTAAGATGACACATTCCCATAATCAAGAAAGGTGCTATCTCATTTTAAGTGTTCCCTCTATGTATGTGTATGTGTGTATTTATATACAGGAAACTATCAATGAGGTAGGTCTTTCCCAGATGCATGGAAAATCAATTATCTCATCCCTTCGTAATCGTTCCGATGGTTACGATTAATGACATGTTATCAATATTTTTTAATGTTGAAAATCCATTATGATCATTATAGCATGTTCTATATTTAGAATGTAACAAATATCTCCACAATAATCTCTTCGACAAACTCCTCTCTCTCTCTCGAAGACGACGATGATGATGATGGAGAAATACATGGAAGAGGTGGATGCATGTCAGTGATGGCATGCAAAGATGATGGAGGGAGAATGTTAGGAGGTGGTTGGCGATGGCATGCTGTTATGTGAACGTACAACGGTTGCTGCCCGCGATGGTGTGATCTTCCTTTAACCTTCAGATCAGGACAAAAGAAGATGGGTTCTTGAAGGTTTTCTCTTACACGAAATGGAGGCGATGTCGCGTGGAGGTGGTGGTCGCACATGTAGGACGCAGATCATGGATGCGAAAGGTGAAGGAGGGTGCGGGTGAAGGAGCATTGTGCGTGGAGGAGGGTGCATGTGGATGATGAATAGCCATTCATTCGCCTTTATTACTTTATTTTGTTGTTAAATCCCTAGATAAATACATGTAAACATCTAACTTGTACAAACTAACACATTAACTGTTGTTTGTAAATAGTACATAAATACATGTATTTAATACAAAATAAGTGAATAAAGAAAAAAATAAAGGAATCATTGTAAATACTTACTAACCCTAAACCCCGAGACCATGTCAATATTGAATTGGTCTATAAGGAACGGAGTAAGGGGAGATAAGGGTAAAATAATACAGAAAAAATGACATAGACACCTAGAAACCCTATGTACTCAATATTTTGTATATAGCCCAACTTACACTAATTTATACACACTTATACACATCTCAAATAAAGAAAATTTCAACATAAAACATATACATACTAATGTATAGAAAATAATAAAATAAAATGCACAAATAAAGCCTGCATACTACACATTGTACACTGATGAATACTCGTTCATAATTCTTTATTCTTTTATTTTAGCTAAATATCTTGGCAAAATACCATGCAGATAGCTGTAAATACAATAAGTTACCAATAAGCATGCTTTTGTTAACTATTAATGATTAGCATGTATTTGTGTAAAAATAAAATAATAAAGTATAAAAGAAAAAGAAGGAAATATTTAGAATAAATATTGAGTGACCTAAACCCAATAGAGGGCCCAATGTGGGCCTGATCGCCAAATAAAATAAGTAGATAGAGATAGGGCCACTCAACCTTGTGCATATTCCTTCTTATATGTATATATTTCATTTTCATAAAAATAAAAATGTGTTTCTGATCCCTTGTATATATTCCTAAAAATAAAATAAAAATTAGAAAAATAAAATAAAATAGAAATAAAAATAAAATAACTTCTTTCTACAACCTTGTACATATTACATGTATATAAGTATCATATATCTATTTATTCCACACTTGTAAATAGCCAATAAAAATTAAATAAAAAATATTTTATAGTTTAAATTTTATGTTGTAAATATATAAAATATAAAATTAGAGTATTTGTATAAAAATAAGAAAATAAGAATAATTATGTAAAATGCCTAGGTATTTTATACCTATATATAATATAATATATTGTATATATCATAATTTATTTTTCATAAAAATAAACACTAAAAAATAGTTTGAAAAACAATAAACATTTTTTATTTTGAACATATTTTAAAATAAAACTGTTTTCCATTTTTAATTTATTTTACAAATCTTTTTTATTTCCTAATTTCTGATTGGTCCAAGAGGATTGTTGACCCGATCAACTCCCCCTCTCGGACCAATCTTCACCTGGATCCTGGTTTGTCGCACTTTCTCCCATTTATTTCACTCGGATCCGACCACCTTTTGCTCTGATTTCACTGCCCGCTCCTTCCCCTTGGATCCAAGATCCTTGCGGACCCTAGGAAAGGACCGATCTTTCTCGGTTCGCACGCTCCACCCGATTCCTTCCAGCCACCTGAGAAAACCTATAAAGCCTTCATTCCTTTCCCCGGAGTCGGAGCTCGCGTCACTCACTCTATTTCTACCCTAGACCTCTTCCCCATGGTGACAACAACCGGAGGAGCATCTTGGCGACCGGAGAGAGCTGCTGCCGCCGACGCTCAAGCTTTGTGGCCGGACTTCCGCAGCGACGAGCCTCCCTGCCTTCCGCAGTGTGGTCGAGGCAAAGACCCACTTCGACGTCATCCCCTGGAGCCAAGGATTAAGATCGGACCTTCAGGTAGCATCCATTTTAATCCTAGTTCCGTTTATCTAGATTCTTTCATTCACTGCTCCGCCAGCTCCGACCCGTAGGTCGGAGCTCCATCAACCACATCTATCAGCTTCGATCGACTACCCCGTTCACCATCACCCTTCTTCTGTGGCTGATCATCCAAATCTTGGCTCTACGAGCCAAGATTAGGCTTAGGTTCCTTCCGCCGCTTCGCTGGAACCCCCCATCGCCATTCGTCGTCGCTTCACATAACTTTAGGTCAAATAACCCCGACCGGAGTCTCCATCTGAGTCGAAGCCTTCCTCTGCAGGTCATAGTGCGCGCAGATATGCCCAGGCCGCCTTCCATTCACTTCGTCGGAGCTCGTCCAGGTCTCAACACCCTTCTAGGAGATCCGACCCTTGACGACTTCATCTGACTCATCCACCTGACGCGGAGGAGCATGGCTAACCGACCACTGTTGCTCGATCGTCCATCGGAGTCCCGGATCACCGTTGGTGCTCCGGTGAACTTCGTCCAGGCGGAGTTCGTCCAGCATCCTCCTCAGTTGTTGGATCAAGCCCTCGCCCCTGATTCGATCGCCACCGTCCAGTGCCTGGCCTTGTCAGGACGTTAGATCTGACATCAAACGTCCTCCGTACGCCCACGTTCGTCATCCAGCCAGGGTCGTTGGATTCGCCTCCTCTACGCACCAGAGCCACACGCTTCTCATCCAGTCAGAACGTGACACCTGGCACCCCACATGCGACGCAGACGCGGCTGGGTAATTTGCTCCGCTCCCCCTGCAGTTGTTTTCATTTATTAATTAGTCTGTAAAATAATGGTTACACTGTGGACCATTTTGCACTTTTGCGCCAGCTATTTTCCATAGTTACATTTTAGTCCTTCCTGAGTAGCAGCACGTGTCTCGTTACGTGTATATGTGGATTATTTACATGTAGCCCCTTGGACTCTTGTTCTGTTATGTTTTGAATTTATAGTTTTACTATTTGCACTTATGCCCTGTGCATATTGGATTTGGACATGTGTTGAATTTATGTGAAAATTATAGTATGGCCCTTGAGCTTTTGACGCGTGTTATTCTTTAGCCCCTGGAGCTTATTTTTCTTGCAACTTAGTCCTTGTGTACTGGGTGCTTTATTTTAGTTTGAATAAATAGCAAACTTTATCCAAAATTCATGAAATTTTGGCACATGGCTCCTGCCATGGTGTAGGAATTTCTCTGAATTTTCTTGTGCTTGATTGCTTGATTTTCGTATTTGGCGGTCTTTGTTTTCTTGATTGACTTAGCCTCACGATTCAGGTCGCAACGGCCCTATTTACACCTTAACCCGATAGCGAGATTTTGAGTCATCAGAATGGCTCCATTGCCGAGGAGCACGGCTTAGTAGTCGGCTTTCTTTTTCGGGTTTTCTTTTTCTTTTCTTTATTTTTCTTTTATTTGTTTTCTTCTTATTTTTGTTTTTGTTTTTATTTGTTTTTATTTTTATTTTTGCATTTATTTTATTTTATTTTTCATTATTATAATAACTGTGGACTGACACATCTTCTGTTTCAATTTTCTTGCGAGGGCCCGACGATCGAGGGCGGTTTTCTTCGGGAAACCGACGCACCCGCGTGACTTGGAGGCGGCTCTTTTCTGCATAGAGCCGTAGGAGAGCACGAGAGAGGAGAGCAGGAGTGTGGGGAGAGTTTAGCTTAGATTTATCTTGGTTTTATTTTAGCCCATTATTGTTGTAATAATACAGGACAGGACAGACTCTCTACCTTGGTGGATTTCTCGGAGTCTATTTCACTGAGCACCGGTGTGCTCGAGGGACCTCACCGTGATTTTCGCCGGTTTTGTGTTTATCGTTTTTATTTTCTTTGATTCCCGAAGATTTTAGCCATTGCCTTAGGATTTTCTCTTGCTCTGTGACGTAATTCTTAAGGCCCAACCCTAATTACATTGCCTATTCCTATAGATCGAATAATTGGACCTTATTAATTAATTCACTTATAAAAAAGATAACCTGGTCACTTGAGGGATCATGTGCCTCTAGAGGCTGTATACAGCGCTGACAGGATCCGTTGTGGCAGACACCGATCGGCATCAGAGACCAGACCCCGACCCCTTTCGTTGACCCATTAGCTATTGTGCTTCGCGAGTAGAAATTTCTGCTTAAGGCTTATTTATTCGTGCATCATTTAGATAGGTTTACTTTCTGCCTTTTAATTATGCGCGGATCACTTTGCATGTAGAGTGCTGGAGTCAGGTAAGCATCTCTTACTTGGCATGCATCATTATGTTCAGTCGTGCATCGACTTTTTCGCCTTCTCTCCATGTTTTTGGACTTATAAATAATCACGAGAACCGAAAAATTCGTTAGGCATTATTTTATTTGAAAAATACCTAAAAACAAAAACTATAAAATCGAGACTATTTAAGCAAACTTGACCTCAAAAAACACTTCACCAAAAAAATTGTCATGGGAGAGCAATCCCCTCCTTGTATGGTTTGGATGAGCGAGAGAGTGACCCGCACCCTAGGCTAGAGCCTCATCTGACCCTTTTTCAGACTACTGATCTTGAGTTAGTCATTCTCCAGTGAGGATCGCTCCGGTCTCCGATAAATAGGGCCGCGATATCCTTAACAAAGCGAGTCGATCGGGTAGCTGGTAAACGGTCCGCGACTTGTACTGGCTGGGAAAGATCTAGCTTTGGATCGAGACAGTCTCCTGGAGGTGTTGGATTCTCAACAGCTCGCTTAATCGCTCTGAAAGACTATTTGATCATCTAATAAAATTGACAAGATAAAAGATCGAACCTTCACGGTCATCATCTCTGAGTGCGTAGGTGAATTGGGGGTTTGCTTGACCGATCTTGTTTGCTTTTCCAGATCTCATCCGCCTTCACTCGCCAGATCAAGATGATGGGTCGGAGGTCCCTTAGGCAGCCTCTAGCTGCACTGCTTTCGAGCACTCCGGCCCGCTCATCTAGATTGGTTCACGAGAGCCGAGACCCTCTCTCCGAACCCGAGTTCGACTCCACCTTGTTCCCCCTCGACCACCCTTCTACTAGTACTGAGGTGCCTGATCAGAGACAACAACATCCAATTGATTGATCAACACCTATGTTTGGGTCTTTTGCCTTTTCAGAGACCATGGTCAGCAGCGAGGAGCACACTGATGGACCCAGCGGGAACCATACATATGTATTGGATCAGGGTGCCATCAATAATACCCTGTTAGCCTCCCTTGAGATGATGCAGCGACAAATCCGGGATCATGGAGCTTTCATGGTGGACATGCGCCGTGAGATGGAGCATATGTGACCCGATAGAGAGTAGTGCAGACCTTGAGGAGGAGGAGATGGTCCCGATGCCCGACAGCCTGAGGAGCCCATACAGCCAACAGCAACCGCGAGACCGATGAGGGAGTTGCACAATCCTAATGCAACTCTCACCCACTGATGGATAGTGTTGCCTACTATTTTGGGAGATTTCAAGCTCCCACCTCAGATGATTCAGCTCATTCCCCGCTTCCACGGACTTGCCATGGAGGAGCCACACCTTCATCTCCAGGAGTTTGAGATGATCTGTAGTACCGTCCATGACTGCCTCATGGATGAGGACACCATCAGGATGATGGCCTTCCCTTTCTCACTGGTAGACATAGCAACCAACTGGCTGAAGCATTTAGGGATATTCATCACTACATGGGAATAGCTCCGGAATGAGTACTAAACAAGTATTATCCACTCGGGCGGACCAATGCAGCTAGGGTCCTGATCAGCAATTTCTCCATGCTCTCCAATGAGCAATTTCACGAGGCATGGGACTGCTTCAGGGAGCTCACAGACTGGTGTCCCCATCATGATATATCGAAGCCCAATCTCGTCCAGAGTTTCTTCTGCTGGCTTACATCGGAGTTGCAGGGGCTTGTTAACGCATACTGTGGGGGCTCATATTTTTTCAAGGATGAGGATCAGGTCTGGGCCATTTATAAGGAGATGGCCGAGAACTACACAGTGATGTCCCAGACCCGACTCTATACTCAGGGGAAGCCCACACCGCAGGTCGTGTCCTATCAGATGATAGCAGGGGTAGATGTCGGTCCTTCCACATCATCAGCAGCCGTAGCACATGCACAGGCAGAGTCGACAGCTGCTGATATGGGGATTATCACCGAGAAGTTGGATCGGATCGAGTTGATCGAAAAGAAGCAATGCCAGGGCATGATGCAGATTGACCAGATGGCACAGACGTTAAGTGTCCTGAAGACCCAGATCATGTGTCTTCAAGAGGCACATACAGCTTCTCAGCCCCGTCTTAGGTCACGGACAGATACCAGCAGTAGCAGCTTGACCCAGCCCTCCACCCAGTACTGACAGGTCCACCACATCCAGGCAGAGAAGTTCCAACAGCCGCAGCAGCAGTATATTCAGCCGCCACCATCTCAAGACATCCAGATGGTGGTGTATTAGGCAGACCAGCCCCTGGCAGTACTCCCTCCACCTGCCTATGAGCAGGAGCCGCTGATGGATGTCAACGAGATTTGGTATGACCGACCTCCGCCTGGGATCTGACGAGACCATCCCCAATTCCATTGGTCGATCGGAGGTACCAGTTCCCAACAACTGCCTCCAGTTCAGGGTGGCCAGAATGGCCAGTAGCGAGAGCAGCACCAACAGCCCCTGTTACCATAGCAACAACAGCCACATCCCCAACAACATTACCAGCAGCATGGCCCTCGTCCCTATCAGCAGGGACAATCTCGGAGGCAGCAGCAACAGCCTCAGCAGTATCACTCTCAGCCCTAGTATCCGTCTCACTCTCAGCAGCAGCCGCCTCACTTCTAGAGAGGCCACCCGTCAGGTTCTCATGGGCCTGCCTATGAGAACCCAGCATTAGATGATCTAGCCTGCCTCGTCTCCGAGCAGCAGTCTACCTTCAGATGGGAGAGGGATGAGTTTCGACAAGAGATGAGAGAGATCATCAAAGGAAAGGCCACCATCCCTGCCCAGATTGAGCCAAACTCGAACAACCTCAAGAGGAAGTCTGAGCAGGTAGAGTTTACAGAGGTTACCACTCCTAGTGATTCACTTGGCGTGATTACTGCATATATTTTTGATGCTGACTTTGTTACACTTAGGAACGGTAGGATGCCAGCCGGCGACGCCTCGTCTGAGCGACACATGCAGCTTCAGGAGTGCCAGATGAGGAGGAGAGCGATGCTGATGCCTCTCGTGATGACGATGATAACGGTGGTGCTGACGTCACCAAGGATGTTGATCCAGATGACGGTACTGAGGCCACCACTTTACCAGATGCAGGAGGTGGTACTGATGCCACTAGAGTTGCTGAGCCAGAGCACGGTAGTGATGCCGCCAGTCCAGATGTCGTGGGTGGTACTGATGCCAATATTTCCATTCCTGTTGCATTTCCTTCGGTTCATGTATATCAAGACTATTCTTGGAATAAAGGAAAGAGTTCTTCATTTGCGAGTCCATCTGTGATTATTGGAGATGTATGTATGGATTCTACTTTGCCACATCAGCACGGACCCGATCCTAGCCCTTCATCTAAGGAGGGCACATCTATCCCCTTTCCCCAAGCACTCTGCTTGGCTAAGGGGCCTAAAAAAGAAAACCCAAAAAAATCACATCAGTTAGTGTTCAGCCAGCAGATGATGGACAGATTTCATATACAGCTGACTCTATAGGAGGCCTTGGAGCACATCACCTTCTTCCAGAGGAAACTTAGAGAGAGGACTACCATTCGCAGGAAGAGGAGGAACCATGAGTCAGAGATCCATGTGCTCACCCGTGCTACCTAGTTCGCCATCCAGAACCGTCTACAACCAAGAGGTCAGATAGAGGAGCTCCTATGTCAGATGCCACATTCATGAGCATAGGTTCGATCGGACTCTATTAGACAACGGTTCTTCCATCAAACTACTTCTAGTAGCCTTACTCGATCGATTCGAGTTTGGCCCTCTTCGACAGCGCAGGACGGTCCTTCAGTTTGCTGATCGATTAGTCAAGAGGCCGAAGGGGTTGCTGAAGGATGTTGTCATCACAATTCAGTGCCTGAAATTCCCCGTGGACTTCGTTGTATTGGACATGGAGATCCCCGAGTCTGTGACTGATACCCCCATCATTTTAGGACGCCCGTTCTTGGCCACAATCAAGGCAGTGTCCGACCATGATAGCGGGAAGGTGTACTTTCACGTCGACGGCGAGAGTATACAAATAGAGACAATCGATGAGATTAGAGTGCGAGATTCATCTTGCTCAGAGCCGCTCACAGATTCAGAGCAGATGACAGAGGCAGAGTGAGACATCCACCAGGACTGTGATTTTGTGATTACAGATGATGAGGCAGTTTGGGCCGACCCAGTTTCACGAGCCATCCTCTCACCTCTAGAGCACGTTGATGCAAAGATACCAGTAGATGAGAGCTTAGAGAGCACATTCCTGATACAAGATACAGTTCAGGCAGCAAATCACGTTCATGATAACGAGGCAGTTGATTTTTCTCTTGATACAGATTCAGATCCCTTGGACTTAGATATTGATTGGACAGAGTTTGATGATATGATTTCATGTCTGACTTCCACAGAGCCAGCAGCTAGGGTGGAGACTGATCCCATTCAGAGCACAGACACACCAACAGAGTAGTCTTCACAAAATTTCAGATTCAGCGAGAGTTCTCCCATGCAGATTTGGTCGCATTCACTCAGACTTTTCAAAGGCCAGATTCGCCAGCACCCTTTTTTCCAGAGCTGAAGCCCTTGCCGTCATCGCTGAAGTATAGGTTCCTTGCGGGTGAGCATGAGATGCACCCAGTCATTATCTCAGTGGATTTGACTAGAGAGCAAGAATCTCGTTTGATGTAGGTTCTTGAAAATAATCGCAAGGCGATAGGATGGAGCGTAGACAATCTCCAAAGGATAAGTCCAGCCATGTGCTCCCACCATATCTATCTCGAGGAGGACGCCAAGCTGTCGCGTGAGTTCCAGCGGTGGCTGAACCCGAATCTTCAAGAGGTTGTCATGAAGGAAATCTCGAAATGGTGGAGCACCGATTTTATGTACCCCATCTCCGACTCCAAATGGGTCAGTCCGTTACATGTGGTTCCCAAGAAGACGGGTATCACTACAGCTGTGAGTGAGTCTGGAGAGGAGATCGCTACCCGGGTACCCACTTCTTGGAGGGTCTGTGTGGACTACAAACGATTGAACCATGCCACCAAGAAGGATCATTTCCCGCTGCCTTTTATTGATCAGTTTATAGAGAGGCTAGCTGGGAAGAGTCATTACTGCTTTCTTGATGGGTACTCCGGATACAATCAGGTGGCCATTGCTCCCGAAGATCAAGACAAGACCACGTTCACCTATCCCTTTGGGACATATGCTTTCAGACGGATGCCCTTTGGTCTATGTAATGCTCCAGCGACATTCCAAAGGTGCATGTTGTCCATCTTTTCAAACATGGGGGGTGAGTGCTTGGAGGTCTTCATGGACGACTTTTCGGTCTATGGCGATGGGTTTGATGCTTGTCTTGACTGCCTAGACCGCATCCTTCAGTGATGCATTGAGGTCCATCTTGTGTTATCTTGGGAGAAGAGTCACTTCATGGTGACTCAAGGGACAGTGCTTGGCTATATTATCTCCAATAGGGGCTTGGAGGTTGATTTCTCCAATAGGGGCATGGAGGTTAATCTGGACAAGGTGGATATCATTAGGAAACTCAGTCCACCATCCAACTTGTGATAGTTATGGTCTTTTCCGGGACACATCGGTTTCTACCGATGATTCATTCATGATTTCAGTAGGATTGCCCAACCGTTGACTGATTTGCTAACGAAGGACATCGAGTTCATTGTGGACGATAAGTGTCTAGCATCATTTGAGACTCTCAAGAGTCTAGTTGTTGAGGCTCCTGTCCTCCAGCCACCTGATTGGTCTCTCCCATTCGAGATCATGATGGATGCCTCCGATTTTGCCGTAGGGGCCATGCTGGGATAGAGGAGGGATGGAGCACCATTTGCCATACACTACGTTAGCCGTACTTTGGATGCCGCACAACGGAACTACACTGTCACTGAGAAGGAGATGCTAGCCATAGTCTTTGCCCTAGATAAGTTCAAATCATACATCATTGAATCTAAGGTGACCATATTTACTGATCATACCGCCATCAGATACCTCATGGAAAAGAAGGATGCCAAAGCGAGATTAACTAGATAGATCCTTCTACTCTAGGAGTTTGATATAAAGATTAAGGATAAGCCTGGAGTCAAGAATGTGGTGGCGGATCATCTCTCCCGATTAGAGCATCTTGAGGATTCTGAGCAGATTGACCCTATCTCCGAGACCTTCCCAGATGAGGCGATCCTTGCTATCGTCTCTCTCCCATGGTACGCCGACATTGTGAACTATCTTGTTGCCAAGAAAGTTCCACAAGGTTGTCCCAGATAGCGACTTGAGACCTTCCTCGCGAAGGCCAAGTTCTACCATTGGGAGGATCCCGTCCTTTTTCATGAAGGAGGGGATAACGTCTGGCGTTGGTGTATTCCTCAGGAGGAGCACCATAGTGTCCTCACTTACTACCACAAGCTTGAGGCATGACGACATCACTCTGGGAGGAGAATGGCACAGAAAGTGCTCCAATCCGGCCTATGGTGGCCTACCCTCTTCAAGGATTCTGATTAATTCGTGAAGAGGTGTACTGACTGTCAGAGGATGGGCACTTGTGGACAGCGTGATATGATGCCAATGCAGCCCGCTTATTTCTGTGAGCTTTTTAACGCATGGGGCATTGATTTCATGGGTCCATTTACTAAGAGTCAGGGATTCGAGTACATTCTGTTGGCCGTTGATTATGTGAGTCGTTGGGTTGAGGCCATCCCTGCCCGAACGTAGATGCTAGGACTGTATGCAGATTTTTGAGGAGAATATCCTTTCACGGTTCAAGGTGCCTAGAGTTTTGATATTTGATGGGGGATCTCACTTCGTCAATGACAAGGTAAAGGCACTTGCTAGCGAGTTCAACATTGACCATCGAGTAGCCACACCATATCATCCTCAAACCAATGGTCTTGCTGAAGTGTCGAACAGGGAGATCAACACTATTTTGCAGAAGGTCATCTGCCCTGACCGAAAGGATTGGTCACAACTTTTGGACTCAGTCTTGTGGGCATATAGGACGTCCTTCAAGACTCCTTTGGCGACATCTCCCTTTTGCCTCGTTTATGGCAAGCCCTGCCATTTATCTGTTGAGCTGAGACATAGGTCACTTTGGGCAGTCACAAATATACTTTCAGATGCAGTGAGTGTAGGAGACCAGAGGAGGGCAGAGTTGACAGCCCTGGAGGAGCTTAGAGATGCAACCTTTTCGAGCAGCCTAAAGTATAAGGAGAGTGTGAAGGAGTGGCATGATTCTCATATCAGCCACAAGCAGTTTGAGCCAGGACATAGAGTATGGTTGTTTGATGCCAGTCTTAGATCATTTCCAGGGAAGTTGCAGAGCAAGTGGAAGGGACCATACCTGGTCCGAAAGTTACATGCCAATGGAAGCATCGACATTTCTGAGATGTCATATGAGTCTACCTTTTGTGTTAACGGGAAGCGGCTCAAACCATATCTAGATCATGAGCCACTGGTCGTTGATGTCACCCCTATTCACTTTGCGTGAGATGTGGTCTCTTGACTCACATCTATTGCATCTCACGCTTGATTATCACTGTCTTCCGACTTGTATAGATCCAGATGTCCATGTCACACCATTCTTCAGTCCAACACCTCATTTGCATCTCTGATTATGCTATACTTAAGGTGCACTTTATCCTAAGTATGGGGGGGTGCGAGATTTTTTATTTTCTTTTGATTCTTTTCTTCCTCCGTTTTGCTGCCTATACTTAGGGATATTTTACCCTAAGTATAGGGGATGTAGACCTTGTACATTCTTCTACTCAGATTTTCCTTTCTGTACAACCTGCTATACTTAGGATTACTTTATCCTAAGCATAGGGGGAAACCCCGAGATCCTTTCCCATTCTATTCTTTCATTCGTCTTTGTAGTATAGGTTTCCCTTTTACTTCCTTATACTAAGCATGAGTTATGTATTCTTCATTGCTCTTGGTTCACTCTGAGGACATCGTTCGAGCTAAGTATAGGGGGGTGTCGTATATATTTCATATATACTTTAGACATAACTCGTGCTTTAAATTATTTTTGTAAAAATGTTTGTAAAAATGTTTTGTGTAAAGAGTTTGTAAATATTTTAATATCAAAATTATGTATATAGTACAAAATTTTTTTAAAATGTTTGAAAAACAAAAAGTTTGCAAAAATCCTTTTGTAAATGTGTGTAAATATTTTGCAAAACTTCCGCATTCATGCATACATCCATGTGTTCAAAAATTTTCAAAAATTTTGCATGTTTTCAAAATTTTCAAAAATAGCATTTTGTATATATATGTACAGTTTTTCTGAATCATAGTTGACATATAAACTAGCCTGGAATTAAATTGAAAAATGGAGCTTGGTTAAGATCTTAATCCACCTATATTTAAGAGGAACCTTATAGGGCTTAGGGTTGAGACTTTTCAGGTCCATGGTGACTTAATTCTTTGAGTCCACTAGGCTATGATCATATGTCATCTTGATGAGCATAAGTAGAGAACTTAACAACACACACATGACTCCTACAGACAATGGCTTTACTTGCACCAACACTTTACTCTGAGCTCTCTACGGATGAGGTGGTGAGGAGGCAGTCTTCTTTGACTTTGGGTAGCATATGAGGGTAGTACTTCTAGGAGGAACCTCTCTTCTTCTTTTAGTGAAGGAAGTGCGTCTCAACGTGGTCTTGTAGCAGTGAGGTCTAAAGATAGGAGTTGTGGGTTGCAATAAAGATTAAAAAAAGAGGGATAGTCCACTGGCTCAAGAGGAAAAACTCCTTATGTATATATGCTGCACCATGTAGATATGTTGTACATATGCAATTTAAAAAAATGTGCAAAAAGAAAAACTCCAAAAAAGTGGGGGGACTGATAGAAAATGAAATGCCCACCAGAGTGTATATAGTCAAATAAAGCAAAGCTTATGTTACCCATGCCCATATCATGAAGCTTGCAGCAGGGAGACGTAGCTACACTGGATAGGCACCCAAGGATACATGGCTACACTGGCCATGGTCCATTCTCCTCTTCCTCCTCTTCTTGAGCCGGTTGAACTTGAACTTAGAAGGGAATACCCCGCTCCTTGAGGAAAGAGTTGCCAGACTATGGTATTAGAGTTACCTTGTTGAGGAGGGTTGTCGCTTTGCCATTTTTGAGGTGGGGAGCTACATATCACTTACACAGTACAAGAAAAGATTCATAGTCATCAGAGTTTGTGTCTGTAGACTTGTTCTGATGTGGATTGTTGAGGAGTGTTTTCCATAGGTCGGTGGAACTTAGAGGCTGTTGAGTTTTAAACATAAGTCCAAATAAGGTTCCGATAAACTAATAATCCAAAGATCTGACTGAGCTCCATACTTCAATTTAATGAAGACAAGTTTAATAATCAGCCTTGATTCACCCTCTTTTTCTTCCTTTTCTTTTTCTTTCTCTTTTCACTTCTTTTTCAAATAAGTATTTGCTAAGGGACTAGCAAAAGTAAAGTATAGGGGGTGATGAATACAAATTCATCACTCTTTATTATTTTATTTTAGCTAAATATCTTGGCAAAATACCATGTAGATAGCTGTAAATACAATAAGTTACCAATAAGCATGCTTTTGTTAAATATCAATAATTAGCATGTATTTGTGCAAAACTAAAATAATAAAGAATAAAAGAAAAGGAAGAAAATATTTAGAATAAATATTGAGTGACCTAAACCCAAGAGAGGGCCCAATATGGGCATGATCGCCAAATAAAATAAGTAGAGAGAGAAATGGCCACTCAACCTTGTGCATATTCCTTCTTATATGTATATAGTTCATTTTTAAAAAAAATAAAAATATGTTTCTAATCCCTTGTATATATTCCTAAAAATAAAACAAAAACTAGAAAAAGAAAATAAAATAAAATAAAATAAAAAATAACTTCTCTCTACAACCTTGTACATATTACATGTATATATGTATCATATATCTATTTATTCCACACTTGTAAATAGCTAATAAAAATTAAATAAAAATTATTTTATACTATAAATTTTTTGTTGTAAATACATAAAATATAAAATTGGAGTATTTATACAAAAATAAGAAAATAAAAATAATTATGTAAAATACCTAGGTATTTTATAACTATATATAATATAATATATTGTATATATCATAATTTATTTTTCATAAAAATAAATAAATATCACTAAAAGATAGCTTGAAAGCAATAAACTTTTTTTTTATTTTGAACATATTTTAAAATAAATCCATTTTCTATTTTTAATTAATTTTACAAATATGTTTTATTTCCAAATTTCTGATTGGTCCAAGAGGATTGTTGACCCAGATCAACTCTCCCTCTCAGACCAGTCTTCGCCCGGATCTGGGTTTTATCGCACTTTCTCCCATTTATCTGACTCGGATCCGTCCACCTTTTGCTCCGATTTCACCACCCGCTCCTTCCCCTTGGATCCAAGATCCTCATGGATCCCTAGGGAATGACGGATCTTTCTCGGTTTGTGCGCTCCACCCGAGTCCTTCCAGCCACCTGGGATAGCCTATAAAGCCTTCATTCCTTTCCCAGAGTCGGAGCTCGCACCGCACACTCTCTTTCTACCTAGACCTCTTCCCCTTGATGACAACAACCGGAGGAGCATCTTGGCAACCGGAGAGAGCTGTTGCCGCCATGCTCAAGCTTCGTGGTCGGATTTCCACAGCGACGAGCTTCCCCGCCTTCCGCAGTGTGGTCGAGGCAAAGAACCACTTCGACGTCATCCCCTGGAGCTAAGGATTCAGCTCGGACCTTCAGGTAGCATCCATTTTAATCCTAGTTCCGTTTATCTTGATTCTTTCATCCACCGCTCCGCCAGCTTCGACCCGCCGGTCGGAGCTCCATCAGCCACATCTATCCCCCCGTTCACTGTCACCCTTCCTCTGCAGCCTGATCATCCAAATCTTGGTTGTACGAGCCAAGATTAGGCTTAGGTTCCTTCCGTCGCTTCGCCGGAACCCCCCTTCGCCATTCGTCATCGCTTCACGTAAATTTAGGTCAAATAACCCTGACCGGAGTCTCCCTCTGAGTCAAAGCCTTCCTCTGTAGGTCATAATGCGTGCAGATACGCCCCAGGCCGCCTTCCATTCACTACCCTAGAGCTCGTCCAGGTCTCAGCAACCTTCCAGGAGATCCGACCGTTGACGACTTCATGTGACTCATTCACCCGATGCGGAAGAGCATTGCGAACAGACCACTGTTGTTCGATCGTCCGTCGGAGTCCCGGATCACCGCCGATGCTCCGGTGAACTTTGCCACGGCGGAGTTCGTCCAACATCCTCCACAGCAGTTGGATCACGCTCTCGCCCAAGATTCGATCGCCACCGTCCAGTGCCTGGCCTTGTCAGGCCGTTATATCTGACATCTAACGGCCTCCGTATGCCCACGTTTGTCATCCATCCAGGGCCATTGGATTCGCCACCTGTACGCACCAGAGCCGCACACTTCTCATCCAGTCAGAACGAGACACCTGGCACCCCACGTGCGACACACGTGCGGCTGGGTAATTTGCTCCGCTCCCCCTGTAGTTGTTTTCGTTTATTAATTAGTCTGTAAAATAATAGTTACACTGTGGACCATTTTGCACTTTTGCTCTTGCTATTTTCCATATTGATGTTTTAGTCCTTCCTGAGTAGCAGTACGTGCCTCGTCACGTGTATATGTGGATTATTTGCATGTAACCCCTTGGACTCTTATTCTGTTATGTTTTGAATTTATAGTTTTACTATTTGCACTTATTCCCCTATGCGTGTTGGATTTTTACATGGGCTGAATTTGTGTGAAAATTGCACTAGGGCCCTTGAGCTTTTGACGTGTGTTATTCTTTAGCCCTGGAACTTATTTTTCTTGCAACTTAGCCCATGTGTACTGTGTGCTTTATTTCAGTTTGAATAAATAGCAAACTTTATCCAAAATTTGTGAAATTTTGACACATGGCTCCTGCCATGGTGTAGGAATTTCTCTGAATTTTCGGGTTTATTTTGTTTCCATTTAGTTTTTTTTAAAAATTCAAAAACCTCAAAAATTGCTTCTGTCTGTTTTTAAAAATTAATTAAAATTATTACAAATCTTATAAAAAAATCCAAAAAATACTAGTAGCTTGTTTTGTTGTGTTTTCGCTTCATCCCAATTTTTGATGCATTTGCATTTATAAAAACCATAAAAATTGAAAAACATTGAGAACCTTAGAAACATTATTAAAAACACATAAAAACTCAAAAATTACATTTTTGGTTGGTGTAGTTAGATTTTTATTTTTAGTTTCTCATAAAATTGTTGCTCAGATTTTATAGGCATTTTAAGTATTTTTAAAGTGCCTTTAGATTCTGGCTATGCACTGCCTCTTCTTTTTCGCCTTATTTTATTTTTAGATAATCAACTAAAATCAGAAAAATCCAAGAAAAATACAAAAGCACTTGAATATTTCTAAAAACCAAAAATATTTTTATTTTATTTTGATTAATAATTGTTTATTTAAGTCTTTTTAACTTCTTGCACACTTTTTCTTAATTTAAAAATTACAAAAAATTTAAAAAATATAAAAAGCCACCTTTTTATTTCATTTCTTTATTTTATTTTGATTTTCGACTACTTCGTAGCCAAGGCATACCATGCTCCTTGTGTTCGACCCTGGTAGCTATACCAGGTAAAATAAAATAGCAAGACCACTATTTGTGCTTGATTGCTTGATTTACGTGTTTGTTGGTTTTTGTTTTCTTGATTGACTTAGCCTCGCGGTTCGAGTCACAACGACCCTATTTAGATCTTAACCCGATAGAGAGATTTTGAGTCATCATACACTCAGATGAAAAGGTCATAAATAATATTTCATTGACCAATATCTTCTCCATATAAACTCTAAATTGATCAGACTCATCTTTATGGTGTTGAAAATCAAAATATTTTCATATTAAGATGGTTTTATTGAAATTGGAGTCAAGATGCAAAAGTCGGCTATTCTGGAAACTATTGTACTATTACTCTGTATAAAAAAGACATAAATTTATTTATTCTTAAAACGTTCATCCTTTTGTATTTTTAATATATTGCATGTACTATATAATGCAAATATAAAATTCAAATATAAAATAAGAGGGAATTAAAACAACTATAAATAAATAAATAAATAAACACTAATACATAGGAACAATATACCTATAATGTATATATACATAATTATTTATACATGTATATGGAATCATAAAAATACAACAAAATATTTAATATAATCTAAATAAATGAAATAAAAATACATATCATTATGTATGAAATTACTAAAATAAAAATATAAATACCAAAATATATGTAAATATAAATATATATTCAATACTTAATTATTATACACTAAACTAGAGTTGATAAAAATAAATAAAAATCACCTAAAATTAATTTATTATTAAGAAAAAAAATGTAAATCTTGAGTTTCAATTAACAAAATTATTTGTTATTTTAGAAATAAAAATTCCACTATACACTACAAGCATATATGCCTTTTGCGACGGTTGACGCCCATCCCATCAGGTATTAAGGTTGTCCCTTTAGGTCATCGGGGACAGTTGTAGAAGCATCCCCGATTCATGCGTCTAATTTAACCACAAGGGATGCAAATACGCAGCGTCCCCTATTCTTATACGGTGGGGACGAGCATAGACCATCCCATCCATGCATAGTAGAAGGGACGGTCGACGACTGTCCCTTGTAATCTATAACAGAGGTAATGCTGCGAAACCGTCTCCTATGATTGTATATGTGACGGTGCCATTATGGTCCCCTATGATTGTATCTGGGATGGTGACATAGCCGTCCCCAAAGGTTCTTATTGGGTTAAAAATGAGTACAAAAGATCAGAGGGGACAGTCGTAACCATCCTTAATGGTCACATGTCTTCTAGAAATGGACCAACAAACTCCAGCCTCACCGGAGGAGACGGTCGAGACCGTCCCCTATGGTATCGGAGGATACGGTGTCATAACCAAAGGTGCTTGTTAGTTTATTGGGTTCAAGAACAGGTATAGAAAATCGGAGGGGATGGTTCAAACCATCTCTATTGGTTGTGCGTCTCCCAGAAATGGACCAATAAGCTTCAGCCTCACCGTAGGAGATGGTCGAGATTGACCGCTATGATTACAGAGGGGACGGTGCCATAACTATCCCTAAAGGTTCTACCTAGGTTATTGGGTTCACATATGGGTATTGAAGATTGGAGGGGATGGTTGGAACTATCCCCAATGATAGCACGTCTCACAGAAATGGACCAGCAAACTCCAGCCTCACCGTAGGAGAATGTCGAGACCGTCCCCTATGATGGTAGAGGGGACGGTGCCATAATCGTCTCCAAAGGTTCTACCTAGGTTATTAGGTTCATGGATGAGGGGAACGGTTGCAACTGTCCCCAATGGTCACGCATCTCCCAGAATTGGACCAGAAACTCCAGCCTCATCGGAGGAGACAATCGAGTCCGTCCCCTATGATGTCAGAGGGGACGGTGCCATAACCGTCCCCAAAGGTGCTGCCTAGATTATTGTGTTCTGGGATGGGTACAGAGAATCTGAGGGGACAGTTTGAACTGTCCCCAATGATCGCACGTCTCCCAGAAATGGACCAGTAAACTCCAGCCTCACCGGAGGAGACAGTCAAGACCATCCCCTATGATGGCAGAGGGAAAAGTGCCATAACCATCGCCTCTGATATTCTTAATGAAAAAAATATTTCCTGCTCTAGATTCTATGCCCTGCTACTGCAACCAATTCACAAAAAAACATTCAACAATAAAAAAGAATTTATTCTACACAAATCAAGAAATATTTCAAGTTTACAGACATTCCAAACTCATAAAACTACTATATATATCTCAAGTTTAGTATATTTACAAACATAAATTGTAAAACACATTCTACTCTTCCTCGCTCTTCTCGTTCTCCTCCTCGTTGTCCTCTTCATCATCCCATAATCGTGTTGTGGATGGGTTGGCCTACCTCTTGAGATGTTGAATGTAGGCCATGAAGTTCACCTTATCCGAATGCATCTTGACAATATCCTCATTCTGTGGGGACATCCTCGCCATGTCTGAACGCATCCTGGACATTGATGAAGGAGATTTGGCAAGGGTCTAAAGTAGTCCACACAAGGCAGGACCACAGTGTCGCTGAGCGACCGCTCACGAAACCTCGATCAGTCAACAATTAACCCACAACAACGATCAAATAATGAAAAGCAAGACGTGGAGTTAAAATTTATTATAACTCTACATAAAAGATGTGTATAGGAGCAAGTATGTAGAGGTCGAACACAGGGAACAAGCAGGATAGATCGGGTGAAATCATGCACAAGAATGAATGTGATCAAGTTGTCTATAAGTGCTATTTTTTGTGGGTTTTTAATTTTATATTTTTTTATTTCATTTTAGATTTTGTATTTTTATATTTTGATTTTTAATTTTCTTATTTTTATTTTTTTATATTTTATATATTTTTAAATAATGAAGTCTATATACAATAAAGAAAAGAGAGATATAATATAATATATATAGGTAAAAATAAGAAAAATTCAGAGAATAAAATATTTTTAGGCTTTTTATATTTTTTTAATGTTTTTGTGATTTTTCTATATTTTTGCTATTTTTGGGTATTTTTAAAGTCAAAATACTGAAAACATTGAATAAAATACAATTCCGAAATAAAAATAGAGAAATAAAATAGCAAATGGGAACCAAAATTTCCAAATTAATTTTAAAATAAAGATAATAAAATAAAGGAGATTCAAAAACTGAAATAAGATTTTTAGGATTTTTTTAGGGATTTTAAAGATTTTTTATAAAGGATTTAGGGGTTTTGTAATTTTTTGGAGTTTTCTTTTGTATTTTTAGTGATTTTTGGTCTGAAGTTATAACACAGAGAAACAAAAAATATGATTTTTTGGATTTTTCAATGAGTTTTTCTAATTTTTATGTATTTTCTAATGAAAATAGAGATGAAAATGCATATTTTTGAATTTTTGTAAATATTAAAATGCAACAAAAATGCTGAATAAAAATTAGATGTTAAAGAGCAATGGAACATGAAGCTATGCTAATTTTTAGAGATTTTTTATGATTATATAGATGCATGAAATAAATACTAGAAATAAAAAGAAATTGCATTCCTAACAAGGGTATTTTCATAATTATGCAATAGTCCAGGGGGTAACTTGCAATTAATCCAAAAAATAAACAACTAATTAACAAAATTTCCAGACCAATCACAAATAACCAAAAACCCAGGGGTATACGTGCAAATTTCCCAAAGACACACATGGTAATCACGTGCCTGGCAGGGACCTAACGGCAAACAACAGAAACTCTGAGGGCTATTCTGCAAAATTAACCACAAATATTGCAATATAATAAAATAGTTTCTGGACTTAACAGAAATCATACAAACTGTAAGGGCCTCCGCACAAAATACCCCATCCCCCATGTGCGCGAGTCACGTGAGATGACGTAGACAAGGACCGAAGTGCAAATATGAGAAATTCAGGGGTGTTATTGCAAAATTTACAAAATAATTAAACTACAGATTAAAGTTTAAGTGATGCTTAATAAATACAAAAATGCTTAGGGTGAAAAGCACAAAATACCCAAAGCTATGCGTATCTAACGGTCGAGACAACTTCACTTGAGACATGTAGAAGATCCTGCGGTTGGTACCCTTTCACAGATGAGTGGCCAAGACTAGATCCTGGCCCTTGATCGAACTGTTGCGGCTGCGCAGAATCGGACAGCTGTTGCGCTGCTGGGACGCCGGCCTTGATCCAACGGCTGGGGACCAAGGAGGAAGAACAGGGAAGAAACGCCGGCAAGGCAATCTTCCCCGACCTCAATCCTCATCCTCTGGCACACTGATGGGCCCCAAAATGGTTGGGGCGCTCCCAGGTCTGGTCCTCTTCGTGCTGGATGACCCAAAAGGCTCCTTCGTTGGCTGGAGTACACGAGCGGAGGCAACGGAGCTGGTGAGCTCCAAAAACCTCGCCCGCACACCAAAATGAGCTCTAGGTTCTTCTAACGGTGCGAGACCTGCAAAAAGAGGGTGAAGGGGTTGAGGGAAAACTGCCTCGACCCCGCAGCAGGATGGAAAGGGTGGAGAATCAGCGAGATGGAGGCTTGCCGGTGCAACTCCGGCGATGGGGCCTATGATGGGATCGAATGGGTGAAACGCGAAGGGAAGGATCGGATTGTGATCCTACGACTACGGCAAAATAAAAACGCAAAGAAAATAATGAAAATAATGATCCTCGAAGATGGAAGTATCACCTGAGATAAAACCTCAACGCCGGTGGCCGGCGGAGGTAGATGGAGCCGTCTCGACCCTTCCTCGATCCACCTGACACCCTGAATACGGAGCTGTCACCTCCTTCTCACGAAAGAGGATGAAAAGCGGAGTGGAACTGATCCAAAAGGGGTTCAAATTTTCAAATGGAAGAGGGGGTGTTTATGAAGGAGTTGACGGGGTGGCTCAAAGAACAAGGGATTGGGAGCAGATTAGTGATTCAACACCCAAGATAATCACTAGGCGTGAATCACCATTCTCCAAGGAAGAAAAGTCAAGAAGAATGTTACGCGAAATGGTGAAAGGAATCCCTAAAAAAATCGAGATATCGAGTCAAAACCGAGGATCTGACAACATACAAGGGGCGGGGT
The DNA here is from genome assembly GCA_037367405.1 of Ottelia alismoides. NCBI lineage: Eukaryota > Viridiplantae > Streptophyta > Magnoliopsida > Alismatales > Hydrocharitaceae > Ottelia > Ottelia alismoides. The sequence goes on along the minus strand of JAZKJV010005514.1, from coordinate 251,203 downwards.
CAGACCGTTGACCCGCGGTCAACGGTCTGACCCACCGGGTTGGTCCACATGGACCAACCAGGAAAAAGCCCAGGAAAAATTATTTGTAAATTCATTTAAAAATAGTAAATGATTTAATTAATTTTATATTATTATATAAAAATGTTTATTATTTATAAATTTTTTTATTATGATTTTTATTTATTTTTTGAGGTATAAAAATACAAATTACCTTTTATGACCTATATAGGTAAATATATCTATGTATTTCAATGTTTTATTTTTATGTTGTATATTTAATTTTATTAATTTTGATTACTTTATATATTTATAACTTAATTTTATAAACTCAAATATATTTTTATTTTGTTTTTCTGAGGTATTTTGTATAATTAAATTAATAGATGTATTAAGTATATAGGTATATGTGCAGGTATTATACATATGTGTTTTGTATAAGTATTTTATTTTTATGTTTTATTTAATATTTCATCCTTGTTTTAATATAAATTTATACTGTAATAATATTTACAAAATTATAAAAATATGAAATTACTAAAATAAAGAATAATAAATAAAATGAATATTTTAATCAATACAAGTATATAATAGGGGTCCAAAACCTAACTTTCAAACCGTAACTCAGAAAAATATGAAACCACATTCATTAAATAGCTTGTTGAAAATTATACACAATTAAAGTTGATTTTGATACATTTTGAGTTTTTATTTGAGAGATATCGGTCTGGGAAGTTGGGATTCTGGAAACTTATTCATATCATAACTTACTACCTGTACATTCTTTTTGTGTGAACTCAATTTTGTATTTTTCTATATCTAATTATCTACAACTTTCATGTACAAAGTTTCTTTATTTGTATTATAAAAAGTGGAACTAAAAATAGGTCCAAAAATGAATAAAGAATGAATTAAATAAAAGAGATTTTTATTGGGTTATGGCCCTTATCTCCCCCTACTTTATTCCTTGTCGACCAATTCATCTAGATGCCTAGGTCTTATGGTTTCGGGTCATAAAATATTTACAATATTTTATTCTTTTTTCTTTTCTTTTCTTATTCTATTATTTTTTCATTCAAAATAGTATTTTATACAATATTTACATACACATGCATGAATGCTAAAATGCAGGAATTAGGGGTATTTACATGCATTTGCCAGGGTTTTTGAGGCCAAAATGATAGAATAAAGATGATGAAATATGGATTCATCATTCCCCTGTACTTGCCTTTGCTAGTCCCTAGCAAACACTTACGCAATAAGTGTAGAAAAAGAAAAACAAAGAAAAGAAAAAGAGGAAATTTGGATTCTATTTAATTATGAAACTTGTCTTCACAAAATCAAAGTTTGGAGCTTAAGTCGGACCTTTCAAATTTTAGTGCGGGCAGAACCTTAATGGGAATCGGATTTGAAATCCAATAGCCTTCGAGAATCCCATTACTCTGCTCAAGTCTCCTCAATTGCCATGTCAGAAATATTTCAACTCATACGCAAACCCCTATGAATCTGACTCGTACAATGTAAGTGATGGTGGCTCTCCCCAACTAGAATGACAAAGAGACTGACTTCTCTAGCATGACAACCCAAGGATTCCCCAATCCAATAACTCCTTCCTCGAGGAGCGGGGTATTCCCTTCTAAGTTCAAGTGGCAACCAGCTCAAGAGGAGGGGATGAAGAGAATAATGGGCGGTAGCCAGTGTAGCTACCTATCCTAGGATGCAAAACCAGTGTAGTCAAGTCATCCAGCTGCAGTCTCACATGATTTGACTTGGATGCTTAAGCTTGCTTATTTTCAGTACGACATTTATACATACTCCGGCAAGCATTTTATTTTTATACAGTCATGTCCACTTTTTTGGAGTTTTTTTTCTTTTTCTTCTTTTTTAAATACTATATACAACAGCATTTACATAAGGAGATTTTCCTCTTGAGCCAGTAGACTATCCCTATTTTGAAGCTTTATTGCAACCCACACTCTCCTGTCTTTAGAATTCCACATCACTGGATGGGTTGGTGTGCACTTCCCTCCCTAGAGGAGGACAAATGTTTCCACTTGTGTGCGTCTCATACCGGCAAATCCAATCCCCTCACCACTCCAATTGAGTTGAGCAAAATGAAAGGTGCTGGTGTCCAAGTTAGGTCATTATCAACAAGAGTCATTTGTGTGCTCCGAAATACTCTACTTAGGTAGTCAAGAATCCATTGAACCAAGTCTCGTGATCCTCAAAGAATTAAGTCATCTAGACCTGAAGTACCTCAATTCCAGTTCCTATAAGGTTTCTATTATTAGGTAGATTTTAAGGTCCAATCAAACTCCAATCTCCGGATTTTACTTAGACTTGTTCAACTATCAAAGTCAATCCGAAAAATGCTCATGCTTTGCAAATGCTATGCGGAATGCAGAAAATATTTTTGTGATGCAATTTTCAAAGATTTTGAACTTTTTATGGATTCTTTGAAAAGATGATGCATACGCATTTTTTTCAAAAAGATGTTTCAAATATTTTTGGTATTTTAGTTTTGCAAATGTTTTTGGGATTTTTGAAAACAAAGATTTTGGATAAAAACTAGGTACAAATATTTACACAGGGAAGCATCTTATATTTACAAGAAGTGAATTTTAAGAATTTACAAGGGGTAAGTGGTCAATTTGATAAATATTTATAAAGAATTTTAATGTGATGTATATATTCCTCAAACTTATTTGAAAAAGATTTTTCAAACAATTTTGAAAACTATAGTCCAAAATAATTTTTACAAACAATTTTTACAAACATTACACATTTGAAAATCATTTTGCAAATGTTTTTCAAACAGTTTATTTCACACAAAGAAAAGAAATTTTACAAACAAAACATTTTACAAAGGTTGAAAACATGTAACAAAACGTTTTCCAAATAGATTTCAAAAGATTTTTCACAAAGATTCTCAAACTATTTTTCAAACATTTTGCAAAAAATATTTTCACCTGATTTATAAATCAGTAAATATAAAAAGAATTTGAGGAATAATCGATATCTTTTTATTAAGGTTTTTAATGAATTTATAAGTATAATTACCATATTGATTAATTAAAAATATGAAAGTACTAGTTATGGCTAAAGTATATACACAGTATATACGGCCCCCCTATACTTAGCTTGAGCTATGTCCTCATTGATCAGAGAGAGAAATAGAAGACATCACTCGTGCTGAGTATAGAAAAGTCTAAAGAATAAATGAATACGAAATGAATGAATAAACTAATGAGAAGTCGACCGTCCCCCCTATACTTAGGATCAAATAATCCTAAGTATAGCAGATTGTACACAAGGTAGGGATGGTCGGGGGTGGGAATGAACAGATCGTACTCAGACTGTCTGCCCCTATACTTAGGGTAAGATATCCCTAAGTATAGATAAGAAGAGGAGACGGTGAAGAGGATCGAAGAATAGAAAAACTCTCGAGGTGTCTACCCCTTATACTTAGGACAAAGTACGTCCTAAGTATAGACGACTGACAAAAAGGGGCGACCCCTTTTTGATAGATAAGGAAGATAGAAAAGGAAAAGAAGAAAAGAAGAAAAGAAAGTAAACAAATCACAACTCAGTCTCTCTCCCCCTATACTTAGGGTAAAACATCCTGAGTATAGACAAAAAAAGAGACAGAAGAGGGGATCATAGAATAGTACAACTCAGTGTGTGCACCCCCTATACATAGGACAAGGTGTATCCTAAGTATAGCAAAATCATAAGATGACGACTGGGTAGTAGACATAAAGAAAGAAAGAATGAATGATATGGACATATCGATCTATACAGTGGAAGATGGAAGTGATAACCATGTACGAGATGCATGTGATGTGAGTCAACGAGCACATCTCATACCAGATGAATAGGGGCTACGTCAACGGTCAGTGTGTCATGATCTAGATATAGTTTCAAGCGTCGACCGTTAACTTGAAAGGTAAAGGAAGATGACAACTCAGATATATCAATACTTCCATTGTCATGTACGTTTCTGACCACATAAGGACCTTTCCGTTTACTCTGCAATTTCTCTGGAAATAATTTCAGTCTAAAATCAAACAACCATACACGCTGATCGGGCTCAAACTGTTTATGGTTGATATGAGAATCGTGCCATATCTTCACTTTTTCCTTGTACTGTAGGCTACTCGAAAAGGTTGTATCTCTCAGTTCCTCTAGGGCTGCCAACTCTGCTTTCCTCTGTTCTCCTATACTCTCAGGATCCAATAATAACTCTGTAACCGCCCACAATGACTTGTGCTTGATTTCCACTAGTAAGTGGCACATCTTGCCATAGACAAGACGAAAGGGAGATGTCCCTAATGGTGTCTTGAAGGAAGTCCGATAGGCACACAAGACCGAGTCCAAAAGCTGTGATCAATCCTTTCGGTCTGGACGGACAACCTTCTGTAAGATAGTCTTGATCTCCCTGTTCGATACTTCTGCAAGACCATTGGTCTGAGGGTGATATGGAGTGGCAACACGATGGTCAATGTTAAACTCATCCGCAAGGGACCTTACCTTGTCGTTGATGAAGTGAGACTCCCCATCTGAAATCAGAACTCTAGGTACCCCGAACCCTGAAATGATATTTCTCCTCAAAAATCGACACACAGTGTTAGCATCTGCGGTTCAGGCGGGGATGGCCTCAACCCAATGACTCACATAATCCACATCAATCAGAATGTAGTCAAATCCCTTACTCTTAGGAAATGGGCCCATGAAATCAATGCCCCATGCGTCAAAAACCTCACAAAAGTGAATGGGCTGCATAGGCATCATATCCCTCTGTCCGCAGGTACCCATCTTTTGACAGTCAGTGCACCTATTCATGAATTCATCAGAATCCTTGAAGAGAGTAGGTCACCAAAGGTCGGATTGGAGCACCTTATGTGTTGTTCGTCTCCCAGAATGATGTCCTCTTGCCTCAAGCTTGTGGAAGTAGGTGAGAACGCTATGCTGCTCTTCTTGAGGAATACACCTCCTCCAGATACTATCCCCTCCTTCATGATAAAGGATGGGATCCTCTCAATGGTATGACTTGGCCTTCGCAAGGAAGGTCTCAAGTCGCTGCATGGGCCAACCTTGTGGAACTGTCTTCGTGACAAGATAGTTCACAATGTCGGTGTACCATGGAAGCGAGGTTATAGCAAGGATCGCCTCATCTGGAAATGTCTCAGTGATAGGTGTAATGGGCTCAGATTCCTCAAGGTTCTCTAATCGGAAGAGGTGATCCACCACCACATTCTTAACTCCAGGTTTATCCTTAATTTCTATATCAAACTCTTAGAGCAGAAGGATCCATATGGTAAGTCGAGGTTTGGCATCCTTCTTGGCCATGAGGTACCGGATGGCGGTGTGATTTGTAAATATAGTCACTCTTGATCCCAAAATATATGATTTGTATTTATCCAAAGCAAAGACTACAGCTAGCATCTCCTTCTCAGTCACAGTGTAATTCCGCTGAGCGGCATCCAAAGTCCGGCTAGCGTAGTGAATGGCATACGACAATCCATCCCTCCTCTGTCCAAACATAGCCCCTGCAGCAAAATCAGAAGCATCCATCATGATCTCAAATGGAAGAGACCAATTGGGTGGCTGAAGGACAGGAGCCTCAACAACTAGATTCTTGAGAGTCTCGAATGACGCAAGACACTTATCATCTACAATGAACTCGGTGTCCTTTGTCAACAAATCAGTGAGCGGTCGGGAAATATGACTGAAGTCCTGAATGAACCATTAGTAGAAAATGACATGCCCCAGAAAAGATAGCAATTGTCGTAGATTGGACGGTAGATTGAGTTTTCTAATGGTATCCACCTTGGCTGTATCAACCTCCATACCCCTGATGGAGATGGTATGACCAAGGACCGTCCCTTGAGTCACCATGAAGTGACTCTTCTCCCAAGATAAAACAAGATTGACCTCTATGCAGCGCTGAAGTACATGGTCTAGGCAGTCAAGACAAGCATCAAACCCATCGCCATAGACCAAGAAATCATCCATGAAGACCTCTAAACAGTCACCCACCATGTCCGAGAAGATGGACAACATGCACCTTTGGAATGTTGCTGGGATGTTACACAAACCAAAAGGCATCCGGCTAAAAGCATATGTCCCAAAGGGACAGGTGAATGTCGTTTTGCTCTGGTCTTCGGGCGCAATGGCCACTTGGTTATAGCCGGAGTAGCCGTCAAGAAAACAGTAGTGACTCTTCCCAGATAGCCTCTCGATAATCTGATCAATGAATGGTAGTGGGAAATGATCCTTCTTGGTGGCCTGATTCAATCGTCTATAGTCCACACAGACCCTCCAAGAAGTGGGTACCCGGGTAGCTATCTCCTCTCCAGACTCACTCACAACTATAGTGATACCCATCTTCTTGGGTACCACATGTAATGGACTAACCCACTTGGAGTCGGAGATGGGGTAGATAAAATCAGCGCTCCACCATTTTGATATTTCCTTCAGGACCACATCTCAAAGGTTCGAGTTAAACCGTCATTGGAACTCACGCGAGGGCTTGGCGTTCTCTTCGAGGTAGATATGGTGGGAGCACAGAGCCGGACTAATCCCTTGGAGATTAGCTATACTCCATCCTACTACCTTGCGGTTTCTTTCAAGAATCTCCATCAGACGAGATTCTTTCTCTCCAGTCAAATCCGCTGAGATAATGACTGGGTGCATATCTGGCTCACCCGCAAGGAATCTATACTTCAGCGAATGCAGCAAGGGCTTCAATTCTGGGCAACTAGGAGCTGGCAAATCTGGCTTCTAATATGTCTGAGTGAAGGCTACCAGACTTGCATGAGAGAACTCTCGCTGTACGTGAAAATCTGACGAAGGGAACCCTACTGGAATATCTCTAAACTGTGTTGGCTCTCTCTCCATCCTAACTGTCGGCTCAGAAGGAATCAGACATGGCAAGTAATCATGAAAGTCGTCCCAATCAATGTCTGAATCCGAGGGATCTGAACTAGAAGAACATGAATAAAAATCTGCTTCACCACTCATCCTGCAACTGTAGGCCTCTAATGTGTCCCCTTCCAGGGGTATGCTATCCAAACTCTCGACTGCCATAAGATGTGAGTACACTGAATCTGTTGGCAAGGCGAGGGCCCGTGCTACTGGATCTGCCCAAATTGCTTCATCATCGGTCATCGCAAAGTCACACTCCTGGTGGACGTCTCGCTCAACCTCTGTCATCTGCTCTGTGTCACTGAACTGCTCTGAGCATGCTGAATCTCGCACTCTGGTCTTGTCGATCATCTCTATTTGTATACTTTCACCCTCTACATGAAAGTACACCTTCCCACTATCATGGTCGGATACCGCCTTAGCAGTGGCCAAGAATGGACATCCAAGTATAATGGGGGTATCTGTCACCGACTCAGGGATCTCCATGTCCAATACAACAAAATCGACGGGGAATTTCAGGCCCTGAATGGTAACGACCACGTCTCTCAACAACCCCTTCAGCCTCTTAATAGACCTATCAGCAAACTGAAGGATCGTCCTACTCCGATGGAGAGGGCCAAACTCGAATCGGTCAAGTAAGGCTGCCGGAAGGAGGTTGATTAAAGAGCCGTTGTCTAATAGAGTACAATCAAACTGCTGCTCTTGAATCTTGCATAGCTGGCAGTCGGTTCTGAATGGCAAAGCATGTGGCACGGGTGAGCACATGGATCTCTCCCTATGGTCCATCCTCTTCCTACGTACGGTAGTCTTCTCTCTCATGTTCTTTTGGAAAAGGGAGATGTGCTCTAGTGCCTCCTGTAGAGTCAACTCAATTTGAAATATATCAATCATCTGTTGGCTGAACTCTAATTGATGTGTCTTTTTTGGATTTTCTTTTTTATTCCCCTTCACCAAGCAGAGTGCTTGAGGGAAGGGGATGGTAGGGGACTCCTCAGATGGAGGGTTAGGAAGAGGTTCCTGTTCCTGCGAAGGAATAAAATCCATACCAAGATCATCATGCAACATATATAGACTCGGAGTAAATGAAGAAACCTTTCCTTTATTCATATTTTTGGTCTTTTTCTTGTTACCACTGTCCTGAGATACAAAAGGTGGCAACACAATAGATGGAAGCTTAACAGGAATAGATGTGGTGGCATCAGTACCACCCACGACATCTGTCTTTGTGGAATCAGCACCGCGCTCTGGCTCAGCATCAAGTGAAATGGTGGAATCAGTACCACCACCTATATCTGGAGTCACGACGGCCTCAGTACCATCAACTGGATCTCTGTCCATGGTGGCATCAGTACCACCATCATCAACATCATCAGCGGCATCAACACCGCTACTCTCCTCGTCTGGCGCTCCTGGTTCCTCGTGTGGTTGTCGCTCAGACGAGGCACCATCGGCTGGCATCCTACCACTCCTAGTAGTCACAAAATCATCATCACACATAAAAGAAGACATGCCATTCAAAGAGTCACTAGGAGTGGTATCCTCTGTAGACTCTACCTGCTCAGATTTACTTTTCAAATTATTCAGATTAGGCTCGATCTGTGCTGGTATGGCGGCTTTGCCCTTGATGATATCCCTCATCTCCTGCCGAAACTCATCCATTTCCCACCGGAAGGATGCCTGCTGTTCAGAGAGCAAGCGGGCGAGGTCTCCGAAAGCTGGGTTCTCGAAGGCAGGTGCTGGAGAATCGGAAGTGTTCCCATATGGAAATGAGGTTGTTGCTGCGGTGAATAGTGAGGGGGAGGATGGGAGTATGGCTGGTGAGGCTGCTGACGCTGCCTCCTATGATGTCCCTACTAAAAGGGACGAGGACCCTGCTGGTACTGCTGGTGGGAGTGATAGGGCTGATGTTGTTGCTAGTTGTTTTGAGTGCCCTGAGCGAGAGGCTGCTATTGGAATAAGGTGCTTCCTGTGGTCCAACGTAATACAGGGTGATCACGACGAATCCCGGCCTGCTGTGAGTACCGATCGTACCATATCCCATTGACTTCCATCAATGGTTCCTGCTGGAAGGGTGGTGGAGGAAGAACTGTCAGTGGCTGATCTGACTGGTAGACCCCCATTTGAGTGTCCTGAGATAGTGGCGGTGACGGGTAGTACTGCAACTGATGGACTGGCTCTGCCTGGATGTGACGAACCTAGCTTTATGCGGCAGAGTGCTGGGTGGAGCTGCTACTGCTGGGATCATTAAGTGACCTGGGAGGCTGCTGTGTAGACATCTGTGCCTCCTGAATGAATAGGATTTGGGTCTTCAAGTCACTCATGATCTTCTTCAGTTGGTCCATCTGTGCAAGACCTTGGCTCTGCTTCTTCTCAAGGATCTCGATGCGGTCTAGCTTCTCGCTAATGATCCCCATGTCAGTGGCGGCGGATTCAGCCTGAGCTGCTGCTGCTGACTGAGTGTGGGTACCAGCATCGATTCATACAATCTTCTGATATGAAACTGCATGTGGTGGGACTTTCGGTTGCGTGTAGACCCAAGCTCGAGCCATCAATGTCGATTTCTCTACCATCCCCTCATAGCTGGCCCAAACCTGGTCTTCACCCTTGAAAAAGAAGGACCCACCACAAGAGGCATTCACAAGCCCCTACAGCTCCAGTGTTAGCCCACAAAAGAAACTCAGAACAAGGTTGGTCTTTGATATCTCGTGATGTGGACACCGGTCAATGAGCTCTCTATATCGATCCCAAGCCTCATGGAACTACTCATTCGGGATCATAGTGAAGTTGCTGATCATAGCTCACTCTGCTTTGGTCCGATCGAGTGGATAGTACTTGTTCAAGTATTCGGTCCGGAGCTGCTCCCATGATGTGACGTACCTACCTAGATGCTTCAGCCAAAAGGCTGCTATGTCAACTAATGAGAACGGAAAGGCAATCATCTTTATTGTGTCCTCGTCCACCAGTCTGTCATGGATAGTGATACAAATCATCTCGAACTCTTGCAGATGGAGACGAGGCTCCTCGGTGGCCAGCCCATGAAACTTGGGTAACAACTGAATGGTTTGGGGGTGAAGCTCAAAGTTCCTGTTAATGGGAGGAAGCTGGATCCATCGGTGAGCGAGGGTTGCATCCAGATTGTGCAACTGTCTCATGGTCCTCCATGGTGGCCCCTCCTGGTGAGGGTCTCCTCCTCCTCCACCTCCTCCTTGTGGTATATCTCTACCACCCTCAGGTCTGTCTTCTCTTTCTCTTCGCATCTGTGCCAGCTCTCTTATGATGTCACCCATGAAGGCTACCTGGTCGTTGATCTGTCTCTGCATAGTCTCTAGGGAGGCTAACAATGAATTGTTTATGTCATTCTGATCATATACATATGAAGGCTGTCCCTACTCATCTGGGTGTCCCTCACTGCTGGCCATGTCTCGGGTCTCTGCGAAGGTAAAAGTACCCATCTCAGGTGCCGTCAAATATCTAAAACTATGTGTTGCACTAAACTCTGACACCATAGGACTGATAGAAGAAGAGTGGTGGTCAAGGGGGAACAGGGTGGACGTAAACTCAGGCTCGGAGAGTGGGTCTAAACTCCCCAAAGCTGACCTAGATGAATAGGAGGAGTGCTCGATAGCAGTGCCACCAGACGTGGCCTAAGGGATCTCCTTCCCATCGTCATGATCTGGAGAAAAGGGTGGATGAGATCTGGAACGCAAACAAGATGAGAAATCAAACCCTCGGTTCACCTACACAACACTAGAGCTGATGACCGTAACAGCTCCGTCGATTATCTTTTCAATTTTATTTAGGTGATCAATCAATCTATCAGAGCGATTAAGCGAGCTGGTAGGAACCCGATGCTCCTAGGAGACTGTCCCGATCTAAGGCTAGATCTTTCCCAGTCAGTATGAATTACATACTGTTTACCGACTACCCGATAAATTCACTCTGCAAAGGACGTCACGGTCCGCTTTACCGGTTACCGGAGAGATCCTCACTGGAGAACGACTAACCCTAGAGCAGTAGTCTGAGAGGATTTCAGGTATGGCTCTATCTTAGTGTGTGGGCCACTCTCTCGTTGTAGATAAATCAACCAATAAGGGGGTTACTCTCCCCAAGACAAAATTTTGAATGAGGTGAGTTTTAAGGTCAAGTTTGCATTAGCGGTCCCAATTTTATTTGGTTATCGCTTTTTTAGTACTTTTCTGAATAAAAGCAACACCTAATGAATTTTCTAATTTCCTTGGTTATTTTGAGTCCAACAAAACGGGGGAGGAAGTCGGAAACGCCGATGTGCGATCAAACACAATGATGCATGCAGAGTTACAAATGCGTACCTTGCTCCAGCACTCTACATGTAGGGTGATCCGTGCATAAATTTAAAGATAGGAAAATAAACTACCTATATGATGCACGAGGAAACCGTCCCTAGATGAACAATTTCTATTGATCATGAAGCACAAGTAGCTATCAACTAGGAAGAGAAACCAGAGTCCGATCTAGGAGGCCGATCGGTGTCCACCACAGTGGATCCTACCAGCGCTGTATACGACCTCTCTCGGTACGTGGTCTCTAATCCAAGTCAAATAGCTTTTTAAATGAATTTTATCTAAGTCCAATTACGGTCTATAGGTGCAGGCAAGATATTAAGTGTGGGGCCTTAGCTATTACATCACAATCAACAAAAACTCCTTAATCTAGGGGCTACATCCTTATGAATCAAAATAAAAGAAAAGTCGAATAAAACAAAATCGACGAGAAAATTGCAAAAACCGATGACCCTCCAAGGGAACAATCCCTCGGGCAATGGACCTCGTGAAGTGTCGAAGTGTCCTAGGAGTCCAAATTATTACAATTAAGAGTCACTCTCTCACTTCAAATTACAAAAATAATCACAGAAAATAAAAACTAGAGCTAAGTCTACAAAATCTCTCTAAGTCTTCCTTGGTGAAAGAGTGGCAAATCGAAGCCGGCTTCACATGGGTGCACCAGTACCAAGAGTCGAGCGCCTACCTCGATCCGTGGTACCTCGCACAAAGTCCACAAAGAGAAGGGGTTAGACAACTCAAACAATATATATCAAAAATAAAGGAAATAAATGAAACTGAAATATAGACAAATAATATCACAATCAATCTCAAAGAAATCTGATCTCTACGATATTGCTCCCCGGCAACGATGCCATTTGATGAAGGAGATTTGGCGAGGGTCTAACGTAGTCCACACAAGGCGGGACCATAATGTGGCTAAGCGACCTCTCACGAAACCTCGATCAGTCAACAATTAACCAACAACAACGATCAAATAATGAAAAGCAAGATGTGGAGTTAAAATTTATTATAATTCTACATAAAAGATGTGTATAGGAGCAAGTATGTAGAGGTCAAATATAGGGAACAAGCAGGACAGATCGAGTGAAATCAATGCACAAGAATGAATTTGATCAAGTTATCTATATGTGTTATTTTTTGTGGGTTTTTAATTTTATATTTTTTATTTTATTTTTGATTTTGTATTTTTTTATTTTTATTTTTAATTTTATGATTTTTATTTTCTTTTTATATTACATATTTTCTTAAATAATGAAGTCTACATACAATAAAGAAAAGAGAGATATAATATATATATAGGTAAAAATAAGAAAAATTCAGCGAATAAAATATTTTTAGCCTTTTTATAATTTTCTAAGGTTTTGTGATTTTTCTATATTTTTGCTAATTTTTCTATATTTTTAAAGTCAAAAATACTGAAAACAATGAATAAAATACAAGCCCGGAATAAAAATGGAAAATAAAAAACCAAACAGGAACAAAATTCTCCAAATTAAATTTAAAATAAAGATAATAAAATAAAGGAGATTTAGAAACTGAAATCAGATTTTTAGGATTTTTTAGGGATTTTTAAGATTTTTATAAAGGTTTTAGGGGTTTTGTAATTTTTAGGAGTTTTCTTTTGTATTTTTTAGTGATTTTTGGTTTGAAGTTATAACACATAGAAACAAACAAAATATGATTTTTTTTTGGAATTTTTCAAAGAGCTTTTCTAATTTTTATGTATTTTCTAATGAAAACAGAGATGATAATGCACGATTTTGAATTTTTATAAATATTAAAATGCAACAAAAATGCAAAATAAAAATATGGCATAAAGAGCAAAGAAATAGGAAGCTATGCAAATTTTTAGAGATTTTTTAGGATTTTATAGGTGCACAAAATAAATACTAAAAATAAAAAGAAATTACATTCCTAGCAAGGGTATTTTCATAATTATCCAACAATCTATGGGGTAACTTGCAATTTTTCCAAAAGATAAAGAACTAATTAACAAAATTTCCGGACCAATCACAAATAACCAAAAACCCATGGGTATGCATGCAAATTTCCTATATTACAACATAACGTCAAATAACAGAAACCCTGAGGCTATTTTTTAAAATTAACCACAAATATTACAACGTAATAAAATAGTTTCTGGACTTAACAGAAATCGTACAAACTGCGAGGGCCTCCGCACAAAATACCTCATCCCCCACGTGCACGAGTCACGTGAGGTGACACGGACAGGGACCGATGTGCAAATAAGAGAAATCTAGGGGTGTTTTCACAAAATTTACAAAATAATTAAATTAAAGATGAAAGTTTATGTGCTGCTTAATAAATACAAAATGCTTAGGGTGAAAAGCGCAAAATACCCAAAGCTATGCGCATCCGACAGCCGAGACAACTTCACTTGACACGCGGCGAAGATCCTGCGGCTGGTACCCTTTCATAGATGAGTGGACAGGATTAGATCATGGCCCTTGATCGAACGACTGTGGCTGAGCAGAATCAGACGGCTCCTGCATTGCTGGGATGTCAACCTTGATCCAACGACGTGGGACCGAGGAGGAAGAACATGGAAGAAACGTCGGTGAGGCGATCTTCTTGGCCTCGATCCTCGTCCTCTAGCACACTGAAGGGCTCCAAAATGGCCAGAGCGCTCCCAGGTCTTGTCCTCTTCGTGCTGGATGCCCCAAAAGTCTCCGACATTTGTCGGAGTACACGAGCGGAGGCGGCGGAGCTAGCGAGCTCCAAAAACCTCGCCCACGCACCAAAACGAGCTCCAGGTACACGAGACCTGCAAAAAGAGGGTGAAGGGTTCGAGGGAAAACTGCCTCGACCCTGCAGTGGGATGGAAAGGGTAGAGAATCAGCGAGATGGAGGCTTGCAGGAACAACTCCGGCTAGGTGGCCTATGATGAGATCGAAAGGGTGAAACGCGAAGGGAAGGATGGGATTGTGATCCTACGACTATGGCAAAATAAAAATGCAAAGAAAATAATGAAAATAAGGAGACGCGAAGGTGGAAGTATCACCTGAGGTGAAACCTCCACGCCGGGAGTCGGCGGAGGTAGATGGAGCCGCCTCGACCCTTCCTCGATCCACCTGACGCCCTGAAGACGGAGTTGTCACCTCCTTCTCATGAAAGAGGATGAAAAGCAGCAAGGAACTAGTCCAAAAGGGGTTCAAATTTTCAAATGGAAGAGGGGGTGTATATGAAAGAGTTGACGGGGTGGCTCAAAGAACAAGGGATTGGGAGCGGATCAGTGATTCAACGCCCAAGATAATCACTGGGCGTGAATCACCATTCTCCAATGAAGAAAAGTCAAGAAGAATGTTACGTGACATGGTGAAAGGAATCCCTCGAAAAAAATCGAGATATCAGGTCAAAACTAAGGTTCTGACAGCATACAGGTGGCGGGTCAGACAGTTGACCCGCGTTCAACGGTCCGACCCACCTGGTTGGTCCACGTGGACCAACCAGGAAAAAGCCCTGGAAAATTATTTGTAAATTCATTTAAAAATAGTAAATGATTTAATTAATTTTATATTATTAAATAAAAATGTTTATTATTTTAGAAATTATTTTATTATGATTTTTATTTATTTTTTAGAGGTATAAAATTACAAGTTACCTTTTATGGCCTATATAGGTATATATATCTATGTATTTTAATGTTTTATTTTTATTTCGTATATTTACTTTTATTAATTTTGTTTATTTTATATATTTATTACTTAATTTTATAAACTCAAATATATTTTTATTTTATTTTTCTAAAGTATTTTGTATAATTAAATAAATAGATGTATTAAGTATATAGGTATATGTGCATGTATTATACCTATGTGTTTTGTATAAGTATTTTATTTTTATGTTTTATTTAATATTTTATACTTGTTTTAATAATATCTATATTGTAAATAATATTTAAAAAATTATAAAAATATGAAATTACAAAAATAAGGAATAATAAATAAAATGAATATTTTAATCGGTACAAGTATACAATAGGGGTCCAAAACCTAACTTTCAAATCGCAACTCAGAAAAATATGAAACAACCTTCATTAAATATCTTATTAAAAATTATACACAATGATTTTGATACATTTCGAGTTTTTATTTGAGAGATACTGGTCTGAGAATTTGGGATTCTCGGAATTTATTAAGATCATAACTTTTTATCTGTACATTCTTTTTGTGTGAAATCAATTTTGTATTTTTCTAAATCTAATTATCTACAACTTTTATGTACAAAATTTCTTTATTTGAATTATAAAAAGTGGAACTAAAAATATGTCCCAAAATGAATAAAGAATGAATTAAATAAAAGAGATTTTTATTGGGTTCTGGCCCTTATCTCCCCCTACTTTATTCCTTGTCGACCTATTCTTCTAGGTGCCTAGATATTGGGGTTTCGGGTTATAAAATAATTACAATATTTTATTCTTTTTCTTTTATTTTCTTTATTCTATTGTTTTGGCTTTAAAAACAGTATTTTATACAATATTTACACACACATGCATGAATGCTAAAATGAGGGAATTAGGGGTATTTACATGCATTTGCCACGGTTTTTGAGGTCAAAATAATAGAATAAAGATGATGAAATGTTGATTCAACAGACATCTCCTCTTCTAATACAGACATCTTGACTTTGACACCTTGCAACTCTCTTTCCAACTCTCTCTCCCTCTTTCTTTGTTGCGACGATGATGCATACCACTACTACCATACATGTTTGTAACGTAGCTCCCCGTCCACTACATGGTATACGTCCAAAATGTTCTGGACATGTGACTTGGACGAACGCCTCTTTAGCAAATAACAGTAAGGTGCTCGTACATGTACTATCTAAGGAGTCGGTCGTAGTGAGTCTGATCATCTCCTCCTGCATATTTGGTTTAAAATTGAATTAAGGAAAAACGTATTACCAATTTTGGGAAATTCTTATTTTACTTACATGAATGGGGGCATATGCATCGTCGACCCATTCCACTTGTCCTCCAAGATCTCGGCTCTTTGACCACACGAAAACCTCTATTCGAGTGGCCTCTCACTCATTCTCCTTTTCTAAAAAATTGAAAGAAAAGCTATTTCTTAGACTGATTCTATCTTTTATCTTGAACTATTTAACAAAGTTACAAAATCGTGTTGAATTGGTTTATATTCTTCCTTCCCATTTTATGTGTCGACATGAATCCCTTTGCACGATTCACAGTATTTTTCATCGATATCGACAAATATTATTCCAAATAGTACAATTACTGTGTAAATAAATAGAAGTACTTTACTTATTGCAAACTTCTCACTATACCAGAATTTGATTAGCTCTGTCTACTGGTTGGGAGTCACACCCAAAGGAAAATTTTGAACTAATTGCTCGTAAGAATATTGAATGTAGTAATACAGCATGACAAAGGTAATATAACAATGAGGACATTGAGTAATTGATATAAAAAAGTCAAGATTTAACCTTTGACTTAATGCATCCTTTATACTGACACAACATCTCTGCTATGATTAAGGATCTGTCCATCAACGACAAGATCTCGATCCCAAGAAAATGTAACCTGCAACGAATTTATAAAAATCAGAATATCAACCTTTACATGCCAAAAATTAAAGATTTTACTTATAGGTCTAATAAAATGATGACCTTCACAGACTGAGGAAGTTGGCAAAATTCATGGGTAGTAATGGGAACCCGGCTACATGCCACTTGACCAAGATAGCTCTGGAACTCTGTAGAGTTCTCACCAAAGGCATCCCCCTACAATCTGAACACGCGGGGTCTGCCCAGATGGCAGGCGGTCCAGAACCTACATTGGGATGGTCCACGTCGATGCTGAGAACTGCCACTACCTCCATCTGAAGAATCTACACGTGGTTGGGGAGTAGGTTCGGGATTTTCTCGAATCCGCCTTGGACGAGGTGCCTTACCTAAAAAAATAACATTATTTTTGCAAAATAATCGTCAAGACACCAATCATCATTAAATACGTAATTAAAATTTATCATGGTAGAAAGAAATATAATTCCTAAATTACCTTTATTTAACTATCATTGCCAAGTATTCAAGGCATAATATTAATTGGTATAATTCTGATATGCATCGTCGTTGTTTAAAAATTCTTCATCTTGATCTACATCAAAAAATCTTGAAGCATTATTCTGATAGGTATAATCCATCTATTTAAGGAGTTGTCAGGGATATAAAAAACTTGCACCACCTGACTCGCGAGAGCGAAAGGTTCATTTGTTTGCAATCAACCTATTTGTTTTAATGAGATAAACCCATTTTTATCCTACTTAAATCCATTTCCTTCAAGGTCGATATCAAATCAAGTACATTGAAATAGGACACATCTTAATTCGTATGTAAAACTAACCTCTATTATATCAACAATTTCACCATAATATCCGTTTATATCGTGGGAGAGCTCCACTTTCACTGTCACCCCTGAAAGTTGTGTTGTCTAGTTTTCATCCACCGATTTTTTTATTAACCTAAATCCATTTACAATATAACCAGTATAAGAAACAACTTATGAATATGGATGTCGTTTAAGAACATCAAAACTCGCACTCCATCGATCATCCTTGTTTTCTTTCATGTTCTCCACTATCTCTCCGAACCATTGAAAGAAGTTAGACTTTTTTGAACTATTTGACTATATTGTTCAAAAAAATATTTGGTTTCATCTAATTGTATAAGAACATAATAATGAATAAGTCTATTTCTTCATCCGTAAGTTACCGACGCATACTTTTAAGTATCACTTTTCTGTTTCGTTGAAAAATACAAAGTATATTCGGATTTTCTTCTCCTACGTGACCTTTATCATTTTGTCAAATTTATCGAATTTCATAATATTTTCGTCATTCATGTACATGTCACAAAAAGTAATGCATTCTTCGCATAAGTAACCATCGGCAATATACCCTACCGGTGCTGCCTTATTGAAGACCATATTCTTTAATTTACACAAGTATTGTTCAAGTGGATACATCCACCGATTCCGTACAGTCCACAGAATCATGCCTCACATGCCAGGTGTACAATTAGATGTATCATTATATAAAAAATGAAGGAGTAAATATTTGCTCCAACTTGCATAAGGTTATGACAACATCTGTTTCTAATTGATATAGTATTTCCGGATCTAGAATTTTCAAACATAGCACCTTAAAAAATCGACTTTGTACGATTAAAGGTTGCATCACATCGAAATGAAGGACTTCTCTGATACTAATGGAAAAAGAATCTGCATAAGTACGTGACAATCATGACTTTTCAACGACAATATCTTCCTTTCTGCGTCATTTATGCATCCGCTTAGTTAGGATGAGAATCCATATGATACTTTGATCTTTTTTTGAAAGACTAGTATTCTATCTCGTTCTCATTACATAACATATAAATTGCATCGGGTATTGTTATTCTAGAATTATGTAACTCAATTGGTTGTAACTCTTGTCGA
Source organism: Ottelia alismoides (assembly GCA_037367405.1). Taxonomy (NCBI): domain Eukaryota; kingdom Viridiplantae; phylum Streptophyta; class Magnoliopsida; order Alismatales; family Hydrocharitaceae; genus Ottelia; species Ottelia alismoides. Next base: position 232,483 of record JAZKJV010005514.1, on the reverse strand, counting down.
ATTCTAAATTGCATCAAATCATGACTTGATCTCAGACTGTCCTACATGTTACTTGAAAGATTTAGTATCCATAACATTCTTCTCTATATGCATTACATCTGAGTTATGACGAATTTGCAAAGATTTCCAATACGACAATTCTCGAAAGAAAAAAACTTTGTTTCACCAACCTCTTAGTAATTTCTTCTTACTCATTTACCCAAATCAATTCTACCAATGTTGCTCTTGCCATATTGTGTCTCCTAGTTTTTGAATCAATGTGATTCCTAAAGGTTGCCCATTAAAGTTCTTGTCATTCTCCGCTTTCTGCCATCTGAGTTTTATAGGTAAGAATCGTCGATGACCTAAATAACAATGTTTCATACTTGCAGATAGCCATGTGGATTTGGTGTTTGCATACAAATCGGGCATGCGAGATTGGCTTTTGTACTCCAACCTGACAAATTTGCATATGCCGGGAAATTATTAATGGTCCAAAGTAGAGAGGCACGCATCGTAAAATTCTCATTTTTCACAACATCGTAAGTCTGCACGCTAGTAGTCCATAAGATGTTAAGTTCATCTACTAAAGGCTGCAAGTAAACATCTATTGCATTACACGCTCCTTTTGGCTCAGGTATTAGTAAGGACACCATCATAAACGAAGAATTCATCACCATCCAAGGTGTCAAGTTATATGTTACTAGTATTACATGCCAAATAGAGTTTCTCATACTCATATTTACAAATGGATTAAAATCGTCAGAAGCAAGCCTTAATCTTATATTTCTGACATCATCAGCAAATGAACTATATCTTTCATCGTATTTTAACCACATTTCTGAATCTGAAGGATGTTTAATAAGACCATTTGAATCTTTCTTTTTGATGTTACTATGCCATACCATCCATTTTGCAGTCCTAAATGATGAATAAAGATGTTGCAACCGAGGTATAAGAGGGAAGAACCGCAAAATCTTCTCTGCTTTTTTTCACCATGCTACATCACTATTATCCTTAAATCTAGAAGCATTACATGTAGGTCATACCTCAAATTTCGAATTCTCCATCAATATAGGATGCAATCATTTGGACATGCATCGTTTTTTTCATAATTTAAGCCAAGAGATCAGAACCTTCATTTTGCATTCTTCTAATCTTTTTTGGAAAATTATCAAGATTTCTTAAAATCCTTCGAATTAGGTGTAAACCATCAGACATCGTCACTGCTGTACAACGATTCTTAACTTTCATCTTAAATAACTCTAACAAAAATCTAAGACGAGACATTTCAACTTCCGGAGCTAAATATGTTTCTGCGTCTGTTAACTTTTCACAAAAACCATTATGAATATGTTCTGAACTTTCATCTGAAATAGGTCTTCGAATATCATACAAATTATTATATACCTTAAGAGATCATTAAAGGTTACGATTATCAATGTGAAGATCACATCAAAGTAATATTTGTTAATAATGCAAATCAAAAAAATAATAATATTGAATGAAACTCAACATCTAAGTGAAAACAATAAAAAAATAACTAATTCATACATAGTTCTTATAAGTCTTACAATTTACAATCATCTATTACTAAGTATACACTAAGTGTTGTTTTCCTTCCGTTTTTTTGCAACAGAGGAAGATGATCCATCATATAGAATCTTTTTCCAAGTTCACGACACTGCAGATGCTCCACTGATAACCAAAAGTCTGAGAACCCAAATGAACCTTGTAACGCCAATCAACCACCACAATCTGAACAATTTTTGTATCAAAATGCCCCAGATTCCAAGAAGTCCACATTGTCAGAAGCGACAGTCAATGATAAATCCTTCAAAATTAAAATTTGTACATCCATGATTCAGTGGGTTAGATCGATGATTCCAAACCCTTCTAAGTAATTATCAATCCATGGGATATTACATCCCCCTTATGAAATGGAAGTTTAGATATTCATATTCCATCAACTGCCCTCCCCTGCTAGGATCTAGATAAGATATTGTAACCCAAAGAAATCCGGTAGGCTGAAGAGCACCGTCCTAAGCATACCAACTTGCATAATGAAAAAGAAATCCGACGCGTTGTTCAATGTTGGATACAAAAATCTATGTCTTTCAGATATTACCAAGAAACAAGACCACAAAAGGTGGTAATGCAATAAGCATTCTAAGAGTTCCATTGTCGCAAGATCCACATCTAACCACCTGCATTCTCTCTGATAATAACTATGATGAGACTGGATGTAACCGTCAAAATCCAATATCACCTTTCCAGTATATAGGGACAGTAGTTCAGAAAACAACTTCAACAATAAAGATGTTCTAGGATATAGATGTTGCATGACTCCAGAAAGTACATTAAGTTTTCATAGCCTCCTCTTCACCAGACGCTTGAATGAGTTCCTCACAGAGGTAAAAAACATTTATGTACTCAAACATACCAAAAGATCCTTGAAGATAACTCTCAACTATCGCCATGAAAGGATTAATGATCCTCATAAATTAATCTTCACATTGGTGTGTTCTCTCATACAAATTTTGAAGATCAGGTTCGCAACATCATCATTTGATGGAGTCCAAAGATCGATATTCATTCGGACCTCCAAGGGAACTATCCGTTCTTGAAATTGACTCATGAGTCTCCTCCAAAGGATGGGCAATAGAGAACTGTAATGTAGCGTAAGAATAGTGCAAGGGAATAATGCACACATATTCACACATGGTCACACAAACACACATCAAAAACTATGGAGTTGTCTTTGAATTAGAGTGCTACAAACAATAAATAAAATTTATGGAGTATCAAATAGTTTATGATATACGTGTATATGCAATTAAGCCATTCGTTCTTGCTTCTAACACAATCATATAGTGAATCATACATCATATATGAATCAAAAACCATATAGTGAATCATACACCATATACGAATCATTTGGTTTATCTAATACCGTATAAAGGTAGGCCAATCATTCTTGCATCTAAAACAACCATATAGTTATCACAAATTCTTTAAAATATTTATTCATTAATATAACACAAGTCAAACAAATTTGCATCTAACACAACCATCTATGAAGAAGAAAATCACCATTCTTATGTATAACAACATAAAATCAAGTCGTCATTCTTGTATCTAACAACATATAAGATTAAAGTTTTGAAAAAATGATTTAAATATATATCCTAAGTTACTAGATTCATCTCAAAGGAAATGGAAAGATATCGGTGAACAAGGTGGAGCGCGACGAGAGAGGAAGATGGAGGACGAGATCTCAACAATAGAAGCGACTTATGGAGAGGCTTGAGAGGCAACCGAGCGACGAGAGAGTCAAGGGCAGCGGAGGTGGTGAGGAGTTTTGGAGAGGAAGAATGGAAAGAATGATGTGGGAGGCGGCGTTTCGATAGTACAAATCCATCGGGGATGGTCATTTGACCATCTCTTATGATAACGATCGGGGATGGTTTACTTAAGATCGTCCCTTCTGAACTTCGAAACAACGCAAATTCATGCCTACAAAATTGGATGTAACATAATGGGTCACACAACTGTCCCCTATAATACTCGGTAGAGACTGTTAATTACTAAACCGTCGCCTTGCATACTATTGAAAGGGGATGACTGATTTTAAACTTCCCCCCTAGTCATCAAGGGGGACGGATGCTTTGCAACCATCCTGTATTGTATTTGAACGGACGGTTTCTGAATAACCATCCCTGATGGGCGTCCCTAAGACATGTCTGCTTGTAGTGTTAAGTAGCTTTTTCTCCTGTAGCGTCATACATGGACCAACCAGGTGCCATAAAGGGTTGACCCCAAGTCAACCCTCCCTTCTTTGCGCTAAACCCACCTTCAGACCAGTCTATGGCCTTCTTCTCTGATTTTCCACCAACATCTGTGACTTTGACCTCGAGCTCTTCATGAAAATTGTGCACCTAACATTAATGAATCATGCTTGACGATCCAATGGGAGCCATCTTGATCAATCCTTGCACAAACACTAGTCAAAAATCGCCTCTCTAGTTGCCTATATAAAATTTCTTCTCACCCCATTTTTGGATGTCAATCCCTCTTAAAGCACCATTACCCCCTTAGATCCATCGCTGATAAAAATACCTTGTAACATGAGGAAATCCCCGTTGACTTTGGGGTGTGGTTTGGTGTGTGGAGGACGATTCACCATCACCGGAGCTTAACCTCTTGGCGATTCTGTTGTTAGCCATGTGAGCTCAAGGTGAACTATTTATACAATAAATTTTATTATAGTATTTGATATATCAATAATGTTTATTATGTATTTCACTCCCTGTTTGAGATTAAATGAATGATTAATGTCCCTTAGTATAATTATGGTTATGTACCATGGTCATCTTAATAATCATGTAGCTGTTGATTCAATGGTTGAATCGTAGAGGCTGGTGCTTGGATGATATCTAAAGAGTTAGATTAAGGACTCATAAAGCACCGTCAAATGATTGTTAAGAGATGATTCCCAACCTGGGAAGGAGATGGCAATCCTTCTCTAAAGGCTGATATCTGACCGAGCTCTTGATGTAGGTCCTCTACATAGGAATAGAGATTTGAATGTGTCAGATAAGTTAGGTCAAAGAGTTGACTTAATGAGATCGAGATTACCAATACTTATGTCATATAATGTCACGATATAGGCACGCATCCTCTGATCGGAGACATATGTATTGCTATATGTCATAGTATGTTCACTTAGTAGACCGTTAGGTTGATGACCTAATCAAGGTCTATATACTGGCGAGTTGGTGTGCACACGAGGGTATATGAGTCATACGATCTCTCAAAGGGATTATACAGGTTCACTACTAAACCAGAAGACATGAGATCACTCATGAGGTATTGGGACCGATTGAATTCCATGCATGGTCATCTTGCTTTGGAAGCATGAAAAGAATTTGTAGGTATGATATATGCTTTTAGAAAGCATATGATTGATACCAACTTCCGATGACTGAATGAGAAACTTAATGATAAAACCCTGAATAAGACAATCTAAAAGTGATCTAAAACTTCGATTTTATTCTAGTTATTTCAGTATGAAGGATGTATAGGTATTAGGAGTACTCGGGGATAATATGATAATAAACGATTGTATAACCATGACACTTCCATTCCAAGGGAGTGATGATACTGGTTTGGATTTTTAGTGACTCCTCTCAGTACAAAATTAATCTAATCTTAGTTTAAATGTTGGACACCGATCTGAATACGATTCATATAAAATAAGAAGATTAGATTTATGACTTTAATTTAATCGAACATCTTTGAGAGGTATCTGCATTTTGGATTTGGGATATGATCTCAACAATCAAGTCACTATAGAGGGAACATACAATCACCATGTTCTTTTCTCGAAGTATCTGCGAAGAAAGCGTATTATTCTTGAAAGAGTTCAAGAATAACCCCATTACTGATGATATATCTGAGCATTAGAAAATTGATAATTAAATGTCATTTAATCACCGTGAATAATATGAATATGATTCATATTATTTAAACACATGAGAATGGAGATCCAAGATAACTAAATAAGACTTAATTATCAAGGATATAAATAATATGGGTGTCACTATCCATGTTAATCATATATATTATAAATGTAATTTATAATATTAGAGTGAGGTAACTGTAAATAGTATTTACGAATTAAATGTTGATGTGAATTGGATTTACATTGAACACTTTATTGAAAATACAATTTACATTTTATTTTTGGATGTATGAATATAATTTATATTATCAATGGCATGATTTAAAATTGTCACAAGATAATTTACAATTATTTTTATGAATTAATTTGTAATAAAATTTGTTGCAAATAATGAAGGATTATGTGAGATATAATATCTCATATAATTAGAAGAAGGAAGACACCTTCCAATTATGGAGGGTGGAGGGAGACCCTTGACTCCTAAAATCAAGGAGGTCATCCACTCCATTATTGGAAGGTGGCTAGGCTCCTTCATAATCCTTCTTTGCATATTGATTTAATTGAATTAAATTAATTAATGATTATTCAATATATTTAATTTAAATTAATTATCATTGCAAATTTAAGTAACAAAATCATGACCATTGATAAAAAGCACAGAACAGTCTCAACCATTGGTTTTGTGAAGCACATGGATTGTAATCCATGGACATCCGAAATATTATAAAAGAAAGGGAAACGCTAGCTCTTCTTGTACAACAACACAATTGCAAGAGCATACACACACACACACTCTCTCTCTCTCTAGTTATCATCACATGCCCCCCCTCCAGAGTGGTCGTCCACCTCTTGATCTAGAGAGCGACGTCGCCGTTGTTACGCCATTGTGGTGTCGCATCGACCACTCGTGGATCTCCGTCTTCTTCAATGCCTCTCGCTCATGAAAAAGATGTTGTATTTTGTGAGAAGAAATTAGGAGGTTCATTGTTCAGATCTTTGACTTGGATTGCGAGAATCACACATCTCATCCACGCGCTCGCAAGCATCTCCTCTATTAGATCAAACTTGAGACATGAGGTCTTTTACTTTAGAGACATCGATCGCAACAGACTTAAGAGGTATTCCTATAATTTTTTTTTTGATCTTGATGAAACAAATCGAGAAGTTTTCTCGAATTATGTGGTTTCATATCTTTATTATTTTAATTTCCATTGTCCTGAGAAACCAGTATGACTAGTCGCTCGTGGTTGCATTAGATGCAATCTTTACGCTTCCGTGATGCACTAAGGACTAAACCCTAGCCTTCAAGTGGTATCATATCCTTGTTCAAAGGTCTTGGATATGGTCCAAAACCTAAGCTAATGAGGTTTTGTATATCGGATACGTGGGGACTCGTTGTTTTGCATGAGATGCAAGTTTTGAATTATTTTTTTGCTAAGATGAAAACCCCTCTTTATGCATTTTTTGGAATAATTTTTTGAATAACAAAATGTATTTAGAATGTCTAAATATACCCCCAAAATACCATCTAATTGTCGGCACCAAAGATCATGAATTAAAATTCAAAAGGTTCCCACAGTTATTGAACAGAGGTGATTGAGACGGTCTAGTGTTCTACACAAGGAGAGAACACTATCATTGCGGCGACTGGACACGAAGCTCTAATTCAGACACAATTTACCCATGAATAATTATGAAGCAATGCCAAATAAAGAGGGATAAATTTTGTTTTAACCTAGATAAAATGTGTATAGTGTACAAGTACTGTGTGTGCGAACCACTGAAGCTACGGAGATAGGCAAACAATTTTTGTCTACAAAGTATAAACAACAACAATTTTTCTGTATTTTTTTGTTTTTAATTTCTTCTGGTTTTTAATGATATGTACTTTTTAAGGATTTTAATTTTTTATATTTTTTTTATTTTAATTTTCAAATTTTATTTTATTTTTATATTTTTTATATTTTTTTACTTTTATTTTTATATATAATAAGTAATATGTATGTATGCAATAATATGTATAATATAAGTAAAATATATAATATATATAATAAATATATAAAATTTAGTAAATACAACTAGGAACAGTCCTTTTAATTTTTAATGTATTAAAAATATTTATAATAATAATACATACATAAATAAGTATAAATATATATAGGCTATATATGATTTTATGTATTTGTAAATATAGCTAATAATATTCAAAAATTGCAAAAAATGTTTTTCTCTTTTTTAAATTTTTGTAAATTAATAAACATTATTATAAGCAACTTTTAGGAAGGAATCATTTTTATTTGAGATTGTTTTATTGATGAATAAAAAAGGTGAAAATATGTACAAGGTGAAAAATGATGAATATTTACAAGTGAGATTTGATTTTCTTGGTTTTTATAAGCTATGGACCCTATCTTCCCCTACTTTATTCTTAGTCGATCAGGTCAAGTCTTGCCCTTCTCTCGGGGTTCGGGTCAGTATGCATTTATTCCGTAAATACATCCTTCTTTATTTCTTTTCTTTTTCTTTTCTTTTTTATTCTTTTATTTTGGTTAACAAGAATGCTAAATATACATTATTAATAAATATAGGCGATAAATGATAAATAATGATAATTAATGATTATATATTTATATATTGGTATTTTACCAAGGATTAGCTAAAATAAAAGAATGAAGATGTTGAATCATGGATTCATCATTCCCCGATACTTAACCTATGTTAGTCCCATAGCAAACACTTATTCAAAGAAGAAGTGAAAAAGAAAAATAAGAAAAGAAAAAGAAAATAACTTATAACAATTTTGATTATTAAACTTTTCTTCATATAATTGAAGTATGAAGCTCGATAAAACCTTTGGATTATTAGTTTGGTGGAACCTTATTGGGAAATGGATTTAAGACCTAACAACCCTCAAGTTCCACACGATTCCTATTCAGGTCACCTCAACAGTCAAGTCAGAACAAGTTTACATATGCAAACTCTTATGACTACAAATCTTTTCTTGTACGGTGTAAGCGAAATATAGCTCCTCACCTCAGAAATGGCAAAGAAACGGCCTCCTCCAACTGGTAACTCTAAGTTCCCAGTCTAGCTACTCTTTCCTCGAGGAGCGCAATATTCCCTTCTAAGTTCAAGTGCAACCAACTCAAGAAGGTGGTAGAGAAGAGAATGGATGGTTGCCGATGTAGCTACCTATCCTTAGAGCTTGACCAGGTGATGAATCCTCATTCATCACTCTTTATTCTTTTATTTTATCTAATTATCTTGGCAAAGAATCATGTAAATGAGTGTAAATACAATAACTTAGCAATAAGCATGCATGTGTTAATATATCGTAATTAGCATGTATTTGTGCAAAAATAAAATAATAAAGAATAACAGAAAAAGAAGGTAGTATTTAGAATAAATACTGAGTGACCCAAACCAAAGAGAGGGCCAAGTATTGGCCTGATCGCGAAATAAAATAGGTAGAGAGAGATAGGGACACTCCACCTTATATATATGTATCATACGTGTACATAAATTATTTTTGCCAAAATTAAAATAAATAGGTGTTTTTTTTATTCCATGTATATATTTCTAAAAATAAAATAAAAATCAGAAAATGAAATAAAAATAGAATAAAATTCTCTCCCTCACTTGTACATAATACATGTATACTTGTTTTCTTCCCTCTTTATTGTATACATGTAAATAAATAATAAAAATAAAACAAAAATTGTTTTATATTCCAAAAATTATGTTGTAAATAAATAAAATATAAAATTGGGGTATTCTTGTAAAAATAATAATATAAAAAAATTGTCCAAAATACATAGATATATTATATATGTATATAATACATTATATTGTATATACAATAATTTATTTTGCATAAAAATAAATAAAAATAACAAAAAAATAGTTCGAAAAATAACAAATATTTTTCATTTTATACACTTTTTAATTTAAAATCATTTACTATTTTAATTGAATTTATAATTATTTTGTAAATGTTATCTTCTGATTGGTCTACAGCGGATCGTTGACTCGGGTCAGCCCCCTCTTCCAGGGTTTGACCTGACCTGACTGACCCGCCAGACCATTTTCTCCCATTTCTCTAGGCCGGATCATGCATCCCCTTTGCTCCGAATTTCTGCTCGTGCCTTCCCCATGGATCCACGATCCTCGCAGATCCCTAGGGAAGTGCGGATCATTCTCGGATTGCGTGCCTAGGTCCGGTTCCTCCAGCTGCCTGGGAGTTTTATAAATTCTTCCACTCACCTCCCCAGGTCCTAAGCTCGTACCGCACCCCTTCTTGATACCCTAGAATCCTTCCTCGTAGTGACAGCCGTCGAAGGACACCTTCAGTGGTCGAGTTGGTGCTGTATAGCCACAGCTCACCCTTCGTGGCCAGAGAACCATCGCGAGAAGCCTCCTTCGCCCGCTGCAGCTTGGTCGAGGCCACAACCCCGCCGTCCACTCCGCCTGGAGCTTAGGATCGTGTTCAGACCCTCAGGTAGCCCTCTAATCTTTCCTAGCTTCGTCGTTTATCAATCTTTCATCTGTACGCCACCTGTGCTCTTCCAGCTCCGACCAGCCGGTCGGAGCTCCGTCACCCTCACTCATCCGTTCCGATCGATCCATGCGCTCGCCCTCCATCTTCCTACGCAGCCTGATCATCTTGATCATCGTATCTAGAGTTGAGATTAGGCTCGAGGTCTCCATCTATCGCGACTGCCGGAGACCAACCCCCATTCACCTCCACTTCTCTGCTTTTCAGACCTAATAAACCAGACCAGAGAGTAGCTCTGAGTCAGAGCAACCCCTTGCAGGTCTTATCGCGTGTGGAGGGTCCCCGGATCACCCTCGTCCATCCTCGTCGGAGCAGCTTCAGGTCACTTGAGCCACCTTGTCGATCAGACCGTTGGAGCTTCCATCCATGCCGGCCATCTGACGTGGAAGAGGCCCACGACTTCACCGGTGCCTTCATATCCTTCTTCAGAGCCGAGGATTGCATCCTTGGGGTCTTACAAAGTTTGCCCAGGCACAGTTCATTTAGATGCCTTCGCCGTCGTTGGATCGGCTCCACCTTCCAGACTTCATCCCGCCCGTTCATTCACTAGAGGTGTCAGACCGTTAGATGTCAGATATACGGTTCCGTACTAGCCATGTCCCGGACCAGCAGACACTGTCAGATCTGACATCTGATGCATCTAGAGCCGCCCGATCATGCCCTATCAGCGGCCGACACCTGTCCCTCCCCGCGCCTCTCACGTGCCTCCATGGGTATATTGCATCTTCTACTTGCATTTATTTTGATTTATGTTTTAGTTTGTAAAATAAAATATACAGTTGGACCATTTTGCATTTTAACCCTTGTATTTTCTTATATTTACAGTTTAGTCCTTCCTATTTGGATACACGTGTCTGGTCACGTGCATAGTGAGATATTTGCAACATTTGTCCTGAACCTTTCATGTGTTACTGATTGAATAGATACTTTTCAAAATTGCATATATGTCCCTGTGAATGCTGATTTATGACATGTGCGCTTTTTATTGGAAGAATTGCACTTTTAATCATAGGTTTTTTATTCCTGTTACTATTTAGTCCCAGAACTTAAATAATTTGCATTTTGGTCCCTATGATCTATGTGTTTTGTTTAAATCAAATAAATATCAAAAGTACTCCAAAAAAATTGAAATTTTTACAGGTAGCTCCTGCTACTGTGTAGGAATTTTGGGAATTTTTCTGACCAATTTTGATTTCATTTGATATTTTCTAAAATTCAAAGACCATAAAAAGTGTTTTTGTTTGTTTTAAAAAATCAATTAAAAATATAAAAACATCATTAAAAATTACAAAAAAAAATCAATGTGTGTTTGTTTTGTTGTGTTTTAATTTCTATGTGATTTTTATTCTGTTTCATTTAATAAAATCCCTAAAATTTGAAAAAGACTAAAAAGATTGTAAAAATTTTTTAAAAAATCATAATAAAATCAAGAAAATGTGTTTTCAGTTTCTTAAGTAGATTTTATTTTATAGTTTCACATAAAATTACTTCTAGGATTTTATTGCCATTTTAAATAATTTTAATTTTCCTTTATATACAAGTTGTACAGTGCTTACAGTTTTTACCTTCTTTTATTTTTAGAAAATTAAATAAAGATCAGAAAATCACCATAAAACTCTTAAAAACACTTGTATATTTAAAAACATAAAAATATTTTTGTTTTTAATTTTTGAGTTGTTTTGGCCCTTTAAATAATTGCTTGATTTTAATTTTTGGCCTTTTTCCATATTCTTTTCTTATTAGAAAATCATAAAAAAATTTAAAAATTAAAAACGACCAAAATTCCTTTATTTTCTTGCTTACTTGACTACTTCGTAGATTTTCATTCCGTGCTCCTTGTGTTCGACCATGGTAGCTATACCAGGTTAAATAATTAGCAAGACCGCTTGCCCTGTTTTTTTTTGTTTGATTTCTTTAGTTGGTGGTCTGATTTTTCTTGATTGAGCCACGCTTCGTTGATTGGGGTCGTAATGACATTAATCTGATTTTCTGAGACTTAACCTTGATCGGCTGAGCACTCATCACCAGTGTAGTCAAATCTCTAGCTGCAGGCTTCCTTGGTATGAGACTTTGAAACATATGCCTTGCTTATTATTTTTCTTCTTTTTCTCCGACAGGCATTTTATTTCAATTTGGCCTATCTAACTTTTTGAAAATTTTTCCTTTTTTTAACATATATACAAATGTGCATCATGTACATAATGAGTTTTTCTTCTTGAGCCTCTAGACTATCCCTCTTTTGAAGCATTATTGCAACCCATAGCATCTTGTCATTAGACGTCGGTGCCACTAGACTAGGTTGAGATGCTCTACCCTCCCTAGAGGAGGATGGATGTTTCCACCCGTGTGCTACTCCAAGCCAAAGGATTCTACCCCTTCACCACCTCCTCTATGAAGAGCTACGTGTAGAATGTGTCCAACTTAAGCTACTATCTAGAAGAATCACGTGTGTGTCGTGAAATATTCTACTTAGACCAATCAAGATGACATGTGAACATAGTCTTGTGGACTCAGAGAATTATGTCAGTAAGACATGAAAAGTCTCAACTCCAGTTCCTGTAAGGTTCCTCTGAAATTAAGTGGATTAAGGTCTTAACCAAGCTCCATTCTTCAATTTTATTCCAGACTAGTTTAAATATCCATACTATTATGAAAAATGCAAATGCACGTGCACATGCAACAAATATTTACAAAACATTTTTTGAAAAGAAAAGAAAATAAAAGACAAAATCTTTTTGAAAAGCTTTTCAAAAAATTTTGCAAAATTGTACGGATTTTACCTTTTTCAATGTGTATGGCATTTTTAATGAATTATTCATATTTACAAGGATTTACAAGGATTTTATACATATTTTACAAAGAATTTTATACAAATTTTATGTACTATTTTTACAAGTGGATTGTATCTACAAATTTATTAAAGGTTTTTATATATAAAAGAATTTTATATACAAATTTTAATTTTCTAAAGAACCTATTTTACAAATACTAACAAATAATTAAGGCTTTTATACACACGTGGATTTTACAAGTTTACAAAAATAATTTTTATATCCATAATTTATAACCCACATGATAACATATTTTACAAAAAATTTACAAACCATTTTTACAAAATTTTTCAAAATATTTTCAAAACATTTTACAAATATTTTACAAAACAAGTTTATAAACTATTTTACAGAAAAATTTCAAACCATTTTACAAAAGATTTTTCAAAATAAATTTTGCAAAAAAATTTCAAATCATTTTACAAGCAATTTTACAAACGTGTTTTTTCAAACATTTTATTTTCAAACATTTTACAAACCTTTGTACAATACACATAAACTTGATACAAAAAATAATTTACAAACATTTTACAAACAAAACAATTTTATAAATATTTTACAAAAAAATGTACAAAATAATTTTGCAAAGGTTTTTTTATACATATTTTTATAAAGAATTTACAAATCATTTTAAAAAAAATTAGAAACATTTTACAAAATGATTTACAAAAGATTTTACAAACTTTTTACAAAAGACTTTATAAACATGTTTACAAACATTTTGCAAATAATTTTTCAAAAACATTTTTATTTCAGTTTTATAAATAATAGTCACATTATTAAAAATAGTACGAGTTATGGCTAAAGTATATATAGAATATATATGACACCCCATATACTTAGCTCGAACTATGCTCTCATTGTGATTAAAGAGAGACAAAGGAAGTCAGAACTCGTGCTAAGTATAGAAAAGTGAAAAGAATCCTATACTACAATGCCTCAAAGAATAAAAAATAAAATGAATAGAAGTCGGTGATCCCCCCTATACTTAGGATCATATAATCCTAAATATAAAAGACTGTACAAACGGGGAAAAATGAGTAAGAGAATGTACATGAAATCAACGTCTTGATTTGTCCCCTCTATACTTAGGGCAAAAGATCCCTCAGTATAGAAAAGAATATCAAGAGTGGAGGGACAACAAAGAGGTCAGAAGAAACTAAGACGGAAATATCAAAAAGAAAAGAAACCACATCACTCCCCCTATGCTTAGGGTAAAAGATCCCTCAGTATAGGCAACAACAAGAGTAATGAAAGCAAACGAAAATGAACAACTTGGTGTCTACACACCCCTATACTTACGATAAAGTACATCCTAAGTATAGCAACAAATCCTAAATGAGACCTGGGGTGTAAAACAAAAATGGAAGAAACAAAGAACAAATCAAGACGAAATACATATACATAAAGTAGACAATATTGAGGAGCCTCTCAACAAGCGCTAGAGTTTACGCCCTAGCTGGGTGCAAAGGCTTGGAAAATACAATATCGATGTTCAGGACGACATCTGTAAGACGAATGATGTACTATCATTGTAGTCTCAGTGTGAGAACAATAACGAGGTCAACAGTGCAAATGATGATCCCAAATAAACAATCTGGCAGGTGTTTGCTACCAGGTAAATAGAATAAAAAATAAAATCAAGCACTAGTAGCACAAATGGAATCATCATCTCAAGATCAAAATGGAGTGACAGGGTAGAGCCGGAGAAATCGAACGTGGAGAAAGAAGGATCAATCATGGAATCCAGCACGTCAATCACTATCTCAAAAAAGTATGGAAAGTCAGGATCAGGAGACTTACTAAGAAAACTGATATGTGATGCACATAATGTAGAGAAATCAGAGAAAGCATCATCAAATATCTCAAAGATCGTCTCATCCTTGCGAGGGTCATCAAGGAGAGAAGAAACAAACTCAAGCTCAGCAGAAAAATCAGAAGACTCAGTCTCCTGATCCAACAGATCAGATGCACTCCCAGAAAGTGAAACCGAGTACACAAAGTATGTGGCATCCTCCCACAGATAACCCTCAGGGAGTAATGCAAACTCATCAGTGAAGAAAGAGGAATCATTGTCTAACTAGGAATCTACGCCACTATCAAGCACCCATTCCTCGCACCAAAATGCATCGTCATCTGAAGACGGCCTCTAAACAATCTGGAAATAGGAAATTATATTGGTCAACAATGTAGAAGCTGTAGAAATGTCTGAAACTGATCCTTGCGCTGCGGCAATGCTGGCTATCATCTGGTCCTCATGAAATATATCGATCTCATCAAACTGGAGGACTAAAGGCTAAAGTACAGGACAATCAATATCTGACATCTCAAAATGGTATCCCTCATCATGCTCTGGCTGTTGGAATGGATCAAAATATCCATGTAAATCTGGGAAGTATCTCAGGAATGGACTCTATATGGTCTTGACATGGAAACTGTAAAGGCTGAAAGAACGAATGAAACAATGTGGGCTCCTCTTCTATCTCTTGGAACATCGAAAGAGGTGTTATTCAAAAATCCTGAACTATGAAGTGCAGAACTGACTCAAACTCCGGTTGGAAGACCAACAGAAACTCGATCTGTGTTTGGAGATGGAAACTCACGGTGGCTATCTCATCATCTATCATATGTACTGTTGTAGTATCCACATCCACTGTTTGGCGTGTAATATCTGTGTTAGCAATGTGAGCCCGAGGCAAACCATTCCTGCAATAAATGTTATTGTAACAAATGATTTATCAATAAAAGTTATTGATTGTCTTTTCGCTCCCTTTTCTGAGATTGAATGTATGAATGCACTAAAAGATCCCTCTGTACAATAAGGGTTATGTACCATGGCCAACTTGATAATCATACAGCTGTTGATTCATTGATTGAATCATAAAGGATGATGCTTGGATGAATATCTAAGGAGTTAGATATAGGACTCATCAAGCGTCATCAAATGATTGTCAAGTGATGATCTCCAGCCTGAGTAGGAGATGGCAATCCTTTCTCATTAGGCTGATATCTGATCGACCTCTTGATGTAGGTCCTCTGCATGGGAATGGTGATTCAGAGGTATCGGATTAGTTAAGTCAATGGGTTGACTTAACGAGATCGAGATAACCAAAGACCTATGTTGAATACTGTCACAACATAGGCACACATCCTCTGACCAGAGACAGATGTGTTACTATATGTCTGAGTATGTATATTTGGCAGACCAATAGGTTGATGACCTAACAAAGATCTATACACCGACGAGCTGGTGTGCATGTAAGGACATATGAGTAATACGATCTCTCAAAGGGATCATAGAAGTTCACTTGTGAATCGGGAGACATGAGCTCACTCATGAGATATTAGGACTAATCAAATTCCATGCATGGTCTTCATGATTTGGAAGCATGACATGAATTTTAATGTAAGATATATGCTTTGTAAAAGCATATGATCTATACCAAATCCCAAAGACCAAGATTGAGAAACTTAGTGATCAAACCCTGAAGATGATAGTGTAAAAGTGATCTATATCTTTAGGATGATCATAGCTCTCCTAGTATGCAGGATGTACAGGTGTTGAGAATACCTGAGGGTGATGTGATCATAAATGATTGTATAACCATGATGCTTCCATTCCGAGGGAGTGATGAAACAGGTTTGGATTTTAGTTACTCCTCTCAGTAGAGAAGTGACCTAATCTTAGTCCATGTACTAGACATTGATCTGAATAAGATTCAGATAGAATGAGAAGATTAGGTTTACGGCCTTGATTTAATGAAGCATCTGTGGGAGGTCCAAGAGATCTGGATTTGAGATATGATCTCAATATCCAAGTCACTATACGTGGAATAATACAGTCGCCCTGTCCTTATCTCCAAGTATCTGCAGAGAAATCGCATTTTCTTGAAAGGGTTCAAGAATAATTCCATAGTTGAAATATGTCTAAGCATTAACAGAATGATAATTAAATGTGATTTAATTATCTTGATGTTTGTAGAAATTATCCAATATAATTAAATATGATTTAATTATTGTGGATAAGAATAATGTGGATAGCAATATCCAATTATTCATAATATATTATAATTGTGATTTATAATGTATTAGAGAGAGCTAATTATAATTTATATTTGTCAATTAATTATTGATGTGTATTGGATACACATTGTGTAATTAATTGAAAATGTAAATTATATTTTATTTTGGGTTGTGAATGTGATTCATAAAATTCAAATGGTAAGATTGCAATATCCTCAAAATTAATTACGAATTATTTTTGAAGAATAAATCACAACAAATGTTGTTGGGAAAAATAATGGAGATTTCCATGGAGATATGCAATCTCATGAGATTTCATGAGATTGCCTCCAAATGGAAACATGTGGACGGCTACCAAGTCCTATATGGAATCGGTGGCCATCCACCATGTTGACATGGGAGATGTTATCTCCATGTTTATTGTCTCCTTATTTGATTGATTTAATTTAGGATTGATTTGTATTTGATTTATCAAATATATTTGATCTAAATTAAATTATAAGTTGTTGGCTTTTACCAACAACAATCTTGACCATTGGATTAAACATAAATCAATCTCATCCATTGATTTTATATGTCCCATGGATTGAGATCCATGGATCCCAAAACCGTATAAATAGAGAGGCATACCATGCTCTCTAATGCTATGCTTTTGAAGAACATCTCTCTCTCTCTCATTCTACATGTCAGCCCTCTCCCTCTCTATTTGGTGGCCGACCACCAAAACCCTAGAGGAGAGCATTGTCGTTGCCTTCGCCACTGCAAAGTCGCTTCGACGTTCTTCGGTTCTCCGTCTTCTTGGAGTGCTACGCTCATGAAGAAGGTGTTCGATCTCGTACGACAAGATCAGAAGTTCATCGTGCTTGGATCAACTCGTTGGATTACGAGGATCACGCGACTCCTCCCCGCGCTTGCAAGCTTCTTCTCCGACGATCGGACTTGAGACAAGAGGTCTCTTTTCATAGAGACTCGATCAACCACACTTCAAGATGTATTCCTTACACTGTTGTGGTTCTAGATGAAATGATCCGAGAATCGTTCTTGGATCATGTGGTTTCATCGCATGATTTAAATTCCGATGCACAGAACAACTAGTATGACTAGTGGTTCTTCATCGTATTCGATACGACGCTCACGCTTCCGTGATGCGCTTGAGGATTAAACCATATCCTTAAATTTGTATCATAGCCTTAGGTCGAAGGTTTTGGATACAATCCGCAAACCTGGGACGACTTAGGTTCGTTGAGGTCACGAAAGTTTTTGTCGCATTTGATTTTCGCACTTCTGTTTAGTGAATAAATTCGGCCTTTCTAAAAATGTTTAAACACGAATTAACCACTTGTATTTTGTTCCCCATTAAATAAGAAAACCATAGGATCTGAGTTTACATAATTTGGATTCCGTTTGCTCGAGATATGGTTGTTTTAATGAACATGTATTCACTGTTGCAGGAACTGCGAATCTTAACATGATTATTGAGTTTATTACTGTTTTTATCTGCCTAGAAATGCGTGAAATATCACTTGGATTCTGTCCTAAATATAATTAGCAATCTTTAAAAATTGATTTTGTCTAATTTGGATTTAAATTGATGGAGATATGTTAATTTTAGTAAGTAGGGGTCACTGATGAAATTACAATCCTAATAAAGAATCATGTGATTGTCAATTAGTGAAATTAATTGTTAATTTCATGAAATAATTATGGAAAATATTTGAAAAATATTTAGTGATGATTATTTCCTTAATTGACTTGGCCTCAACCAATAAATTGATAGATTTGATCTAGATAATAATTGAAACACAATCATTAAACTCCTTGCTTGAAGAGGATTTGGAATTTGTCTAGCAAATTTCCTTATAATCAAAAATGTTTTGATTATTACTATATGGTATAATTTCGGTTGAAGAACCAATGATCATCTCAAGTACAAAGTGACTGACACTGCAATTTTTTTTCCCGAGGTGGATATGGTGTCTAGTCGAGGATCACTAGGGTAGCGGGTCGCACCGGTTGCGGTGCGTCCCTGTCCCGCCGGTACTGGCCATGATAGCAGGTAGGGAACAAATGATGCTTGAGAGATCATGATGTATTTCTAATTATTAAAATTCAAATTAATAAGTATTTTGAGATAATACCATATATATTCAAGTAAAAACAATCAAGTTTGTTGATTGAATTGGATTGATAATTAATTTAATATGATTGAATTAATTATGTCCAATTGAAACACTCTATTATGAATAGAGTCATTATTTCCCTTGGAAGAAATAATTATATGAATATGATTCATGATAATTGATTAAAATTTGAATAAGAGGTGGAGGATTGTTAGCAATGTGAGCCCAAGGCGAACCATTCCTACAATAAATGTTATTGTAATAAATGATTTATCAATAAAATTTATTGATGTTTTGTTTCACTCCCTTTCTGATATTGAATGAATGAATGCACTATAAGGTCCCTCTGTACAATAAGGGTTATGTACCATGGCCAACTTGATAATCATACAGCTGTTGATTCAATGATTGAATCATAGAGGCTGATGCTTGGATGAATATCTAAGGAGTTAGATAGAGGACTCATCAAGCATCATCAATGATTAACAAGTAGTGATCTCCAGTCTGAGTGGGAGATGGCAATCCCATCTCATTAGACTGAAATCTGATCAACCTCTTGATGCAGGTCCTCTGCATAGGAATATTGATTCGGAGGTATCAGATTAGTTGAGTCAATGAGTTGACTTAACGAGATCGAGATAACCAAAGACCTATGATGAATACTGTCACATCACAGGCAAACATCCTCTGACCAGAGACAGATATATTACTATATGTCTGAACATGTACATTTGGCAGACCAATAGGTTGATGACCTAATCAAGGTCTATACACCGGCGAGCTGGTGTGCATGTAAGGGCATATGAGTAATATGATCTCTCAAAGGGATCATACAGGTTCAATTGTGAACCGGGAGACATGAGCTCACTCATGAGGTATTGGGATTGACCAAATTCCATGCATGGTCATCATGCTTTAGAAGCATGATATGAATTTGAAGGTAAGATATATGCTTTGAGAAAGCATATGATCTGTACCATATCCCAAGGACCAAGATTGAGAAACTTAATGATCAGACTATGAAGATGACAGTGTAAAAGTGATCTTTATCTTCATGATGATCATGAGTCTTCCAGTATGTAGGATGTGCAGGTATTAGGAATACCTGAAGGGTGATTTGATCATAAACGATTGTATAACCATGACGCTTCCATTCCGAGGGAGTGATGAAACAGGTCTGGATTTTAGTGACTCCTCTCATGAGAGAAGTGACCTAATCTTGGTCCATGTACTGGACATTGATCTGAATGAGATTCAGATGCAATGAGAAGATTAGGTTTACGGTCTTGATTTAATCAAGCATCTATGAGAGGTCCATGGGATCTGGATTTGAGATATGATCTCAATATCCAAGTCACTATACGTGGAACAATACAATCGCCCTGTCCTTATCTCCAAGTATCTGAGGAGAAATAGCATTGTTCTTAAATGGTTTGAGAACAATTCCATAAGATCTAAGCAAAGAGAAGTTGATAATTAAATGTGATTTAATTATCATGATGTATGAGAAATTATCCAATATAATTAAATGTGATTTAATTATTATGGATAAGAATAATGTGGATAGTAATATCCAATTATTCCTAATATATTATAAATGTGATTTATAACGTATTAGAGAGAGTTCAATATAATTTATATTAGTAAATTAATTATTAATGTGTATTGGATACACATTGTTTAATTAATTGAAAATGTAAATTACATTTTGTTTTGGGTTGTGAATTTGATTCACAATATTCCAATGTCAAGATTGCAATATTCCCAAAATTAATTGAGAATTATTTTGGTGAATTAATGTATCAACAAATTGTTGTTGGTAAAATAAGAAGAGAGAAAAATAAGGAGATTGAACTCCTCATTTGGAATGAGGGGGGCGGCACTCAATTCCCATGGGGAATTGGTGGCTGTCCCCTCTTCCTAATAAGGAGAGTATCTCCTTTGTCTTCTCTCTCTCTTATTTGATTGATTTAGATTTGGTATTAATATTTATTTGATTTATCAAATATATTTTATCAAATTAAATCACAAGTTGTTGGTTTTTACCAACAACAATCTTGGCCATTGGATTGTCATAAATCAATCTCAACCATTGATTTTATGTGACACATGGATTGAGATCCATGGATCCCAAAACCCTATAAATAGAGAGGCACCCTTGGCTCTCTCTTTACACATGCTATTGTAGCAAAACTCTCTCTCTCTCTCTTTCTTATACTCGACAGCCCTCTCTCCCTCTTCCTCTTGGTGGTCGTCCACCCTAGTGGAGGGAATCGTCGTCGCCCTCGCCTTCGTGCTACCGCTTCGACGCTCTGCGGTTCTCCGTCTACTTCGAGTGCTTCGCCCGCGAAGGAGACGTTCGATCTCGTGCGACGAGATCAGGAGCAACCGTGCTTGGATCAACTTCTTGGATTGCGAGGACACCGCGGTTCATCCCCGCGCTCGCAAGCGATCTCTCCGACGATCGTACTTGAGACAGGAGGTCTCTTTTCTTAGAGACTCGATCAACCACGCTTCAAGAGGTATTGCATTATACTTGTTGTGGTTATAGATGAAACGATCCGAGAATGGTTCTTGGATCATGTGGTTTCATCGGATAAAATTTTTTTAAATTCCGCTGCACCGAACAACTAGTATGACTAGTCGTTCTTCGTCGTATCCGATACGACGCTCACGCTTCCGTGATGCGCTTGAGGATCTCTCCATATCCTTCAAGTGGTATCAGAGCCAGGTCGACGGTTTCGAATAGTGATTCGCTAACCGAGGACGACTTGGGTTCGTTTAGGTCGCGAAAGTTTTCATCTCATTTGATTTCGCAGATCTGTTTAGTAAATAAATTCGGCACTGTTTAAATTGTTTAAATACGAATTTTATACTTGGATTATGTTCCACATTAAATAAGGAAACCATAGGATCTGAGTTTGCGTAAATCGGATTTCGTATGCTCGAGATATGGTCGTTTTAATGGACATGTATGCACTGTTGCGGGAACTGTGAATCTGAACGTGATTAAAATGTTAATTACTGTTTAGACATGCCTCGAAATGCGTGAAACACCACTTATGTTCTGTCCTAAATCAAATTAGCAAACTTTAGAAATTGACTTTGCTTAATTTGGATTTAATATGATTGAGATATGCCAATTTTAGTAAGTAGGGGTCACTGCTGAAATTGCTTTCCTAATCTAGAACCAAGTGATTGTCAGTTAGAGAAATTAATTGTTAATTTCGTGAAATAATCTTGAAAAATATTTGTGAAATATCGAAACATGATTATTTGCCTAATTGACTTGGCCCCAACCAATTAGATGATTAGATTTGATCTAAACCTTAATTGGAACTACAATCATCAAACTTCTTGCTTGAATAGGACTTGGGAATTTGCCTAGCAAATTTCCTTAAAATCAAAATTGTTTTGATTACTATATGGTATAATTTCGGTTGAAAAACCAATGATCATCTCAAGTACAAAATAATCAATTTGGCATTATCCTTTCCCGAGGTGGATATGGTGTCTAGTCGGGGATCGCTGGGTCAGCGGGTTGCAACGTATGTGGTCCGCCCCACTCCCGTCGGTACTGGCCATGACAGCGGGTAGGTCCAGGATAATGTCCGAGGGATTATGATGTATTTTTCTATTTATTAAAATTCGAATTAATACGTACTTTGAGAATAATATCATATATGTATATTCAAGCATAAAATTAAGTTTGATTGATTAAATTGGATTGATAATTAATTTAATATGATTAAGTTAATTATATCCAATTGAGAATACTCTAATATGATTAGAGTTGATAATTCCCTTGGAAGAATTAATTATATGAATGTGATTCATAGTAATTAATTGAATTTGAATAAGAGGTGGAGGATCACATAAGTGACATCCATGGTCTCCCGTCAAGGCGAAGGGTTTCCGTCGCCAGGGATTGTATATAGGAGACGCCTGTACGTTGTGACAGCTCCTATATACAAGCGCATCTGGATCGGACTCTTTGCTTCTCGAAAGAGTAAGGCCGTATGCGTAGTGACCCCAATATAGGATCCTCATATTATTGGGGCGATATTGGATTGC
This sequence comes from Ottelia alismoides, assembly GCA_037367405.1. Lineage (NCBI taxonomy): Eukaryota > Viridiplantae > Streptophyta > Magnoliopsida > Alismatales > Hydrocharitaceae > Ottelia > Ottelia alismoides. The sequence continues at coordinate 209,437 of JAZKJV010005514.1, read as the reverse complement.
GTATAGCGAGTTCTAATCCTGTTGACGGTTGGTTCAATTAATGACAGGTCAACATCACCTTAGGGGTGGTGGGCCTGGGTATTAAAGACCGAATTGGGAATGCAAGTTGGACTTGCAAGGCGGAATGTGTTCCCGCTTCTCTTTATTGGAGTTACAGTTTCTCATATTATTGGGATGTAACAAAGATAAAGAGGAGATCCCAGTTCTTGCTTGAGATATATCGGTAAGTATATCTCCTACTTTGAAAGTGAATAAGGGAATAAACTTTCATAGTTGACATAGCAAGACTAATTTGATTTAAAATGCCTTAATCAAATAAAATTAAATTGAATATATGGTTATATGTTCTAATATAGTGCATTCTCAATTTCAGAAAATGAAGGCCATGAACCCACTGAACAGGCTTCTGGAGGTCAACCAATTGACCGGACCAAATTAATCGGATTGGATCCGTAATTTGGAGCTTGTGCTTTCAGCCGAGCGCATCAGTTATGTACTCCATGAAAACAAACTTAAAAACCCTAAATCTAAGGAAGACAAAGCATATAATGACAAGTATGATGAAGATCATGTCTTGGCAAGATGCTATATCTTGGGTTCTCTCTCCAATGTTCTTCAGAAGCAACATGTGGAGATGAGTACTTGCCAGGATATCATGCAGAATCTGAAGGATATGTTTGGTGACATTAACCGCACCCAGCGGTACAATGTTATGAAAGATCTTCTTCGCTGTAAAATGCAGGAAGGGACCTCGGTCCGCGATCATGTGCTCAAAATGTTTGGGTACTTGTTAGAGCTTGAGACTCTGGGGGCGACGATGGATGCAGACATGCAATCTGATTTCATTCTGCTGTCATTGCCCAAATCTTTCAATAACTTTGTAGTGTCATTCCACATGAATAAGCTGGAACTGACAAATGCTGGGCTTCTTGCTGCATTAAAGTCTGCAGAAGACATAATGAAGAAAGATGGTCCCTCTGGCACTGCAATGGTTGCACAGGTCAAAGGGAAGCGCGGTCGGAAGCAAGGTTCTCGGAAGGGTCCGGCCCAGAAGAGAAAGAAGAAGGGACAAAGTGTTGCCTCGTCTTCCAATGCATCCACTTTAATGGCGTCGAAGAAAACCGACGTCTGTCACCACTGCAAGAAGCCGGGGCACTGGAGGCGTAATTGCCCGGATTACCTGAAGTCGGTCGACAAAGGTAAAGCCCCAGCAGGTATAAAATCTACATTCATCATTGAAACCAGCTTTCTCGTTGGACGAGAAGGAAGTTGGGTAGTTGATTCTGGTGCTTCTGTTCATGTATGCAATTTGTTGCATTTGTTTCAGGAAACTAGACAGCTTGAGGAAGGGGAGATAGTCATCCAGATGGGATCTGATGCAAGTGTTGCAGCAGTCGCCGTCGGGACCTGCAGACTATCATTATCTAGTGGTAGAGTCCTAGTACTTAAAGAGTGTCTTTATGTACCTGAAGTCAGAAGGAATCTAATATCTGTATCTAAGTTAGTTAGAAGTGGGTATTCATTCCTGTTCTGTAATAAATTAGTCATAAACCGTTACGATAAATATATTGCAGATGGTATTTTGACTTCTGGAGGACTCTATGAATTGTGCATTGATAAATGTGTTATGAATGTTACAAGCACTAATAAAAACCCTAAAAGATCCAGGGAGAATGAAAATCTCTCAAATGAGATTTGGCATCAAAGGCTTGGTCATTTGTCTGTTGATAAGATCAATAGATTAATTAAGGATGGACCTTTAGACTTTCTACAGGTGCAACCTTTGCCTACTTGCAAGAATTGCATTCAAGGAAAAATGACCAGGATGCCTTTTTCGTAATAAGGTTACAAGATGTGAAGGTATTATTGACCTAATACATACTGATGTATGCGGTCCCTTCAGTACCGCGACTCGAAATGGATATCGATATTATTTGACGTTTATTGATGACCATTCGCGATACGGGTTTATCTTCCTATTACGTCATAAATCTGAAACCTTTGAAAAGTTCAAAGAATTCAAGGCTTTGGTTGAGAACCAAACCGATAGGAAGATTAAACGAATTCGATCTGATCGAGGTGGCGAGTACCTATCAGATGAATTTAAGGAATACCTTAAAGAGAATGGAATTATTTCCAATCTCACTCCTCCTGGAATTCCCAACTTAATGGTGTTGCTGAAAGACGCAACAGAACCATCATGGATATGGTTCGTTCAATGATGAGTAAAGCACATTTACCACTTAGTTTCTGGGGATATGCAGTAGAGACTGCAATATATATCATGAATAAGATTCCTAGCAAATCTGTACCTAAGACTCCTCATGAGCTCTGGTATGGAACCAAACCTAGTGTTAATCACTTGAGGGTTTGGGGTTGCTTGGTCCATGCAAAGAATGTGGATGCAAGCAAGCTAGAATCTCGCTCTCGTGAGTGTTACTTCATAGGGTATGTTAGAGATGGTATTGGATACCAACTCTATGACCCTGAGACTCAGAAGGTTTTTGTTTCTAGAGATGTAAAATTTCTGGAGAATGATTTCCTTAAGGGTCAAGATAAATATGAAGTAAAGGAACTCATTGAATCTCCTGAGGATTATGAGCTTCCTGAACCAGAAACTGAAGAAGTAAATAAAAATGATACACCCATACCTCTTCGAAGGAGTTCAAGGGTGGTTGCACCACCTGAAAGGTATGGATTCCATGTGTCAGGTGAAACTGACAGTGATCCTACTTCATTTGATGAAGCACTCGCGGATCATGACATGGAAAGATGGATGCTAGCAATGAAGTCAGAAATTGACTCCATGCATAAGAATGGTGTATGGACCCTAGAGGATCCACCTAAAGGGGTGAAACCCATTGGGTGCAAATGGATCTTCAAGAGAAAGAGGGGACCTGATGGGAAAGTAGAGACTTTCAAGGCACGGCTCGTAGCCAAGGGCTACACACAGAGAGAAGGCATCGACTACGATGAGACATTCTCTCCTGTGTCTATGCTTAAATCCATCAGGGCACTGCTAGCTATAGCTGCATATCTTGACTACGACATCTGGCAGATGGACGTCAAGACGGCTTTCCTCAATGGATACCTCGAGGAGGATATCTACATGGAGCATCCCCAGGGCTTCATGACTGAGGATGGCAAAGTATGCAAGCTGAAGAAATCCATCTATGGGCTCAAGCAAGCTTCTCGTAGTTGGAACATCAGATTTGACGAAACCATAAAGAGTTATGATTTTGTGCAGAATCCTGATGAACCTTGTGTGTACAAGAAGCTTAGTGGGAGCGCCATTGTGTTCATCGTGCTTTATGTAGATGACATCCTTATCATTGGGAATGATACAGGGATGATGACCAGTGTGAAGATTTGGTTGTCCCATACCTTTGAGATGAAAGATCTTGGAGAAGCCTCTTACATCTTGGGTCTGAAGCTGTTCAGAAACCGAGAGAAGAGGATATTGGGATTGTCACAACAAGGATACATTAAGAAGATTCTTGAACGATTCCGTATGGATAGTTCCAAGAAAGGATTCCTACCCTTAAGACATGGTATCCACCTGTCTAAAGGAATGGCTCCTCAAACTGTTGAGGAAAAGAAGGCCATGGCTGGATGTCCTTATGCATCAGCCGTAGGAAGCTTAATGTATGCCATGATGTGTACTAGGCCAGATATCTGCCATGCAGTGGGAGTGGTAAGTCGTTACCAATCCTGCTATGGAGAACAACACTGGAATGCAGTAAAGAACATATTCAAATATCTTAGACGGACGCAAGATTACATCTTGGTCTATGGAGATGGTGATCTCCAAGTCTTGGGATATACAGATTCTGACTTCCAATCAGATATTGATGATCGAAAGCCGACATCAGGGTTTGTGTTCCTGTTGAACGGTGGTGCTGTGAGCTGGAGAAGCAAGAAGCAGGACACTACGGCAGATTCAACAACAGAAGCCGAATGCATTGCCGCATCGGATGCTGCAAAGGAGGCAGTGTGGTTGCGAAGTTCGTCCAGGAGCTTGGCGTAGTTTCCTCTGATACTCCCATCCCACTACTCTGTGATAACACGGGAGCCATTTCCCAGGCGAAGGAACCCAGATGGCATCAGAAGAGCAAGCACGTAGAAAGGAAATACCACATCATTCGGGAGATTCAAAAGCGTGGTGACATCATCATCACCAAGGTGGCCTCCGCCGACAACGTTGCTGATCCTCTTACCAAACCTCTGACACAGAAGGTTTTTGACCAGCATGTAATGAGTATGGGTTTAAGGCTTGTTCCTGAATGGTTCTGAGGGCTAGTGGGAGATTGTTAGCAATGTGAGCCCGAGGCGAACCATTCCTACAATAAATGTTATTGTAATAAATGATTTATCAATAAAAGTTATTGATGTTTTGTTTCACTCCCTTTCTGATATTGAATGAATGAATGCACTATAAGGTCCCTCTGTACAATAAGGGTTATGTACCATGGCCAACTTGATAATCATACAGCTGTTGATTCAATGATTGAATCATAGAGGCTGATGCTTGGATGAATATCTAAGGAGTTAGATAGAGGACTCATCAAGCATCATCAATGATTAACAAGTACTGATCTCCAGTCTGAGTGGGAGATGGCAATCCCATCTCATTAGACTGAAATCTGATCGACCTCTTGATGCAGGTCCTCTGCATAGGAATATTGATTCGGAGGTATCAGATTAGTTGAGTCAATGAGTTGACTTAACGAGATCGAGATAACCAAAGACCTATGATGAATACTGTCACAACACAGGCAAACATCCTCTGACCAGAGACAGATATATTACTATATGTCTGAACATGTACATTTGGCAGACCAATAGGTTGATGACCTAATCAAGGTCTATACACCGGCGAGCTGGTGTGCATGTAAGGGCATATGAGTAATATGATCTCTCAAAGGGATCATACAGGTTCACTTGTGAACCGGGAGACATGAGCTCACTCATGAGGTATTGGGATTGACCAAATTCCATGCATGGTCATCATGCTTTAGAAGCATGATATGAATTTGAAGGTAAGATATATGCTTTGAGAAAGCATATGATCTGTACCATATCCCAAGGACCAAGATTGAGAAACTTAATGATCAGACTATGAAGATGACAGTGTAAAAGTGATCTTTATCTTCATGATGATCATGAGTCTTCCAGTATGTAGGATGTGCAGGTATTAGGAATACCTGAAGGGTGATTTGATCATAAACGATTGTATAACCATGACGCTTCCATTCCGAGGGAGTGATGAAACAGGTCTGGATTTTAGTGACTCCTCTCATGAGAGAAGTGACCTAATCTTGGTCCATGTACTGGACATTGATCTGAATGAGATTCAGATGCAATGAGAAGATTAGGTTTACGGTCTTGATTTAATCAAGCATCTATGAGAGGTCCATGGGATCTGGATTTGAGATATGATCTCAATATCCAAGTCACTATACGTGGAACAATACAATCGCCCTGTCCTTATCTCCAAGTATCTGAGGAGAAATAGCATTGTTCTTAAATGGTTTGAGAACAATTCCATAAGATCTAAGCAAAGAGAAGTTGATAATTAAATGTGATTTAATTATCATGATGTATGAGAAATTATCCAATATAATTAAATGTGATTTAATTATTATGGATAAGAATAATGTGGATAGTAATATCCAATTATTCCTAATATATTATAAATGTGATTTATAATGTATTAGAGAGAGTTCAATATAATTTATATTAGTAAATTAATTATTAATGTGTATTGGATACACATTGTTTAATTAATTGAAAATGTCAATTACATTTTGTTTTGGGTTGTGAATTTGATTCACAATATTCCAATGTCAAGATTGCAATATTCCCAAAATTAATTGAGAATTATTTTGGTGAATTAATATATCAACAAATTGTTGTTGGTAAAATAAGAAGAGAGAAAAATAAGGAGATTGAACTCCTCATTTGGAATGAGGGGGGCGGCACTCAATTCCCATGGGGAATTGGTGGCCGTCCCCTCTTCCTAATAAGGAGAGTATCTCCTTTGTCTTCTCTCTCTCTTATTTGATTGATTTAGATTTGGTATTAATATTTATTTGATTTATCAAATATATTTTATCAAATTAAATCACAAGTTGTTGGTTTTTACCAACAACAATCTTGGCCATTGGATTGTCATAAATCAATCTCAACCATTGATTTTATGTGACATATGGATTGAGATCCATGGATCCCAAAACCCTATAAATAGAGAGGCACCCTTGGCTCTCTCTTTACACATGCTATTGTAGCAAAACTCTCTCTCTCTCTTTCTTATACTCGACAGCCCTCTCTCCCTCTTCCTCTTGGTGGCCGTCCACCCTAGTGGAGGGAATCGTCGTCGCCCTCGCCTTCGTGCTACCGCTTCGACGCTCTGCGGTTCTCCGTCTACTTCGAGTGCTTCGCCCGCGAAGGAGACGTTCGATCTCGTGCGACGAGATCAGGAGCAACCGTACTTGGATCAACTTCTTGGATTGCGAGGACACCGTGGTTCATCCCCGCGCTCGCAAGCGATCTCTCCGACGATCGGACTTGAGACAGGAGGTCTCTTTTCTTAGAGACTCGATCAACCACGCTTCAAGAGGTATTGCATTATACTTGTTTTGGTTATAGATGAAACGATCTGAGAATGGTTCTTGGATCATGTGGTTTCATCGGATAAAAATTTTTTAAATTCCGCTGCACCGAACAACTAGTATGACTAGTCGTTCTTCGTCGTATCCGATACGACGCTCACGCTTCCGTGATGCTTGAGGATCTCTCCATATCCTTCAAGGATCACCTAAGTGACATCCATGATCTCCCGTCAAGGCGAAGGGTTTCCGTCGCCAGAAATTGCATATAGGAGACGCACGTACGAAGTGACAGCTCCTATATGCAAGCGCATCTACATCGGCTCTTTGCTTCTCGAAAGAGTAAGGCCATATGCGTAGTGGCCCCAATATCGGATACTCATATTATTGGGGCGATATTGGATTGCGCATAGCGAGTACTATTCCTGTTGACAGTTAGTTCAATTAACGACGGGTCAACATCACCTTAGGGGTCGTGGGCTCGAGTGTTAAAGACCGAATTGGAAAATGCAAGTTAGACTTGCAAGGCGGAATGTGTTCCCGCTTCTCTTTATTGGAGTCGCATATTCTCATAATATTGGGATGTGACAAAGATAAAGAGGAGATCCCAGTTCTTGCTAGAGGTATAGCGGTAAGTATATCTCCTTCTTTGAAAGTGATTAAGGGAATGAACTTTCAAAGTTGACAATGCAAGAATAATTTGATTTAAAATGCCTTAATCAAATATCATAAATTTGAATGTATGATTATATGTTCTAATATAGTGCATTCTTAATTTCAGAAACTGAAGTCTATGAACTCACTAAGTAGGCTTCTGGAGGTCAAGCAGTTGGCCGGACTGAATTACTCGGATTGGATCCGTAATTTGGAGCTTGTTCTCTTGGCTGAGCGCAATAGTTATGTGCTCACAAAAGACAAGCATGAAAGCCCTAAAACGAAGGAGAAAAGGCATACAATGACAAGTATGTTGAAGATCATGTCTTGACAAGATGATATATCCTAGGTTCTCTCTCCAATGTTCTTCAGAAGCAACATGTGGAGATGAGTACATGACAGGAAATAATGCAGAATCTGAAAGATATGTTTAGTGACATTAACCGCACCTAGCGTTACAACATTATGAAAGAACTCGTTTGTTGCAAGATGCAGGAAGGGACTTCAGTTCGAGAACACGTACTCAAAATGTTTGGGTACTTGTCTGAGCTGGAGACTCTTAGGGCAAATATGGATGCATATATGCAAGCTGACTTCATTATGTTGTCTTTACCCAAGTCTTTCAATAACTTTGTGGTTTCATTTCACATGAACAAGTTGGAATTGACAAACGCTGGACTTCTTGCTGCATTAAAGTCTGCAGAAGACATAATGAAGAAAGATGGTCCTGCTGGCAGTGCAATGGTTGCACAGGTCAGAGGGAAGCACTGTCAGAAGCAAGGTTCTCCGAAGGGCCTAGCCCAGAAGAGAAAGAAGAAGGGTAAAGGCATTGTCTCATCTTCCAATGCATCCACACTGATAGCGTCAAAGAAAACCGACGTCTGTCACCACTGCTAGAAGCCGGGGCACTGGAGGCGTAATTGCCCGGAATACCTGAAGTTGGTCGACAAAGGTAAAGAACCAGTAGGTATGAAATCTACTTTCATCATTGAAACTAGTTTTCTCGTTGGACGAGAAGGAAGTTGGGTTGTTGATTCTGGTGCTTCTGTTCATGTATGCAATTTATTGCATTTGTTTCAGGAAACTAGTAATCTGGAAGAAGGGGAGATGGTCATCAATATGGGATCTGATGCAAGTGTTGCAGCAGTCGCCGTCGGGACTTGTCGACTATCATTATCTAGTGGTAGAGTCCTAATACTTAAAGAGTGTCTTTATGTACCCGGAGTCAGAAGGAATTTGATATCTGTATCTAAATTAGTTAGAAGTGGATATTCATTCCTATTCTGTAATAAATTATCATAAATCGTTATGATAAATATATTGTCGGATGGTATTTTGACTTCTGGTGGACTCTATGAATTGTGCATTGATAAATGTATTATGAATGTAACAACCACTAATAAAAACCCTAAAATATACATGGTTGAAAATCTTTCGAATGAGATTTGGTATCAAAGTCTTGGTCATTTATCTATTAATAAGATCAATAGATTGATAAAGGATGGACCTTTAGATTTTCTACAGGTTCAACCTTTGCCTACCTGCAAGCATTGCATTCAAGGTAAAATGACTAGGATGCCTTTTCGTAACAAGGTTACAAGATGCGAAGGTATTATTGTCCTAATACATACCGATGTATGTGGTCCCTTTAGTACCGCGACTCGAAATGGATATCGATATTATTTGACATTTATTGATGACCATTCGTGATACGGGTTTGTCTTCCTATTACATCATAAATATGAAACCTTTGAAAAGTTCAAAGAATTCAAGGCTTTGGTTAAGATCCAAACCGATAAGAAGATTAAACGGATTCGATCTGATCGAGGTGGCGAGTACCTCTCAGATGAATTCAAGGAATATCTTAAAGAGAATGGAATTGTCTCCAATCTCACTCCTCCTTGAACTCCCCAACTTAATGGTATTGCTGAAAGACGCAACAGGACCATCATGGATATGGTCCGTTCAATGATGAGCAAAGCACATTACCACTTAGTTTCTGGGGATATGCAGTAGAGACTGCAATATATATCATGAATAAGATTCCTAGCAAATATGTACCTAAGACTCCTCATGAGCTCTGGTATAGAACCAAACCTAGTGTTAATCACTTGAGGGTTTGGGGTGCTTGGTCCATGCGAAGAACGTGGACGCAAGTAAGCTGGAATCTTTCTCTCATGAGTGTTACTTCATTGGGTATGTTAGAGATGGTATTGGATACCAACTCTGTGACCCTGAGACCTAAAAGATTTTTGTTTCTAGAGATGTGAAATTTCTGGAGAATGATTTCCTTGAAGGTCAAGACAAAAATGAAGCAAAGGAACTCATTGAATCCCCTGAGCATTCTGAACTTCCTGAGCCAGAAACTGAAGAGATAAATAAAGACGAAACACCCATACCTCTTCGAAGGAGTTCGAGGGTGGTTGCACCACCTTAAAGGTATGGATTCCATGTGTCAAGTGAGACGAACAATGATCCTAATTCATTTGATGAAGCACTTGCGGATCATGACATGGATAGATGGATGCTAGCAATGAAGTCAGAAACTGACTCCATGCATAAGAATGGTGTATGGACCCTAGAGAATCTACCTAAAGGGGTAAAACCCATTGGGTGTAAATGGACCTTCAAGAGAAAGAGGGGACCTGATGGGAAAGTAGAGACTTTCAAGGCACGACTCGTAGACAAGGGCTACACAAAGAGAGAAGGCATCGACTACGATGATACATTCTCTCCTGTGGCTATGCTTAAATCTATTAGGACATTGCTAGCTATAGATGCGTATCTTGACTACGACATCTGACAGATGGACGTCAAGACGGCTTTCCTCAACGAATACCTCGAGGAGGATATCTACATGGAGCAGCCCCAGGGCTTCATAACTGAGGATGGCAAAGTATGTAAGATGAAGAAATCCATCTATGGGCTCAAGTAAGCTTCTCATAGCTGGAACATCAGATTTGACGAAACCATAAAGAGTTATGATTTCCTGCAGAATCCTGATGAACCTTGTGTGTACAAGAAGCTTAGTGGGAGCGCCATTGTATTCATCGTGCTTTACGTAGATGACATCCTTATCATTGGGAATGATACAAGGATGATGACCAGTGTGAAGATTTGGCTATCCCATATCTTTGAGATGAAAGATCTTGGAGAAGCCTCTTACATCTTAGGCCTGAAGTTGTTCAGAACCGAGAAAAGAGGATATTGGGATTGTCACAACATGGATACATTAAGAAGATTCTTAAACGATTCCATATGGATAGTTCCAAGAAAGGATTCCTACCCTTAAGACATGGTATCCATCTATCTAAAGGGATGGCTCCTCAAACTGTTGAGGAAAAGAAAGCCATGGCTGGATGCCCTTATGCATCAGCTGTAGGAAGCATAATGTATGCCATGATGTGTACTAGGCCAGATATCTGCCATGCAGTGGGAGTGGTAAGTCGTTACCAATCCTGCTACGGAGAACAACACTGGAATGCAGTAAAAGAACATATTCAAATATATAAGACGGATGCAAGATTACATCTTCGTTTATGGAGATGGTGATCTCCAAGTATTGGGATATACAGATTCTGACTTCCAATCTGATATTCATGATAGAAAGTCGACATCATGATTTGTATTCATGTTGAATGGTGTTGCTGTGAGCTGGAGAAGCATGAAGAAGGACACTACAACAGATTTAACAACAGAAGCCGAGTACATTGCCGCATCGGATGCTGCAAAGGAGGTGGTGTAGTTGCGCAAGTTCATCCTGGAGCTTGGCGTAGTTTCCTCTGATACTCCCATCCCGTTACTCTGCGATAACACGAGAACCATTTCCCAGGCGAAGGAACCCAGATGGCATCAAAAGAGCAAGCACGTGGAAAGGAAATACCACATCATTCAAAAAATTCAAAAGCATGGTGATATCATCATCGACAAGGTGGCCTCTGCCGACAACGGTGCTGATCCTCTTACCAAACCTCTGACACGGAAGGTTTTCAACCAGCATGTAATGAGTATGGGTTTAAGGTTTGTTCCTGAATGGTTCTGAGGGCTAGTGGGAGACTGTTAGCAATGTGAGCCCGAGGCGAACCATTCCTGCAATAAATGTTATTGTAACAAATGATTTATCAATAAAAGTTATTGATTGTCTTTTCACTCCCTTTCTGATATTGAATGAATGAATGCACTATAAGGTCCCTCTGTACAATAAGGGTTATGTACCATGGCCAACTTGATAATCATACAGTTGTTGATTCATTGATTGAATCATAAAGGCTTATTCTTGGATGAATATTTAAGGAGTTAGATAGAGGACTCATCAAGCATGATCAAATGATTGTCAAGTGATGATCTCCAGCCTGAGTAGGAGATGGCAATCCTTTATCATTAGGCTGATATCTGATCGACCGCTTGATACAGGTCCTCTGCATGGGAATAGTGATTCGGAGGTATCAGATCAGTTAAGTCAATGGGTTGACTTAACGAGATCGAGATAAGCAAAGACCTATGTTGAAAACTGTCACAACATAGGCACACATCCTCTGACCAGAGATAGATGTGTTACTATATGTCTGAGTATGTACATTTGGCAGACCAATAGGTTGATGACCTAACCAAGGTCTATACACCGACGAGCTGGTGTGCATGTAAGGACATATGAGTAATACGATCTCTCGAAGGGATCATACAGGTTCACTTGTGAACCGGGATACATGGGCTCACTCATGAGGTATTGGGAGTGATCAAATTACGTGCATGGTCGTCATGCTTTGGAAGCATGACAGGAATTTGAAGGTAAGATATATGCTTTGTGAAAGCATATGATCTATACCAAATCCCAAAGACCAAGATTGAGAAACCTAGTGATCAAACCTTGAAGATGACGGTATAAAAGTGATCTATATCTTCAGGATGATCATAAGTCTTCCAGTATGCAGGATGTACAGGTGTTGGGAATACCTGAGGGTGATGTGATCATAAACGATTTTATAACCATGACGCTTCCATTTCGAGGGAGTGATGAAACAGATTTGGATTTTAGTGACTCCTCTCAGTAGAGAAGTGACCTAATCTTAGTCCATATACTGGACATTGATCTAAATAAGAGATACAATGAGAAGATTAGGTTTACGGCCTTGATTTAATCAAGCATCTATGGGAGGTCCATGAGATCTGGATTTGAGATATGATCTCAATACCCAAGTCACTATACGTGGAACAATACAATCGCCTTGTCCTTATCTCCAAGTATCTACGGAGAAATCACATTTATCTTGAAAGGGTTCAAGAATAATTCCATAGTTGAAATATGTCTAAGCATTAAGAGAATGATAATTAAATGTGATTTAATTATCTTGATGTATGTAGAAATTATCCAATTTAATTAAATATGATTTAATTATTGTGGATAAGAATAATGTGGATAGCAATATCTAATTATTCATAATATATTATAAATGTGATTTATAATGTATTAGGGAGAGCTAATTATAATTTATATTTGTCAATTAATTATTGATGTGTATTGGATACACATTGTGTAATTAATTGAAAATATAAATTATATTTTGTTTTGGGTTGTGAATGTGATTCATAAAATTCCAATGGTATGATTGCAATATTCTCAAAATTAATTATGAATTATTTTTGAAGAATAAATCACAACAAAAGTTGTTGGAAAAATAATGGACATTTCCATGGAGATATGCAATCTCATGAGATTTCATGAGATTGCCTCCACATGGAAACATGTGGACGGCTACCAAGTCCTATATGGAATTGGCGGCCGTCCACCATGTTGACATGGGAGATTATATCTCCATGTTGATTGTCTCCTAATTTGATTGATTTAATTTAGGATTGATTTGTATTTGATTTATCAAATATATTTGATCTAAATTAAATTATAAGTTGTTGGCTTTTACCAACAACAATCCTGACCATTGGATTAAACATAAATCAATCTCATCCATTGATTTTATGTGTCCCATGGATTGAGATCCATGGATCCTAAAACCCTATAAATAGAGAGGCATACCATGATCTCTAATGCTATGCATTTGAAGAACATCTCTCTCTCTCATTCTACACATCAGCCATCTCCCTCTCTATTTGGTGGTTGACCACCAAAACCCTAGAGGAGAGCATTGTCATTGCCTTCGCCACCGCAAAGCCGCTTCGATGTTCTTCGATTCTCCGTCTTCTTGGAGTGCTACTCTCGTGAAGAAGGCGTTCGATCTCGTATGATGAGATCAGGAGTTCACCGTGCTTGGACCAACTCGTTGGATTGCGAGGATCACATGACTCATCCCCACGCTCGCAAGCTTCTTCTCCGATGATTGGACTTGAGACAGGAGGTCTCTTTTCGTAGAGACTCGATCAACCATGATTCAAGAGGTATTCCTTGCACTTGTTGTGGTTCTAGATGAAACGATCCGAGAATCGTTCTTGTATCATGTGGTTTCATCGCATGAAAATTTTTTAAATTCCGCTGCACATAACAACTAGTATGACTAGTCATTCTTCGTCGTATTCGATTTGACCCTCACGTGTCATGACTAGTGATGCATCTCCCTCGTGTGTTGTCTTGACTAAATCATCTCGTGAAGACTGGGAAGTCAACGAGATGTCAGAAATCTGTCCAAAGATAATCCAAGGTTTATCAACATCTAGACTATGGTGTGGATTGCCACACGAGGCATCGACCAGTGTTTGCTGCTCAGCGGTCATTCCCTTATAGAAGATCTATACAAGGATAGTCTTCGAGATTCCGTGATCCAAAAATCTCCTCAAGAGGTCAAGAAATCTCAATCATGAATCATGAAATGGCTCTTGGGGGTCTAAGATAAAATCTCTATTAAACGATCGCATTATATCTGCTCTATGACATGGATAGAATCTCTATAGAAACTCTAATCATAAACCTCCCTATGTAGCAAATTTCTTTCACAACCGTCATGCCAAGTCATGGCGCTGCCCTGAAGTAAAAATGGGAAGGTCTTTAGCATCAGCTCCTAAGAAGTGATATCCAAATATGCTCGTGATCCACAAAACTCCTCAAACTCAAATATATGAAGATAAGGCTCCTCGTGCACACCACTTGAAACTTCAGCAATAGCTGAATGAACTCTAAATCTAGAATGAATGGACTCAATATATAAACTGACTTCGCTCCATAATCTGGCTGCTCATCCGCCATCCCAGCATAGAAGTCGTCTGAATCTCACATCTGCTCAATGTGATTGCCTATGGAATGCACCATCATCCCAGCATATACGCCGCTCGTATCTTGCCCGATAAGACTCGGAAGTGGAACATGAGGGAACAAAGAGGGCGTAGATGAAGAAAGAGAAAGAGAAGATGAGGGAAGGGATGAGGACGAGAGGTTTGTCGAAGTTCTAACCTCAAGACATGGTGGACGACGATGATGGGGATGAAAAAATGAAGCCGCAAGATCCAGCTGAAGAGAACATCAATCCATCATCACGACTCAAGAAAACAGAAAGAATGACAAATAAAGGTGGGAGGGAGGGTGAAAATAAAACAAAACAGAGTGAACACAAGAAAGAAAACAGAAGGTGACTGTTAAAGATTAAGAGAAGATGAACGTAACCAACTCACAACAAGCACAAGCAAAACAAAGCAAACCCCCAAATTCACCAAATCAATGCAATGATGACTGTAAAAGATCAATCATTATGTATTAAATTTTAGAGTTAAGTGATAATGCAGTTACTTAATAAGCCTCATAGGTGAAGTCACCTAGGGTAGACCTGGCTAAGCCGACGGAACACACCAAACTTAGACAAGACTACTTCTGATAAGGGTCGAAGACAAATGCTTGCATCTCAGCTGTACACCAATGAGTAATGTACATGAGCACATGGCACAAGTCCATGGATTTTGGCCCTAGTCCTTAGCAGATACGTCATCACCCACTCAGTTTGGAAAGTACCTGAAAACAACGATGGGTTGCTCTCACCAAATCAATGAAGTGAAAGAGTTACGTTTGATTTTATGGTCAAGTTCAATTAGCAGTCCCAATTTTTTACTTTTTGGTTTTCTCTCTTTTTTTGGATATTTTCAATGAACTAACGAATTTTCTGATTTCCTTTTTATTCCTAAGTCCACAAAACAGATGGAGGAAGATGGAAAAGCCGATGCGCGATGAAATCAATGATGCATGCACGAGATAGAAGACGTGCCTTGCTCCAGCAGTTTACATGCAATATGACCCGTCCATAAACATTAAACGAATCTAAATGAATGCAATACGAGAATCATCCAAAATAGAAATTTCCATTATCATGAAGAACATATTTATTTGTCTAAATCCAAGCGATGTCTATAGGAACAGATATTTTGTTAGTAGCTTTGGACCTAATGCGACATGGCTCAATCAAATATAAACCTAAATCTAGGGGATCAAGCATGATGAATTTTGGATACATCATATTAAAATCTATTTATTATTCTCCTTGCTTAACCAATTCAATGAAAATCACAATTAAATCACAAATATTAACATATATTATATTGTGAATTATCTGTGTATAATTAATATATATTTTCTAACCCTATTTTTTGGTATTTAATTACTAATCTTTTTCTTTATTTTCTATTTTATTAAAAATCCTTAAAAATTAAATTTAATATTGCATATACTTATGTTGGTTTTAAAAAGAAATTAAAAATACACAGAATTTGCATAACTTTTAAAACACAGTGTTTTTACCTATCAAAAATACTCCCAAAATTCATGTTTATACAAATGACTTCTTTGGCTTTTTGTCCAACATGAAAGTTATAGATCTCATCGAGATGTACAAGTTTCATGTTTTGACTTTTTTTCTAATTCAGTTTCCAATTATTTGTTTTTTATTTTTCCTTTATTTTAATATTTTGAATTAATTTCATTGGGTCACATGGCGCTCTTTGGAGCTGCCACGTGACCCATCCATCCTTTTGACATCCGGTTGCTTCCTCTATCGTTGCATCAGCTCTACCTTGCCTCCATCCTGGATGTTCCTCTCATCTTCACTCACAACTGTTCAATCTCTCTCTACAGATCAAATCTGCACCAATACCTCCCGCGCCCATCTCAACCATTGAATGACAGCCATCCAAGGGTTGAGCATCTTCCACGTTAATCACTCTATCCCCCGCCTTAGGATCAGATGCCAAAACCCATCCGGGCATCCTCCCGCAATACGCTATCGTCCCTCAGATTAGACCTTTTGACCTGATCTGGGAGGATCACTCGCACATCCATCCTGGCCGTTGGATCACAAGATCCAACGATCATCCATCATCTTCTTTGTCCCAAACATTCCCCTTCTCAGCCATCACTCTTCGCCGCACCATCACCCCCTTCTATTTTTACCTCCGCCCTCTAGACGCCTCTTATCAATCCAAAGCCACCCCCATGCAGCCAATACCTCCACCATCTTCACGTAACCCCAGCGCCCCTTCCATCGCTCTTCCATCACTCCACCAACCGTTGCAAAACACTCAAGTAACGCCCACTTCCTCCACCTATTAAAACCCTGCACCACCTCCATCTACCCTCTCCCACCAATCTACGACCTAAACCCTAGCCCCTCTCTACCTCCCTATGACAGATAGAGGTCGGACGATGGGACATAATGGGCCTCCGGAAAGGTGTTGACCCATGGTCATCTTGGCGATGTCACGATCGGCTCCGCCAACGTTGAGCCCCCTGGATATGCTACCCAAGTCGAGTGACAACTTTGAGGTCCGATGAGGACCTCATCCCAAGCATCCACACTGCCTTCTTCCTCTTCAATCCTCCAGGTTCATGGTTTTGCTTTTCTCCTTGTTTTCATCGATCACCATACGATCTTTGACACACCACCTACATCTTCGTCGGCCTCTCCATTCGCTCCCTTCACTTCTCTGGGACATGGTCCACATCACCCACCTTCACAACTGCTTCATCGGAGGAGAAGACCCCTGGTCCCCCACTTGACCATATTCACGGGACTCCATGTCACACACCACACTCGCACTCACCTCGCGCACGCTTCGGCTATACTAACTCCGGCAGGTACCTTCAATGGTCGGATCTCGCGCTTGACTGCCGATCTCGAGCTGCAACTCCGACGACCATCCACCGCCTCACATCTCGACTATTGTCCGAGCTTCGCCTCACCTCCATCTCATTCTCGAGGCCCTCAGCAATCTTCCTCGACCTTCAGGCGTGCGAACGGAGCACGAAGAAGTAATTGTGACATCGTCAGAATGCAATCCCCTTGCCGATGGAGGAGGCAGAGCATGAAGAAGCAGCCATCATCCGATAATCTGGATCGGAAGGCCCAGATCACGCCCTCCCCTCCCCTCCTATGCACCAGGCTCGTTCATCATGCATTTTTTTCATCTCATCCTATTTTTTCTTTTTAGAAACCAAATAACAGTTGACGTGCACCATTGTACATTTTCTTGCATCATTTTATCTGCATCACTTGTCTTTGCATTGCATTGTATATCACATCTGCATGAAGACCTCAGCCTAGAAAATAACCACGCACTAAAAAAACCAATAATCTTCGATAATAGACGAAGAGGCTCGTGACCCTGTGTTCGACCTTGATATACTTGCTAAGTAAAAGTACTCCACATATTCAAATTTGTGGTGTTGATCGACCAAATTTCATCTCTCAACCAAATTTCATCTCCTATACTACAATTCTCGATAATTAAAGAGGTGAAATTCCAGTTCATCAAATGGCATCGTTGTCGGGGACAAGGCTCCCCTTTATCAGTTCGTCGAATTTTGTTCTATTATTGTTGAAGTAGATATTTTCAAAATTTTAGGTATTTTCATCGTGTTGTTTTTGCATCATCTCATGATTAAATTTCTTGATAATTTTCTGACATTATTCTTTTGTGGCAAGGCCCATGGAGATCGAGGATGCTCAATCTACATGGAGGCATGGAGTTTGGAGCCCCCGCTACGAGGAGCCGCAAAAGAAAAGAAGAAGTATTCAAGGAACTTTAGTCAACTCTTCCTTCATGCATTCTGTTGTAAAAAAATGTATCATGTGCATTTCTAGTGGTCCTCGCTCGAGAACTCGCGTGTGTTAAAAAAGAGTACATAACTCGATGATCTACCCCCGCCCCCACACAGACACACGTGCACACATCCATATATGTATATTCACTCCCCCCACCATCTCTGTATATTCGCACACACACCCCTCTCCCCCGCACATCCATCACTGTACATACACACCCCCACTCATCTCCTTTATATTCATCTGTAAAAATTCACCCCCCCCCATCTCCATGATAGTCATTTGTACACCTCCTAACCCTAACCAATCACGGGCACCCCATCCAAAATTCTAGATCCATTACTTAGGCTATTTTCAGCCTAAGTATGGGGGGGATCGACTCATCAATCTTCCCTCTATCTGTCTTCTTATACTTAGGTCATTTTTTACCTAAGTATAGGGGGATCTCCGAGTCAGTTCCGCTATATCAACTTCTATATAACCAGAGCTATGGCTTCATATCCCTTGTGTTATGAGGACATAGCAGAAGTTATAGGAGGGTATACCATAATTATTATATATATACTTTAGCCTTAACTCATATGTTAAAATTTTTGAAATCTTTTTGGGCTAGGTTTAAGTTTACTGGTGAACTGATTTTTGTGAAAATTGTTGTAAAAACCTTTTGAAAATTGAGGGATTAACTTTTTGTAAATAAAATTAATCTCTTCAAAAATTACCTAAAAATCTGAAAAAATGAAAAAAAATCGTTTGTAGAGACTCTAACTATAGGCTTAAAAATGACTAGCTACTTTTCAGTGAGGGAACTTCGGTCTCCCTTATCAGAGTGGGTGGTTTAGAGGACACTGTCTATGGATCCGTTCTCAAGTAAAATGGTTAGCCGTCTAACGGTACGTACTTACTCCCATACTGACTGGAAGTAGATGCAACTATTCATATGAGCTTGGGCCAGTCATTATCTCTCTAAAAAATTATTTTAAAAAAATGAAAAATTAAATTCATAAAAATTTGCAAAAAAAAGTAAAACGCATATGAGTTGGTATTTTCCTGACACATTCACTATGACTCAAGGCTTAAGTATCTGAAGACATTGGATTTCTGAGATCTTGTGAGACTGACTTAACCAGCCTTAGTTATTAGGGTTTTGAACTTAATAATCCACACTTCCATAGTGTGAAAGATTTAAGTGCTACATTGCACTCTTCATCTCTACCCTCTAAAGAATATGATCAGCGCATCACTTTCACAGTTGCATATTTGATGAGATTAGTTGATTTATCACTTAAGGAACTAGGACTTGAGATTTGAGTCTAGACCCGACTTAATGATGCTCGAGGATGGGAAAAAGTTAATGAAGGCTTCAAGAAATGTGAGTGTCAGCAAAACCCTATCCAAAATGTGAACAAGTTCGCATGCTATCGTTCGATATTTACCTATGTGCCAGGGTGTGATGGAACTTAAATAATTGTTGATCAGTGTATGCCAACTTTTGGTAACAGCAGTGGAGCTAGCCAAAAAGAAAAGAAAAGAAATAAAGATTGCAAGAAAAGCTCTATCATTACAAATACAAATTCAAATGAGCTTCCACCAAAGGCGAGCCCTCCCAACCATTTCAAAGTGTCCACTTGGACCAAAGGCTAACAGGGCCATGGAGTAGGGATAAACCCAAAAGAGGGATCTGCATCGTATAGTGATACAAGTCTGGGTGTCGAAGGTATCTTAGATACTTGATGAATCCTCATTCATCACTCTTTATTCTTTTATTTTAGCTAAAAACCTTTGCAAAACACCATGTATATGTTTGCAAATAGAATAATTTATCAAAAAGCATGCATTGTGTAAATACTCATAATTAGCATGTTTTTGTGCAAAAATAAAAGAATAAAGAAATAAGAAAAAGAAGGAAATATTTAGAATAAATATTGAGTGACTTGAACCCAAGGGAGGTGCTCAATATGGGCCTGACCGCAAAATAAAATGAGTAGAGAGAGATAAGGTGACTCAGCCTTGTACAAATACCCCTCTTAGTGTAAATATTTTATTTTACAAAAATAAAAATATCTATGTGTTTCTCACATTTTGTATATATTTATAAAAATAAAATAAAAATGGGAAAAATAAAAATAAATAATTTCTCTCTCCTCAGTGTATATATACCATGTATATGAAATAAAAAGACATATTTATTTCACCATTGTAAATAATTAATAAAAAATCAAATAAAAATTATTTTAAATTCCAATTTTTATGTTGTAAATAAATAGAATATAAAATTGGAATAATTATACATAAATAACATAATAAAAATAAAATTCAAAAATACATAGGTACATATACCTGTATATAATATAATATCATGTGTATACATAATTTATTTTTCAAATAAAAAATAAAAATCACTAAAAATACTTTGTAAATAAATAAACATTTTTTATGTTGAAAATATTTTGAAATAAAATCTTTTCTATTTTTTTTGAATTTCCAATAATTTCTGAATAGAATTTTCCCATTAGTCCACGGGGGATGTTGACCCCTGGTCAACTCCCCCCTGGACCACTTTTCTTCGCGGACCGTGTCCCGACCCGACTTCTCCCATTTATGCAGACGCGATCTGCCTCCTATTTACCCAAACCTTGGGCTCAGATTGCATCTTCTTCATCCGAGATTCACGGCCGAGGTTCATCTAAGGGATCCATGCGTTGGATTGCGTGCCCGACTCTCGTCTTCCCGAACCCCTACCAGTATACAGCTTTGCCTCCTTCCGTCATTCCATGCACCTTCAACCATTGTTCAGACCCCTTTGACCTCCATTCCCTTGCCTAGAGTGACAGCTAGATGAAGGGAGTGTTGTAGAGAGGAGAGGAGACGTTTTGCCCCAGGTCCGGTGGTTTTCACCGCCGCGCTCCGCCATCGGCGAGCTCGAGCCTCTTGAGGCGTCGCTCCAATGAGGCGAGGATCCCAAGAAGTCACCCACCTCCAGCCCAGACGATTCCGATCATCAGGTGACCTCGATAGCCCTTAGATTAGTTTTAATCTCGTTCTTTAGGTTTTGCATCGCCGGCCATCGCCGGTTGTTGCCCGATCATCCGACCGTTCATTTCTTCATCCGACCATTGTACCACCTTCACGAGACCCCTCTACAACTTCGGCCACCGTTTCAGACCCCTGTGACCTCCATTCCCTTGCCTAGAGTGACAGCTAGATGAAGGGAGTGTTGTAGAGAGGAGAGGAGACGTTTTGCCCCAGGTCCGGTGGTCTTCACCACCGCGCTCCGCCATCGGTGAGCTCAAGCCTCTGGAGGCGTCGCTCCATTGAGGCGAGGATCCCAGGAGGTCACCCACCTCCAGCCCAGACGATTCCGATCATCAGGTGACCTCGATAGCCCTTAGATTAGTTTTAATCTCGTTCTTTAGGTTTTGCACCGCCGTCCATCACCGGTTGTTTCCCGATCATCCGACCGTTCCTTTCTCCATCTGACCATCGTACCACTTTCACGAGACCCCTCTACACCTTCTACACCCCTTAGATCATCCTGGTTCGCCCCGGAACCAGGACTTAGGTCTCCTCTGCCGTCGCCTCGCCGGAGACCCACGCTCCACCGCACCCACTTCCCCTTTTTACTCGTTAATGGGTCGAGGCAGTTTGCCCTCTACCCCTCTTGATTCCTATGCAGGTACCAAGGCTTAAGAGCCTCATCTGGAGGCTCGACTATCCAGGAACAACTGCTCCAGTTCATCCCCGTCACTAGAGCTCCTCCGACGCTCCCGATCCCATCCGAGCAATCCACCAGCTGCGGATCACCTCCGGCTTCCATTCCCATATCTCAGATGCAGCAGAGGACCCCTTGATGGCACGTATTGGACCGGTGAAACTCGCCGGCGACTTGTTCTTCGAGGGTCCTCCAGCACTGTTCGATCGAATCCATCGCTCCAGATTAGATCTCCACCATTCATCTGTGCGGGGCATTCGACCGTTGATCCATCTAAGGATCAGATCCGAGCCGCACATCTGCAAAGGGGTGCCCACCGTTCTCCATCGTCGGATCTCACATGTGGACCCCCCTCATGCGTCGGATCTTAATAAAGGGGTAATATCACTTAGGCCCCTTTCTTTTTCGTATTTATAGTGTAATCCTGTAAATATTTTATTGAGTTATTTTTAATTAGGGTAAATTGCATGTAGGACCATGTGCTTGTTTTATTTGCATTTTAGTCCATGTGTATGTGGTGCGCGTGCATCGACATGTGATTTGAGGAATATTTGCATATTTTTCCCTCTAGTTTTGAGCTATTATTGTTTATATCTTTTTAAATAGGAATGACAATTTAGTCCCTATGAATGTGAATCACGTGCATGTCTTGTGTGTTTCTGGACTTTTTGCAACTTTGGCTCTGTGGTTTTTACACGTGTTATCCATTGGCCCTGAATTTATTTCTTTGCACTTTGGTACCTATAAGCTATGCCCTTTTCATTGGTTGAATAAAATATCAAATAAACTCCAAATCTTGTGAAATTTAGATACGTGGCTCCTGCCACTGTGTAAAAATTTTAGAATTTTTTTTAGGACATTTTTATTACTGTTTGCTAGTTTTAAAAAATCAAAAACCCCTGATTTTTATTACTATTCGGTTTATAAAATCAATTAAAAATATAAAAACGCCTCAAAAAATTACAAAAAATTAGGTATTGCTTCTTTTAGTGTCTTTTAGCTTCAATGCAATTTTGGTTTAATTTGGATTTATAAAGCCCATAAAAAAACAAAAACCCTAAAAACTTTATAAAAATTATTGAAAATTTAAAAAAAATCAAAAAAATTGCAATTTTTGTTTCTGTAGCTTAGCTTTTATTTCTAGTTTTCATAAAAAAATGCTTCAGATTTTTAAAGGCTAATTATATATTTTAATTAGCCTTTCAAATCTGGCTACACATTAGTTCCATGTTTTTGCCTTTTTCTATTTTTATAAAATCAACAAAAAATTATAAAATCCTGAAAAAATTATCAAAACTACTTACAAATATACAAAAAACAAAAATAATTTTGTTTGAATTTTCTGAGTTGTTTTGGAGTGTTTAATAAATTGTTGTTTGTGTGCCTTTTGCCTTCTGATTGTATTTTCTTCATAATTAAAAATCATAAAAAATTAAAAATTTAAAAAAAAAATCCCCCAAAAATATTTTTCTTTATTTTATTTCTTTTTCGACTACTTCATAGGCTACTTGGCCAACCCATGCTCCTTGAGTTCAACCCTGGTCACTATACCAGGTTAAATAAGCAAAGACCGCTATTCGTGCTTGATTGATTGTTTGATTTATATTGGTGGTCTGATTTTTCTTGTTGAGTCTGATTCAAGGAATTAAGGTCGCAACGACCCGTGATATTTATCTCCCTTAGTCTCTCGCGATCATACGGCTCATCAGAATGGCGCCGTTGCCGGGGAGCACGGCTTAGAACTCCTTTTTATTTTTGTTTTTGTTCGGTTTTCAGTTTCGTGGCTTTTTCCGCAGCTTTTCTTTCGTTCGCGGCTTTTCGCAGCTTTTTGTCTTCTTTTGTTTTCTTTTATTTTGTTTTTGTTTGTTTTTATTTTATTTATTTATTTCCATTTTGCATATATTTTATTTTATTTTCCTTTGGATTATTATTATTGTATCTGACACTCTTGTTTGATTTCTTGCGAGGGCCCGAGGATCGAAGCAGCTTTCTTCGAAAAGTCGAAGCAACCGTGGAAGCCAGAGGTGGCTCCCTTCCGTACGGAGCCGCAGGAGAGAACGAGGAGTTGAGAAGGATAGAGGAGAGGATTAGCTTAGGATAGTTAGTTTTATTTTCAGTCAAATTTTTTGTTGTAATAATACAAGGACAGAGATGTTCAGACTTGTGATTGCGGGGTCTGTTTCGCCGAGCACTGGTGTTCTCGGGGGACCTCACTGCATTTTCGTCGGTTTTGATTTTTCGCCTTTTACTGCTTATCTAATTTCCGAATATTTAGCCTTAGTCGTAGGATTTTCTGTGCTTGCACCGTAATTAATTAGGACCCCAGCGTAATTAGATTGCCAGCTCCTATAGACCATCTAATTGGACCTGATTAATTACTTAATAAGAAAAAGCTAACCTGGTCACTCGAGGGGTCACGTGCCGCTAGAGGCCGTATACAGCGCTGGCAGGATCCGTTGTGGCGGACACCGATCGGCTTCAAAGACCGGACCCCAACCTCTCCCGTTGACCCGTTAGTGAAGACCGCCCGAGCGACAGAGGTAAAGGTGTAGAAAAATGTAGATCGTTGCGACCTCAATCACTCGGGCTGAGTCAATCAAGAAAATGAACCACAAATGAAGATAAAACAACGAAACACAGAGAAGTGGTCCTGCTATAGGATTAACCTGGTATAGCTCCCAGGGTCGAACACAAGGAGCACAGATTGGCTAAATAGCCTACGATGTAGTCAGAAATCCGAGGGAATATTTTTTAATGGTTTTTATTTGTTTTTATAATTTTTTTTAGATTTTTTAAAGAATTTTTAAATGATGAGAAAATTAAAGAAGGTAAATACAAGGGAACTTCAACAATTTATTACACACACCAAAAATGATGCAAAAATTCCAGAAAATTGATTTTTAGGTTTTTTAAGTTTTTTACTGTTTTTGGTGAATTTTTGGAATTTTTCTAATGGGTAAATTATTTATTAAAAATCAAACAATGCGAAAAACAAAGGGGACTGTCCAGCAAGGTTAGAAACTCAAAAATAAAATATTTAAGAGTTTCAATCAACCCTGAAGGTAATTTTCCTATAATCTAGAAAGAATAAGGAAAATTTAGGCACCCTAATTATGGTTTTTGGATTTTTAATTTATTTATTACAATTTTTATGGGTTTTTAGGGGTTTTTCAATTTTTAAGGTTTTTAAGTGATGAAAAATCACCAAAATCGGCTGGAAAGTCAAACAGTAAGCAAATTACAATACCTAATTTTTTTAGAATTTTTGGGGATGTTTTTATATTTTTTTGTTATTTTTAAACCTAGACAGTGGCTAAAAAGGAGGTTTTTGAATTTTTAAAAATAATAAATGAAATCAAAAATGTCCTCAAAAATCACAGAAATTCCTACACCATGGCAGGAGCCATGTGTCAAAATCTCATTGGATTTGGAGGTCGTTTGATATTTTATTCAAAAATAAGAGTGGGGCACTGTGCACAGGGACCTAAGTGCAAATACCCAAAAGTTCTGGGGTCCTGGTGCAAAATACCCAGCAAAACACGTGCCAAGCACGTGCCTGGGGCACTCAAGGACCTAAATGTAATAAAAATAAGTTCCAAGGACCTATTGATAACTCGTATCAAAAGTCCAGGGGCTTATATGCAAATATCCCAAAACAAAACGCACATGCGAATATAAAGTGTTCACAGGGGTATACATGCAAATAAACAAAACATTTTATTCAATGAATAACATCCAGAACTACAGGGCATGTATTGCAAATAACCCAGAATAACACGTGACGACGCACGTGGCTCACAACAGGCGGGGGTATAAGTGCAAATAAAATAAGTACGAGGTCCTTAGTGCAAATATCCCAGAAAATAAATAACTGACTCGACAATTTACAGGACTAAAAATGAAACTACAAACTACGAGGGGGGCCTACGATATTTACCCCTTTATTAATGAAGCGTTGGATGCGCGCCACGTGTAGATCGAACGGCTGCGGCTGGTGGGCGCTCCAGATCACTCCTCCTCTGATCGGACGGTACTGGTAGCTCCAAGGATGGACGGCCAAGATCTGAACTGGAGCGAGGAGATGCAATCAACGGCGGCTGGAGGTCCTGGAAGAACAGGTCCCCGGCGAACTTCGCCGGGCTCGTGCGTGCGCTAGGATCCTCCGGTGAGCCTTCTGGAGGTCGGAGAAGAATCGCGGAAGGCTCCCGCGTCTGCCGGTGGCCTCCGACGGTCAAACCAAGCTCCGAGGAGCTCGAGCAAGGCCGGCGGAGCTGGGTCTCCTGGCTGGATGGCGAAGGGCCTCAGACGCCCTCGTTTCGACCTGAAAAGCGAACCAAAAGACTCGCGGGTCGAGGGCAAAGTGCCTCGACCCGGTTAGGCGGCGTGAAGGTGGTCTGTGCGTCGGAATGGCGAGCTCCGGCGAAGGTGGTCGGCGGGGGAGCTCGATTCCCAGATCCGGTGCGATCTGGGTTGAGTGAAAGGGCGTAGAAGGTGCGTGGGGAGATGGCGGAGATGACAAGGTGCTCCGATGATCGAAAGGGTACTCGGGATAGTCGGAATCAGAGAAGCACGTCGGAGATGCGATTTGGGCGAAATCGGAAATTGGGAGAAATGGAAGAGCTAATCGACTACCTGATGGCTGCAGTAGACTGTGCTGGAGCGTGGCTAACTCCGGGTCGTAGCTTCGAAGGGCGTCAAGGCCTGAAGCTCGATGCTCAACGCCGGCGGCGGAGCAAAGACGGCGAAACACGCCGGATCGATGGTCGGGACACCCTCACCTCACTGCAACAGGGGCAAACGCGAGCTGTCACCTCGGGCTTCGCTCTGGAGGTCACGGGAATAAGGATGGCGATCCAAAGATGGGGAGCGGAGGCGGCGGAGCTCGGGATATAAATGGTGACAGGGGCGATTAGGGTTAAGTGGCGACAGCTATAGAAGGCGTGGATTTGATGGCGGAAGATCGGGCGAGGATGACGGATGATCAACGAAGGATCCGGGCGCGGGGTATGCGTGGGAGACAGCCTGGAGACGCGTGGGAAATTCGGAGAAGGCGGGGCGGCGCGCGTCTTCCAGAAAAGGAAGGAGTCCGCGGGGGAGTTGACTGGGGTCAACAGTCCCCCGTGGACCAATCAGGAGCGGCCACGTGTATCCAATTTTTGTTTATTTATTTTAGGGTAGAAATAGGCCGAATTAAAGAAAACTCAAAACATGAAATATTTTTCTTTTATTTTTTTCTATTTTTTGGTGATTTTTAATTAATTTTTGGAAATAAAAATAGGGTAGCTATATATATAGGTATATGTACACTACATGGATTTTTATTTTTGATTTTTTATTTGTTATTTTTATGTATTTTTATGCTCATTTTGTATTTTATATATTTACACCATAAAATATGGAATAAAATGATATTTTTATTTCATTTTAATTATTTATACACAAGGGTGAAATAAATAATTAAATACATTTATACACATGGTATATATACAATGTATTTTGGTATTTTTCATTTTGTAATTTTTATTTGATTTTTGTTTTGTTTCTTGTTATTTATTTTATTTACAAAATGTAACATAGACTATTTACAAAAAGTTTTGAAAATAATTTCATTTATTTATAGGGTTAAATAAATACATGGGTGATGGTCTATAAACATGGTGAAGGAAGGGTATTTTTGATCTTTTTTGCTTTTCATCTTTTTATTTTGTTTTTAATAGTTTCTAAATATACACACAATATGGACAAACATATTTTTGGGTGAGGAAAATATAATTTTAGAAGTATATACACATGTGAGCCCTATCTCCCTCTACTTTGGCTTTTATGCGGTCAGGCCCATGCTGAGCCCTCCCTTGGGTTAGGTTGCTCAATATTTATTCTAAATATTTCCCTCTTTTTCTTTTTGCTCTTTATCCTTTTATTTTGTGCACAAAAACATGCTAATTATAGGTTTTTACACAATGCATGCTTTTGGTAATTATTTGTATTTACACATATCTACATGTATTTGCAAAGGTTTTTGTAGCTAAAATAGAAGAATAAAGAGTGATGAATGGGTATTCATCAGTTAGCTACCGTTCTCTACGTGTAGAAATTTCTGTTAAGGCTGATTTTCTCGCTGCATCATTTAGATTAGTTTACTTTCTGCCTTTACTTTTATGTGCGGATCACTTTGCATGTAGACTACTGGAGTCAGGTATGCATCTCTTACTCTGCATGCATCATCGTGTTTGACCGCGCCTCAGCTTTTTCGTCTTCTCCCCCTGTTTTTGGACTTAATAAAATCAAGAGAACCCGAAAAATTCATTAGGCGTTTGTTTGCTTGAAAAACACCTAAAAAAGAAAAATCATAAAATTTGGGACTGCTAAAGCAAATTGGACATAAAAAAATCATTTCACCAAAAAAATTGCATTGGGACAGCAACCCCCACCTTGTATCGTTTGATGGGGCGAGAGAGTGACCCGCACCCTAGGTAGAGCCATATCCGACCCTTCTTCAAACTAGTGCTTCTGGGCTAGTCGTTCTCCAGTGAGGATCGCTCCGATATCCAGTAAAGCGGGTCGCGATATCCTTAACAGAGTGAGCCGATCGGGTAGCCGATACACGGTCCGTGACTTGTACTGGCTGGGAAAGATCTAGTTTGGGATCGGGACAGTCTTCTGGGGGTGTTGGATTCCAAACAGCTCGCTTAATCGCTCTGTTAGACTGTATTATCACCAAAATAAAAAAGACAAGATAAAAGACCGAACTCTTACGGTCATCAGCTCGTGTCACGTTGGTAAATTTGGGGTTTGTTTGTTTCATCCTGTTTGCTTTCAAGATCCCATCCGCCCGACTCGCTAGATCACGATGATGGGTCGGAGATCCCTTAGGCAGCCTCTAACTGCACTGCTTACAAGCACTCCGGCCCGATCATCTAGGTCGGTTCGTGAGAGCTGAGACCCGCTCTCCGAACCTGAGTTCGATTCCATCTTGTTCCCCCTCAACCACCTTTCTTCTGACAATCCTGAGGTGCCCGATCAGATAGAGCAGCAGACATATTATATTTCGATACCCGAGCTTGGGTCTTTTGCCTTTGTAGAGACCATGGCCGGCAGCAGTGATGACCGCACCGGAGGCCTGAGACTAGAGCAGACATATGTACTGAACCAGGGTGCGATCAACAACACCTTTATAGCCTCCCTTGAGATGATGCAGCAACAGATTAGGGACCACGGAGCTTTCATGGTGGAGATGCGTAGGAAGATGGAGAGGATGAGAGCAGACAGAGATCAGCGCGAGCCACGCAGACCTGGTGGAGGAGACGGACTTGAGATTCCAGACCAGCCTAAGGAGCCAGTCCAGCCGACAATAGCAGCCAGACCGATGCAGGAGTTGCATAACCCCAGATTGACACTTATGCACAGGTGGATCATACTTCCAGCCATTGTTGGGGACTTCAAGTTCTCCCCTCAGACGATCCAGCTTCTCCCCCGTTTCCATGGGCTCGCAACTGAGGAGCCACATCTTCATCTCCAGGAATTTGAGATGATCTGCAGCACCGTCCACGATCGGTAGGTGGACGAGGATACCATTCGAATGATCGCCTTCCCGTTCTCCCTCGTAGACAGAGCAACCAACTGGCTGAAGCATTTGAGGAGATTCATGACTACCTGGGAGCAGCTCCGGACCGAGTTTCTCAATAAGTATTATCCACTCGGTCAGACCAATGCAACGAGGGTCCTTATCAGCAACTTCTCCATGCTCCCTAATGAGCAGTTCCATGAGGCATGGGAGAGGTTCAGAGAGCTTACCGACAGATGCCCGCACCACGATATCTCGAAGCCGAACCTAGTTCAGAGCTTCTTTTGCGGGCTGACACCAGAGCTGCAGAGGTTGGTGAATGCTTCTTGTGGCGGTTCCTACTTCGCCAAGGATGAGGATCAGGTCTGGGCCATCTATGAGGAGATGGCCGAGAACTACACTGTGATGTCCCAGATCCGAGTCTACACTCAGGGATGCCCCCAGCCATAGGTCGTGCAGTTTCAGAGGATAGCAAGGGTCGATGCCGGTCCTTCCACTTCGTCCGCGGCAGTCGCACTGGTCGAGTCTATAGCCACAAACATGGGCATCATCAGCGAGAAGCTGGACCGGATCGAGCTGATCGAGAAGAAGAAGTGCCAGGGCATGACGCAGATCGACTAGATGGCACAGACGCCGAGTGACCTGAAGACACAGATTATGTGTCTCCAGGAGGCACAGACGGCTTCTCAACCCCGTCTTAGGTCACGAGGAGATCCGAGCAGCAGTGGTAGCTCATCCCAGCACTCCAGTCAGCCTAGACAGGTTCACCTTGTACTGGCACAGTCGTACCAGCAGCCACCACAGTTTTACCAGCCACCATCATCCCAGGACACTCAGATGGTGGTGTATCAGCCAGATCAGCCCCTGGCAGTACTCCCCCCGTCCTCCTATGAGTAGGAGTCGTTGATGGATGTCAATGGGATTTGGTACGACCGACCCCAGCCCGGTATCCGACAAGACCATCCCGGATTCTGCTGGTCGTCTTGAGGCACCAGTTCCCAGCAGCAGCCTCCAGTTCAGGGTGGCCAGTACGGCCAGCAGTGTGAGCAGCAACAACAGCCCCATCCCCTAGTTCAGCAATAGCAGTCATCCCACTACCAGCAGTATAGTCCACGTCCCTATCAGTAGAGACATCCTTGGAGGCGAGAGCAGCCTCAGTAGCAGTATCATTAGCAGTACCCTTCTCACCCTCACCAGCAGCAACCTCACTACCAGAGAGGCCACCTGTCAGGATCTCATGGGCCGGCCTATGAGAACCCCGCCCTTGATGATTTAGCCCGCCTCATGTCCGAGCAGCAGGCCACATTCCAACGGGAGATGGACGAGTTTCGCCAGGAGTTGAGGGAGATTGCGATGGGGAAGGCTGTCATCCCTACCCAGATCGAGCCAAACCCAAATAGCCTGAAGAGGAAGTCTGAGCAGGTAGAGTTCACTGAGATTACAACTCCTAGTGCTTCACTTGGTGATATGTCTGCATACATGTTTGATGCTGATTTCGTTACACTTAGGAGCGGTAGGATGCCAGCAGGCAGTGCCTCATCTCAGCGACGACTCGATGCTACTTCAGGAGTGCCAGGCCAGAAGTAGAGCGGTGTTGCTGCCGCTAGAGATGATGACGGTGGTGTTGACGCCACCTAGGATGATGATCCAGCCGACGGTACTGAGGCCGTCATGTCACCAGATGGAGGAGGTGGTACTGATGCCACCAAACTTGTTGTTGAGCAAGAACTCGGTACTCATGCCACGGATCCAGATGCCGAGGGTGGTGCTGAGGCCATCATTTCTACTATTGCTAGTCCTGTTGTCTTTCAGTCAGTTCATGTACCTCAGGACATTTCTGTGAATAAAGGAAAGGGTTTGATTTTTTCTGATCCACCTGTGGTGATTGATGATGTATGTGTGGATTCTGTCATGCTTGAGCAGCCCAGACCCTCTCCTAGTCCTTCATCTGAGAAGGACCTAGCAGTCCGCTTCCCCCAAGCACTCCACTTGGCTAAGGGGACCAAAAAAGACCCAAAAAAGTCCCACCAGCTAGAGTTCAGCCAGCATATGATGGATAGATTTCAGATACAGCTGACTCTATAGGAGGCCTTAGAGCACATCCCTCTCTTCTAGAGATCACTCAGAGACAGGACCATAGTTCGGGGGACGAGGAGGAACCATCAGTCAGAGATCCATGTGCTCACTCGCGCCACTTTCTTTACGATCCAGAACCGTTTGCCAGCCAAGAGGCCAGACGCAGGAGCCCCGTATGTCAGATGCCACATTCAAGAGCAGAGGTTCGATCGTACTCTATTAGACAGCGGGTCTTCGATCAACCTACTTCTGGTAGCCCTACTCGACCGCTTCGAGTTGGGCCCTCTACGACATTGCAAGACGGTCTTTCAGTTTGCTGATCGATCTGTCAAGAGGCCGAAGGGGTTGCTGAAGGGTGTTGTCCTCACGATTCAGGGCCTGAAATTCCCAGTGGACTTTGTTGTGTTGGACATGGAGATCCCTGAGTCCGTGACTGATACCCCCATCATTTTAGGACGCTCGTTCTTGGCCACATCCAAGACAGTGTCCGATCATGATAGCGGGAAGACAGTTTGGGCAGACCCAGTAGCATAGCCATCCTCTTACCTTCAAAGTTCGTTGATGCACAGATGACAGCAGAGGAGATCTTGGAGAGTGCATCCCTGGTCCAGGATACATCTCAGGCAGCAGAGCCGATTCCCGATCGTGAGGCAGATTTTGATTGTGATTCTGATACAGATCCCTCGGAGTCAGATTTCGACTGGGCTGAGTTTGATGACTTGATACCGTGTCTGACTTCCACAGAGCTTACATTTAGGGAGGAGACTGATTCCATACAGAGCAGAGACACACCAGCTGAGCAGCCTTCACCAGATTCATATTGCGAGCGAGAATTCTCATTCTCCCATGCAGATTTGGCCGCATTCACTCAGACCTTTCAGAGGCCAGATCCACCAGCACCGTGTTGTCTAGAGCTGAAGCCGCTTCCATCATCAATGAAGTATAGGTTCCTTGCAAGTGAACATGAAATGTACCCAGTCATTATCTCAGCAGATTCGACTAGAGAGCAGGAATCCCGTCTGATGGGGGTTCATGAAAAGAATCGCAAGGCGATTGGATGGAGTGTAGCTGATCTCCACGAGATAAGTCCAGCCATGTGCTCCCACCATATCTATCTCGAGGAGGACGCGAAGCCGTCGCGTGAGTTCCAGTGGCGGCTGAACCCAAACCTTCGAGATGTTGTCATGAAGGAGATCTCGAAATGGTGGAGCATCGATTTTATCTACCCATCTCCGACTCCAAGTGGGTCAGTCCATTGCATGTGGTGCCCAAGAAGATGGGCATCACCACGGTTGTTAGTGAGTGTGGAGAGGATATTGCTCCCCGGGTACCCACTTCTTGGCGGGTCTGTGTGGACTACAGATGATTGAACCAGTTCACCAAGAAGGATCATTTTCCCCTGCCCTTTATGGATCAGATTATAGAGAGGCTGGCAGGAAAGAGCCATTACTGTTTCTTGGACGGGTACTCCGGATATAACCAGGTGGCCATTGCGCTAGAGGACCAAACCAAGACTACCTTCACATGTCCCTTCGGGACATATGCTTTCAGACGGATGCCCTTTGGATTGTGCAATGCTCCGGAGACATTCCAGAGGTGCATGTTGTCCATCTTTTCGGACATGGTGGGGGAGTGCTTGGAGGTCTTCATGGACGACTTTTCAGTCTACGGTGACGGATTCGATTCTTGTCTTGATTGTCTAGACCGCGTCCTCCAATGATGTATTGAGGTGCACCTGGTGCTTTCTTGGGAGAAGAGTCACTTCATGATGACTCAAGGGATGGTGCTTGGCCATATCATCTCCAACAGGGACATGGAGGTTGATTCGACCAAGGTGGATATCATTAGGAAACTCAGTCCACCGTCCAACGTGCGACAGTTACGGTCTTTTCTGGGGCACGTCGGTTTCTACCGACGATTCAATCATGATTTCAGTCGGATTGCCCGACCACTGACTGATCTGCTGACGAAAGACACTGAGTTCATTGTGGATGATAAGTGTCTAGCATCATTTGAGACTCTCAAGAGTCTAGTTGTAGAGGCTCCTGTCCTTCAGCCGCCTGATTGGTCTCTCCCATTCGAGATCATGACGGACGCCTCTGATTTTGCCGTAGGGGTCGTGCTGCGGCAGAGGAGGGATGGAGACCCCTTTGTTATTCACTACGCTAGCCGGATTTTGGATGCCGCTCAGCGGAATTACACTGTCACTAAGAAGGAGATGCTAGCCATAGTCTTTGCCCTAGATAAGTTCAGATCTTACATCTTTGGATCTAGAGTGACCTCCAACTCATTCGCGAGGCCCTTAGCAATCTTCCTCGACCTTCGGGCGTGCGAATGGAGCACAGAGGAGCAATCACGACATCGTTGTAGCGCAGTCCCCTTGCCGCTGCAGGAGGCAGATCATGAAGAAGTAACCATTGTTCGATCATCTGGATCGGATGGCCCGAATAACACCCGAGCCTCCATTCCTAAGTTCCAGGCCTGTTCTATCCAAGCCAATTGCCGAAGCACTTGGAGCACGCCACGTGTCCACCCAAAGCTGTCGCCCTCTAAGCCTAGCCACTCGCGTGCATGGCACATGAGGCGCTGGTTTAATTGCATTGAGGGCCCTAAAGCTTTCAAATATTACATTTAGGTCCTCCAAGCGCGTGCCTCACGTGCGCGCCTGGGGTATTTTAATTGGAGTCCCAACTGGATATCGATAATTGCAAAGAGGCTCCTGCAAAAAGAAAATTTTATTCAGGACCCTCCGAGTTTTTGTTATTGCAAATGGGTCTCTTCAGGGACCGATTTGTAATATTTATCTTTATGTTTCATGCATTTTTATTATATTTATGCCTCTAGCACTGTTTTATTCATATCTTACGCATTTTAAGTCAAAATCACATTATTTCAGTTTCATTTTGATGCTCGTTTGTCTTTCTAATGGCATGTTTAATTTCTTGTTTTGACATTTAATTAAAAAGTCTATATTCATACATGCTCAGGGTCTCCTACTCTTTTATTTAAATTCCATGATTATATTTAATGTTTGATTTGACTCTAGAATGGAACCATATTTTTTTGCTCATTGATTTGACATTTTGTAGGGCATATTTGTATATTTTCTTTTGCATGCTTGTCCTTTGCATCATGCATTATTTTCATCTCATCCTATTTTTGTTGTTTTAAAACAAATAAAAATTGACATGCACCATTCTACTTTATTCTTGCATCATTTTATCTACATCACTTGTCTTTGCATCATTTTATCTGCATTGCATATCACATCTGCATGAAGACCTCAGCCTAGAAAATAATCGCGCATTAATGAAACAATAATCTTCGATAAATAGATGAAAAGGCGTGTGTCCCTGTGTTTGACCTTGGTATACTTGCCAAGTAAAAATACTCCACATATTCAAATTTATGATTTTTGATCGACCGAATTCCGTCTCCTATACTACAATTATCGACAATTAAGGAGGAGAAATTCCAGCTCATCAAAGAAAAAATCCACATAAAACAAAAGAAAATAAAGGCGAAGAAAACAAAACACGATGAGGTCCCCCATGTGCACTGACACTTGGTGAAACAGATCCAAATAATGTTATGTGTCCAGAGTTCTCTAGAAAATAGAAAAAGGACAAGTGCCAAAATGTATTACAAATTAATTACAAAAATAAAATGAAAAACAAATCTAAAAGCTAAGATGGTCTTCTGCTTCTCCTGCTCCTCCTAGTATGCTCTCTCATGACGGTCGGTATAGAACGCCTGGCCTCCACCTCGCTCGGGTGCGTTGGATCTCCAAAGATGGCCTCCCTTACTCCGCGAACCCTCGCAACAAAGGTGAAACAAGAAATGTGTCAGATAACTGTTATGAAAAATAAAGCAAATGAAATAAAAAGGAAAATGACAGAAAAAAAGGGAAAGAAAATAGAATATATACAAAATCAAGAGCAGGAGGCAAAGAAAACCTAACTACCCTCGTCGTGCCTCCCCGACAACGACAATATCTGGAAATTCGTGGATTTTTTATTTTATGCAAAGAATGTGAATAAAGTGAATGTTGTTGCAATCCACAAATTCTCAAATCAAATTTTTTTTATTTTAATCCAAATCAAAGCAAATAAAAGAAGATGGATTCTTTCTATTTTAATTATTAACCTGGTATAGCTCACAGGGTAGAACACAAGGAGGCAACTATTTATACGAGAGTCAATCAAGTCAATGAAAAATCAAGGACATGAAAGAAGCAATCAAGGCACACTACTCTTGATTTTTTATGTGGTTTTATCTTTTTAATTTTCTATGGGTTTTAATTTATATATTTTTTATGTTTTTCGACTTTTAATTTTTTTTATTTTTATTTTTGTAAATTTTTATAATTTTTATTTTTTAAATAAAGAAAATGAAAGAAATGTAAAAGAAAGAATCAAGCAAACTTTTGTATTTTTCAAATATAAGAAAAATGTTCAAAAAAATCAACTAAAAATATTTTTGTGTTTTTGATGATTTTCTACTACTTTTTAAATTTTCAGAGATTTTTAGTTTTTTATGATTTTCAAAATGAATAATAATAGGAAACAAGCAAAACAGAAAATGAGAACACTATTTTTTGGAACTCAAGAAACTATTTTTTCACAAAATATAATTTATTAAGCTTCAAATAGAGACTAAAAATATATTTTTCTGATTTTTTATTTGATTTTATATGAATTTTTTAGGTTTTTCAAAAATATACATTTTTGGTTTTTTATAAAAAGATTTTCCAACAAAATTTATACTAGAATTAAAACAACTTAAAACTCAACTGTAGTAATTTTTGGAATTTTTAAATATATTTTCGAATTTTTATGATTTTTCTAATGTCAAACAATGAGAAACTAGATGTTTTTGGATTATTAAAAATAACAAATCAAGATACTTTACAAAATAAAAATTACTCAATGAAGAATGACACGGCATGATCATAACCCTGATTTTTGCAGAATTATTTGATCATTAAAGTATTTATTTCAATGATAAAAGCAAACAAGTAAAAGTCTGGAATACATGGACTAATTTGTAATTAATGAAAAGTTATTGAACAAATGATGACATAGACAGAAAATAGGGGTACGTATGCAAATTTCATAGCAAAGGATGTCCAGATCATTTATAGCAAATTTCATAGCAAATTTCATAGGGGTACATATGCAAATTTCATAGCAAAGATTGACTTGACCAAGTTCTGTGTGCAAATACAATGAAGTCAGGGAGTAATTAGCAATTTTCCTAGCAAATTTCTTTGCCTCACATGCGGCGCGCGTACCTGCAACCAAAGACAGATCAACGAAGGGACAGACGCATGGCTCGCATCATATCGGATGGTTCCAATTTAATATGGACAAAGCTCCTATTTCTCCCCAATTTTGTAGGTGCAATAGCGGGGGTCTTCGAGCATGGCAGAGGTTCTCAGAGGTCGACGGTGGATCTCGGATCTGGGATTAATTGCTTCGCAAGTGCTTCATTCTAAGCAGAGGATCGATCAGATGAATGTTCAGATAAAGTACTCTAAGCGTTGTAGTTTGATTCGATGAAGCTTGACAGATTTAAACTCGTGGCGGTGCATGTTTCGATCCGCGGTGGCCAATCAAGATGCCAAATAACGATGCTTTCGTTCTATGGGTTCAGATCTTCAGCAATGGTATTCTCGCGATAGCAGGTGCAGTGGTTCCGTAGTGTGTTTCGATCTTCTACGACTGTAGGTGGTTCAAGCCTCTGACGATGGATGATTATGCATCTGGAGGTCAGATGTTCTTTGAGGTTCTCTGATAGGTTGTAGTTCTTAGCGATGATCAAATCGTAGGCATTGAAGCTTCAGGGCACGGTAGTTGTCCGATCTATTCTCAGGATCGATGATGACAGTCATATTCTATTCTCGATCAGATCATGTATCTGCAGTTGCACCATGTGACTCAAGAAAGATATCTCGGTCAAAAAACGAACAAGAGATTAGATGAATGGGAGCTCTGTTCACGGCGGAGGAATGGAGCCCGAATCTCCGACCACCGTGCGTGACCGGAGAGAGAAGGGTGCATGAGATAGAATGGTAAATAGAGGGGATTCGAAAGGCGAGGAGGTGATCTTTCGTAGGGACAAACTAAAGGTGGAGGACCTCCGATCACTGAGGATCGGAGGGTGGATCTGGATTTACTGCTAACGGTATGGAAATTAAACAAAATTTGCAAAAAAATAGTACTCTAAGTTGTCTAGATGGAGGATGGTTGCCTTAGCTGAGGATCGGAGATCCTCGAGTCATTGCCTCGACGCGGTGGTGACTTGCGGAGGCTCGGGCTCATGTGTGCAGTGGAGCACGACGATTTCTCGTCGAATCTAAGGTCTAATCACACCCATCCTCGCTTTAAAAATGTTCAACACGTCCTATCATAACATCGATTCTCGGAGCTCACTGACTAAGGTGGAAGAAGCCAAAGATGGGAGGAAGGAGATGGATCCTTATTTGTAAGATGAGAAATGCCAAATTTCAAATGAAAATTCGAAGAGTAAAACGAGGCGGAAAATTTGAAATTTTTTTGGAGGAAAATGAGAGTTGTGTGTGATCTTTATTTTGATGAAGAAATCAAGTCGATCAGATCAAAGACATGCTCTTGAAAATTGGGAGAAAACGACTTGATGAGCTGATTATTTGGGTTTGAGGGGGAAAAAGACGAAATAGGAAAAAAGACAAAATAGGAAAAATACAAAATAGCAGATTATATAAATAAATAAAATAAATAAATAAGCAAATAATTTTAAATACAAAATTATCAAAATAAATAATGATAATAAAGTAATAAATAATTTTATGCTAATTTTTAATAAATTAAATAAATTGATTGAACAAGGTAAAATAAATAAAAACCTTTATTAATAGGTATAGAATACCTTTATAATAAATACGTTATTTGATTTTCGATTATTTTATCATTCTGTAATTTTTATTTTTATTTTACAAAAATAAAATAAATTTATACAAAACATTTAAAAATACAATGTGTACAGAAATAAATAAGAAAATAAATAAATAAAAATATATACAATAAATATACAAGTATACCTATAAGGTCCAAAAACTACTTTTTGCATGTTAACTCTGATTTTAGTGAAACCACTCTTGTTTGATAGTTAATTTTACAAAAACGAACTTTAAAAGTGAGTACACCCAAATCGGAGTTCATACGTCCGAGCTATGAGGTTCAGAAGTTAGGCTTTACAGCTTTTAGATTTGAGATTTATTGGTATTTATTCACAATTCCTTTTAAGTAATTTTTATGAACATTTCAGAAAAAAGAATTAGGTTAATTGGAGTTACAAATAAATAGATAGAAAATAAATAAGTTTTATAGACATAATGTACATATAGGAAAAGGGGTTCAATTGTCAAAACTCGCACGATTTATTCTACGATATTTTTGATATTTTTAATAAATAGTATTAGTTATAAAATGAAGTTTAAAAGTGAGTTTGGTCAATTTGGAATTTTCTATAAGTAGTCATGATCCTGGAAAGTTGGACTTTTAGGTTTTTTAGGTTCATTGTATTTATTTATTGATTAAATATTTTTTGATGTTTTTGGATATTAATATGCATTATTATACGCAACTTTCAAGATGGAATCATTTTTATTTGACATTATTTTATTGATGAACAAAATAGATGAAAATATGTTCAAGGTGAAAAATGATGAATATGTACAAGTGAGATTTGGTTTTCTTGATTTTTATAATTTATGGACTCTATCTCCCCCTACTTTGTTTCAGGTCGATCAGGTCAACTCTTGACCTTCTCACGGGGTCCAGTTCATTCTGCATTTTTTTCATAAATTCATCCTTCTTTATTTTTTTTCTTTTTCTTCTCTTCTTTATTCTTTTATTTTGGTTAAAAAGAATCTAAATGTACACTATTATCAAATAGATGCTAAATGATAAATAATGATAATTATGAATATATGCATGTAATTTACCAAAGATTTTAGCTAAAATAAAAGAATAAAGATATTGAACCATGTATTCATCAGTAGTTTAAAATTTTTTGTAAAACATGCGTAAGGAACCATGGGCTTATTGTATATTGCTATTGGGTCCAATCCTGCAAATTACCCAAAAGTTTACAACTGGTATTTAAATTTTAAATACTATATTACAATATAAAAACCCGTGAGGGGTTACGTACAAAATGCCGATCTCACTTGTCCCAAGTGAGCTGGGAATTTTGCACATAACCCCTCACTATTTTTTGTATTGTAATTTATTATTTAAAAATTAAATATTAATTGTAAACCTTCAGGTAATTCGCATTGTAGCCTCTACCTTTTATTTTAAATGCAAATATACCCTACAAGTTCACTTAATTTTTATGTTTGACTTCTATTTTCTAAAAGTACCATCTATGCTCCGAAAATCATGAAAAAAAGGATAAGTTCCTGATTGCATATTCTTTCATCTATGATTTTTATTTTGCACTTCAAGCGCTTTTCCGGTTTATGAAAAATCAAAATACCATGGTTTAATTTATATTTACTTTAAAAATCCAAAAAAATATAAAAATAGTACTTAAAAATTCCAAAAATATTACTATATTACTCTTTATTTATTATTGTATTTTATAGCTACGGACCAAAAACCACAAAAACATAAAAAGAAAATTATTAAAAAATTAAAAAGCTCCAAAATCCTTATAAAATTTATAAAAATTTTATAAAAATTCCCAATTTTTTCTATTTCTTTATTTTCTTTGTATATATGTGTGTGTGTGTGTTTTAATAAATTTTGGACTCATTTAGTATTTTTAAAAGCTTAAAACATTCGGTCAATTTAGCTATTCCTTGTTTTGGGATATTTAGGATTTTAAAAAGACCTAAATATTAGGAAAATTCTCAAAAAATCATAAAACATTATAAAATAATATATATACTACAAAAATATTTTATTCTGCAAATTTTGGTTTATTATAGTCTTATTTATAATTATGTTGCCCTATATAATATATAAGTAATTATATAATTATATTATATATTAAAAATAAGAAGAAATTAAAAATCAGAAATGATAAAAAGAAAATACAAAATATAAAATTAAAAATAATTAAAAAATATATAAATGAAATCACAAGCCACAAAAAAGACGATAAAAAGATAAGAGAAAATGACAATTTTTGCATTCACTTGCACAATCTATCACATTTCCTCCATGTGTTCGACACTCTACACATGCTTGCATCTATACACACATTTTGTAGAGTTATAATAAATTTTAACTCCACATTTATTTCGCAATGCTATATCTATTGTGGGTTAATTGTTGTTTGAGTTGGTTTTCATGAGTGGTCACTACAGCAATGCTAATTGTGTTTGATTAGCTGATCCTCGCAGAACCCTTCTCAACAAATGGTGACGTTGCCAGGGAGCAACATCTCATAGATTTCGTTTCCTTGTTTATTCTCTCGTGGATGTTTGTTTATCTTTATTTCTTTATTTATCTTTTTGTTTGATATTATTTGTGAGTTGTCTAACCCTCTTCCTTGTTTGACTTTGTTGCGAGGGACTGCGGATCGAGGGAGTCCCTCCTAGGAGACCTACACACCCACGTGAAGTGGAGTCATTTTTTCAGCACAAGCCAATAAGAGGGAGCAACAAAAGAGGACTTGGAGGGGTTTTGAAGACAATGCCATTTGTCTTTTATTTTATTTAGCTTATTTTATAATTTAAGTGAGAGAGGGAGACACAACTAATTGTAATAATTAGACTCTTAGGACACTGCTACTTTACGAGGTCCATTGCTCGAGTGATTATTCACTTGGGGGACTCATTGGTTTTGTCAGGTTTTCTTCGCCTTTCTTTTTATTTGTTTCATGAGTTTTAATTTTTTTGACTTTCTTTTTTTTGTTTTGTGTGATTGAGCCCTAGTGTAGGAATTGCTTGCTTGATAGATTAAGGTCCAAATCTCTAATTAAATTGCATGTGCATATAGTTCACTTTTGGACTTAGTCAAATTAAATAGTTCATTATTTGGACTCGAGACCGCACATCGTGAGAGATTTCATACAACGCTTGCAGGACCCTTTGTGGTGGGCACCAAGGGATCTCCAAGATCGGACTCTTGGTTTCTTTTCTAAATATTCAACACTTGTTCTTCACGTTAATAGCAACTTCTATTCTAGGGCGATTTTATTGGCTTGCATTGCATATAGTATAGGTTTCAATTATACTTAACATCTTGCACGAAGAGAGCTGGAGGCAAGGTAAGCATTTCTATTTTAGCACACATCATTGATTGTCGCTTGCATTACTTTTTCGACTCTCTCCCTCTGATTTTGACTCCATATGATACTAAAGGAATTGACACCTCCTTAGGTTCATGCATTTCTTATTAAAAAAATCCACAAAAAGAGATAACCAATAAAATTAAGACTTTTAATTTTACTCGGCCCTAAAATCAAAAAGAAAAATAATTATATCATAGAGAGAGTAACTCCCTCATTGGATTTTGTATTTTATTCAGGTAGACACTAGGCATAGTACCCCAATCCCATGCCTACCTAGGTGATTGTACAACTTTGTGTAATTTACCTAACTCTAAAATTGAATAGATTAAAAGATTGAACTTCACGATCGTCATTGTGTTGAGTTGGTGAATTTAGGGGTTTGTTAGTTTATATTTTTGTTTGTTTATGTGCATTGAACTTCTCTACGAATTTGCATCTTTTTCTTGCATCACTTGACTTGACCATCGTGATCTCCTGATCGCTTTCTTTTGTTTCGGAGATGGCTGACTCGAGTGATTTTTATCCAAACTTTGTGGATCCCTTGTATCCTCTAGATGATCCACCTTCATTTTATCAGGAGGACTTTTCTCCTAATTTTTTTATACATATCCATCTCATCAACAGTTTCAGGCATCAGACTTTTACCCTCCACCACCATCGCATTACCCACCATCTCATCCACTTATGAATACCGCTCTTGAGTACATGACCTGGTTAGTGGAGAAAATGAATTGGAGGATAGATGACCTCACTAGCCTAAATATAAACCGTACTATTACTTCACCTTTTGGATTCATGGATTCACTGGAGGACACCCATGAGAGATTGTAATCACTTAAAATATAAAAAATGAGAAAATTTTAAAAATCCAAAAAGCTTCTGGGAGACACCTTGTCGAGTCGTTTTGTGAGGAGAGGGCACCCTTGACAAATCCTATACCCACATATTCATCATAGTTCCCACCCTTATCCCCAAGGATGACACTGTACAGACTACTCTTAGTCATCCTTGTATTGATGCTGATTCAGATATGTTTCCTTGTATAGAAGAGATAGAAAATCTCAGAAAAAAAATATTGATTGATCATGAAGTGGTGGAAACTATTCGTGATATTGTTGAGGCCTCACTTCGCCAATTCACGAACCAATTATCTGCACCCAAACCCAAGAAAAGAAAGCGAAGGAGAAGATCCAAGCGACACATTCTGACCATGGCCACTGCCTAAGCCATCACTCACCATCCACCCACTAGGAAAGGGAACATTATTACACCTTAAATGAGCTACACCATTTCTGACCTTTCTTGTGATAACACTCTCCTTGACGGCGGTGCATCAATTAACATAATATCCATTTAATTGGCACAATCTCTTAATCTAGGACCTCTTAAGAAGACTAGGATGATTTTCTAGTTTGTGGACAGATCAATAAAGAAGCCGAAGGGTATTCTAGAGAACGCTGTCATTCAGATCCAAGGCATGAAATTCACTGTTGATTTTGTTGTTTTTCCGATGGAGACCTCCACCCTTCTGGAGCATTCTCCGATCATCCTGGGATGACCTTTTCTGCCTCTACAAGAGTTGTTATTGATTATGGATCTGGAGATATTCACTTTCATTTAGATGATAGGAACGATGTGTTGATCATTGCATACACTGTTAACCAGAGACATGGATCTGACGAGGGTGTACCCGTGGTAGCCAACCCCCGAGGACTATGACCTATCTTTTAAACCCAGAGAGGTTTGCTTTACCATGGATGATACTAAAACCCGAGAATTCCTCTTTAGGGAGGAAGACTCATAAAGCTTAGATCTTGGAGTTCCCACTTCCAGTGAGTGGTATTATATTGATGACATCCGCAGTATTTACACTATCGACATCTTAGCTCAGAGGACAGACTTTGAAGAGACTACACAAGCCGAATTTGACCTTATTACTATCATAGATGAATTCAGGTTTTTATATTTTGACCTAGCTGAGACTTCCCAGGTCAAACTTGACCACACTACTTCCATTGACCAGTTCGTGCCTTTCCGCT
This sequence comes from Ottelia alismoides, assembly GCA_037367405.1. NCBI lineage: Eukaryota > Viridiplantae > Streptophyta > Magnoliopsida > Alismatales > Hydrocharitaceae > Ottelia > Ottelia alismoides. The sequence goes on along the minus strand of JAZKJV010005514.1, from coordinate 165,473 downwards.
TTGAGACCACTGAGTATCTTCACCAGGTCAATCCTGATCGATTTCAGTCCGTTGAGGACCCTGATATGGACCTGCACCTTGTGAGATCCATTCCTCAGCGATCACACAAGAAGGTACGCTTTCTACCTTCTTGATCTTTATATAGCCTCACTTTGTATATCTGCTTTCATTTTCTTCCTTCCATCTACCGTTTTGCTCATCCACCCTAGTTCGTACGTTTCCCTTGCTTAGGATGCCTTTTTTTCCTAATTATAGGGGGTGGACGAGCCGAGTGTTCTTTCGTCGTTCTGTTTCATCACTTCTGTGGTTCCCTATACTTAGGCCATTTTACCCTAAGTATAGGGGGAGTGATGCATATATTCTCCTTAGGTATTTTCTTTTCGGTTTATTGGTTTCTTTTGGTCACCTCAACTATCACATATCATGTTGACATTTTTTATATACTTAGGGACATCTTAACCTAAGTATAGGAGAAGACAGACTGAGTTGTGATTTGTTTATTCCCATCCTCAACCCTCCATGCATGTAGATACAACTTTCTATACTTAGATTATTTCATCCAAAGTATAGGTGGATGGTTGACTTCTCATGCATTTATTCCTTTATTGTTTATCCCATCATTGTAATATAAGCCTTTCTATACTTAGTACGAGTTATGTCTTCTCTTTTTCTCTTTGATCTATGAGGACATAACTCAAGCTGAGTACGTATATACGTTGTATATACGTTAGCCAAAATCGTTCTTTTGTATTTTTAATAAGTAGACTAAAATATAATTAACTATAAAGACCATACTTGTATAAAACTCATTATAATTCTTTGTATATTCCAATAATAAATCGGGTAAAAATGTTTTGCAACATGTTTGAAAACTGGTTGAATTTTTTTTGAAAATCTTCTGAAAACTATTTGGAAAATATTTTGTAAAACATTTTCAATCTTTGAAAAATCTTTTTGTTTGTCAAGATTTCTTCATTTGTTTGAAATAAAATTTTTGAAATCTATTTGCAAATGGTTTGAAAAATGGTTGCAAAAATAGTTTGAAAATTTTATATATACTATTTGAAAATTCTTTGCAAAATAATTTTCAAATTTTGTAAAATGATTGTAAAAATTATTTGTCAAATTAATTTGCAAAATAAAGTTTTCAAAATGTTTGGTAAAATCTTTTCAAATAATTTTGAGAATCATGTACATAATTTAAGAAAATAAGATTCTTTACAAACTTATAAATACTTGTAAATTCTTGAATCCAAACTCTTGTAGTAGAAAAAAGATGCATTCCCTTGTAAATACATGTGCATATCCCTTTTGTTCTAAAATTTTTTTTGTTTGAAATACTTAAAATTTTTCAAAATTAAAAATCCCAAAATCATTTGCAAAATCTTTCCAAAAGTGCATAAAAAATTTGCAAAAACTTTTCAAAAATCCATAAAAAGTTCAAATCAAATAATTGTATTACAAAAATATTTTCATTGCATTGTAAATAGCATTTGTATTTTTCAGAATGATATTGATAATTGAAAAAGTCTAAGTTAAATATGAAGATTGGAGCTTGGTTGGACCTTAAATCTACTTAATCATAGGAAACTTATATGAACTAGAATTGAGATACTTCAGGTCTGCTATACTTAATTCTTTGAGACCACAAGACTTGGTTCAATATCGTCTTGACTAGTTAAGTAGAGTATTTAGGAACACACGCATAAATCTTATTGATAATGACATAACTTGCACATCTGCATCTTTCTCTTTGCTCACCTCGGTTGAAGTGGTAGAGGGATGGATTTGCTGACATGAGACACAAGCCAAGGAAACAACAGAAGTCACACATTTGTGGCCATTGTACCCCAACCCGATCTGGTAGTGAAGATGTCTACAGACATAAGTTGTGGGTTGCAGTAATGCTTCAAAAGAGGGATAGTCTACTGCCTCAAGAGGAAAAAGTCAATATGTAAATGTTGTTGTATATATAGTATTTAAAAAAATGAAAAAAATCAAAAACTTTAAAAATAAAATATGGTCAAAACCCCAAAAAAATCAATTCCCGTCGGAGCATGTATATATTTGTATAGTCAAATAAGCAATCTTGAGCTTCAAAGTCATATTCATGTGAGCATGCAGTCATATGACTTGGCTGCACTAATCAAGCAACCAAGGATAGGTAGCTACACTGGCTATCGTCCATTCCTCTCCACCTCCTCTTCTTGAGCCGGTTGCACTTAAACTTAGAAAGGAATACCCCGCTTCTCGAGGAAAGAGTTGTTGGATTGGGGAATTACGGTCACCATGTTGGAGAAGAATGACTTTTTCCGCTACAGCCGAGGAGAGCTACATATCACACACATTATCCAAGATAGATTCATAGTCAAAAGGGTTTTCATATGATTGACTTATTTTGACATGGCTATTGAGGAGACTTGAGTAGAGTTTTGTGGGTTTTAATGGCTGTTGTGTTTCAATTCCGTTTCCCAATAAGGTTCCGACCGCACTTAAAATCCAAAGGTCCGAATTAAGCTCCAAGCTTTTATTCTATGAAGACAAGTTTGAAAGTTAAAATCAATCCTAGTACTTTCTTCTTCTTTTCTTTCTTTTCTTTTCTGCAATTATATGCATAAGTGTTTGTTAGGGACTAACAAAAGCAAGTATAGTGGGGTGATGAATCTTCATTTCATCACCTTTATTCTTTCATTTTGGCCTTTAAACCCTAGCTTAATACATGTAAATATCATTATTTTGCATAAATTAACATTCATTATTTATTGTATAAATATTGTATAAAATACATTGTTTAAAGCCAAAATTAAAGAATAAAGAAAAGAAAATAAAAGAAATAAAATACCAAAGGTATTTTATGACCCTTAACCCCGAGACCTTGGCATCATGATGACTTGGTCGACAAGGAATAAAGTAGGGGGAGATAAGGGTCAAACACACAATGAAAACCCTAATTTTATTTATTTAATAATCCATTTTTTGGACCCATTTTTATTCTTTATTATCTATTCATCAAATCAATAAACTTTGTACGTGAAAGATGTAGAAAAAATATATAGAAAAATACAAAATTGATTTCACAAAAAATAATACAAATTATACATTTTACAATCAAAATAAAAATCCAAAATATAAACTTCTCAAGCTCATATCTTCTCCATATGAACTCAAAATGTACCAAAATCACTTTAATTGTATATAACTTTTAATAAGCTATTTAATGAAAGGTTTCGTTTAATTTGGAGTTAAGATGCAAAAGTTGGGTTTTGGACCCCTATTATAAAATATACCTGAATCAAATATTCTTTTTATTTATTCTCATATTTTTATAATTTTGTAAATATTCTTTATAATATATGTACATATTAAAAATACAATAAAACCATAAAAATACACTAAAATAAACTGAGGTAGAAATAAACCATGCACATCTGCGTCGCCATTCTTCTGAATTTCTTAGCAGATCGTGAAAGGGGCATCTGAGCCCCATTTTATTCAAAGAACACCCTCCAAGTCTGCTAGAAAACCCTTGAGATCCTGGGACCGCTCCATGGTCTCTGGTCATCTTTGAAGCATCTGGGAGGTGCGAAGCAGCTGCATGAGCATTTAGAGTCGTTCGACAAAGCTCAAGGTGGCTAAAAGCATGCGCATCATCGAATCGAAGCTCGCCCACAACGAGTTCTTGATTGTTTTTCCACCAATTTCATCTGTCGTCCGATTACGAGCAACATTCCAGATCAATCCAAAGTTGTCAAATTTTGCGAGCCTCGACCATAGATCCCATCTGAAGGATCTAAACTCAGCCCTCAGCCACGAATCGTCATCGCGCAAGGAGAGCGCGATGCGTGTCAAGTGAGGTGCCTTCAGAAGTTGATCCGTGCCTATTTTGGGGATAAATTTCACATTTAGCCTCCATTTATGTTTCTTTATATTTTGGTCCTGTAATTATTTAACTTACTCTAAAGCTTTTGTAAAAACTATGTATGTATCCTTGGGCTTATTGCATATTGCTATTGGGTCCAATCCAGCTTAGCTCATGTGTCATCCCACGAGACCTGAGCATTTTGCACATAAACCCTAGCAAGTTTTATATTTTAATTTAGTATTTAAAATTGAAATATTAGTTGACTTTTGGGTAATTTGTAGTGTAGCCCTTATCTTGTATTCTAATTACAAATATACCCCTTCTAGTTCATTTAGTTTTTGTGTTTGATTTCTATTTTCTAAAAATAACATCTATGCTCTAAAAATCATGAAAAAATAGGATAAGTTGTTTGATTGCATACTCTTTCATGTTATGATTTTTTTTCATTTCAAGCATTTTTCTTACTTATTAAAAATCAAAATAACATGGTTTAATGTTTATTTACTTAAAAAACCAAAAAAAATAAAAATCAATATTTAAATATTCCAAAAAAATAGTCTTGTTTATATTGTATTTTATAGAACCAGATCAAAAACCACTAAAAATAGAAGAAGAAAATTACTAAAAATTGAAAAGCTCTAAAATCCTTATAAAAATTATAAAAATTCTATGAAAATTCCAAAAAATATTTTTTTTCAATTTCTTAATTTTCTTTATATTATGTATTATATATAAAAATTAATTTTAAGGAATTTTGTACTCAATATTTTAAAACCTTAAAACATTCGACCAATTTAGCCAATTCCTATTTTGGGATATTTCGGACTTTAAGAAAGACCTAAAATTTAGCAAAAATTCCCCAAAATTACAAAAATAGTATTAAAATATTAAAGCATAAAAGTATTTTATTCTGCAAATTTTGATTATTTTTAGTTGTATTCATAACTAAATTATCATATATTATATATAAGTAAATATATAATTATGTTATATATTAAAAAGAAAAAGAAATAAAAGATCATAAATTATAAAAAAATAAACAATAATTTAAAAATATAAAAACTAAAATTTATAAAAATATATAATTAAAAACCCGCACAAAAAGACAATAAAAAGACAAGAGAAGATGCCAGATCTTGCATTCACTTGCGCAATCTATCACGTTTTCTCATTGTGTTCGACACTCTACACATACTTGCACTTATGCACACTTTTTGTTGAGTTATAATAAATTTTAGCTCCACAATTATTTTGCATTGATATATCTATTTTGGGTTAATTATTTAATTAGCACAATTCTCGTAAGCGGTCACATCGATGACTATTGATTCGTTTTTTGGATTGACTAGACCCTCGCAAGTTTGTACTTTTCAAACTTGTACATAAAAATACAAACAAATTATAGAAAAATGCACATAAAAATAATACATTTGCAACTGGGATACACAGATGAAAAACCTGCAAGCAGAACTTCACTGATTATTATCTTCTCCATACAAGCTCAAAATTCATCAAACTCGCCTCCATTATTTTATAAATTCAATTATCTATCTAATAAATATGGTTTCATTAAAATGGAGTTAAGATGCAAAATCGGCTTTCTAAGTTCCCATTGTACTGTATACATGTATATTGTATTCATATAATTCATTATTTATATTTTTACTTTTTTATATTTTTAGTTATATTTAAATATTATTTTAAATATATTAAAATATACATATAAAATAAAAGCAAAATATACTTAAGATAAATAGTAAATAAACTATATAGGTATACTAGACCTATAATGTATATACCTCTATTTATTTAAGTATATAAACAAAATTAGGAATTTATATGTAAATATGCACTTAAATATATTTTAAATATATAAAATATGTACATATTATAATTAAAATTAAAAATACATAATAAAAATAAATAGGTAAAATATAGGTAAATATACCTATGTATACACTTGTAAAAATTAACACTTGATAGTAAGGTTGTAAAAATAAACAAAAATATCCATAAAATAGTTTTATAAAATAAGAAATATTTTTCATGTTTTGACTTTTAAGTAATAAAATTATTTATTATTTTAACTAAATTAATAGAGGAATTAGTCCCTGAATTTTCCTGATTGGTCCATGTGGACCAATCAGAGCCCTTTGGACTCTTGACCTCCGGTCAACTGTCCTCTCCTCCCTCTGATGCTTGTCAGAGCTCATAAGAGGTCCTCCTCCAAAATTTTCCCCTTCCTCCATCACTCCATATCTCTCGAGACCCTCACCAACCTGCAACCCGCTATACCCTAATCCACGCCATCTCCCTAGGTTCCACCAACCCCTTGCCACTAAGATGTCATCTTCCTTCGAAGTCCATTGGAACCCATGTCTATAAATAAGGCCCCCTGCTTTATTTTGATGTTTGACCCCTCTTATGCCTTTGTAACCCTAAAGAGTCATCTGGAGTGTGTTCTTGGTGACATCAAGCTTCGCCTAACCCTATCGATGTGGAAAAAAAGGAGGGAAGTGGGATCTAGGCCTCGCTGAAGCACCTCCGATGAAGCTTCCCATCTTCTCCAAGTAAGCTTGTTGAGTTGATAACCTTAAGTTTTTATTCTCGCATTTTCATTCTTAGTGTACATCTGATTTTATTGCCAGTTGATTTAGGGTTGTTTAGCTTAAAAATTATATTAAAGTTCTTTGTATCTTAGAGCTTCGGCCTTCATTCTACGTGTTCTAGCCTTATTCCGACTTTGCCTTCACCCCCATCATCTTCGTTATACATTTATGTAACTTCCAATCCACTTGATTCATCTTGATCTTTGTTATATCGAGTCCATGGCTCCCCATCCTCCACCCTGCTCCGGAGAACCTCCATCTCATCTCATCCTCAGTCAAATCCTGCCTAATAAAAGCTAGGAAGCTTTATATTTGTGCCCCAATTCTTCCCATACTTGTTGTAGCTCATGAAGACCTCATCTGAGGGGTGATTGCATCCAGTTCAGTAGCTTCAAGTGCCTTGCACCTTGCAAACCTCCAACCCTCCACCACTGAGGTCCAAACATTCCTTGCACCTCTAGTCGTTGAGGAGAACCTCCAGGAACGGTTATGGATCATCAGTTGCACTAGAGCATGCCTGGGGTGGAGGAACGACTAATCGAGGGAAGATGCCTTCGATGTTCTTCCATATTTTTGGGAATGAAGCCAATGCCGTCCAATCTGGGTAGCGCCACAATTTTGTTCTGTGTCGTTGGATATGGGAGATCCACGTGGAGATTTTTTATTTAGTCATATCAGTATTTAGTTTAGTATAATATTTTTGTAAATATTGCAACCGGTCTCTTTAACTACATTGTAATTATAAATAGGTCCAGTCCACGCCACCTCACATGGATGCCCACGTGAGGCACTTTTGTAAAATTTATAGGTATGCCCCTACAGTTTTTGGACCAGTTACAAAAAGCATTTTAAGTTTTTATTAATTGTGAATATGTCCTTATAAAGTGTGGCATTTATTTTGTGTATATTTGCTTTTATAAATATTTTTATTATTCAAAAAATTGTAGAAATTAATTTAAGTGTATGCTATTGTGCTTGATGACACATATTTTTTGGATGTCATTTTAATTAATTTTCTTATTTATTAAAAATATAAAAAGATGTTTTTATTCTATTTTTAATTATTAAAACCGATAAAAATATAAAACCACTAATAAAAAATTATCAAAAAGTATATTATATATAATTGTATTATCTACCTTATATCCAAAAATCATTAAAGTAATATAAAGCATAAAACTTAAAAACTGAAAAAGCCTAAAAACCTTATAGCATTTTACAAAAATCATTAAAAAGTAAAATTATATTTTTCTATCTCTGGATTTTTATATATTATATACAATATATTTAAAATAGTTTTAAATTAATTTTGGACTTATTTATAATTATTGAAGCTAAAATAAAATCAGGTGATTAATCTCTACACTATTTTGATATATTTGATGATATGAAAATATATAAAAAGTAGCAAAAAATTTACAAAAAAATATAAAATATATATATAAAAATATAAATACAAATTTATTTTATTCCATGTATTTTGATTATATTTGTGTATATTTAAAAATATAAAACCCTATATTTACTATATACTCTATATATTACTTATATAATATATAATATAATTATTACTGATAAATATATATTATATTTTAAAAATGAAAATAAATTAAAAACTTACAAAATTTATAACAATATTAATTTACAAATTTATAAATAAAAATATAACAAATAAATATTCATAAAAATATCATATAATTTAAAACCCACATAAAAAAGGAAAATTTTAAAAATTACAAAATAATTATTATTAATTAGCAATAATTATTAATAATTAACCTATCTACCAATTTGTTGCCCGTAGTTCGACACTCTACTTCTTGTCCATTAAACACATTTTGTAGATTTAAATAAATAAATTTTGACTCCACACATATTTTTATTGCATATATATATATTGTTGTGGGTTAATTATTAATTGAAGAGAAGATTTGGTTTTGGGTACTAAGAGCCATGAGAATGGACGACACAACGATTGCCAGATCCGACTTGTCGGACACCGTACGCCCTCCAAGGTCGGACGTTAGGTACCTACGTAAAATTGAAGTTTTACTATTTGTTTTTAAAAAATGGTTTTTGATTATTAATGCCCAAAGCATTTCCCTTGAATTCTACAAACCAATGAATTTAAAAAGTCTAATAACTATATAATAATAGCAAAATAATTTAGACAAACAACAACATCATATATACGTAATGTACTTCTGGGCTCGGGGACTTAAGCTCGATACATTACAAGCGTCCCCCCCCCTCGCCAAGTAAAAATTCATGGCTTCGTCTCCGGCATGGGATGACATTCTCATTACTGATCTTGTAAAAATTTCAGGCTAGCATGATTGGTGCATATCAATATATCAACATTTATTTCATTCATTGCTAATTTCAAGGATTAAAAAATATTTTTTCTATGGATTATAATCAATAATACATATCCAACAATCAATGACATAATGGAAGAGAGAACATCCATCAGTATACTTATTTTATAGTAGTGGAGTATACGATTTGTGCTGTAAATATGAAAGGAGGACATAGATGGCATCCCCGCTCGGTGGCATCCCAGACTCCCTTGCATAGTGGCAGCATCTATATATACATAGGTGTGTCGTGTGTCCCTGTCGGCTCCCCCCACCTGCTCAACGGGTCACTCTACTTCCCGCTTATATGTGTCGGATTGTCGAGCTACTTCTTATTTATTTATTTATTATAATTATTTGTAAGTGTGCCCCCCTTAGTTTGTAATCCTGGGTCCGCCACTGATAGATGCCATCGTAAGATTTTGTTGGCACACACTATTTGCATGCACGCGTTTTAAAGTAAAATACATGCAAGGTCCGTAACTTAGTGAATATTATAAAATATTTTTTTAGCTAGAGTATAAGAGATATTTGGAAATAAGGATGGGGAGCTTGTATCAAGGTGCATACAATTTTACATGTATCGGTGCCACAAATGTTAGCTTTTTTGAAATGAAACCTTAGAAGATTTACCTAAAATTATTGGTGAAATATGAGTTTCAAATTTCGTGTAAAACAGGTATTCTTAATGTGTCAATATGGAAGGGCTCAATTTCAACAATTCTGAAATTTTTAAAATTATGTATTCTTGATGAATGAGTTAGAAGCCATGAATTAAGTTATATTTTGAATGATATTACGATGATATACAATGATATAAATCTCATGTAGCTTTCTTTCAAAAAAATAAAGAAAACTTGATATTTGTGGTCCTGATACATGTAAAGTTACATACACTGCGTGCGAGTTCCGTCTTCTTTGTAAATATATTTTACTTTTAAACCGACTGATTATATGGATTCGAATTTTGGCAATGAAAGGGTGCACTTAAATAAGTTATTACGATATTTGTTGCCATGGCAATGCCCGAAAACCTCAGAGGTCCCCTCCCTTCCTGTGATTGTTCTGATGACACGTACCAGCGAACCATTTCAAGCGCATCGTTGCGTTGCACCTCTGACACCTCTTCTTCTCTCCTTATATGATGATCAATGCATCTCTCCTTCCCCTACCGTGTATGTAATGCATGCACGCACAGCTGGAGGCACCGCTCTCCGTACAGCCGCTTCACCCGGTTGGCAAGGACGACCCACGCCTGCCCATGCACGTGTGCTCAACTCGCACTGCACATGAAACTAAAAGGCCGCTCGATTCGAGCAAAGGCCATTTGAACTTCTATGCACCTTGACTGCTTGGAAGAAACGCAAATGCGTATCAAGTCTGGAGGATCTCAATTTCACATGTCCCTCTTGTTTTTTTAGTGGTAAATAAGATTCTATTGATGATGTAAAGTAGTTACATTAGATGGTTACCTCCTCACAAAAACCCAAAAATAGGAGGGGAAGTTAAAAAAGGAAAACAAAAAATATATTCAAATTCTGCTTCCCAAAAGCTAGCTTTCATCTCCACCTCTTCTTTCTCCGTTCTCATCAATGGATCCCCATTCGGGATGTTTCGTGGCACTCGAGGGCTCAGACAAGGTGATCCGCTTAGCCCGCTTCTTTTTACAATTGGAATGGAACTCTTAACTTTATTGGTGGACATTGCGTCGGCTGAAGGGCGTTTCAAACATATGACCCGTGGGTGTTGTCAAACTCCCTCCCACCTCATTTACGCTGATGATTTGCTCTTCTTTTGCAAGGGCTCGCTAAGCGCCCTTTCTGTCATAAAGGATATTATGCTTCACTTTGAGAGTTTCTCCGGGCTCAAGCTGAACGCTTCCAAAAGCAAGATTTTCAGGCCTAGGGGGGCTGCCCCTGATTTTGCTATCAATCTTCGAATGGGGATGCTTCAGCAATCTCTCCCCACTCTTTATTTGGGGCTGCCCTTAGTTTCCTCCTCTCGCTGTTGTGATTCTCGTGCTTTGGAAGACAGGATTTGCAGGCTTTTGGATGGTAGGGTTGCTAAGTGTCTTTCTATGGCTGGGCATGCACTATTGCTCAATTCGGTCATTCGTGGTATTTTCCTATTTTGGATTGCGGGTACTCATCTTCCTTCTTCTGTGGTCAAGCGGCTGGACATGCTGTGCGCGCACTTCCTGTGGGGCCGCACTCGGCACGACATTGCATGGAATAAAGTATGCCTTCCTAAGAAGGAAGGTGGGATGGGATTGAAATCGCTCTAGTCGCTGCAAAATGCCATGACTGCCGCATGGGTTTGGAGGCTTCTCTCGGCAAGCTGTTCCATTTGGGCTGAGTTTATGAGGTCTAAATATCTGAAAGATGCCTTGTTTTGGGACTCTCCTACAACGCCATCTTCCTCTTCTATTTGGCGCGCCATGCTAAGGAGCCGGGATGTTCTGCGTCCTTCTATCATAGGGGACTATCCTAATGCGAGTTGGATTCATCCTTCCCGGGGTTTCTCATTCGCGAAAGCCTTCGACCTCCTAAGGCCTAGGGATTCCCTGGTCCCCTGGTTTCCTGTGGTGTGGAACAACAGCATTCCGCCAACCTTTTCCTTCACTTTGTTTCGCGCGCTCCGCGGCAGACTTCCAACCTTGGATAGGCTATCAAAGATTGGTCTTGGCCTTTCCCTTACTTGCAGATTTTGTAGCATGGAACCTGAAACTCATGAACATCTGTTTCTCCAATGCCCTTACTACCAGAATGTATGGATGCATATTTGTAGTGGCATGACCCCAAATCCTCCCTACCATCAAGTCTCGCTGGATTGCGTGGTGGAATGGGGCATTTCTTTGCAACCTCGTCGTCAACGCTCCTCCTTTGCTGTTCTTCTGGCCACGGCAGTGTGGCATATTTGGCGCGAACGCAACCGACTATGGTCTACCTCGACTTGTCTATCCACTGACCACATCATTGCTGAAATCATGAGCACTTACAACCTAATCAAAATTATGGAAGATTCCTGAATTTTTGCCATCCCTCAGGATCTTTATATTGTATATCGAATCATACCCCTGTTTTTCTCTTTTTGGCAAAGGCCATTGGCCTCAATTTTTGTAATTTTCTCTTAAAGTGTGAAATATACAACTTACTTTTTACCGAGCAAAAAAAAAGAGAAGCTGTGAGTTTGATCAGTTGAAAAGGATCTTCAAATCTTCAATAATATGCTTCGCAGTGACTGTAGCAGGCACGCGGGAGGTATTACTCCAGCGGAGGTTACGCTCTCCAGATCCACTATGAAGCCACAACTAAACTGGTCCTGATCTTTAAAGCAAGGCTAGCATCCTGCCCATGAATCATTCTTGTCCAGTTAAAGGCATCATTAGTTACTGTCCCAATAGCAAAAGAGGGCAAATTTAAGGCAGCACACGTTTGGTCCCAAACATCCCACGAGTAGGGACATTGTCAGAACAAGTGGTCTGTAGATTAGAGAGAGTGTCCACATAGCAAGCAACTGCAATCCGAGTATAAACCAAATTTTAGTAAACTTCCTCTACTGGGGATTTTGTTTCTAACCGCTTTATAAAAATACAACTTATGCTTGGGAGTCCCAGAAGAGCACCAAATCTATCTCCATCAGTCATTGATGATTCCCCTTGTCCTGACAAGATCAAAGCACGAGCGAACTGAGAAACCTGCAGGCGAGAAGGTCCACCTATAATGGGAACTAAGTTGGCCCAAGGCTGGGGCAATGACTGATCTGTTCTCAATAGCATCTTTGAGAAAATTGATGCTTTACGAGGGACGGAAGCATCCCAAAACGATTCATCCCTAAGATATTTTGAAGTAAGGAAATCAACCCAAATAGAGTTTTCTGCAGTGAGGAATCTCCAAACCCAAGCGACATTGGATGCATTAATCAAATCCCTAAGCGATCTGATTCCCAGACCTTCGTCATCTTTCGGAAGACAAATGTCTTTCCCAGCCAATTCATGCCTTTTGTAGTCCCAAAGAAAATCCGCACAGAGGGAGGAGATCTGAGATACAACATGTTGCCCTTGTACAATAATATATATAGGTGAAAATGGACGAGTTGTCTCCGTTTCATTTTTCAATGATTTTTTTTTATTTTTTAATATTATCATATATTTTCATCGTTATATCCTAAGAATATGTCATTTAAATTTTGTTAGAAATAGATTTATATGTCTTTCACCTAGAACAAGTTGATTACATGGTCCACTAAATATAGCTAAATGGGCAGCTCCCTTGAGGGGAGCTAACGTGACTCCCTCTGCTCTATTTTTCTTATTATTTTTATTTTTTTTAAAAAAAATATTTTTGTGAATTTTCATCAATATATCACTATATTATGCAATTCAACTTTTGTATAAATAGAGATTCCTATGGCCTCAATCTAGACGGGGTTGATTTCAACAATTCTATTACCATTAAAAAATGGTTGTATAGATGAAGGTTGTAGGAGTGTCTGTTTCGCACGAAACTTGGATGACATAATATAGGGATATAGTGATGAAATTCCACGGAAGCATTTTCTAAAATGATTAAAAAATAAGAAAAATAGGGTAGAGGAGCCAAGTTAGCTCCCCTAGGAGGCACCCCATTTAAACCATATGTGTATGTATGCGTATGTGTGTGTGTGCATGTGTGTGTATGGGTAAAATGAAGCTGCCCCCAAGGAGAGCTAAGTTATCTCCTCCATCCCATTTTTCTCATATTTTTTTACGTTTTTGATAATTACTTCGGAAGATTTTTATTATTATATTCCTATATTAAGTCATTCAAATTTCGTGTGAAACAAAGACTCCTACGACCTCCATCAAGGCATGGTCGATTTCAACTGTTCTGCGACCATTATAATGATTGTCAAGATGGAGGCCGTAGGAGTATCTGTTTCTAATGGAATTTAAATGACATAATATAGGGATATGGTGATGAATTTTCATAAAATTATTTCTAAAAAATAAAAAAATATGGGAAAATGAGGTGGGGGAGCCAAGTTAGCTCCCCCTGGAGACAACTCCATTTTTTCCTATGGGTGTGTTTGGTTCATTGGTTATCGGAGGGATGGTAACCCGTTTTTGTGTTTTGATTTTTGGTTGGGGGGTTTAGAGTTGGGAGGGTTTGTGCGACGTGATTGTATTGAAATTTAAAAAAGCAGGTAGTTATTATGATATTATTGTATTGAAATTTGAAAAAGTGGGTAGTTGTTGTGATGTGATTGTATTGAAATTTGAAATAGTAAGTAGAAGTTTGAGTATTTTATAATTTTTAGATGATATGATGGTATAATATTTTTTTATGGAAAGAGAGTGGACCCCACTAGTGGGTTAGGAATATGGGTTTTGAGGTAACCAACCTAAAGTGGAGGGTAACCCCCAGCAGAACATCCTCTATGTATATAATTTCCTTCCAATAAGATGCAGTTCTTTTTGTGTTCAAGAAGGCCACCCACTTATTTTGTAAAAAATGCGATGAATTTAGTACAATACGTATATGGTGTGTATTATAATAAGAAGTTTTCATTTTTATATTATAATATGCAATGTAGTTTCGTATTTGTAATGAATAACTATAATACAAATTGTATACGTACTATACTAAAGTGCTAGTGTTTTTTACAAAAAAGAGGATGCCCACCTGAACTCAAGAAGGACACATTCTATTTGAAGCCCCCCTCGTCCACACACACACATGATGGGTTCAATGGGGCTGCCCATTTCAGCTATTTTTTGTTTTTTGGAAAATATCGTCATGGATTTTCATCACTATATCCTTTTAATTTGTCAATTCAATTTCATCAGAAAAAGAAATTCATATACCCTCCATCCAGAACAGATCAATTACAAAATTCTAAAAGTTAAACTTATCTGTTATAGATGGAGGAGTCTCTATTCCCGATGAAATTAAAATGACATATTTGAGAGATATAGTGACGAAAATACATAGTGATCTCATCTCTCTATTTATTTATTTATTTACGAAATCTTTACAGTTGATGACTCTGATCACCTTGTAAACCCGTAACTCTGGAAGAATGCCAAATATGCCATTATGGTAATTTATAAGGCTTCCTTCCAATCGAAAAGAACCCTAGTTACTTCCCGGCATGGCCCAAGACTCGCACGTGCCTCCCCTCCAACTCCCCACGCGTTTGTGGTTTCCCTGTATGTATGTAGTTTCTTAACTTCGCGTACGCGTTACCCGATATCTCTGCTGGGGAACTATTCCCCATCTGGAGGTCGTACAGGGTCAAATTTAAGAGCAAACATACATACGATGGGTTCAACTTGAGAGAGACGGGGGGGAGGGAGGGAGATAGTCCCCTGCAGTAATCAACCATCTTCCATCCTATTTCACCACAGGGCAGTGAGTGAGTGAATGCATATGATGCAGTGAGTTGAATGAGAGAGAGGGAGAGGCGCAGAGGTGACTGCAAGAAACGAACAAAACAGCACCATCAACGTGAAGGCCTTGGGACATGAGAATATCACAGTTGTGATAGGGGAGGTAGCAGGTTGGGTTGGGTTAGGTGTGGTTGGGATTGGCCTTTGGCGTTTGCGTTGGTCTCGGAGTGGGATGATGGGGGACGGGACAGCTTTCAAATCCACAGTACCCTCCGAGTCCCATAACCAAAGTCTACAAGTTGGTGCAAACCCATTTTGGCGCCAGTGCTCAGTAAAGTGGGGTTTGTTTGTTTGTCTGTTTCGTTGTTAGGGATGCACGAGCACGCGTTCGTGGTCAGAGATTAACCTCCGATCCAACGCTACGATGCATGTCCTGTCCAGTCCCATCCATCAGGTGTCCCATCCATTTAAGATCTAGTGTGACATGCATTAGCATGTAATTGCTGTTTAGGATCGCGAAGGAGGTACCTCTAATACGTGCTGTATTCATATCTGCATGTACGCAGAAGTTTGGGCAATCCATGTCGGAATAATAAACTCCTGTTCCCATTCCGGTCAAAGGAACCGGAAACAAGCCTGGTTAACTCTTGGCGGAGATTATACATTGACATTTACCTAAGCACGCCGAATTAATAGGGAGAGTTGACGTTTCTTCCGGATTTGCTGTTGGAGAGTTGCCGAACCTCGTAAAAGCTGCTTGGAGTGCGATAATGGTGAAGACCCGCTCCCGGGTTTCAGCCGTTTCTTGTTGGTTTTCAGCTTGAACTTATTCTGACCGGAAGAAGCATGGGTCCGTTTGTCATTTTTTTGGATGCGATTGGGTTAAGGATTATCCTCTTCTTTGGATGGTTACCTTTCAAAATCCAAATTCTTATTCATCTCGTGGGTTTTAGTAAAGTCGATTCTTTCTCTTATTTTATACATCAAACAACACATTTCTCCTTCGTCCATTTCAACAAAAAAATAATATAGTATATCATTTTATCATCTAAATATTATAAAATATTCAACTTTACTTACTTTTTCAAATTCTAATACAATCAAATCACAAGTACTCAATTTTCCAAACTTATATACACACAACACAATAAACCTTCTCAACCTCAAACCATCTTTCTAAACATCAAAACATGTTATCCACCCTCAAATAACCCTCTATCCAAACACACCATTTGGATTTGACGGGAAGCTTCCTTTTAGAAGTCTTTATTTGATTTCAAAACCCCTATTATGAAGCTGGGCTCTCGATAGATTCCAGTGGGACAGAATCATAAGCATTCTCAAAGCATATCTTTACTAGTTAGATATATTTACTACTAAAGAATCCTTGTTTGAGCGAAGTGATATGTAATGACATATAAAAATATGAGTAAGTCCTTGAGGATCTTTGACAAATTAACATGTTACCCTTTGCATGGACCGTCAAACTATAAAGTTTTAAAACAATATTCAATGGAAATATATGTAACATCTTGACTTGGTGTTGTAGAATATTGTTTGTTATTCTTATTGATGTGAACTCAACCATGGTCAGTCCCAAGTTCGGAAAATTTGAGTAGGGTTGCGCGATAGGTAGCCGACAACCAGCGCAAAGGTGACAAATTCATAAATAGTGTTCTTTTTAAGAACAATATACATGAATTTTCCTAATTGTTCGAATCTTTTCAACATGGATTTAAGCAAACATTTAGATTCCGTCTGGATATTCCCGACTAGCGATTTGTTGCATCGTCCGAATGTAATGAGAATTTGTCAAGGGCTATTATATCATTGCTCAGTTGTTAAAAAACTAGTTAAAAATATTTTGCAAAATATTTGAAAAAATGATTAGAAAATTGCTTTTGAATTTTTTTGTAAAACCATTTGATTTTTTTGTGAAATGTCTTCAAACCTTTGTAAAAATGTTTGTTTGTAAAAGTTTCTTGCTTTTGTTTGGATATTATGTTTTGAAAATCTATTTGCAAATGATTTGGAAAATGGTTGTAAAAATACTTGAAAAATCTATACATATTGTTTGAAAAATCTTTGCAAAATGATTTTCAAATTTTTTAAATGTTTGCAGAAATTATTTGTCAAATTATTCTTTCACCCTTTCAGAGGTGCATGTTGGTAGATTTTGCAGACATTGTGGTAGTTTTCTCGAGGTATTTTTGGACGATTTCTTGGTCTACAAAGACATCTTTGATCAATGCCTATCCTATTTAAACCAAGTCTTAAAAAGATGTTGTGAAGTCAACTTGGTACTCTCGTGGGAGAAGAAGCATTTTATAATAACTGAAGGGATTGTGCTAGGCCATGTCATATCGAAACGTGGCATGAAGGTCGATTCTTGAAAGGTGGAAGTCATTTCAAAGCTAGAGCCACCAACATTGAAGCAAGTATGGTCCTTCTTTGGGCATGTGGGTTTTTATCGTTGATTCATAAAAGATTTCAACAAAATCACCGGACTGATGACTGAGCTTCTAGGCAACGAGGTTGATTTTATTGTTGATGTCAGAGTCCTCCAAGCCTTTACTCAATTAAAAGATTTGATAAGTTAGGCCTCTTATCTGCAACCACCAGATTTTCCTCTACCAATTGAGATCATGACTAATGCTTCAAACTATGCCATTGGAGCGATTTTGGGACAGATGAGAGACAATCTTTCATTTGAGATTCACTATGCCAACAGAACTCTGGATTAATCATAAAAGAACTACATAATCACTGAGAAAGAACTGCTTGCAATTGTCTTTACCCTAGAGAAGTTCAGATCTCATTTAGTCGGGATCCAAATTAATTGTGTACACTGACCATTCTGCCTTTAAGTACTTGGAAGCCAAGAAGGATGCCAAACTAAGGCTGACAATATGGATCCTTCTACTTCAAGAGTTCGATCTCGAAATCCGTAATAAATTTGGAGTTAAAAATGTGGTGGCAGACTATTTGTCAAGATTGCCAAAGTCAGATACTCCTGAGCAGAGTTTAGTGCCAACTAATGAAACATTCTTAAATGAGGCAGTTCTTTCAGTCTCCTTGCTCCCTTGGTTTGTCGATATTGTGAAATATATTGTGTCCAAGAGAACCCCAAAATATTGGCTGAAGCTGAAAGTTGATTAGTTCTTTTCAGATATTCATTTCTATCAGTGGCAAGATTTGTATCTCTTTCGTGAGGGAACATATTGCATTTAGAGGAGACGTATTCCGCAAGAGGAAGTTCGCAATGTCCTTGAGCATTGTCATGCCAAAGAATTAGAAGGACGCCACTCTAGAAAGCATACACAACAAAAGTACTGCACTATGGTCTCTATTGGGCGACTATCTTCAAATATGTAGAAGATTTTGCGAAAAGATTTATTGACTGTCAAAAGATGGGCAACACTATAGGATGCCTTCGAAATATATTCAGATTTTCAGATGTGTTCAATGCATGGGGTATTGACTTCATGGGCCCATTTCAAAATAGTAAGGGATATGAATATATTATGCTTTTTGTCGATTACTTAATCCATTGGGTGGAGGTTTTTCCATCCCGAACCGCCGATAGTCGCACAGTTTGTCGATTTCTAAAGAAAAACATCATGACACATTTCAGGATCCTCAAAATTCTGATATCTGATGTAGGTAGCCATTTTATCAACAGAGAGGTGAAGAAGATGATTAAGGAATACTGCATCGAACATCGAGTAGCTTCTCCATACCACCCAAAGTCTAATGACTTGACAAAATGTTCAAATAGAAAAATAAAGATGATTATCTGCGAACTTGTATGTCCAGACAAACAAAACTAGTCTCAACTACTTGATTCAGTTCTTTAGGCCTATCGGACTACATACAAGTCACCTCTGGAAATATCTCCCTATTGCCTGGTGTATGTAAAGTCATGCCATTTGCCAATCAATCTCATTCACAAATCATTATGGGTAATCAATATTTGAATTGGATCCAAAGAAAGATAGAAAGAACATGAAGCTAGATATGAACATACTTCTCAAATTCTGAGACTATGCATACGCCAACCGTCTTATGTACAAGGAGAAGGTCAATAAGTGGTACAACAAGCACATCCGACATAAGACTTTCGAACATGGTCAGAAGGTCGGTTGTTTGATGCAAAATTAAAACTATTCCTAGAGAAGCTGAAGACTAAATGGATAGGGTCATTTGTAGTGAAACATGTGCAAGAGAATGGAAGCATAGTCATATCCAGATTGTCAGCTGACACACCGTCCTTCGTCATCACGGACAGCTTTTGAAGCCTTACCTTGAGCATGATACTTCCAAGTCCATAGTTGACTCCATTCATGTATCCAATAAACGAGAACTTCTAGCCGCATCATCTAAAGATTCAGACAAAGCTATCAAAAACATCATTGATTAATTTATCATTTCTTCCTTTCTTCTTCTCTTTTTTTCATTTGTTCATTCTTTTATTCTTTCGAAATCATAACTCATCCCATTCATCATTACTATACTTAGGATATACTTCAACCTAAGTATAGGGGGATGAGTACATATGGGTGTTCAATCTTTAATCCCCTCGCTTGTCTCCTCAATTTTTGGCATTCTATTTATACTTAGGGATATTTTACCCTAAGTATAGGGGGAGATAGGCTGAGATGATGATTGATTCATTATTCATTCCCACCCTTCACCCTCCCGGCATTGTGTATAGTTTGTTATACTTAGGATTATTTAATCATAAGTATAAGGGAATAGCCGACTTCCTATTGTTGGTTGGTGTAGTATAGATTTTCCTATACTTAGTATGAGATATGTCTTCCTTTTATCTTCGATCTATGAGGACATAGCTCAAGCTAAGTATAGGGGGTCATATATACCTTGTGTATATTTCAGCCATAACTTGTACTTGCATATTTTCAATAATATGGCTAAGTAATAACAACTAAAATACATGCCGAAATTCTTTGTAATTAAGTAAAATAAACTAGTTAAAATGATTTACAAAATGTTTGAAAAATGATTGGAAAATCTCTTTAAAAAAATCTTCTAAAAACTATTTGAAATTTTTTTGAATTTTTTTTCAAAAACTTTATAAAAATATTTTGTTTATAAAAATTTCTTTCTTTCGATGGAATAAAAATATTTTGGAAATCTATTTGCAAATGGCTTGGAAAATGAATGCAAAAATATTTTGAAAAATCTATACATAATATTTGAAAAATCTTTGCAAAATGGTTTTCAAATTTTGTAAATGTTTACAAAATTATTTGTCAATTTTTTTCAAATAAAGTTTTTCAAAATGTTTGTCAAAATTTTCAAATTATTTTGAGAACTATGTACATATTCAAGCAAATATAAATTCTTTATAAACCTATACATAAAACATATAAATAACTGTGTAAATTCTTCATCTAAATTCATGTAAATAACAAATTTACTCCCGAGTAAATATTTGCCAAAACTCTTTTGCTTTTTAAAAATTACTAAAAAGTTGTAAACCCAAAAACCCCGTAAAAATTTACAAAATGTTTATCAAAATCCATAAAATTTTCAAAGTCAGAAAATGATTTCATAAAAATATTTTCTGCATTGTGCATAACATTCACAGTTTTCAAATTGATAACAACAATTGAAAAAGTCTAAATAAAATTTGAAGATTGGAGCTTGGATGGACCTTAATCCACTTAATCACATGAACCTTGGAGGAATTGGAATTGAGGCACTTCAAGTTTACTAGACTTAGTTTTTTGAGACCACAAGACTTAGTTCAATGTTGTTTTGACCGCCTAAGTAGAATATTTTGGAACACACGCATGACTCATGTCTTCAATGACCTAACATGCACACCTGCACCTTGCACTTGCTCAACTCATTTGAAGTGGTAAAGATCAGGATTTTCTTACATGAGACACAAGGCATCAAAAGTCACAATTTGTGGCCAATATACACCTACCCAATCTAGTAGCCATGAGGTCTAGTGACAGAATATTGTGGGTTGCAATAATGCTTCAAAATAGAGATAGTCTACTGGCTCAAGAGGAAAAAAACTTTATGTAAATGATGTTTCACATAGTACTAAAAAAATGAAAAGATGCCACCTCCCAGGCCTAGCCCTCGATCTGCACTGCCTCTATCTACGTACAACCCTCATCCAGCAGCTCCACTCCTCCGCCTCGTCACACAAGAGAACCACTACCTCGGGCCGCCCGCGTATATCCAAGAAACCCTCTGCATGTGCCTTGCATGCTGGGGCATGAGCATTTGCACAAACATCCCCTTCACCATCATCAGGGACAACAGTGGAGGCAGCCACATCAGCCTCAGTAGTATTCCCAGCCTCCTCCTCATTACCAACAGTAGAGTCATCCTCATTTCCAGTGAGGCAACCCGTCAGGTTCTCATGCACCTGTGTATGAGAACCCAACCCTTGACGACCTCACCTGCTTACTTTCCGACCATCAGGCATCCTTTCGGTGAGAGATGGATGAGTTCTAGTAGGAGATGAGGAAGATTATCAAGATCAATGCTGCCATACCTGCTCAGATTGAACCTAACCCAAACAATCTGTAGAGGAAATCTGAGCAGGTATAATTTGCAGATATTACCACTTTTAGTGATACTTTGGATGGTATTTCTTCCTATGTATTTGATGATGATTTTTTGACACTTAGGAGTGGTAGGATGCCAGCTGGCGATGCCTCGTCTGAGAGGCGACCACATGGAGATTCTGGAGCGCCAGACGAGGATGATAGCAGTGCTGATGTTGCTCATGATGATGACTGTAATGTTGAAGCCATCAAGGATGCTGATCCAGCCGATGGTACTGAAGCCATCATGATTCCGGTAGAAGACGATGGTACTGATGCCACCAGTATTCCAATTGCTTGGCCTGAGTGTGGTGTTGATACCGTAAGATCAGATGCTGTGGATGGTATTGATGCCACCAAATTACCTTCAATTGTGTTACCTCAGTTTGTATCTCAAGATAGAAAAATACAAAAAAAATGGAAAAATAGAAAAGAACAAAAATATGAATAAAGGAAAGGTTTCTGTATCCCATGTGAGTCCATCTGTGTTGCATGATGATCTTGGTATGGATTCTAGTTTAGTACATGCTCAAGGACCTATTCGTGACCCTCATCTCTTTGGAGAGGGTCCTTCCATCCCCTTCCCTCAACCACCTCCGCTTAGGAAAGGGAACCAAAATTGAAAATCCTAAAAAGAACTCTAGTTAGAGTTTAGTGAGCAGATGATTGATCGATTCCAGATAAAGCTGACTCTACAAGAGGTACTAGAGCACATCCCTCTCTTCTAGAAGAACTTGAGAGAGAAGACCACCATCCACATGTAGAGGAGGAACCACAATGCAGAGATCCATGTGCTTACTCGTGCCACTTACTTCGCGATTCAGAACTGATTTCCAGCCAAGAGACCAGTTGTAGGGGGTCCATATGTCAGATGCCATATCCATGAGCAGCGGTTCGATCGTACACTATTAGACAATGACTCTTCAATTAACCTTCTTTCGGTTGCCTTACTCGACCGATTCGAGTTTGGCCCTCTTCGACAGAACAAGACAATCCTCCAGTTTGCTGATAGATCTGTCAAGAGGCCAAAGGGGTTATTGAAGGACATGGTCTTCATAAATCAGGGCCTGAACTTCCCCATGGACTTTGTTTTATTGGACATGGAGATCCCTGAGTCTTGACAGATACCCCTATCATACTAGGACACACATTCTTGGCCACAGCTAAGGCAGTGTCCGATCATGATATTGGAAAGGTATACTTTCGCTTCGAGGGTGAAAGTGTACAAATAGAGATGATCGAGGAGACCAGAGTGAGAGTCGACCTGCTCTAAGTCGTCAAGTGATTCAGAGCATATGACAGAGGCAGAGCGAGACATCCACCAGGAGTGCGACTTTGTGATCACAAACGATGAGACATTGGTCAGAACCCGCATCACGAACTCTTGTTGCACCTTCAGACATTGCAGACTTACATATTGTCGTAGATCAGATTATGAAGAGCACACTCTTTGCACCTAACACATTTGAGGCTGATGATCATGGTCAGGATAGCGAAGCAGAGTATATTTCATGTTCTTCCGATTCAGATCCCTCGGATTTATGCACTGATTAGGATGAATTTGATTATTATTTGCCATGTCTGATACCTTCAGAGACAACATCTGGGGTAGAGAGTGAGCCAACACAGATTACGATACATCAACATGGTCATCTCCGTCAGATTCATAGATGTAGCGAGAGTTCTCTCACGCAGAGGTGGTTGTCTTCACTCAAACATTTCAGAAATCATATTTTTCAGCTCCCAGTTGTCTAGAACTGAAGACCTTGCCTCAATCGATGAAGTACAGATTCCTTTCGAGTGAGCCAGAGATGTTCCCAGTCATTATCATAACGGATTTGACTGGAGATCAAGAATCTCGTTTGATGGAGGTTCTTGAAAGAAACCGCAAGGCGATTGGATTGAGTGTAGATGATCTGTAGGGGATAAGTCTGGCCTTGTGCTCCCACCACATTTATCTAGAAGAGGATGCCAAGCCATCGCATGAGTTCCAGCGACGGCTGAACCAGAATCTTCGAGATGTGGTCATGAAGGAAATATCAAAGTAGTGGAGCGTATATTTTATTTGCCCCATCTCTGATTCCAAGTGGGTTAGTCCATTACATGTGGTACTCAAGAAGATGGGTCTCACAACAGTCTTGAGTGAGTCTGGAGAGGAGATAGTGATGAATACCCATTCATCACTCTTTATTCTATTATTTTAGCTACAAAAACCTTTGCAAATACATGTAGATATGTGTAAATACCAATAAATACCAAAAGCATGCATTGTGTAAAAACCTATAATTAGCATGTTTTTGTGCACAAAATAAAAGAATAAAGAGCAAAAAGAAAAAGAGGGAAATATTTAGAATAAATATTGAGCAACCTAACCCAAGGGAGGGCTCAGCATGGGCCTGACCGCATAAAAGCCAAGTAGGGAGAGATAGGGGCTCACATTTGTATATATTTGTAAATAAATAAAACTATTTATTTTCCTCACCCAAAAATATACTTGTATATATAGTATGTATATTCTATTAAAAACAAAATAAAAAGATAAAAAATCAAAAAGTCAAAAAAATACCCCCCTTTTCACCTTGTGCATAAACCACATCTTGTATTATTTAACCCTATAAATAAATTCATTTATTTTCTAAACTTTTTGTAAATATTCTATATTACCTTTTGTAAATAAAATAAATAAAAAGAAACAAAACAAAAATCAAATAAAAATTACAAAATTGAAAATACCAAAAATACATTGTATTAATACCATGTATATAAATGTATATATTTATTTATTTCACCCTTGTATAAAAGTGATAAAAATAAAATAAAAATATTCTTTTATTCCATATTTCATCTTGTAAATAAATAAAATACAAAATGAGCATAAAAACACAAAAAAATAACAAATAAAAAAATCAAAAATAAAAATTCATGTAGTGTACATATACCTATATATAGAGCTAACCTATTTTTATTTCCAAAAAATTAATTAAAAATCACCAAAAAATAGAAAAAAATAAAAGAAAAATATTTCATGTTTTAAGTTTTCTTTAATTCGACTTATTTTTGCCCTAAAATAAATGGTCAAAGTTCGGGCACACGTGGCCGCTCCTGATTGGGCCACGGGGGAATGTTGACCCCAGTCAACTCCCCCGCGCCTCCTTCCTTTTCTGGCCGTCGCGCGCCGCGCCTTCTTCCCCGATTTTTCCCACGCGACTCCAGCTGTCTCCCACTCAACCCCCGCGCCCATATTCTTCGCCGCACATCCCTCTCCCTCGCCGGATCTTCAGCCATCAAATCGACGCTTTCCTTACCCGTCGAGCCCCAACCCTAGTCGCCCGGTCACGCTATATATCCTTCCCCTCCGCCGCCCTCGCGCCGCATCTTTGGCCCTTCTCTTCCTTCCCAGTGACCTCCATCGGCAAGGCGAGAGTGACAGCAAGCTTTTGCCCGTGTTGCAGTGAGGCGAGGGAGCGAGACCATCGATCCGGCGTAACCTCGCCGTCTTTGCTCCGCCGCCAGCGTCGAGCACCGAGCTTCAGGCCTTGACGCCCTTCGAAGCTACGACCCGGAGATAGCCACGCTCCAGCCCAGTCTACTTCAGCCACCAGGTAGCTTTAGTTCCTTCTAGTTTAGCCTAATTTCCGATTACGCCCAAACCTCATCTCCGACGCATCTCTCCGATTCCGGCCACTCCGATAACCCATCGTCCAATCCGACCCGATCAGCACCTTCGCAACCTCCTCACGCACCTTCTTCACCCCTTCACTCAACCCAGATCGCACAGGATCTGGGATTCGAGCTCCCTCGCCGTCGCTTCGCCGGAGCTCGTTCGCCACGCACCACCGTCCACCTTCACGCCACCTAACCGGGTCGAGGCACTTTGCCCTCGACCCGCGAAGCTTCTTGACCATTTTGCAGGTCCAAAGGGGGCGTCTGAGCCTCCTTCCCAGTTCAGCCAGGAGCTTCGAGCCATAGGCCTCGCCGGAGCCTCTCCAGGGCTCGGTTGGACCCTTGGCCACCACCAGCAGCTGCGCAACCTCACGCCGGATCTTCTCCGACCTTCAGGCGCAGCAGAGGAGGACCGGAGTTCACGCAGGACGTCGGCGAAGTTCGCCGGCATCGAGTTCTTCCTCCACCTTCCAGAGCCGTCCGATGAAGACCTCGCTCCAGTTCTGATCGTGTCCGTTCATCTGAGGAGGAGCAGCAGCCGTCGATACATCAGAGGATCTCATCTGGGCCGTTGAGCAGCGAGGTTAAGCCACGACGTCTATCAGCCGTCCGATTATCCACGTGGCTGCACCTCGACCATCCGATCTGGGCTTGGTTTTCTTCGAAGAGCCACGCAGCATCTCCACCGTCCGATCAACCACGTGGACGCATACCAGCCGTCAGATCAGGCCCGCGCTTCCTTCGTTAAAGGCGCGTTTGTTCTCCACCGTCCGATCATCCACGCGTCACCATCGGGCCGTCGCTATTAATAAAGGGGTAAATTTCATAGGACCCCCTCTGTTTGTCGTATTTCATTTTAGTCCTGTAATTTTTAATTCACGTTGTTTATTTTCTGCGTTATTTGCATCAAGGACCTCGCGCTTTATTTTAATTGCAATTATACCCCTGCCAGTAGTGATACACGTGCTTTGGCACGTGTTTTGTTGGGTTATTTGCATGAAGTGCCCTGTTGTTCTGGATGTTATGAATTGAATCAAATGTTTTGTTTATTTGCATATATACCCCTGTGAGCATTGATTTTGCACATGTGCGAATTATTTTGGGTAAATTGCAACTTAAGCCCCTGGACTTTTGATACGAGTTATCAATAGGTCCTTGGAACTTATTTTATTTAGGTCCCTGTGTGCCCCAGACACGTGCTTGACACGTGACTTCTTGGGTATTTTGCACCAGGACCCCAGAACTTTTGGGTATTTGCACTTAGGTCCCTGTGCACAGTGCCCCACCTTTATTTTTGAATAAAATATCAAACGACCTCCAAATCCAATGAAATTTTGACACATGGCTCCTGCCATGGTGTAGGAATTTCTATGATTTTTGGGGACATTTTGGATTTCATTTATTATTTTTAAAAATTCAAAAACCCTCTTTTTATTCACTGTCTGACTTTAAAAATACCAAAAAAATATAAAATCACTTTTAAAAATTCTAAAAAAATTAGATAATATTTATTGCTTGTTGATTGATTTTCCAGCCAATTTTGGCTACTGTCCATCACTTAAAAACCCTAAAAATTGAAAAACCCCTAAAAACTCATAAAAATTGTAATAAATAAATTAAAAATCCAAAAACAATAATTAGGGTGTCTAAATTTTCCTTATTCTTTCTAGATTATAGGAAAATTACCTTTAGGGCTTTTTGAGATCCAAAATTATTTTATTTTTGGGTCTTAAGCCTTGCTGGACAGTACCCCTTCTTTGTTGCATTGTTTGATTTTTAATAATTCATTTACCCATTAGAAAATTCCCAAAAATTCACCAAAAACAGTAAAAAACATTTAAAACATAAAAACCAATTTTCTTGAATTTTTGCATCATTTTTGTGTGTTGTATAAATTGTTGAAGTCCCCTTGCATTCATTTTCTCTCCTTTTCTCATCCTTTAAAAAATCTAAAAAAAATATAAAAACAAATAAAAACTAAAAAAAAAAACTCTTTTTGGATACCTGACTACATCGTAGGCCGCAAGGCCAATCTGTGCTCCTTGAGTTCGACCCTGGGAGCTATACCAGGTTAATCCTATAGCAGGACCGCTTTCGCATTTTTGATTGATTTTATTTCTCGTAGTGGTCTATTTTTCTTGATACACTTAGTCTACTTGATCGAGGTCGCAACGACCAATTTTAGACCTTTTACCCCGATCACTTAGGCTGGTTGTCAGAATGGCGCCGTTGCCGGGGAGCACGGCTTTGTAGTCAGTTTTCCATTTTTGTCTCTCTCTATATTATTGTTGTTTTCTGACCATTCTCTCTCTTTGATTTTTGTGCGAGGTACTACGTGGAGAACTTGGAGTACATTTCTTGAGGACCCGCACGGGAAGAAGAGCAGGAAGAGAGAGAGAGGAGAAGAATTTTCTATTCAGAGAGAGAAAGAACATTATTCTTGTTGTAATAATTTAGAACTTGGACTCTTGGACATTTGTGGACATTTGTACTTAGCGGGTCTGTTTCGCTGAGCACCGGTGTGCTCGGGGGACCCATTCGGATTTTCGCGGCTTTTATCGTGGTTTTCATAGCTAGCTGCCTTTTCCGGTGTTTCTCGCGGTTTTAGCCCCTAGATTTAGGAATTTCTGTTGATTGTGACGTAGATATTTAAGGCCCAAACACCTAATAGAATATCTGTTCCCATAGAACGTAATTGGACCTTAATAAAATTCATTGAAAAAGTTAGTGAAATTGGATTTGAGACCACGTGCCGTGAGGAGTCACATACAGCGCTGGCAGGACCCATTGTGGTGGGCACCGAGTGACTCCCAAGATCGGACTCCGGACTCTATTCGATTAGCTAACTATTGTTCTTCACGATCAATAGAAGTTGCTTATCTAGGATTCGGTTTTTCCCGCTGCACCATTTAGGTAGTTTATTTCTGTATTTAAATTCTGCGCGGATCACTTGCATGTAGAGCGCTGGAGACAAGGTACGCATTTCTTCCTCTGCATGCATCATTGATTTCTTCGCGCATCGGCTTTTTCGTCTTCTCCCTCTGTTTTTGGATTAATAATCATCAGGAGAATCGGAAAAACCGTTAGGCCGCTTGTATTTATTTTTGAAAAAATTAAAAAGAAAAACAAAAAAAATTGGGACTGGATAACATTATTGACCCTAAAAGACACTCACAATTAAAAATTTGTCTTGGGGAGAGCAACCCCCTCATTGTTTGGTTTGATTGTGCGAGAGAGTGACCCGAACACTAGGTAGAGCCCTCCGGTGCTCATCTCGACTGATTACCGACTCTTCTGTGCGGGACAGTCGGTTGAGAGAGTATCGGGTATCCCAGCAGGTCACGTAATCGCTCTGATATCTTGTATGTTCACCAAATAAAATTGACAAGATAAATTGACCGATCTTTCACGGTCTTCAGATTGTGTTGTGTTGGTGAACCGGGGGTTTGCTTGCTATCATATTTTCTCCAGATCCCATCCACCCAACTCGCCAAGATCAAGATGATGGGTAGACGATCTCTTAGGCAGCCTTTGGCTGCACCGCTTTCAGGCGCGTCTACTCCATCATCTAGGTTGGCCCGTGAGAGTCGAGACCCGCTCTCTGGGCCCGAGTTCGAGTCCACCCTGTTCCCCCTCGATCCCCTTTCTTCTGTTCCTGAGAGACATGAGCCCGAGGAAAGACGAATTCATTTGACTGAACCTGAGTTGGGCTCTTCTGATTTTGCAGACATCCCAATGGCTGGAGCCGGTAGTTCAGACGATCGCCAGCCCGAACACTTTGTCTTAGACCAGGGAGCGATCAACTCCACCCTGATTGCGTCTTTAGAGACAGTTCAGAACCAGTTACGCGATCAGGGGGCTTTCATGATAGAGATGAGGAGGGAGTTGGAGAGACTCCGAAGAGAGAGAGAAGAGCCGAGCGAGCCGGAAGACATCCCTGATGCTGATGCAGAGGCAGCAGCCGCAGCAGCAGCAGCCGCAGCAGCGGCAGCCGCCGCCGCGGCAAGACCGATGCGGGAGCTTCACAACCCCGGATCTACACTGATGCACCAGTGGGTGGTGATTCCTGCTATCGTGGGGGATTTCAAGTTCCCTCCGAACACCCTGCAGATGCTTCCTCATTTTCACGGACTCGCCACTGAGGAACCACACCTCCATCTCCAGGAGTTTCTGATGATCTGCAGCACTGTCCACGACCGTCGTGTGGACCAAGATACGATTCGAATGATGGCCTTCCCTTTTTCACTGGCAGATAGAGCAGCCGCCTGGCTGAAACATCTAGGGAAGTTTGTCTACACCTGGGATCAGCTCCGCACCGAGTACTTGAACAAGTACTATCCACTCGGGCGGACGAATGCAGCGAGGGCCCTGATAAACAACTTCTCCATGCTCCCTAACGAGCAATTTCACGAGGCATGGGAGAGGTTCAGAGAGCTTCTGGATAGATGCCCACATCACGACATTTCGAAGCCGAACCTAGTTCAGAGCTTCTTCAGTGGGCTGACGCCAGAGCTTCAGGGTCTGGTGAATGCTTCTTGCGGCGGGTCCTACTTTGCCAAGGACCACAACCAAGTCTGGGCCATCTATGAGGAGATGTCCGAGAATTACATGGTGATGTCCCAGACTCGGTTGTACACACAGAGATCTCAGCAGCCGCCAGGACCCGTGCAGTATCAGCGGATAGCACGGGTTGATGCAGGTCCATCCAGTTCGTCCACAGTTGCAGCCGCACAGGCAGAGTCGGCCGCTGCGGACATGGGGATTATCAGCGAAAAGTTGGACCGCATGGAAATTATAGAGAAGAAGCAGTGCCAGGGCATAACTCAGATGGAGGAAACGGCACAGACTCTGAGCGACATGAAGACCCAGCTCTTGTGTCTTCAGGAGGCACAGACGGCTCCCCAGCCCCGTCTTCTGTCGCGAGGCGATTCCGGTGGCAGCCGCAGTTCGTCCCAGCGCTCCAGCTCCTTGCAGCAGCCTAGACAAGTCCACCTTGTACAGGCGGAGCCGTACCAGCAGCAGCAGCCCTCTTACCAGTCACCACCATCTCCAGACTTGCAGATGGTGGTATATCAGCCGGATCAGCCTCTGGATGTACTCCCACCAGCCCCTTATGATTCGGAACCGTTGATGGATGTCAACGGGATTTGGTATGACCGCCCTCAACCTGGAATCCGACGAGACCATCCCGATTCAGGTGGGGAATGGGGTAACCAACCCAGCAGCAGCCAGCCGGTCAGGGAGGGGCAGTACGCCCAGCAGAGGGATCACCAGCAGCACCCAGCACACCATCCATCATCATTCGTATCTCGTCCCTATCAGCAGCAGGGACAGAGTTGGAGACGTGAGCAGCAGCTCACCAGCAGCAGCATCCATCCTCTTACCCCTCTCAGCCCCAGCAGCACCAGGTCCAGCAGCCTCATTACCAGAGAGGCAACCCGTCGGGCTCCCATGAGAGCCCCGCCATGGATGATCTAGCCCGCTCTTCACAGAGCAGCAGGCTACATTTAGACGGGAGATGGACGAGTTCCGCCAGGAGATGCGGGACCTGATGAGAGGGAAGGCCGCCATCCCTGCACAGATCGAGCCTAACCCGAATAATTTGAAGAGGAAATCTGAGCAGGTAGTTAACACTGAGCCTACCACTTCTAGTGACTCATTTGATGTTATCTCGTCGGATTTATTTGATGCTGATTTTGTCACACTTAGGAGCGGTAGAAGACCAGCAGGAGGCGCCTCATCTGAGCGACCACACGAGGATTCATCTAGAGCGCCAGATGAGGAAGAGGAGAGCGGTACTGAAGCCGCACATCCTGATGAGGGTGGTACTGATGCCACCCGAGATGCTGATTTACCCGGCGGTACTGAGGCCGCCATCTCACCACATAGAGGAGGTGGTACTGACGCCACCAGGAGAGCCGAGCCAGCCCGCGGTACTGAGGCCGCAAGACGTCTAGTTGTAGAGCCAACTAGAGGTGGTACTGATGCCACCAACATTTATTCTGATGTTGTCTTTTCTCGAATAAATGTATCTCGGAACTCTGATTTGAATAAAGGAAAAGGTTTAGTTCACTCTGATCCCACTGTTGTGAATGATGTTATTGAGGATCCAGTCATTGAATCATCTAGACCTATTCCTAGTCCTTCATCTGAGAAGGACCCTGTGATCCCCTTTCCTAGGGCCCTTGAGTTGGGGAAGGGGAAGAAAAAAGAAAAAGACCCAAAAAAGAGAGAGCAGGAGGAGTTCAGCCAGAGCATGATAGATCGATTTCACATTCAGCTGACCCTCAAGGAGGCTTTGAAGCACATCCCTCTTCTTCAGCGGTCCTTGAGAGACAGGACCACAGTCAGGAGGACGAAGAGGAACAAGACCGCAGAAATTCATGTGCTAACAAAAGCCACGTGTTACGCGATCCAGAACCATCTGCCGACTAAGAGGCCAGATTTAGGGGCCCCGTATGTCAGATGTCAGATTAGTGAGCAGAGGTTCGACCGCACTCTATTAGATAGCGGATCGTCTATCAACCTTCTTCCGGCAGCCCTTCTCCACCACTTAGAGTTGGGCACTCTTGTACAGAGCAGGACATACCTTCAGTTTGCTGATCGGTCTGTCAAGAGGCCAAAGGGGTTGTTGCGAGACGTTGTCGTCACGATCAGGGTTTGCAATTCCCCGTGGACTTCGTAGTGCTGGACATGGAGACCCCTGACTCGTTGACCGATTCCCCCATCATCCTCGGTCGCCCATTCTTGGCCACAGCCAAGGCGGTGACTGATCATGATAGCGGGAAGGTGTACTTTCGCGTCCAGGGCGAGAGTATACAGATAGAGACGGTCAAGGACCACAGAGCCAGATCCAGATCCCGCTCACATGGCAGTACAGATTCAGAGCAGCTGACAGACACAGAGCCCGACATCCACCAGGACTGTGATTTTGTGATCACAGATGATGAGGCAGCATGGGCAGATCTGCAGCACAGACCATCCTCTCATATTCAGCACAGCTGATGCAGAGATGATAGAAGAGGAGAGTCTGGAGAGTGATGAATACCCATTCATCACTCTTTATTCTTCTATTTTAGCTACAAAAACCTTTTCAAATACATGTAGATACGTGTAAATACAAATAATTACCAAAAGAATGCATTGTGTAAAAACCTATAATTAGCATGTTTTTGTGCACAAAATAAAAGAATAAAGAGCAAAAAGAAAAAGAGGGAAATATTTAGAATAAATATTGAGCAACCTAACCCAAGGGAGGGCTCAGCATGGGCCTGACCGCATAAAAGCCAAAGTAGAGGGAGATAGGAGCTCATGTGTATATATTTGTAAATACATAAAACTTTATATTTTCCTCACCCAAAAATATACTTGTACATATTGTGTGTATATTCTATTAAAAACAAAATAAAAAGATAAAAAAATCAAAAAGTCAAAAAGACCCTTTCACCATGTGTATAAACCACGCTCTTGCATTTATTTAACCCTATAAATGAATTCATTTATTTTCTAAACTTTTTGTGAATATTCTATGGATTATTTTGTAAATAAAATAAATAAAAAGAAACAAAACAAAAATCAAATAAAAATCACAAAATCAAAAATACAAAAATACATTGTATTAATACCATGTATATTAATGTATATATCCATTTATTTCACACTTGTATATAAGTGATAAAAATCAAATAAAAATATTCTTTTATTCCATATTTTATGTTGTAAATAAATAAAATACAAAATGGGCATAAAAACACATAAAAATAACAAATAAAAAATAAAAAAATAAAAATCCATGTAGTGTACATATACCTATATATAGAGCTAACCTATTTTTATTTCCAAAAATTAAATAAAAATCACCAAAAAATAGAAAAAAATAAAAGAAAAATATTTCATGTTTTAAGTTTTTCCTAATTCGACCTATTTCTACCCTAAAAAAATAAAACAAAAATCGCCCACACGTGGCCGCTCCTGATTGGGCCACGGGGGAATGTTGACCCCAGTCAACTCCCCCGCGCCTCCTTCCTTTTCTGGCCAACGCGCGCCGCGCCCTTCTTCCCCGATTTATCCACGCGCGTCCAGCCTGTCTTCCACTCAACCCCCGCGCCCATATTCTTCGCCGCACATCCCTCTCCCTCGCCGGATCTTCAGCCATCAAATCGACGCTTTCCTTAGCCGTCGAGCCTCAACCCTAGTCGCCCGGTCACGCTATATATCCTTCCCCTCCGCCGCCTCCGCGCCGCATCTTTGGACCCTCTCCTTCTTCCCCGTGACCTCCATTGGCCTCGCAAGAGTGACAGCAAGCCGTTGCCTTTGTAGCAGTGAGGCGAGAAGGCGTATCCTCTGATCCGGCGTAACCTCGCCGTCCTTGCTCCGCCGCCGCGTCGAGCACCGAGCTTCAGGCCTTGACGCCCTTCGAAGCTACGACCCGGAGATAGCCCATCTCCAGCACAGTCTCCAGCATCCATCAGGTACCCGATTCGACCTTCCATTTAGCATAATTTTCGATTACGCCCAAATCTACCCTCCGACGTACATCTCCGATTCCGGCCACTCCGATCACCCATCTTCCAATCCGACCCGATCAGCACCTTCGCAACCTCCTCACGCACCTTCTACGCACCTTCACTCAACCCAGATCGCACAGGATCTGGGAGTCGAGTTCCCTCGCCGTCGCTTCACCGGAGCTCATTCGCCACGCCGCACTGTCCACCTTCACGCCACCTAACCGGGTCGAGGCACTTTGCCCTCGACCCGCGAAGCTTCTTGACTATTTTTCAGGTCCAAAGGAGGTGTCTGAGCCTCCTTCCCAGTTCAGCCAGGAGCTTCGAGCAGCCAGGTCTCGCCGGAGCCCCTCCAGGGTTCGGTTGGACCCTTGGCCATCACCAGCAGCTGCGGGTAGTCACCAGGAATCTTCTCCGACCTTCAGGCGCAGCTGAGGAGGACCGGAGTACACGCAGGACGTCGGCGAACTTCGCCGGCGTCGAGTTCTTCCTCCACCTTCCAGAGCCGTCCGATGAGGTCCTCGCTCCAGATCTAATCCTGAGCGTCCATCCTTGGAGGAGCAGTAGTCGTTGATCTATCTGAGATCTCATCTGGGCCGTTGAGCAGTGAGGTTAAGCCACGACATCTCTCAGCCGTTCGATCATACACGTGGATGCACCTCGACCATCCGATCTGGGCTTGGTTTCCTTCGAAGAGCCACGTCGCATCTGCACCGTCCGATCAAACACGTGGACGCACACCAGCCGTCAGATCAGGCCAGCGCTTTATTAGTCGAAGGCGCGTTTGTTCTCCGCCGTCCGATCATCCACGCGTCATCATCTGGGCCGTCGCTATTAATAAAGGGGTAAATATCATAGGCCCCCCTCTGTTTGTTTTATTTCGTTTAAGTCCTGTAATTTTGAATTCTAGTTGTTTATTTTCTGGGTTATTTGCATCAAGGACCTCGCGCTTAATTTTAATTGCACTTATACCCCTGCCAGTAGAGATCCACGTGCTTTAGCACGTGTTTTGTTGGGTTATTTGCATGAGATCCCTTGTAGTTCTGAATGTTATGAATTGAAAGAATATTTTTGTGAAATTGCATTTATACCCCTGTGAACACTTTATATGCGCATGTGCGTTATTTCTTGGTTTTTTTTTTTTGCAACCTTGCCCCTGGGGTTTTGATACGTGTTATCAAAAACCCCTAGGACTTGGTTTTTCTTGCAATATGGTCCCTGTGTGCCCCAGCCACGTGCGAAGCGCGTGACTTGCTGGGTATTTTGCACCAAGGCCCCAGAACTTTTGGGTATTTGCACATAGGTCCCTGTGCACAGTGCCCCACCTTTATTTTTGAATAAAATATCAAACGACCTCCAAATCCAATGAAATTTTGACACATGGCTCCTGCCATGGTGTAGGAATTTCTATGATTTTTGGAGACATTTTGGATTTCATTTATTATTTTTAAAAAATCAAAAACCCTTATTTTTGCTACTGTTTGACTTTAAAAATACCAAAAAAATTATAAAAACTCCACCAAAAATTCCAAAAAATTTAGGTACTGTTATTTGCTTGTTGCTTGATTTTCTAGCCAATTTTGGCTATTTTTCATCACATAAAAACCCTAAAAAGTGAAAAACCCCTAAAAACTCATAAAAATTCTAATAAATAAATTAAAAATCCAAAAACAATAATTAGGGTGCCTAAATTTTCCTTGTTCTTCATAGATTATAGGAAAATTACCTCCAGGGTTGTTTGAAGCTCTTAAATATTTTATTTTTGAGTTTCTAACCTTGCTGGACAGTACCCATTGTTTCTTGCCTTGTTTAATTTTTAATAAATATTTTATTCATTAGAAAAATTCCAAAAATTCACCAAAAACAGTAAAAAACATTTAAAACATAAAAACCAATTTTCTGGAATTTTTGCATCATTTCTTGTGTGTTGTATAAATTGTTGAAGTTGCATTGCATTCATTTTATTCCATTTTCTCATCCTTTAAAAAATCTAAAAAATATAAAAACAAAAAAAAAAAAAAAAGACTTTTTGGATTCCTGACTACATCGTAGGCCGCAAGGCCAATCTGTGCTCCTTGTGTTCGACCCTGGGAGCTATACCAGGTTAATCCTATAGCAGACCGCTCCTTCTTGTGTTTTGATTGATTGATATCTTTGAGTGGTTTATTTTCTTGATTGACTCAGCCCGAGTGATTGAGGTCGCAACGACCTATTTATTTTACACCTTTACCTCTGTCATTTGGTCGGTCATCAGAATGGCGCCGTTGCCGGGGAGCACGGCTTTGTAGTCAGTTTCCCATTTTGTCTCTCTCTATATTATTGTTGTTTTCTGACCATTCTCTCTCTTGGATTTTTGTGCGAGGTACTACGTGGAGATCTTGGAGTATACTTTTTGAGGACCCGCACGGGAAGAAGAGCAGGAAGAGAGAGAGAGGAGAAGAGTTTTTCATTTTAGAGAGAGAGAGAGAACATTTCTTGTTGTAATAATTTAGGACTCAGACTCTGGACACTTTTGGACATTTGTAACTTAGCGGGTCTGTTTCGCCGAGCACCGGTGTGCTCGGGGGACCCATTTGGATTTTCGCGGCTTTTATTGTGGTTTTCATAGCTAGCTGCCTTTTCCGGTGTTTACGCGGCTTTTCTCGAGCCCCTAGATTTAGGAATTTCTGTTGATTGTGACGTAAATATTTAAGGCCCAAACACCTAATAGAATATCTGTTCCCATAGAACGTAATTGGACCTTAATAAAATTCATTGAAAAAGTTAGTTTAATTGAATTTGAGACCACGTGCCGTGAGGAGTCACATACAGCGCTGGCAGGACCCGTTGTGGCGGGCACCGAGTGACTCCC
Source organism: Ottelia alismoides (assembly GCA_037367405.1). NCBI lineage: Eukaryota > Viridiplantae > Streptophyta > Magnoliopsida > Alismatales > Hydrocharitaceae > Ottelia > Ottelia alismoides. The sequence goes on along the minus strand of JAZKJV010005514.1, from coordinate 128,667 downwards.
AAGATCGGACTCCGGACTCAATTCGATTAGCTAACTATTGTTCTTCACGATCAATAGAAATTGCTTGTCTAAGGTCGGTTTTTCCCGCTGCACCATTTAGGTAGTTTCATTTCTGTCTTTAAATTCTGCGCGGATCACTTGCATGTAGAGTGCTGGAGACAAGGTACGCATTTCTTTCTCTGCATGCATCATTGATTTCTTCGCGCATCGGCTTTTTCGCCTTCTCCCTCTGTTTTTGGATTAATCATCATCAGGAGAACCGGAAAAACCGTTAGGCCGCTTGTATTTATTTTTGAAAAATATTTAAAAAGAAAAACAAAAAAAATTGGGACTGGATAACATTATTGACCCTAAAAGACACTCACCATAAAAATTTGTCTTGGGGAGAGCAACCCCCTCATTGTTTGGTTTGATTGTGCGAGAGAGTGACCCGAACACTAGGTAAAGCCCTCCGGTGCTCATCTCGACTGATTACCGACTCTTCTGTGCGGGACAGTCGGTTGAGAGAGTATCGGGTATCCCAGCAGGTCACGTAATCGCTCTGATATCTTGGATGTTCACCAAATAAAATTGACAAGATAAATTGACCGATCTTTCACGGTCTTAACATTGTGTTGCGTTGGTAAACCAGGGGTTTGCTTGCGATCATATTTTCTCCAGATCCCATCCGCCCAACTCGCCAAGATCAAGATGATGGGCAGACGATCTCTTAGGCAGCCTCTGGCTGCACCGCTTTCAGGCGCGTCTACTCCATCATCTAGGTTGGCCCGTAAGAGTCGAGACCAGCTCTCCGGGCCCGAGTTCGAATCCACCCTGTTCCCCCTCGATCCCCTTTCTTCTGTTCCTGAGAGACATGAGCCCGAGGAGAGACAAATTCATTTGACTGAACCTGAGTTGGGCTCTTCTGATTTTGCAGACATCCCAATGGCTGGAGCCGGTAGTTCAGATGATCGCCAGCCCGAACACTTTGTCTTAGACCAGGGAGCGATCAACTCCACCCTAATCGCGTCCTTAGAGACAGTTCAGAACCAGTTACGCGATCAGGGGGCCTTCATGATAGAGATGAGGAGGGAGTTGGAGAGACTCCGAAGAGAGCGAGAAGAGCCGAGCGAGCCAGAGGACATCCCTGATGCTGATGCAGAGGCAGCAGCCGCAGCAGCAGCAGCCGCAGCAGCGGCAGCCGCCGCCGCAGCAAGACCGATGCGGGAGCTTCACAACCCCGGATCTACACTGATGCACCAATGGGTGGTGATACCTGCTATCGTGGGGGATTTCAAGTTCCCTCCGAACACCCTGCAGATGCTTCCTCATTTTCACGGACTCGCCACTGAGGAACCACACCTCCATCTCCAGGAGTTTCTGATGATCTGCAGCACTGTCCACGACCGTCGTGTGGACCAAGATACGATTCGAATGATGGCCTTCCCTTTTTCACTGGCAGATAGAGCAGCAGCCTGGCTGAAACATCTAGGGAAGTTTGTTTACACCTGGGATCAGCTCCGCACCGAGTACTTGAACAAGTACTATCCACTCGGGCGGACGAATGCAGCAAGGGCCCTGATCAACAACTTCTCCATGCTCCCTAACGAGCAATTTCATGAGGCATGGGAGAGGTTCAGAGAGCTTCTGGATAGATGCCCACACCACGACATTTCGAAGCCGAACCTAGTTCAGAGCTTCTTCAGTGGGCTGACACCAGAGCTTCAGGGTCTGGTGAATGCTTCTTGCGGCGGGTCCTATTTTGCCAAGGACCACAACCAAGTCTGGGCCATCTATGAGGAGATGTCCGAGAATTACATGGTGATGTCCCAGACTCGGTTGTACACACAGAGATCTCAGCAGCCGCCAGGGCCCGTGCAGTATCAGCGGATAGCACGGGTTGATGCAGGTCCATCCAGTTCGTCCACAGTTGCAGTCGCACAGGCAGAGTCGGCTGCTGCGGACATGGGGATTATTAGCGAGAAGTTGGACCGCATGGAAATCATAGAGAAGAAGCAGTGCCAGGGCATAACTCAGATGGAAGAAATGGCACAGACTCTGAGCGACATGAAGACCCAGCTCTTGTGTCTTCAAGAGGCACAGACGGCTCCTCAGCCCCGTCTTCTGTCGCGAGGCGATTCCGGCGGCAGCCGCAGCTCGTCCCAGCGCTCCAGCTCCTTGCAGCAGCCTAGACAAGTTCACCTTGTACAGGCGGAGCCGTACCAGCAGCAGCAGCCCTCTTACCAGGCACCACCATCTGCAGACTTACAGATGGTGGTATATCAGCCGGATCAGCCTCTGGATGTACTCCCACCCACCCCTTACGATGCAGAGCCGTTGATGGATGTCAACGGGATTTGGTATGACCGTCCTCAACCTGGAATCCGACGAGACCATCCCGGATTCAGGTGGGGGAATGGGGGTAACCAACCCCAGCAGCAGCCAGCCGGTCAGGGATGGCAGTACTCCCAGCAGAGAGATCACCAGCAGCACCCAGCATCCCAGCCATCATCGTTCGTATCTCGTCCCTATCAGCAGCAGGGACAGAGTTGGAGACGTGAGCAGCAGGCTCACCAGCAGCAGCATCCATCCTCTTACCCCTCTCACCAGCAGCAGCACCAGGTCCAGCAGCCTCATTACCAGAGAGGCAACCCGTCGGGCTCCCATGAGAGCCCCGCCATGGATGATCTAGCCCGCCTCTTCACAGAGCAGCAGGCTACATTTAGACGGGAGATGGACGAATTCCGCCAGGAGATGCGGGACCTGATGAGAGGGAAGGCCGCCATCCCTGCACAGATCGAGCCTAACCCGAATAATTTGAAGAGGAAATCTGAGCAGGTAGTTCACACTGAGCCTACCACTTCTAGTGACTCATTTGATGTTATCTCGTCGGATTTATTTGATGCTGATTTTGTCACACTTAGGAGCGGTAGAAGACCAGCAGGCGGCGCCTCATCTGAGCGACAACATGAGGATCCATCTAGAGCGCCAGATGAGGAAGAGGAGAGCGGTACTGAAGCCGCACATCCTGATGAGGGTGGTACTGATGCCACCCGAGATGCTGATTCACCCGGCGGTACTGAGGCCGCCATCTCACCACATAGAGGAGGTGGTACTGACGCCACCAGCAGAGCCGAGCCAGCCAGCGGTACTGAGGCCGCAAGACATCGGGATGTAGAGCCAGCTAGAGGTGGTACTGATGCCACCAACATTTATTCTGATAGAAATGTTGTCTTTCCTCGGATGAATGTATCTCGGAACTCTGATTTGAATAAAGGAAAAGGTTTAGTTTACTCTGATCCCACTGTTGTGAATGATGTTTGTGAGGATCCGGTCATTGAATCATCTAGGCCTATTCATAGTCCTTCATCTGAGAAGGACCCTGTGATCCCCTTTCCTAGAGCCCTTGAGTTAGGGAAGGGGAAGAAAAGAGAAAAAGACCCAAAAAAGAGAGAGCAGGAGGAGTTCAGCCAGAGCATGATAGACCGATTTCACATCCAGCTGACCCTCAACGAGGCTTTGCAGCACATCCCTCTTCTTCAGCGGTCCTTGAGAGACAGGACCACAGTCAGGAGGACGAAGAGGAACAAGACCGCAGAAATTCATGTGCTAACAAAAGCCACGTGTTACGCGATCCAGAACCATCTGCCGACTAAGAGGCCAGATTTAGGGGCCCCGTATGTCAGATGTCAGATTAGTGAGCAGAGGTTCGACCGCACTCTATTAGATAGCGGATCGTCGATCAACCTTCTTCCGGCAGCCCTTCTCGACCACTTAGAGTTGGGCACTCTTAGACAGAGCAGGACATACCTTCAGTTTGCTGATCGGTCTGTCAAGAGGCCAAAGGGGTTGTTACGAGACGTTGTCGTCACGATTCAGGGTTTGCAATTCCCCGTGGACTTCGTAGTGCTGGACATGGAGACCCCTGACTCGTTGACCGATTCCCCCATCATCCTCGGTCGCCCGTTCTTGGCCACAGCCAAGGCGGTGACTGACCATGATAGCGGGAAGGTGTACTTTCGCGTCCAGGGCGAGAGTATACAAATAGAGACGGTTAAGGACCACAGAGCCAGATCCAGATCCCGCTCACATGGCAGTACAGATTCAGAGCAGCTGACAGACCCAGAGCCAGACATCCACCAGGACTGTGATTTTGTGATCACAGATGATGAGGCAGCTTGGGCAGATCCTGTAGCACAGACCATCCTCTTATATTCAGATTCGGCTGATGCAGAGATGATAGTAGAGGATAGTCTGGAGAGCACGGCCCTGGTACAGGATACTATTGAGTCAGCAGAGTCGGATCTTGATCGCGACACGATTTTCAGTGATGGTGGTACTGAGGCCACCCTGCTCTATGGTGGTGCTGATACCACCTTGTTCTCCAGTGGTACTGATGCCACTGAGTCTGATATAGATCCCTCGGATTCAGAGTCTGATTGGGCAGATTGTAATGATCAGATGCCAGATCTGGATCCACCTGAGCCTATAGATGAGGAGGAGGTAGAGGCAGAGCAGATCAGAGACAATGTAGAGGACCCGCCTTCTCCAGATCCAGTTTGTGAGAGTTCATTATCATTTTCCCAGGCAAATTTGGCAGAATTGTCCGCATACACACATCTTCTTCAGAAGCCAGATTTGCCAGCACCCAGCTGTCCAGAACTAAAGCCGCTCCCTACTTCGCTGAAGTATAGATTCCTTGCGGGAGAGTCTGAGATGTACCCAGTCATCATCTCTGCAGATCTGACTGGAGAGCAAGAATCCCGTCTGATGGAGGTTCTTGAAAAGAACCGCAAGGCAATCGGATGGAGCGTAGCAGATCTCCATGGGATTAGTCCCTCATTGTGTTCTCACCATATCTATCTCGAGGAAGGGGCAAAGCCGTCGCGTGAGTTCCAGCGGCGACTGAACCCCAACCTACGAGAGGTTGTTATGAAGGAAATATCAAAATGGTGGAGTGCAGATTTTATTTATCCCATTTCCGACTCCAAGTGGGTCAGCCCCTTGCATGTGGTGCCCAAGAAGACGGGCATCACGACTGTGATCAGTGAGTCGGGAGAGGAGATTGCTACACGAGTACCCACCTCTTGGCGGGTCTGTGTTGACTACAGGAGACTCAACCAGGCCACCAAGAAGGACCATTTCCCCCTGCCTTTTATTGATCAGATCATAGAGAGACTGGCAGGGAAGAGCCATTACTGCTTCCTGGATGGGTACTCGGGCTACAACCAGGTAGCCATCGCTCCTGAGGATCAGGAGAAGACCACCTTTACCTGTCCCTTTGGTACTTACGCATTTCGACGCATGCCATTCGGGCTATGTAACGCCCCTGCGACTTTTCAGAGATGCATGCTGTCAATCTTTTCGGACATGGTAGGGGAGTGTTTGGAGGTCTTCATGGACGACTTCTCGGTTTACGGCGACGATTTCGATTCCTGTCTTGACTGCCTAGACCGAGTACTCCAGCGATGTATTGCTACCCGGTTGGTTCTATCTTGGGAGAAGAGTCACTTCATGGTGACTCAAGGGACGGTGCTTGGCCACATCATCTCCAACAGAGGCATGGAGGTTGATCCGGCCAAGGTCGATGTCATTAGAAAACTCACACCGCCGTCCAATTTGAAGCAGTTACGGTCATTTCTGGGGCACGTTGGTTTTTATAGGAGATTTATTCATGATTTCAGCAAGATTGCCCGACCGTTGACTGACCTCTTGACAAAAGACACCGAGTTCCTTGTTGATGACAAGTGTCTTTCGTCCTTTGAGACTCTCCAACAATGTGTTATTGAGGCTCCTGTCCTTCAGCCACCCGATTGGTCTCTCCCATTCGAGATCATGACGGACGCCTCTGATTTTGCCGTAGGGGCAGTGCTGGGACAGAGGAGGGATGGAATACCATTTGCCATACACTATGCTAGCCGCACATTGGATTCCGCCCAGCGGAATTATACAGTCACAGAAAAGGAGATGCTGGCAGTAGTGTTTGCCCTAGATAAATTCAGATCGTATATCATTGGATCTAGAGTGACCTTGTACACAGATCACACCGCCATCAGGTACCTCATGTCAAAGAAGGATGCCAAGGCCAGACTTACTAGATGGATCCTTCTACTCCAGGAGTTCGACATTGAGATCAAGGATAAGCCTGGAGTCAAGAATGTGGTGGCGGACCACTTATCCCGATTAGAGCAGCCTGAGGATTCTGAGCAGATTGATCCCATTTGTGATACCTTCCCAGACGAGGCGATCCTTGCTATCGCCTCGCTCCCGTGGTATGCCGATATTGTGAACTTTCTCGTTGCTGGGAAAGTCCCACAAGATTGGCCCAAGCAGAGGATTGAGACCTTCCTTGCGAAGGTCAAGTCTTACCACTGGGAGGATCCCATCCTTTACCACGAAGGAGGGGATAGCATCTGGCGTCGGTGTATTCCTCAGGAGGAACATCATAGTGTCCTCACTTACTGCCACAAGCTTGAGGCAGGAGGACATCATTCTGGGAGGAGAACGGCACAGAAAGTGCTCCAATCCGGCTTGTGGTGGCCTACACTCTTCAAGGACTCTGATGAGTTCGTGAGGAGGTGTACTGACTGTCAGAGGATGGGCACTTGTGGACAGCGTGATATGATGCCGATGCAGCCCATTCACTTCTGTGAGGTTTTTGACGCATGGGGCATCGATTTCATGGGTCCATTCCCTAAGAGTCAGGGATTCGAGTACATTCTGTTGGCCGTAGATTATGTTAGTCGTTGGGTTGAGGCTATCCCCGCCCGAGCCGCAGATGCAAAGACAGTTTGCAAATTTTTAAAGAGGAACATTATTATGCGGTTCGGGGTTCCACGAGTTCTTATTTCTGATGGGGGATCTCATTTCATCAACGACCAGGTGAAGGCACTTGCTACCGAGTTCGGCATAGACCATCGTGTTGCTACACCGTATCATCCACAGACGAATGGTCTAGCCGAAGTGTCGAATAGGGAGATCAAGAATATTTTGCAGAAAGTCGTCCGCCCTGACCGAAAGAATTGGTCACAGCTTTTGGACTCGGTCTTGTGGGCATATCGGACGTCTTTCAAGACTCCATTGGGTACGTCTCCCTTTCGCCTCGTTTATGGCAAGCCATGCCATCTCCCTGTTGAGCTGAGGCACAAGTCACTCTGGGCAGTTACAGACATATTGATGGATCCAAATGGTATAGGAGACCAGAGGAGGGCAGAGTTAGCCGCCTTGGAAGAGCTTAGAGATGCAGCATTCTCAAACAGCCTACATTATAAGGAGAAAGTCAAAGAGTGGCATGATTCTCATATCAGCCACAAGCATTTTGAGATTGGACAGAAAGTATGGTTGTTTGATGCAAGGCTTAGATTATTTCCAGGGAAGCTACAGAGCAAATGGAAAGGACCCTATTTGGTCAGAAAGGTACACGATAACGGTAGTATTGATATATCTGAGTTATCTTCTGAGAGTACCTTCCGAGTGAACGGCCAGCGGCTCAAACCATTTCTAGATCATGAGCCGCGGGACGTTATCATTGCCGCTATTCATTTTGCGTGAGATGTGGTCTTTTGACTCACATCTTTTACATCTCACGCCTGATTTTCACTGTTCCTCCGCCTGTATAGATCCAGTTGTCCATATCATTCTATTCTTTAGTCCCACATCCCATTTCTCATCTTATGATTATGCTATACTTAGGGTGTACTTTACCCTAAGTATAGGGGGGATGTCGGACCTGCGAGCATTCTTTTCATTCTTTCTGCTCTTGTTTTTGCTGCCTATACTTAGGGATATTTTACCCTAAGTATAGGGGGGCAGATTCCGTAGATTCTTCACTCGGCTTTCCCTTCATGTACAGCTTTCTATACTTAGGATTAGTTAACCCTAAGTATAGGGGGAAACCACCGAGTTCCTCTCATTTTATTCATTTATTCGTTCCTTTTCACTTCCCTTTTACTAAGCACGAGTTATGTCTTCTTCATCGCTCTTGATCACTCTGAGGACATCGTTCGAGCTAAGTATAGGGGGGGTGTGTATATATTTCATATATACTTTAGCCATAACTCGTACTTTGTGTGAGTGTGTTAATAAATAAAATGGCTAAAAATCACAAAAATTAAAAATTTTTCATGTACATAAACATCTTTTATTTGTGCACATACATAGCTAGTGTATAAAGTATTTTTGTAAAAATGATTTCAAAAATCTTTTGTGTAAAGCTTGTGTAAATATTTTTGTATCAAAATTATGTATATAGTACAAAATTTTTCAAAATGTTTTGAAAATCAAAAGTTTGCAAAAATCTTGTGTAAATGTTTGTAAATATCTTTTTGCAAAACCTGCACTTCATGCATCATTCATTCATGATTTCAAAACATTTTTCAAAATTTTTGCATGATTGTAAAATATTTGTAAATAGCATCTTGTGTACATATATGTATATAGTTTTTCCTGGATGAGAGTTGACATGTAAACTAAGCCTGGAATTAAATTGAGAAATGGAGCTTGAAAGGGTCTTAATTCACTTAACTTTAAGAGGAACCTTGTAGGACTTAGGGTTAAGGCTTTTCAGGTCCATAAGGACTTAATTCTTTGAGTCCACTAGGCTATGAGCATATGTCATCTTGATGAGCCTAAGTAGAGCACTTAACAACACACGCATGACTCTCAGAGACAATGGCTTAACTTGCACCTGCACTTTACACATGGCTCTCCATGGATGAGGTGGTGAGGAGGCAGTTTCCTTTGGCTTGGGGTAGCATATGAGGGTAGTACTTCTAGGCGGAACCTCTCTTCTTCTCATAGTGAAGGAAGTGCACCTCAACTTGGTCTAGTGGTGTTGAAAGCTAAAGACAGAAGCTGTGGGTTGCAATAAAGCTTCAAAAGAGGGATAGTCTACTGGCTCAAGGGGAAATTTCTTATATATGCTGCACCATGTAGATATGTTGTACAGAAGTTGTTGAAAAAAAAAAAAATGCAAAAATACAAAAAGAACTCCAAAAAAATGGTGGGTCGGATTGAAAATTTAATAACCCCACCGGAGTGAAAAGCAAAAGCTTATGGTATCATGTTACATCTCATGAAGCTTGCAGCGGGAGACTTAGCTACACTGGCTAAGCTTCCAAAACTCTATACTTCTACCCCCTCTTCTTGAGCCGGTTGCACTTGAACTTAGAAGGGAATACCCCGCTTCTCGAGGAAAGAGTTGCTAGACTGAGGCATTAGAGTTACCAGGTTGAGGGAGGTTGTTTCTTTGTCACTTCTGAGGTGGGGAGCCACATATCACTTACACCGCAAGGAAAGATTCATGGTCATTAGAGTTTGTGTATGTAGACTTGTTCTGATCTGGTTTATTGAGGAGTCTTGCCCATAGATTGGTGGAACTTGGAGGCTGTTGAGTTTTAGGCTTAAGTCCAAATAAGGTTCCGACACATTAATAATCCAAAGATCTGATCGAGCTCCATATTTCAAGTTAATGAAGGCAAAATTCGATAAGTCAACTTTGATCCATGTACATCCTCTTTTTCTTTTTCTTTTTCTTTCTTTTTCACTTCTTTTTCAAATAAGTGTTTGCTAAGGGACTAGCAAAGTTAAAGCATAGGGGGTGATGAATACCCATTCATCACTCTTTATTCTTCTATTTTAGCTACAAAAACCTTTTCAAATACATGTAGATACGTGTAAATACAAATAATTACCAAAAGCATGCATTGTGTAAAAACCTATAATTAGCATGTTTTTGTGCACAAAATAAAAGAATAAAGAGCAAAAAGAAAAAGAGGGAAATATTTAGAATAAATATTGAGCAACCTAACCCAAGGGAGGGCTCAGCATGGGCCTGACCGCATAAAAGCCAAAGTAGAGGGAGATAGGAGCTCATGTGTATATATTTGTAAATACATAAAACTTTATATTTTCCTCACCCAAAAATATACTTGTACATATTGTGTGTATATTCTATTAAAAACAAAATAAAAAGATAAAAAAATCAAAAAGTCAAAAAGACCCTTTCACCATGTGTATAAACCACGCTCTTGCATTTATTTAACCCTATAAATGAATTCATTTATTTTCTAAACTTTTTGTGAATATTCTATGGATTATTTTGTAAATAAAATAAATAAAAAGAAACAAAACAAAAATCAAATAAAAATCACAAAATCAAAAATACAAAAATACATTGTATTAATACCATGTATATTAATGTATATATCCATTTATTTCACACTTGTATATAAGTGATAAAAATCAAATAAAAATATTCTTTTATTCCATATTTTATGTTGTAAATAAATAAAATACAAAATGGGCATAAAAACACATAAAAATAACAAATAAAAAATAAAAAAATAAAAATCCATGTAGTGTACATATACCTATATATAGAGCTAACCTATTTTTATTTCCAAAAATTAAATAAAAATCACCAAAAAATAGAAAAAAATAAAAGAAAAATATTTCATGTTTTAAGTTTTTCCTAATTCGACCTATTTCTACCCTAAAAAAATAAAACAAAAATCGCCCACACGTGGCCGCTCCTGATTGGGCCACGGGGGAATGTTGACCCCAGTCAACTCCCCCGCGCCTCCTTCCTTTTCTGGCCAACGCGCGCCGCGCCCTTCTTCCCCGATTTATCCACGCGCGTCCAGCCTGTCTTCCACTCAACCCCCGCGCCCATATTCTTCGCCGCACATCCCTCTCCCTCGCCGGATCTTCAGCCATCAAATCGACGCTTTCCTTAGCCGTCGAGCCTCAACCCTAGTCGCCCGGTCACGCTATATATCCTTCCCCTCCGCCGCCTCCGCGCCGCATCTTTGGACCCTCTCCTTCTTCCCCGTGACCTCCATTGGCCTCGCAAGAGTGACAGCAAGCCGTTGCCTTTGTAGCAGTGAGGCGAGAAGGCGTATCCTCTGATCCGGCGTAACCTCGCCGTCCTTGCTCCGCCGCCGCGTCGAGCACCGAGCTTCAGGCCTTGACGCCCTTCGAAGCTACGACCCGGAGATAGCCCATCTCCAGCACAGTCTCCAGCATCCATCAGGTACCCGATTCGACCTTCCATTTAGCATAATTTTCGATTACGCCCAAATCTACCCTCCGACGTACATCTCCGATTCCGGCCACTCCGATCACCCATCTTCCAATCCGACCCGATCAGCACCTTCGCAACCTCCTCACGCACCTTCTACGCACCTTCACTCAACCCAGATCGCACAGGATCTGGGAGTCGAGTTCCCTCGCCGTCGCTTCACCGGAGCTCATTCGCCACGCCGCACTGTCCACCTTCACGCCACCTAACCGGGTCGAGGCACTTTGCCCTCGACCCGCGAAGCTTCTTGACTATTTTTCAGGTCCAAAGGAGGTGTCTGAGCCTCCTTCCCAGTTCAGCCAGGAGCTTCGAGCAGCCAGGTCTCGCCGGAGCCCCTCCAGGGTTCGGTTGGACCCTTGGCCATCACCAGCAGCTGCGGGTAGTCACCAGGAATCTTCTCCGACCTTCAGGCGCAGCTGAGGAGGACCGGAGTACACGCAGGACGTCGGCGAACTTCGCCGGCGTCGAGTTCTTCCTCCACCTTCCAGAGCCGTCCGATGAGGTCCTCGCTCCAGATCTAATCCTGAGCGTCCATCCTTGGAGGAGCAGTAGCCGTTGATCTATCTGAGATCTCATCTGGGCCGTTGAGCAGTGAGGTTAAGCCACGACATCTCTCAGCCGTTCGATCATACACGTGGATGCACCTCGACCATCCGATCTGGGCTTGGTTTCCTTCGAAGAGCCACGTCGCATCTGCACCGTCCGATCAACCACGTGGACGCACACCAGCCGTCAGATCAGGCCAGCGCTTTATTAGTCGAAGGCGCGTTTGTTCTCCGCCGTCCGATCATCCACGCGTCATCATCTGGGCCGTCGCTATTAATAAAGGGGTAAATATCATAGGCCCCCCTCTGTTTGTTTTATTTCGTTTAAGTCCTGTAATTTTGAATTCTAGTTGTTTATTTTCTGGGTTATTTGCATCAAGGACCTCGCGCTTAATTTTAATTGCACTTATACCCCTGCCAGTAGAGATCCACGTGCTTTAGCACGTGTTTTGTTGGGTTATTTGCATGAGATCCCTTGTAGTTCTGAATGTTATGAATTGAAAGAATATTTTTGTGAAATTGCATTTATACCCCTGTGAACACTTTATATGCGCATGTGCGTTATTTCTTGGTTTTTTTTTTTTGCAACCTTGCCCCTGGGGTTTTGATACGTGTTATCAAAAACCCCTAGGACTTGGTTTTTCTTGCAATATGGTCCCTGTGTGCCCCAGCCACGTGCGAAGCGCGTGACTTGCTGGGTATTTTGCACCAAGGCCCCAGAACTTTTGGGTATTTGCACATAGGTCCCTGTGCACAGTGCCCCACCTTTATTTTTGAATAAAATATCAAACGACCTCCAAATCCAATGAAATTTTGACACATGGCTCCTGCCATGGTGTAGGAATTTCTATGATTTTTGGAGACATTTTGGATTTCATTTATTATTTTTAAAAAATCAAAAACCCCTATTTTTGCTACTGTTTGACTTTAAAAATACCAAAAAAATTATAAAAACTCCACCAAAAATTCCAAAAAATTTAGGTACTGTTATTTGCTTGTTGCTTGATTTTCTAGCCAATTTTGGCTATTTTTCATCACATAAAAACCCTAAAAAGTGAAAAACCCCTAAAAACTCATAAAAATTCTAATAAATAAATTAAAAATCCAAAAACAATAATTAGGGTGCCTAAATTTTCCTTGTTCTTCATAGATTATAGGAAAATTACCTCCAGGGTTGTTTGAAGCTCTTAAATATTTTATTTTTGAGTTTCTAACCTTGCTGGACAGTACCCATTGTTTCTTGCCTTGTTTAATTTTTAATAAATATTTTATTCATTAGAAAAATTCCAAAAATTCACCAAAAACAGTAAAAAACATTTAAAACATAAAAACCAATTTTCTGGAATTTTTGCATCATTTCTTGTGTGTTGTATAAATTGTTGAAGTTGCATTGCATTCATTTTATTCCATTTTCTCATCCTTTAAAAAATCTAAAAAATATAAAAACAAAAAAAAAAAAAAAAGACTTTTTGGATTCCTGACTACATCGTAGGCCGCAAGGCCAATCTGTGCTCCTTGTGTTCGACCCTGGGAGCTATACCAGGTTAATCTTATAGCAGACCGCTCCTTCTTGTGTTTTGATTGATTTGATATCTTTGAGTGGTTTATTTTCTTGATTGACTCAGCCCGAGTGATTGAGGTCGCAACGACCTATTTATTTTACACCTTTACCTCTGTCATTTGGTCGGTCATCAGAGAGCACGGCCCTGGTTCAGGATACTATTGAGTCAGCAGAGTCGGATCTTGATCGCGACACGATTTCCAGTGATGGTGGTACTGAGGCCACCCTGCTCTATGGTAGTGCTGATGCCACCTTGTTCTCCAGTGGTACTGATGCCACTGAGTCTGATATAGATCCCTCGGATTCAGAGTCTGATTGGGCAGATTGTAATGATCAGATGCCAGATCTGGATTCACCTGAGCCTATAGATGAGGAGGAGGTAGAGGCAGAGCAGACCAGAGACAATGTAGAGGACCCGCCTTCTCCAGATCCAGTTTGTGAGAGTTCGTTATCATTTTCCCAGGCTAATTTGGCAGAATTGTCTGCATACACACATCTTCTTCAGAAGCCAGATTTGCCAGCACCTAGCTGTCCAGAGCTAAAGCCGCTCCCTACTTCGCTGAAGTATCGATTCCTTGCGGGAGAGTCTGAGATGTACCCAGTCATCATCTCTGCAGATCTGACTGGAGAGCAAGAATCCCGTCTGATGGAGGTTCTTGAAAAGAACCGCAAGGCAATTGGATGGAGCGTAGCAGATCTCCATGGGATCAGTCCCTCGTTGTGCTCCCACCATATCTATCTCGAGGAAGGGGCAAAGCCGTCGCGTGAGTTCCAGCGGCGACTGAACCCCAACCTACGAGAGGTTGTTATGAAAGAAATATCAAAATGGTGGAGTGCAGATTTTATTTATCCCATTTCCGACTCCAAGTGGGTTAGCCCCTTGCATGTGGTGCCCAAGAAGACGGGCATCACGACTGTGATCAGTGAGTCGGGAGAGGAGATTGCTACACGAGTACCCACCTCTTGGCGGGTCTGTGTTGACTACAGGCGACTCAACCAGGCCACCAAGAAGGACCATTTCCCCCTGCCTTTTATTGACCAGATCATAGAGAGACTGGCAGGGAAGAGCCATTATTGCTTCCTAGATGGGTACTCGGGCAACAACCAAGTGGCCATCGCTCCTGAAGATCAGGAGAAGACCACCTTTACCTGCCCCTTCGGTACTTACGCCTTTCGACGCATGCCATTCGGGCTATGTAACGCCCCTGCGACTTTTCAGAGATGCATGCTGTCAATATTTTCGGACATGGTAGGGGAGTGCTTGGAGGTCTTCATGGACGACTTCTCGGTTTACGGCGACGGTTTCGATTCCTGTCTTGACTGCCTAGACCGAGTGCTCCAGCGATGTATTGATACCCGCTTGGTTCTGTCTTGGGAGAAGAGTCACTTCATGGTGACTCAAGGGACGGTGCTTGGCCACATCATCTCCAACAGAGGCATGGAGGTTGATCCGGCCAAGGTCGATGTCATTAGGAAACTCACACCACCGTCCAATCTAAAGCAGTTACGGTCATTTCTGGGGCATGTTGGTTTTTATAGGAGATTCATTCATGATTTCAGCAAGATTGCCCGACCGTTGACTGACCTCTTGACGAAAGACACCGAGTTCCTTGTTGATGACAAGTGTCTTTCGTCCTTTGAGACTCTCCAGCAATGTGTAATTGAGGCTCCTGTCCTTCAGCCGCCTGATTGGTCTCTCCCATTCGAGATCATGACGGACGCCTCCGATTTTGCCGTAGGGGCCGTGCTAGGACAGAGGAGGGATGGAGTACCATTTGCGATACACTATGCTAGCCGAACATTGGATTCCGCCCAGCGGAATTATACAGTCACAGAGAAGGAAATGCTAGCGGTAGTGTTTGCCCTAGATAAATTCAGATCATATATCATTGGATCCCGAGTGACTTTGTATACTGACCACACCGCCATCAGGTACCTCATGTCAAAGAAGGATGCCAAGGCCAGACTTACTAGATGGATCCTTCTACTCCAGGAGTTCGACATTGAGATCAAGGATAAACCTGGAGTCAAGAATGTGGTGGCGGACCATGTATCCCGATTAGAGCAGCCTGAGGATTCTGAGCAGATTGATCCCATTTGTGATACCTTCCCAGATGAGGCGATCCTTGCTATCGCCTCACTCCCGTGGTATGCCGATATTGTGAACTTTCTCGTTGCTGGGAAAGTCCCACAAGATTGGCCCAAGCAGAAGATTGAGACCTTCCTTGCGAAGGCAAAGTACTACCACTGGGAGGATCCCATCCTTTACCACGAAGGAGGGGATAGCATCTGGCGTCGGTGTATTCCTCAGGAGGAGCATCATAGTGTCCTCACTTACTGCCACAAGCTTGAGGCAGGAGGACATCATTCTGGGAGGAGAACGGCACAGAAAGTGCTCCAATCCGGTTTGTGGTGGCCTACACTCTTCAAGGACTCTGATGAGTTCGTGAAGAGGTGTACTGACTGTCAGAGGATGGGCACTTGTGGACAACGTGATATGATGCCGATGCAGCCCATTCACTTCTGTGAGGTTTTTGACGCATGGGGCATCGATTTCATGGGTCCATTCCCTAAGAGTCAGGGATTTGAGTACATTCTGTTAGCCGTAGATTATGTGAGTCGTTGGGTTGAGGCTATCCCCGCCCGAGCCGCAGATGCGAAGACAGTTTGCAGATTTTTGAGGAAGAACATCATCACGCGGTTCGGGGTTCCACGAGTTCTAATTTCAGATGGGGGATCTCACTTCATCAACGACAAGGTGAAGGCACTTGCTAACGAGTTCGGCATAGATCATCGTGTTGCTACACCGTATCATCCACAGACAAATGGTCTAGCCGAAGTGTCGAATAGGGAGATCAAGAATATTTTGCAGAAAGTCGTCCGCCCTGACCGAAAGAATTGGTCACAGCTTTTGGACTCGGTCTTGTGGGCATATCGGACGTCTTTCAAGACTCCATTGGGTACATCTCCCTTTCGCCTCGTTTATGGCAAGCCTTGTCACCTACCAGTTGAGCTGAGGCACAAGTCACTCTGGGCAGTTACAGACATATTGATGGATCCAAATGGTATAGGAGACCAGAGGAGGGCAGAGTTAGCCGCCTTGGAAGAGCTTAGAGATACAGCTTTCTCAAACAGCCTACATTATAAGGAGAAAGTCAAAGAGTGGCATGATTCTCATATCAGCCACAAACATTTTGAGATTGGACAGAAAGTATGGTTGTTTGATGCAAGGCTTAGATTATTTCCAGGGAAGCTACAGAGCAAATGGAAAGGACCCTATTTGGTCAGGAAGGTACACGATAACGGTAGCATTGATATATCTGAGTTATCTTCTGAGAGTACCTTCCGAGTGAACGGCCAGCGGCTCAAACCATTTCTAGATCATGAGCCGCGGGACGTTATTATTGCCGCTATTCATTTTGCGTGAGATGTGGTCTTTTGACTCACATCTTTTACATCTCACGCCTGATTTTCACTGTTCCTCCGCCTGTATAGATCCAGTTGTCCATATCATTCTATTCTTTAGTCCCACATCCCGTCTTTCATCTTATGATTATGCTATACTTAGGGTGTACTTTACCCTAAGTATAGGGGGGATGTCGGACTTGTGAGTATTCTTTTCATTCTTTCTGCTCTTGTTTTTGCTGCCTATACTTAGGGATATTTTACCCTAAGTATAGGGGGGGCAGATTCTGTATATTCTTCACTCGACTTTCCCTTCATGTACAGCTTTCTATACTTAGGATTAGTTAATCCTAAGTATAGGGGGAAACCACCGAGTTCCTTTTATTCTATTCATTTATTCGTTCCTTTTCACTTCCCTTTTACTAAGCACGAGTTATGTCTTCTTCATCGCTCTTGATCACTCTGAGGACATCGTTCGAGCTAAGTATAGGGGGGTGTGTATATATTTCATATATACTTTAGCCATAACTCGTACTTTGTGTGAGTGTGTTAATAAATAAAATGGCTAAAAATCACAAAAATTAAAAATTTTTCATAAACCTCTTTTATTCTTGCACATACATAGCTAGTGTATAAAGTATTTTTGTAAAAATGATTTCAAAAATCTTTTGTGTGAAGCTTGTGTAAAATATTTTTGTATCAAAATTATGTATATAGTACAAAATTTTTCAAAATGTTTTGAAAATCAAAAGTTTGCAAAAATCTTGTGTAAATGTGTGTAAATATCTTTTTGCAAAACTTGCACTTCATGCATCATTCATTCATGATTTCAAAACATTTGTCAAAAATTTTTGCATGATTGTAAAATATTTGTAAATAGCATCTTTTGTACATATATGTATATAGTTTTTCCTGGATGAGAGTTGACATTTAAACCAAGCCTGGAATTAAATTGAGAAATGGAGCTTGAATAAGATCTTAATTCACTTAACTTTAAGAGGAACCTTGTAGGACTTAGGGTTAAAGCTTTTCAGGTCCATAAGGACTTAATTCTTTGAGTCCACTAGGCTGTGAGCATATGTCATCTTGATAAGCCTAAGTGGAGCACTTAACAACACACGCATGACTCTCAGAGACAATGGCTTAACTTGCACCTGCACTTTACACATGGCTCTCCATGGATGAGGTGGTGAGGAGGCAGTTTCCTTTGGCTTGGGGTAGCATATGAGGGTAGTACTTCTAGGCGGAACCTCTCTTCTTCTTATAGTGAAGGAAGTGCACCTCAACTTGGTCTAGTGGTGTTGAAAGCTAAAGACAGAAGCTGTGGGTTGCAATAAAGCTTCAAAAGAGGGATAGTCTACTGGCTCAAGGGGAAATTTCTTATATATGCTGCACCATGTAGATATGTTGTACAGAAGTTGTTGAAAAAAAAAAAAAAATGCAAAAAGAACTCCAAAAAAGTGGTGGGTCGGATTGAAAATTTAATAACCCCACCGGAGTGAAAAGCAAAAGCTTATGGTATCATGTTACATCTCATGAAGCTTGCAGCGGGAGACTTAGCTACACTGGCTAGGCTTCCAAAACTCTATACTTCTACCCCCTCTCCTTGAGCCGGTTGCACTTGAACTTAGAAGGGAATACCCCGCTTCTCGAGGAAAGAGTTGCTAGACCGAGGCATTAGAGTTACCAGGTTGAGGGAGGTTGTTTCTTTGTCACTTCTGAGGTGGGGAGCCACATATCACTTACACCGCAAGGAAAGATTCATGGTCATTAGAGTTTGTGTATGTAGACTTGTTCTGATCTGGTTTATTGAGGAGTCTTGCCCATAGATTGGTGGAACTTGGAGGCTGTTGAGTTTTAGGCTTAAGTCCAAATAAGGTTCCGACACATTAATAATCCAAAGATTTGATCAAGCTCCATATTTCAAGTTAATGAAGGAAAATTTAATAAGTCAACCTTGATCCATGTACATCCTCTTTTTCTTTTTCTTTTTCTTTCTTTTTCACTTCTTTTTCAAATAAGTGTTTGCTAAGGGACTAGCAAAGTTAAAGCATAGGGGGTGATGAATACCCATTCATCACTCTTTATTCTATTATTTTAGCTACAAAAACCTTTGCAAATACATGTAGATATGTGTAAATACCAATAAATACCAAAAGCATGCATTGTGTAAAAACCTATAATTAGCATGTTTTTGTGCACAAAATAAAAGAATAAAGAGCAAAAAGAAAAAGAGGGAAATATTTAGAATAAATATTGAGCAACCTAACCCAAGGGAGGGCTCAGCATGGGCCTGACCGCATAAAAGCCAAGTAGGGAGAGATAGGGGCTCACATTTGTATATATTTGTAAATAAATAAAACTATTTATTTTCCTCACCCAAAAATATACTTGTATATATAGTATGTATATTCTATTAAAAACAAAATAAAAAGATAAAAAATCAAAAAGTCAAAAAAATACCCCCCTTTTCACCTTGTGCATAAACCACATCTTGTATTATTTAACCCTATAAATAAATTCATTTATTTTCTAAACTTTTTGTAAATATTCTATATTACCTTTTGTAAATAAAATAAATAAAAAGAAACAAAACAAAAATCAAATAAAAATTACAAAATTGAAAATACCAAAAATACATTGTATTAATACCATGTATATAAATGTATATATTTATTTATTTCACCCTTGTATAAAAGTGATAAAAATAAAATAAAAATATTCTTTTATTCCATATTTCATCTTGTAAATAAATAAAATACAAAATGAGCATAAAAACACAAAAAAATAACAAATAAAAAAATCAAAAATAAAAATTCATGTAGTGTACATATACCTATATATAGAGCTAACCTATTTTTATTTCCAAAAAAATTAATTAAAAATCACCAAAAAATAGAAAAAAATAAAAGAAAAATATTTCATGTTTTAAGTTTTCTTTAATTCGACTTATTTTTGCCCTAAAATAAATGGTCAAAGTTCGGGCACACGTGGCCGCTCCTGATTGGGCCACGGGGGAATGTTGACCCCAGTCAACTCCCCCGCGCCTCCTTCCTTTTCTGGCCGTCGCGCGCCGCGCCTTCTTCCCCGATTTTCCCACGCGACTCCAGCTGTCTCCCACTCAACCCCCGCGCCCATATTCTTCGCCGCACATCCCTCTCCCTCGCCGGATCTTCAGCCATCAAATCGACGCTTTCCTTACCCGTCGAGCCCCAACCCTAGTCGCCCGGTCACGCTATATATCCTTCCCCTCCGCCGCCCTCGCGCCGCATCTTTGGCCCTTCTCTTCCTTCCCAGTGACCTCCATCGGCAAGGCGAGAGTGACAGCAAGCTTTTGCCCGTGTTGCAGTGAGGCGAGGGAGCGAGACCATCGATCCGGCGTAACCTCGCCGTCTTTGCTCCGCCGCCAGCGTCGAGCACCGAGCTTCAGGCCTTGACGCCCTTCGAAGCTACGACCCGGAGATAGCCACGCTCCAGCCCAGTCTACTTCAGCCACCAGGTAGCTTTAGTTCCTTCTAGTTTAGCCTAATTTCCGATTACGCCCAAACCTCATCTCCGACGCATCTCTCCGATTCCGGCCACTCCGATAACCCATCGTCCAATCCGACCCGATCAGCACCTTCGCAACCTCCTCACGCACCTTCTTCACCCCTTCACTCAACCCAGATCGCACAGGATCTGGGATTCGAGCTCCCTCGCCGTCGCTTCGCCGGAGCTCGTTCGCCACGCACCACCGTCCACCTTCACGCCACCTAACCGGGTCGAGGCACTTTGCCCTCGACCCGCGAAGCTTCTTGACCATTTTGCAGGTCCAAAGGGGGCGTCTGAGCCTCCTTCCCAGTTCAGCCAGGAGCTTCGAGCCATAGGCCTCGCCGGAGCCTCTCCAGGGCTCGGTTGGACCCTTGGCCACCACCAGCAGCTGCGCAACCTCACGCCGGATCTTCTCCGACCTTCAGGCGCAGCAGAGGAGGACCGGAGTTCACGCAGGACGTCGGCGAAGTTCGCCGGCGTCGAGTTCTTCCTCCACCTTCCAGAGCCGTCCGATGAAGACCTCGCTCCAGTTCTGATCGTGTCCGTTCATCTGAGGAGGAGCAGCAGCCGTCGATACATCAGAGGATCTCATCTGGGCCGTTGAGCAGCGAGGTTAAGCCACGACGTCTATCAGCCGTCCGATTATCCACGTGGCTGCACCTCGACCATCCGATCTGGGCTTGGTTTTCTTCGAAGAGCCACGCAGCATCTCCACCGTCCGATCAACCACGTGGACGCATACCAGCCGTCAGATCAGGCCCGCGCTTCCTTCGTTAAAGGCGCGTTTGTTCTCCACCGTCCGATCATCCACGCGTCACCATCGGGCCGTCGCTATTAATAAAGGGGTAAATTTCATAGGACCCCCTCTGTTTGTCGTATTTCATTTTAGTCCTGTAATTTTTAATTCACGTTGTTTATTTTCTGCGTTATTTGCATCAAGGACCTCGCGCTTTATTTTAATTGCAATTATACCCCTGCCAGTAGTGATACACGTGCTTTGGCACGTGTTTTGTTGGGTTATTTGCATGAAGTGCCCTGTTGTTCTGGATGTTATGAATTGAATAAAATGTTTTGTTTATTTGCATATATACCCCTGTGAGCATTGATTTTGCACATGTGCGAATTATTTTGGGTAAATTGCAACTTAAGCCCCTGGACTTTTGATACGAGTTATCAATAGGTCCTTGGAACTTATTTTTCTTACATTTAGGTCCCTGTGTGCCCCAGACACGTGCTTGACACGTGACTTCTTGGGTATTTTGCACCAGGACCCCAGAACTTTTGGGTATTTGCACTTAGGTCCCTGTGCACAGTGCCCCACCTTTATTTTTGAATAAAATATCAAACGACCTCCAAATCCAATGAAATTTTGACACATGGCTCCTGCCATGGTGTAGGAATTTCTATGATTTTTGGGGACATTTTGGATTTCATTTATTATTTTTAAAAATTCAAAAACCCTCTTTTTATTCACTGTCTGACTTTAAAAATACCAAAAAAATATAAAATCACTTTTAAAAATTCTAAAAAAATTAGATAATATTTATTGCTTGTTGATTGATTTTCCAGCCAATTTTGGCTACTGTCCATCACTTAAAAACCCTAAAAATTGAAAAAACCCCTAAAAACTCATAAAAATTGTAATAAATAAATTAAAAATCCAAAAACAATAATTAGGGTGTCTAAATTTTCCTTATTCTTTCTAGATTATAGGAAAATTACCTTTAGGGCTTTTTGAGATCCAAAATTATTTTATTTTTGGGTCTTAAGCCTTGCTGGACAGTACCCCTTCTTTGTTGCATTGTTTGATTTTTAATAATTCATTTACCCATTAGAAAATTCCCAAAAATTCACCAAAAACAGTAAAAAACATTTAAAACATAAAAACCAATTTTCTTGAATTTTTGCATCATTTTTGTGTGTTGTATAAATTGTTGAAGTCCCCTTGCATTCATTTTCTCTCCTTTTCTCATCCTTTAAAAAATCTAAAAAAATATAAAAACAAATAAAAACTAAAAAAAAAAAACTCTTTTTGGATACCTGACTACATCGTAGGCCGCAAGGCCAATCTGTGCTCCTTGAGTTCGACCCTGGGAGCTATACCAGGTTAATCCTATAGCAGGACCGCTTTCGCATTTTTGATTGATTTTATTTCTCGTAGTGGTCTATTTTTCTTGATACACTTAGTCTACTTGATCGAGGTCGCAACGACCATTTTTAGACCTTTTACCCCGATCACTTAGGCTGGTTGTCAGATAGCTACCCGGCTATCCACTTCTTGGAGGGTCTGCGTGAACTACAAACCATTGAATTAGGCCACCAAGAAGGATCATTCTCACTTCCATATATTGATTATATTATTGAGAGGATATTTGGGAAGAGTCGTTACTATTTCCTTGACGAGTACTCCGGATACAGCCAGGTGGCCATAGCGCCCGAAGATAAGAAGAAAACAGCATCACCTGTCCATTTGGGACGCATGCTTTTAGACAGATGCCCTTTGGTTTATGTAATGACCCGACTACATTCCAAAGGTGCATGCTTTCCATCTTTTTGGATATGGATGGTGATTGTTTGGAGGTCTTGATGGATGACTTTCGGTCTATGGCGATGAGTTCGATGCTTGTCTTGACTGTCTAGACCATATACTTAAGCATTGTATAGAGGTCCATCTTGTATTATCTTCGGAGAAGAGTCACTTCATGGTGACTCTGGGGATGGTGCTTGGACATATCATCTCCAACAAGGGCATGGAGGTCTATCCGGCCAAGGTGGATATCAACAAGAAACTCAATCCATCATCCAATTTACAACAGTTGCAGTCTTTTTTGGGGCATGTCGGTGTCTACCGACGATTCATTCATGATTTCGGTCGTATTGCCCGATCGCTTACTGATTTGCTGACCAAACACACTGAGTTCATTGTAGATGATAAGTGTCTAGCGTCATTTGATACTCTCAAGTGACTAGTTGTCGAGGCTCCTGTCCTTCAACCACCCAATTGATCTTTCCCATCCGAGATCATGATGGATGCTTCTGATTTTGCCATAGGGGTTGTGCCATGATAGAGGAGGGATGGATAGCCTTATGCCATACACTACGCTAGACGGAGTTTGGACGCCACTCTGCGGAATTACACTGTGACTGAGAAGGAGATGCTAATAGTAGTCTTTGCTTTGGATAAGTCCATATCATATATTCTTGGATCTAGAGTGACTATCTTTACAGAACACACCGCCATCCGATACCTCATGGTAAAGAAGGATGCCAAATCCATATTGATAAGATGGATCCCTCTACTATAAGAGTTTGATATTGAGATTAAATATAATCCTAGAGTCAAGAATGTAGTAGCGGATCACCTCTCCCGTTTAGAGAACCTTGAGGATTCTGATCAGATCGCACCTATTACAAAGACCTTCCTAGACGAGGTGATTCTTGCTATCACATCGCTTCTATGGTACACTGACATTGTGAATTATCGTGTTGCCAAGAAAGTTTCACAAGACTGGCCCAGACAACGACTTGAAACCTTCCTCACAAAGGCCAAGTCGTACGATTGGGAGGATCCCACCCTTTATCATGAAGGGGGGGATAGTTTCTGGCGTCGGTGTATTCCTCGGGAGGAGCACCACAACCTCCTCACATATTGCAACTAGCTTGAGGTAGGAGGACAATATTCTGGGAGGAGGACAATACAGAAAGTGCTCCATTCTGGCCTATGGTGGCCTACCCTCTTCAAGGGTTCTGATGAATTTGTGAAGAGGTGTACCCACTATCAGAGGATGGGCACCTGTGGACAACATGATATGATGTCGATGCAACCCCTTCACTTATGTGAGTTTTTTGATGCATGTGACATTGATTTCAAGGGTCCATTCACTATGAGTCAGGGATTCGAGTACATTCTCCTTGTTGTGGATTATGTGAGTCGTTGGGTTGAGGACATCCCCGCCCGAGCCAGAGATGCTAAAACCATATGCAGATTCTTGAGGAAAAATATCATTTTACGATTTGGGGTACCTAGAGTTTTGATACTGATGGGGGACTCACTTTATCAACGAAAAGGTAAATGCCACTTGCTAATGAGTCCAGCATTGAACATCAAGTTGCCACTCCATATCACCCTCAGACAAATGGTCTTGATGAAGTATCGAACAGGGAGATCAAGATGATATTGCAGAAGGTTGTCCGCCCAGACTAAAAGGATTGGTCACAGCTTTTGGACTCAGTCTTGTGGGCCTATAGGACTTCCTTCAAGACACCTTTGGGTACATCTCCGTTTTGTCTCATTTATGACAAGCCATGTCATTTACCTGTGGAGATCAAACACAAGTCACTATGGGCAGTCACCGAGTTATTATTGGATCCCAAGAGTATAGGAGATCGGAGGAAAGCAGAGTTGGCAGCCCTGGAGGAGTTGAGAGATACAACCTCTTCGAGTAGCCTACAATATAAGGAGAAAATGAAGATATGGCATGATTCTCATATCAACCATAAATAGTTTGAGCTGAATCAGAGAGTATGATTATTTGATGCTAGGTTGAGATTATTCCAAGGGAAACTACAAAGAAAATGTAAGGGACCTTTCTTGCTTCTAAAGGTACACGACAACAGAAGCATTGATATATCTGAGTTGTCATCTGAATCCTCCTTTCGAGTTAACGGTCGGCGCCTGAAGCCATATCTTGATCATAATCCGCAGATCGTTGATGTTTCGCCTATTCATTTTGCATGAGATGTGATTTTTGACTCACATCATTTGCATCTCATGCCTGATTTTCACTTCTCTTTTGTAGCTGTATAGATCCGATTGTCGATATCATTCATTCTTTTTGTCTAATACCCCATCTTCATCTTATGATTACACAACACTTAGGGTGAGTTTTACCCTAAGTATAGGGAGTATCAGACTAGTGATTATTCAGTTGATTTTTTTTACCTCTGTTGTGCTGCCTATACTTAGGGATATTTTACCCTAGGTATAGGAGTGGTAAACCATGTACATCCTATCCCTCGGTTTTCCCCTTGTGTATAGACTTCTATATTTAGGATTACCTGATCCTACGTATAGGGGATCACTGACCTCTATTCATTACATTTTTTTATTTGTCGTTGTAGTATAGCCTTTCTTTTCACTTCCCAATACTCAGCACGAGTTATGTCTTCCTTTCATCGCTTGTTGATCACTCTGAGGACATAGTTCGAGCTAAGTATAGGGGGGTGTACTTTAGCCATAACTCATACTTTTTGTGAGTGTGTTAATAAAATAATATAGCTAAAAATCACAAAACTAAAATTCACAAAAAAAATAAAAAAAATCTTTCATGTACATAAATGTTTGTAAAAACTATTTTTGTACTAAAGTTTCTAAAAATATTTTGATTGTAAAATGTTTGTAAATACTTTTTTTGTATAAAAATTATGTATATAGTACACAATTTTTGAAAAAAGTTTGGAAAATAAAAGTTTGCAAAATTTTGTTTGTAAATGTTTATAAGTATTTTGCAAAGCTTTCCCTTCTTCCTTGCATCCCAAAATTTCATAAAAATTTGCATATTTTGAAAAATGGCACAAAAAGAATTTTTATACATATTTGCTTGTTCATTCTCCTGAATCATAGCTGACATTTAAACTAGTCTGGAATTAAATTGAAAAATGGAGCTTGGTTAAGACCTTAATCCACTTAACTTCAGAGGAGCCTTATAGTATTTGGGGTTAAGACTTTGAAGGTCCATTAGCGACTTAATTCTTTGAGTCCACTAGCCTACGTTCACATGTCATCTTAATGAGCCTAAGTAGAACACTTAACAACACACGCATGACTCTCAGAGACAATGGCTTGACTTGGATGCACACCTTACACGTAGCTCAACACGGATGAGGTGGTGAGGAGGCAGAATTCTTCGGCTTGGGGTAGCATACGAGGGTAGTACTTCTAGGTGGAATCTCTCATCTTCCTCTAGGGAGGGATGTGCACCTCAACCCGGTCTAGTAGCATTGAGGTCTAAAGACAGGAGTCTGTGGGTTACAATAATGCTTCGAAAGAGGGTTAGTCTACTGGCTGAAGAGGAAAAACTCCTTATTTACATGTTGCATCATGTAAATATGTTGTATATATGCACAACAAAAAAGTGCAAAAATATGAAAAACTCCAAAAAGGTGGACATGCCTGATTGAAAATAAAATGCCTGCCAGAGTGTATATAGTAAATAAGCAAACTTATGTATTCCACCTTCTCATCTCATGGAAGCTTGCAGCTGGAGACTTAGCTGCACTAGCTTTGCTCCAAGGGATACATGGGTACACTGGCCACAGTCCATTCTCTTCTTTCCCCTCTTCTTGTGTCGGTTGTACTTGAACTTAGAAGAAAATACCCCGCTCCTCGAGGAAAAAGCTGCTAGACTGGGGAATTAGAGTTTCCTTATTGAGGGAGGCTGTTTCTTTGTCATTTCTGAGGTGGGGAGCTACATATCACTTACATAGTACAAGGAAAGATGCATAGTCATTGGAGTTTGCGTATATAGACTTGTTCTGACCTGGTTTATGGAGGATTCTTGACCATAACTTAGAGGCTATTGAGTCTTAAACCTATTTCCCGATAAGGTTCCGCCAAACTAATAATCTAAAGGTCTGACTGAGGTCCATACTCCAATTTAATGAAGACAAGTTTAATAATCAGCCTTGATTGTTTTTCTTTTTCTTGTTTTCTCTTCTTTTTCAAATAAGTGTTTGCTAAAGGACTAGCAAAGGTAAAGTATAAGGGGTGATGAATACATGATTCCCACTCTTTATTCTTTTTTTTTTGCTCTTCTTTTTGGCAAAACACCCTGTAAATATCTCTAAATACAATAACTTAGCATTTTTCATGCTCTTGTTAATAATGCATAATTAGCATATATTTTGCAAAAAATAAATAAATGAAAGAAAAATAAAAAGGAATGATGTATTTAGAATAAATACAGAGTGATCCAAACCCCAAGAGAAGGTCAAGTCTTGACCTGATCGTAAAATAAAATAAGTAGAGAGAGATAAGGGTTCACTGTGAAATGTACATATCACTTATACCTATAATATTTATTTATTTTTGACCAAACAGATTATTTTATTACCTTTATATAACTTTATAAATAATATAAAAATAAAATAAAATTCCGAAAAATAAAATAAAAATAAAAAATAAAATCATCCAACCTTTGTACAAAATACACATGTACATATTGCGTTTACTATTTATTTCACACCCTTAAATAATTTGCAAAAATAAAATAAAAAAATTTATACTCCTAAAAATATGTTGTAAATAAATAAAATATAAAATAAGATTATTTTTGTAAAATAATAATATAGAAATAGTTGTACACAATACCTAGGTATATTATACTTGTATATAATATTATACATTGTATATACATTATTTTATTTGGGATTTTTACCCAGCAGACCCTATAAACTTTGCCAATCACCTCCACGACCTTTTTCATAACGTAATTACCCTATCAACCCTATAAATTACCCAAAGAACCCTCACAAGCTTCAAACAGAGTAACCACAAGGTTCATAGGGTAAGAGTTGGCAAGATTAAGGGGTCGATGGGAGAATTATGTTGTTTCAAAGGTCGTGGAGGCAATTGGCAAAGTTTATAGGGTCTGTCGGGTAAAACTCCCTTTTATTTTTCATACAAATAATTAAAAATCACAAAAAAAGTTTATAAAATAATAAACAGTTTTATTTTATATACTTTTTAATTTAAATCCATTTACTATGTTTAATTCTATTTTCTTTGATTTTTGTAAATGTTAATTTCTGATTGGTCCACATCAGACTATTGACCCCGATCAATGGTCTCTTCCAGACCGGGTCGGGTCGCATCCCTCTCGTTGGAACTTTTTCTCCGATTTTTCACACCTGTATCCAATCACCTCCTGCCTTGTTTCATACGCCCAATTGAAGCCTCATGATCCATGATCCTCGCAGATCCCTAGGCGCAGCCGGATCTGCCTAGGGTTCCGTGTATTGCCCCGATCTTCTTGGACCCTGGGCAGCCTATAAATCCTATCCTCCAGCCTCCACAGCACCTTATCTCGTGCCTCATCCACCCATGCCACCTACCTAGCTTTAGCAGAGTGACAGTTGCTTGACGCATCCTTTGAAGCTTGATTTGGTTGCATTTGGCTGTGGCTCAAGTCGTGGTCGGAGTCCTCTACTACAAGAAGCCTCTTCCTCCTTCCGCCGGGAATCGAGGCCACAACCCTCGTCGAGCGATCGCCTGACGTTGCTGAGCTTCTCAGAAGATTCATGCATCGCCTATTCTGCCCTCACTTCCCATTTCGCTCTGCCGCCATCACCTCTGCTCTGTCCAGCTAGTCGGAGCCTTGTTACCCCCGTTCGTATGCATTGATCAAACCATCGACATTCACCGCACCTTTCAACGCAACTTTTCCCCTTGAATCTTGCTTATCGGAGCATGATCAAGTCAGGTCTTCATCCCCTATTTTTGTCGGAGAACCAAAGCTCCATCCACCATCACATTCCCTTGCTTTTATATGCAATAATCGGACCTGAGTGTCGCCCCGAGTCCCCTCTACCTTTTGCAGGTCCTAACGCGCGCAAGGAGACCACATAGGATTCTAGCTGCTCAGGCAGAGCGACTCCAGGAGCCCCTTCACCATCACGCACACCCAACCATCGTCGCCCCCATTCGAGCATCCCATCTGACGTGGAATAACTCCACGACGCAGCCGGACCTCTCCGATCCTTCATCAGAGCGTCAGATCCCCTCCGATGTTTGGCTGAAGTTTGTCGAGGTCTTGTTCTTATAAATCCTTTCTCCGTCATTGGATTAGCCTGCTTCTGTAAGATTCGATGTGAGCCGATAGACAATGGCAGCTTTGGGGTCGTTAGATCTGACACATCTGACGCCCACATTTGAGACAGATTCTGAGCCGTCAGATCTACAATAGAGGAAGATCAGAGCCATATGATAGCAACATCCTCCACGCGTGCCACATATCCCTACGTGGGTATATTTCTTTATCAACTCTGCATGTTTGTGTTTTTATATTTTGTCGATTAAATAAAAGTTGTAGTTAAGTACACTTACAATTTGGACCTCGTAGTTTTTGGTATTTGCATTTTAGTCCCTCTGAGTCTGAAGCATGTGTGTCCTCACGTGATTTTTGGGATAATTGCATGTTCTGCTCTAAACTTTTCTATGGTTGATGAATGAATGCTAACTTTTCAGAAATGGCATTTATGCCCCTATGCGTGTAGTTTGAGCATGTGCGTGAATCAAGTGGACTTTTTGCAGTATCGACCATAGGCTTTTCTTGAGTGTTATTGATTTGGTCCAGAAACTTAAAATAATTACAAATAGGTCCCTGTGAACTGTGCTTACTTGTATGTTTTGTTTTGGACTTAATAAATATTATATTAATTCGAAAAATCACCTAAAAATCACTAGTAGCTCCTGTTAGGGTGTAGTTCTTACTGTGATTTTGTTGGATTAATTTGATTGTATTTTCTATTTTTAAAAATTCAAAAACCTCAAAAACATCCATGTTTGCCTTATAAAAATTCGAAAAATCCTTTAAAAATTCCATAAAAATTAATGTGAGTCCCTTTTATTGTGTTTTAATCTCTATATTAATTTTGTTTGAAAATTCATTATAAAAACCCTAAAATTACAAAATAACCAAAATCTTATAAAAATCATATAAAATCAAAGAAAATTCCAAAAATTCTATTTCCCGTCCGGCTAACAGAGGGCGAGGCCGGCCTTAGAAGTGTTGGAAAGAGACTATACGAAGGGATCTTAGTTTTTTGGATATAAGCTCGAGATTGACTCAAGATAGATCTGAATGGAGACAAAGAATCCATGTAGTTGACCCTACTTAATTGTGGGAAAAGGCTTTGTTGTTGTTGTCCATTTCCCATCCCTGTTGGTAGCTTTTTATCTCTATTTTACCATAAAATTGTTGATTAGGACCTTAGGGAACTTTAGATATTTTTAATTTGGAATTTGGTCCTGGTTGTGCATTGTTTTGATTTTTTAGCACTTTTTAAATTTTATAAATTTATGAAAACATTTGAAAATCTAGGAAAAGTTTCCAAAAATACTTTAAAAACTAAAAAAATCCAAAAAAAAATTACTTTAATTTTATGACTATTTTTTATTATTTAGAAAAATCCAAAAAGATCATTGTGTTTTGTTTTCTTTTATTTTTGTGTGTGTTTTCCTTTATTCAAAAATTAAAATTTCAAAAAAATTAAAAACCACTAAAAAATATTTTATTTTATTTGAAATTTGAATACTTCGTACTTTTCTCGTGCTCCTTGTGTTCGGCCCTGGTGGCTATACCATGTAAATAAAAATAGCGACCCGCTTACAAACTTGATTGATTGATTGATTTCTCTTTCCTGAGTTGCATTATTTTTATCGATTGATCCGACCTATTGATTAGGGTCACAACAACCTCTGTTTTATTTTGTACTTAACCCTGGTTGGTAGACCGCTCGTTAGTATGCCTACAAAATGTCCACATACGTGGGGTCCACGTATGGTGACCTAGCATTGTACTGAAGTGCAAAATCAAGAAGTTCGAGGGCATACATGCAATTAATTTACAAAGCTTTGTACTTAATTAAATAATTACAGAACCTTTTATATATAACAAAAAGATGGAGGGGTTTGGATGAAAATTTTACCACTTATACACTTTTCATCCAAATGTTGTATGCCTGCCATGTGTTTGATCCAACGACCACTCTCGCACACCCCTTCAAATTAAATGGATGATCCATATTAGATCTGGGTCATGTTCTTCTTCCAACGAGTGAGAAGGGGGTTGCAAGAACACGTGGAGAATTGGAGTCCAATGACTTTCGATCTAACATTTCTCCTTGCTCCGACAGCCTCGTCTCGATCCGACGATAGCTACAGGTGATTGGTGCTCCTCCGCGAGCAGTGGGCTGCTTCAATGAAGATGATAGAGCTCAAGCGGTGTCTGGGGAATTTGGAGTGCTCCAGATGTTCGATGAGATTCCAGAAGGCTTCTTGGAGTCGCAGACTTGCACCAAAATGATTCCTGGTTCGAGGGCTATCTCCTCGACCGAAGGGTGAAGCAAGAAGTAGACAAAGATGGAATGGAGTTGGGGCTTTGATGAAAAGCAACAAAGAGAGCCTTGACGCCCAGATCCATGATGGATTTTGGGGGGATAGATGGGGGAGTCGATGGAACAGATGTAGGGGACCGATGTAGGATGAAAATGGGTCGTGTTAGCGGCCGGATCGCAATGAATTTGGATGGAGCTCAAGCTCTAGGCAATTGGGGTTTTTAATTTTAGGCTAAAGGAATGATTAAACCTAAAATTAAAGTGTGGGAATTGGAATAGACCTAAAGATATATCAAGAAATGGGAGACATGACTCAACTCGACCGGAATCAAGAAGGTTGAACCAGCCTGCAGAGCTCCTTTGACGATGGAATGGATCACCCACTCCAACCTCTCCTCCTCATTGCAAATCTGCTCATTAATTTTTGTCATCAAGGCTAAGAGAAATGGAGGACCTAAGGGGCCAAGTGCAGTCGAAGGGAGATCAAACTTGGCGACGGAGCGGAGGAGGTCATTTTATAGGTTGGAAGAGGGAGGGTCTTCAATCGAAGGGATTAAGCAGTTCGTTGAAGATCGAAGATCCTCTTGGGTGTGGCGTGAATCAAGGAGGATTACTATATATACATCACATACCACACCAAGCTAGATGATGATGGCCTCGAGCTGAAAAAAAGGGAGAAGAAAGGGGTTCTGACAGTCCGACACTTGAGAAGGAGAGAAGGGGGGTTATTGACCAAAGGTCAACGTGGGGAAGCTTCTGGTTGGTCCATGTGGACCAACCAGAAAATTCCCTTGAAGAAATACCTTGTAAAATCAGAAATAAATATGATTTAATTAATTTTTTGTTAAAACATGAAAAATGTTTGTAATTTAATGTAGTATCTTATATGTATTTATATTTATTTTTATGAGGCTTTTGTTGTAAGTTAATATTTACAAGTAAAATATAATATAAATACATGTATTTTGGGTATTTTTTATTTTTTATTCATCTTATTGTTTTATACATATATTTTATATATTTTTGATTTATTTTAATACACATTTAGGTATTTTTATTGTATTTTTCTAAGGTTATATGTACACTTAATTAATTATGTATATATACGTTATATATAGGTAAAATTTACTTATGTATTCAAATCTGTTATTTATTTTGTTTTTATATTTTATTATATTATAATTACATATGTGTTAAATAATTTTTATAATTTTATAAAATAAAAGAATTTGAAAAATACAAAGAGTAAATTTATTGAATAACATATTCAGGTATATTGCGCAAAAGATGCTCAAAACCTAAATTTTGCAACTTAACTCCAAATTAAATGAAACACCTTCATTAAATAGCTTATTAAAAGTTATATTAAATTAAAGGTGATTTTGGCCAATTTTATAGTGTGGAGAAGATACAGGTCTGTGAAGTTTTTACTTTGAGTTTTTATTTTGTGTGTCCTGAGCACACTGTGCGTTATTTTTCTATGAACTCAATTTTGTATTTTTCTTTGTATTTTTATCAATAATATTTATATTGAGAGTTTTATGATTTGAGATGTAAAAATAATGAAATAAAATAGGTCAAAAAAATTAATTATCAATGAATTAAAAATTAGGGTTTTGATGTGATTTCTCTACAATTCATCTTCCCTATCTCCCCTATATTCCTTATCGATCAAATCATCATGATAACTGGGTCTCGGGGTCTATGGTCATTCAACACCTATGGTGTTTCACTTATTTTTTTCTTCCTTTATTCTTTTATTTTGGATTTAAATACATTAAATATACAATATTTTATACATTATTTTGTACAATTTACAGAGTATTTATTTTTATAAATTAATGATACATACAGGCATTTAGCTAGGGATTTAAGGCCAAAATGAAAGAATAAAGATGATGAAATGGAGATTCACCACCCCTATACTTGCCTTTACTAGTCCTTAGCAAACACTTATTCTTATAAGTGCATAAAAGAAAATAAAGAAAAAGAAAAAGAATGAAATTGGATTGATTTTAACTTTTAAACTTGTCTTCATAATATCAAAGTTAGAATCTCAATCGGACCTTCAGATTTTTTTTGTTTGGTCGGAACCGTATTGGGAACTAGACTTGAAACACAACAGCCTCTGAGAATCACAAAACCCTGCTCAAGTCTCCTCAAAAGCCATGTCAAAACAGGTCGATGTAATACACAGTCCCTTATGACTATGAGTCTATCTTGTACAGTGTTAGTGATATATAGCTCCTCTCAGCTGAGGCGGTAAAAGTCAAGATTCTCCAACATGGTGACCCTAATTCCCCAATCCAATAACTCTTTCCTCGAGAAACGGGTATTCCCTTCTAAGTTCAAGTACAACCGGCTCAAGAAGAGGAGGTGTGGAAGAGAATGGATGGTAGCTTGTGTAGCTACCTATCCTAAGATGATTGACCTGTGTAGCCAAGTCATCCGGTTGCAGGCTCACATATTTTTGACTTTGAAGCTCAAGCTTGCTTGATGGATACACATATACTCTGACGGAATTGATTTTCTTGATTTTTACCCGTCTATTTGTTTAAATTTTTTAAATACTATATACAACAACATTTACACAAGGATTTTTCCTCTTGAGCCCATAGACTATCCCTCTTTTGAAGCATTATTGCAACCCACAACTTCCTATCATTAGATCTCATAGTTACTGGATCAGGTTGGGTTACAATGGCCATAGAATCATAACTTTATATTTTTCCATTTGCTTGTGTATCATGCCGGCAAATCCAGCACTCTACCACTTCAACCGAATTGAGTAAAGTGCAAGGTGCATGTGTGCAAGTTAGGTCACTATCGATAAAGAGTTGTGCATGTGTTCTGAAATAGTCTACTTAGGCAGTCAAGATGACACTGAATCTAGTCTTATGGTCTCAAAGAATTAAGTCTAGTAGACCTGAAGCGTCTCAATTCATATTCCTCTAAGGTTCCTGTGATTAAGGTGTATTAAGACCAACCAACTCCAATCTTCTGATTTTATTTAGACGTAGTCACTTGTCATTATCAATCCAAAAAATAAAATGCTACCCAATGCAGGAAAATATTTTTGTGAAACCATTTTCTATTTTTGAACTTTTTGTGAAGACGAGCCCGGGTATATAGTAGGAGTCAGAAGCCGTTTATGGATTTTTGAAAAAGTTCTACAAATTTTTATGCAAGTTTTTGAAAATATTTTACAAAATTTTACTAGTTTTTGGTTTTGTATTTTTTTTATGATTTTTAAAAAGAAAAGGAGTTTTGGGAAATAGTTATGTGCAGATATTTACACGAGAGTGCATTTTGTTATTTTACAAAAATTGGGTGATAGAATTTGAACTTGGTATTCATAGATTTTGAGTTTATAAAGAATTTTTATTTTCTTGTATTATGTACACAGTTCACAAAAGAAATTGAAAAGATTTTTACAAATACTTTGAAAACTTTTTTTTGAGAAATAATTTTGACAAATAATTTTGCAAACATTTACAAAGTTTGAAAATCATTTTCCAAAGAATTTTCAAACAGTATGCATAGATTTTTCAAAGTGTTTTTAAAACCATTTTCCAAACTGATTGCAAATAGATTTTCAAAACATTTTATTCAAATAAAAGAAAGAAGTTTTTCAATCAAAACATTTTTAATAAGGTTTGAAAAAATTTACAAAATATTGTCCAAATAGTTTTCAAAAGATTTTTCAAAGTAATTTCCAACCATTTTTCAAATATTTTGCAAAATGATTTAAACTGATTTATTAACTGTAATTATAAAGAATTTTAATGCCTGTTTTGAATTTTATTAATTAGTCAGTTTATTGAGATATGCAAGTACACGTTATGGCTAAATATACACAATGTATATATAATCCTCCTATACTTAGCTTGAGTTATGTCCTCATAGATAGGAGAGAAAAGGAAGACATAACTTGGACTAAGTTTAAGAAAGTCTATACTACAATGATTGAATAATGAATGAGAAAACAACCAATCCCCTATACTTAGGATCAATTAATCCTAAGTATAGTAGAATGTACACAAAGTAGAGTGGGTCGAGGGTGGGAATGAAAAGAATCAACAGCTCACCGTGTCTCCCCCTATACTTAGGGTAAAATATCCCTAAGAATAGAAAGAATGTCAAGAGTTGAGGAGACATGCGATGGGATTAAAGAATGAGCACCCATATACACTCATTCCCCCTATATTTAGGATTAAGTATATCCTAAGTATTGTAATAATGAATTGGATAAGTGAATCTTCTAGAAGAATAAAAGAATGAAAAATGAAAATACGAAAAGAAGAAAACAGAAAAAGATTCAACTAATCAAAAATATTTTTGGAGTCCTTATTTGAATCTTCAGTTGCTGTTATTGGAAGTTCTATATTATAGGATACCTGCATAGAGTCAACTACGGACATGAAGGTATCATGCTCGTGGTAAGGCTTCAGAAGCTATCCGTTGATGTCTAAAGGCTACGAGTTAGCTGACGGTCTGGATATACATGCTTCTATTATAACACACATGCTTCACTATGAATGGTCCGGTCCAATTACTCTTCAACTTACCTGGGAATAGTTTCAACTTTGCATCAAACAACCAGACCTTCTGACCATGTTAGAAAGTCCTGCAGCAGATGTGCTTATCATGCCACTTCTTGACCTTCTCCTTGAACATAGTCACGGAATTCAAGAAGTCTATTCATATCTAGTTTTCTATTCTCTCATGCTTTCTTCGGATCCAAATTGCAGTTGTTGATTTCCCATAAATATTTATGAATCAATTCGACAGGAAAATGGCATGGCTTGCCGATCAGGCGGTAGGGAGACATTCAAAGGGAGACATGTATATTGTCCAATAGGACCAGAGAATCAAGTCAAGCAGTTAAGATCAATTCTTTCTGTTTGGCCATACAAGTTTCTGGAGAATCATCTTGTTTTCTCTATTAGAACATTCCACCAAGACATTAGATTGCATGTGGTCTGGAGAAGCTACTCGATGCTCTATATAGTATTCCTGAGCCAGCTTCTTCACTTTTCTGTTTATAAAATGGCTACCCCCATAAGCTATCAGAATTTTGGGGATTCTGCACCTTGTAATGATGTGTTCTTTCAGAAACAGGCATACAGTGCGAATGTCCGCGACTCAGGTTGGGATAGCCTCCACCCAACAACTTGCGTCATCAACTGCAACAGAATATACTCATATCCCTGATTGTAGTGGGAATGAGTGATGAAGTCAATGCCCCATTCATCAAATACGGCTGAGATCTGAATGTACTTTAGGGGCATTGTATCTCTTATTCTGATGGTTCCTCCCATCTTTTGACATTCAGTGCAATGCTTCAAAGTCTTATGCATCTTTAAAGAGAGTTGACCACCAGATGTCACATTGTAGAACTTTTGCTGACGTACGCTTCTCAGAGTGGTGTCCTCTCTATTCTAAGGTGTGGCAATGCTAGAGGATACTATAAACTTCCTTCTGAGGAATGAACTTATTATAGATGCAATATGCCCCCTCACGAAAGAGATATGAATCTGCCCACTGATAGAAATGAATATCTAACAAAAATTTGTCAACTTTCAGCTTTGGCAAATCTTATGGAGTTTTCTATGACACAAGATAATTCACAATATTGATGAACAAGGGGAGCGAGGTGACTAACAAAGTTGCTTCATCTGGGAAGGTTTCTGTAATTGATATCATGCTTTGCTCAGGAATGTCAGGCTCTGGAAATCTTGAAAAATGGTCTGCCACCACATTTTTGACTCCAGGTTTATCACCGATTTCAAGATCAAATTCCTGGAGCAGAAGGATCCATCAGATTAGCCTTGGTTTGACATCCTTCTTGGCTTGCAAGCACATGATGGCAGAGTGGTCAATGTAGACAACAAACTTGGATCTGAGCAAGTGAGTCCTAACTTCTCCAGGGTGAAGACAACTGCTAACATCTCTTTTTCAGTGACTGTGTAGTTCTTTTACGCTTCATCAAGAGTTCTGTTGGCATAGCGAATATCAAATGGAAGATTGTCTCTCTATTGTCCTAACAGCTTCAATGGCATAGTATGAAGCATCTGTCATGATCTCGAATGGTAGAGACCAATCTGGTAGTTATAAAATAGGGTCCTAGGTGATCAGATACTTCAATTAGTTAAAGGCATGGAGGCTCTTCCATCTATAATAAAATATGCCTCCTTGCCTAGAAGTTCTATTAGCGATCGGGAAATTTTGTTGGAATCTTTGATAAATAGACGATAAAAACCCACATGCCCCAGGAATGATCAGACTTACTTTAAATTTGTAGGTGGGTCTAGCTTTGAAATGACCTACACTTTTGCATGATCGACCTCCATGCCACGTTTGGATATGATATGGCCTAGCACAATCCCCTCTGTTATCATGAAATGATTCTTCTCCCACGATAGCACCAAGTTGACTTCACAACATCTTTTTCAGAACTTGATCTAGGTAAGATAGGAACTGATCAAAACTATCATCATAGATAGAGGAATGCTCCATAAGCACCTCGAGAAAACTACCAAACGTGTCTGCGAAAACTGCCAACATGTACCTCTGAAAGGTAGAGACCAATCTGGTAGTTACAAAACAGGGCCATGGGTGATCAGATCCTTCAATTAATTGAAGGCATGGAGGCTCTACCATCTATAATAAAATCTGCCTCCTTGCCTAGAAGTTCTGTTAGCAGTCGGGAAATTTTGCTGGAATCTTTGATAAATCGACGATAAAAACCCACATGCCCCAAGAATGATCAGACTTGCTTTAAATTTGTAGGTGGATCAAGCTTTGAAATGACCTCCACTTTTGCATAATCGGCCTCCATGCCATGTTTGGATATGACATGGCCTAGCACAATCCCCTCTTTTACCATGAAATGGCTCTTCTCCCACGACAACACCAAGTTGACTTCACAACATCTTTTCAGAACTCGATCTAGGTAAGATAGAAACTGATCACAACTATCGTCATAGACAGAGGAATCGTCCATAAACACCTCGAGAAAACTACCAAACGTGTCTGCAAAAACTGTCAACATGCACCTCTGAAAGGTTGCAGGAGCATTACATAATCTGAATGACATCCTGCAGAAGGCGTATAACCCAAATAGAAAGGTGAAGGTAGTCTTTTCTTGATCTTCTAGGGTGATTGCAACCTGATTATATCCAGAGTACAGATCCAAGAAGCAGAAATACTCATTCGTGGCCAGTCTTTTGACAATTTGGTCAATGAAGTGAAGAGAAAAATGATTCTTCTTGGTTGCTAAGTTCAGGTGCCTGAAGTACACAAACGTATCAAGATGTTGGTAATCTGATCGTGATCTCCTCTCCTTTGTCATTATTCACAATGGCAATCCTTGATTTCTTCAGCATGACAGGCAAGGGATTCACCCATTTAGAGTCGGAGATGGGGATATATAAAGTCCGCATCACACCATTCTGTAATTTCATTCATAACAAACCTCCCGAAGATTCGGATTCAATCTACGTTGGAATTCACAAGAAGGCTTGTTATGCTCTTCCAAGTAGATGTGATGGGAAACAATAATGGATTTATCACACGAAGATCATAAATTTTCCAGCCTATTACCTAGCAATTTCTTTTTAGAACCTCGAGCAGATGAGTTTTTTATTCCTGAGTGAACTAGGAGTTGATGATAACAAGAAACATGTTTGACGCACCATCAAGGAAGGTGTATTTCATCTTAGTTGGAAGCGGATTGAGCTCTGGTGGAGTCTGAATCACGTCAGTGGCAACTTCTGCAACTGTACAGGGTGTTGGTGGTGCCAAATCATTCGACTGTACATTATCCAACTTTAATAGTTCAAGCTCTGAATCTAATGATGCACATAAATTTTCAATGATAGAATCTTGTTTGTAAAAATCATCAATGATCTCTTTTACCTCTACTAAGGACATGTGAGCATCAATCAATTCTTTAGGCACATCAACAAACATCTCATCTTCTAAGACAGAGGGGAAGTTGGCTATGCTATCCACTTCTTCCTCGGCTGAGAGGAATTTGTGGGTTTCAACGTCATCTATGAACATATTCGTATCTATAATCTCTATAAGAAAGTCACATTCTTATGTCTGCTCTAAAGGAACACTCACATCTGATGCAGATTCTGAAGGTTTAGTACCTATATCATATGAATGGGTACCTTATCGCAGTTAGAGAGAAAGGTGATTTGTCCGCTGCCATAATCCACCACTACTTTGATTGTTCGAAGGAACGTCCATCCAAGTATAATAGGGGTATGCAGAATAGGAGTTCAGGAATCCATATCAAGAACGATGAAGTCCACATGGAACTGCATTCCCTTAATAGTAACAATGATAACATCCAAAATTCATTGGGACCGCTTAATTTATGTATCCGCGAATTGCAGAATCATTTTTGTTGATTTGAGCGATCCCAACACAAATTCCTTCACCAGTGAAGTAGGCATCAGATTGATGGATGATCCACTGTATAGAAGAGTTCAGTCGAACTCTTGATCAAACATTATGCATCTGATGAGTGGGGCTCCCATGTCTCTCCTCTAACTAGGAATATTGCTGATTGCATTAATTGTCACTACCGCCAAGATGCGCTTCACATTTCTCTGTCTAGATTGGTACATTTTCTTTTTGAATTACATGCCTCCTTATATCCCTTTTTATTTGGCCTTCAACAGAGGCATCTCCATCTGGATTCGACACAGCATTTTTCAAAATTTTAATTTTTCTTATTTTTGTAAAGCATCAGGGAAAGGAAATTTACATGACTAAATACAAAAGTATTGTTCTTATTTACAAAAAAAATCTATGCTCACATTAGGCTGTATAAATGGATGACAAAAAGAAGAATCTTCATCCATCTGAGGTGGTGGGCATCCAAAAATGGTAGATGGGGCTCCATCAACTGGCTTCAGTTTGGTTGCAGGCATTGTCCTCTCCGTTGCTGGTTGGCTGGCGCTCTGGCTGCTTCCATCTTCTTTTTGTTATTTTTTGATTTTTTGATTTTTTTGAATTTTAGCATTTGGTGCTTCTTCTCCTTTTTTCCTCACCCGGTCTGGCTACGTGTTCGGTTGATGCAGAAGAAGATGATGAATCGCTCGTGAAAGCTTTTTTCTTTCCCTTCATTGTGGTAGAAGGTTGCAAAATCCTACCGCTCTTGAGAATAACAATATTAGATAAGAAAGTATTAAACATATCTTATTTTGTGGGGTTGGACAGGACATCACAAACTACCTGCTATCACTTTCGAAATTTGTTTAGATATGCCTCCACCTATGTCAGAATGGAGGTTTTGGCAGTGGTGATGTCATCCAATTTCTGACTCATATCTACAAGGTTCTTAACTAGATGAGCCAAGCAGTTCAGGAAGGGTTCACAAGAGTGGCCTCGAATGGTTCAGCTTGTTGGCCACACAGAGATTGTGAATGGTGCTGAGGCTGTGAGTAGTAATGATGAGAAGGATACTAAGATGAAGACTAATACTACTAATGATGAATATGAGCATGCTGATATGGTACGACCGAGTAGTGCTGATAGGGATGTTGTTGGCGGTATTTCTGTTGTTGGAACCGATTCTATCTCCAACCCTACTGATATGACTGAGACTACTGGTGGTGAGGTTGTTGGTTCCCTTGGACAAATCTCCCTCCTTGCAGCTGAGGAAATGGACAAGATTTGGTAGATTGCCTCTATTGTGGTCTACCTGGATGGGCTAGTTGTGCATCATTGAACCACACCATTCACATCTTGAATGAGAGGTGGTGGAGGAAAGCATGGATATGAAGAATCTAGGGTTTTGGCTGGTATACAACCAGCTACTACTATGGCTGCTGAGGTAATGATGTCTTGGGGGCCTGCACGTAATACACATGCTGGACCGCTGGCTGGGACAGACTCTACTGAGGAGGTTGAAGCAATGAGGACTCTTCGTCTCGACAGGAGTTGAAACCGATGCAGACCATACTGGCAGGAATTGATTAAGCATACCAGCAACTCCAGTTGCTTCGTAATCTGATCCAGTTTATCCAAATTTTGGGTCCTCTGGTCGATCACAGCGAGCTTCTCAAGATCATGTGATCTCTTTTCAATAATATCCACCTTGGATAGGTGGCTCCATATGATTCTCATATTGGATCTCTCATCCCAGTCTGGCTCGTGCGAGGCTGCATATGTACTAGCTTCTGGTGAATCTGTGGCTGGCACTGGTATGCTCAGGATGACGACAAGGCAGCTTCTCCTTTTTCCATTTCTTCAAAAATCTACCATACGACATCCTCTTCTTTGTTGAAATTTTACCCACCACAAGCGGCATGATGAGCATCTCGCTTTCAATGGTAAGTCCCCCAAAGAAATGTTGGACTAGGCTGGTCTGAGGAATGTTATGATGGCGACACTCTTGTAAATCAGTAAACCTCTCTCAAGCCTCATGAATGGACTTGTGGGTGGCTTGGGTGAAATTGGCAATACGGGCACGCATCTGATTTAGCAGCCCGAGAGGGTAGAGCTTGTGCAAGAAGGCAGACTTCATTTCCTCCCAGATGGTGACTACCATCCCCAAATGATTGATCTAGTAAAGCACATTATCTTGAAGGCTGAATGGGAATGTCGTCATTTTGACTACATCTAATGGGATGCTAAGGCAGTGACTGGTTCCACAGATGCACTCAAACTGTTGGAGTTGGACGTATGGTTCTTCATTCTCATTCCCGTAGAAGATGGGATGCAGAGCCAAAAGTTGAGGCGTCAACTAAAAATGGGCATGGTTAGCAGGGATCTTTATCCATTCTGTCATTTGTCTGGCACTGGTGTTGTAAGTCACCTTGAGAGTCAGCTTGGGCCAACCGCCTCTTCGCTCATATGTTGGCCCTCCATCGGCTCCATCTTCTCTATCTTCATCTTCTCCTCCTCCTGGTTGGTCTCTTTTTATCCTTAGATCGTTCAACATGTCTTGAAAGGTGATCTGGCCTAATTCATGGTTGGTGAGCTGCGACTGGATTGGCTGTATAGAGGCAAGGAATTGGGCATTCACCGCATTCTGATTTGGCTGTTGGCCTACCTACAGTTGTGGATGCTGAGGTCCCTTTCAATTTCCATTTGGAGCCATCTCTATATCTGAATCTGATTTTGACGAAATATCTTGCTCCAGATCAGGATCTTGATCTGCAAATGGAACAATGTTCTGATTAGTCTGAATTCAAGCACCAAATATGGAAAATCATTCTATGTTAAGGTCAACACATAATTTCATTAAGGATGGAGAGGTACATGGAGTGAAATCAATCTCCATCCAAAATGGTCATATTTTAGGACAAGAGTGATCCCAGCTTATTGAAGAAGGCGGGGAGTCTGGAGAGCGGCTCATGGAGTCTGAACCGTAATCTCAGGAATTGCCCGAATTATTATAGTGGTTTATCACATGGAATTGATATGGGTGTCAACAGAGTCCCGAACAAGCCATCCAAGAGTTGCCATCTTGAGGTCAAAAGGAAAGATCGATGGTGGATGAATGATAGGGATGTTAACAAGAAATAAAAGTATTGCAAAATAGTAGAACCAATCAAAATGAGCAAGGGTCAAATGAGAATAAAAGGAGATAAAATGAAAGGTAAAATTTGCACAAGTGTATGGGACTTCATCTT
The DNA here is from genome assembly GCA_037367405.1 of Ottelia alismoides. Classification (NCBI taxonomy): domain Eukaryota; kingdom Viridiplantae; phylum Streptophyta; class Magnoliopsida; order Alismatales; family Hydrocharitaceae; genus Ottelia; species Ottelia alismoides. Next base: position 85,794 of record JAZKJV010005514.1, on the reverse strand, counting down.
ACACTTTAATCTAAATCAAATAAATACTAGACAAGTTAGGGATTCACCAACTCAGGCCAAGTGAAGACATGAGACTTCGGCTATTTTTATCTTGTCAATTTTATGTTTGTTTTGCAGGCAAATCTTTTAACAAGTCCTTATGAGGGCTATCCCTAAAGGAGTGTGTGCACTGTCGGAGAAGTACCTCGTACTTCTTCCACCTCCTTTGTAACATGTGATATGCACACTTTAAGGACCTTAATCTTGTTCCTAGGTGGCTACTCAGCCAAAGAAATATAGAGAGGATGCCAATAGGTGAAACTAATACTTCCCTCGCAAGCGAGGTACTCGACCGCAAGACAACGAAATAGACACCCCCATGAAGGCATAAACTATTCAATACTTTAGACCAAGTAGGATGCTCCACACAAGATAGGAATAATGTCATCTACAAGGACGTACTCACCCACATACAATAGAAGCAACAATATTTCGCCAACCCAGGTTATAATCAAGGCTACCACAGATTAGGTTTTTGGTTCTAATCCTTAGGTGGCCGCGCCTCACTCAATATGGAATGTACCTAAAAGCAAGGAGGACTTTATGAACCCAAAACACGGATGCCCATTATAATTTTTAATTAAGGTCAAAGTTTATTAGCAATCCCCTTGTTTTAATTTCTGAGTTTCAATTTTTGAGTATTTTTCAAAGCAAACCGCTAACAATTTTTTTGTATTTTCTTTTGGGTCCTAGCTGTGATATAAAAAAAGGAGAAGGAGAAAAAGCAATGCAAGTGGACACTAAAGTGAAAATCTAACTCTTGTGCCAAATGATGCATGCAAAGTAAGAAAACTCACAGTGCTTCCCAGTGCTCTACATGCGGGATGAATATCAGAATTGAAATATTTACACTATATTAGCGATATGGAAGGGAGAAAGCATACTAAATAAGAATTGCTATTTCGGAAAGAACCAAATGCTAATCACTCAAAAATGGATACTAAATGTCCAATCTTGAAGACGCCACGGTGCCCGCCACGACGGATCCTGCAAGCGCTGTATGGAGTTTCTCACAGCTCATGGTTCCAAATTCAAGTGTTCAACAATTAATTTTTTACTAGATCCAAGCATAAGAAACTATATGTGCATGCTTCTATTAGGGTTTCGGACCTAGCTTACGGAATCAAACAATCCTAAATTTAGGGGATCAATCACATAAAACAAATGAAAAGAAGGGTGGAATGCTCAAAACATGAGAAATAAAATAAAATAAAGCTGTAGAGAATACGAAAAATCTGATGATGCCCCCAAGTGAATATACACTCGAGCACTAGACCTCGTTAAGTTGGAGTGTCCAAATCCATATTATTACAAAATAATATTACAAAAATAAAACAAAAATCACCCTTCTCACAAAATAAAACAAAATAGCTAAGTCTACTGCTCTTCTCCTTCTCAATCTGTTTCTTTCTCTTGCTCTCTCTTGGTTGGCTCACAAGTAGAATAGCCAACCTCCTCATAGCTCGGGTGTGTCCACCTCCTAAGAAGTGGTAGTATCCACGTGATCCCTCGCAAGAAAGTTAAATAGAGACAAGCGGGTCAGAACAAATAAATAATTATCAAAAATAAATAAGTAGAAAATATAGGGAAAAATAATGTGCAAGCTATATACAAAATGATACACTATCTGTTGCTCCCTGGCAACGGTGCCATTTGAAAAATTAAAAAGATCCAAGGAACTGTCTTATGGTCCATACAAGGAAGGAATAACAGTCGCTATGATGACAGCTCATGAAGCTCTCTGATAAATTCAACAATCAACCCACAATAATCAAATAAAACAATCAAATCAAAAGTGGATCGAAATTTATTATAACCCTACAATAAATGTGTATAGTGACAAGCGGAGTAGGGTGTCATATACATGGAACAAGGGATGCAGCAATGTATATTATCTTAAATAAATAATGCAAGTGTATGTATATATATGTATGCACACTATTTACTTAATGTTTTTGTGGGTTTTAAATTAAATAAAATAATAATTCTTTCTATTATATTGTTTTAATTTCATGATTTTTAATTTCTTTTTAATTCAATAAAATATAATAATATATAAATACATATACAAGGGTATATTTAAGTATATAAGGTAATATATCTAATATGTAATATATAGTAGAATATATATAATAAACATACAAAATAGTCCTTTTATATTTTTAAAAGGTTTTGAAATTTATTTTTAGTATTTAAAATAATTAAGAACAATAGAAGCTATATATAATAATATATAGGTAAGTATAAGCTATATAGGGTATTATAATTATAAATATAGGTAAAATAGTAAAAAAAGAAGTTCTTTTTAAATTTTTCAAACACTTTTCTATTTTTGTGAATATTTATGGATTTTTTGCCAATTTTTAGGTATTTTAAAAGTCCAAAATTTTCAAAATCAAGGACTTAATTAAGAGTTTGAATTGTTTTGAGAGTTAAAAATAGAAAAGAGTTCAAAATTTCTCCAAACCAATTTCAATACATATAAATAAGTATATACAAAAATATGAGATAGAAACTAATATTTTTTTAGGATTTTTTAAAATAATTTATAATTTTTTAGGGTTAGCAAGAATTTGCTAATTTTTTGTGGTTTCTTTTGAGATTGTTTTTGTGATTTTTGATCTAGAGTTATAAAATAGGCTAATAAATGATAAGGATTTGTATTGGAATTTTTAGAAAAGGTTTTATATTTTTTATATTTTCTAAGTTAAATAAGGTATTAAATAGCTCTATTTTATTTTTAATAAATAATAATTGGAAGCAAAATGGAAATAATATATAGCATCAATAAACAACCAATCATGCACTTATACATATTTTTGTAATTTTTTAGATCACATGAGCTATTTTAAATAAAAAGAAATGCATAAATAAAAATAAATCAAGCTGGCTCCAAGGGCTCACATGCAAAATACTCATAAATTTTACACTACAACTTTATTTTAAGTACTAGACAATAAATACAAAAGTTAGGGGGTACAACTGCAAAATATCCACTCATGTGGGGGTCCACACGAGGTGACCTAGAGCTAGACTAAAGTGCAAAATCAAAAAGGTGTGAGGGAATACATGCAATTTATCCACAAAGTTTTGTATTTAATTCAATAACTACAAAACCTTTTACAAATAACAAAAAGGTGAATTGGGTTAGATGTAATTTTTACCACATATATGCTTGTCATTCAGCCGTTATATGTTTGCGGCGTGTCTTATCCAATAGCCAATCTCGCACTCCCCTTCAAATTAAATGGATGACCCAGATTAGATCTAGGTTGTGTTCTTCATCCAACGGGTGAGAATGGGGTTGTAAGAACATGTGAAGAACTAGAGGTCGGTCACTTTCGATCTGACATTTCTGTATAGTCTGCTAGCCTGGTATTGATTCGATAGTATCTACAGGTGACTGGTGCTCCTTCATGTGCAGTGGGCTGCTTCGATGAAGATTAGGGAGCTTAGGTGGAGTCTGAGGACCTGGGAGTGCCCTAGATGTCCGATGAGGTTCCATAATGATTCTTGGAGTCGTGGACCTGCGCCAAAATGATCCATGGTTCGAAGTCTATCTCCTCGACCAAAGAGTGAAGCAAAAAGTAGATGGAGATGGAATGGAGATGCTTCTCTAGAGAATGGCAACAGAGAGAGCCTTGACTCTCATATCCATGATGGATCTGGATGGCCAGATAGGGGAATCAATGAGGTATACGTAGGGGATCGATGTGGGATGAAAAGTGGGTCGAGTTAATGGTCGAGACACAAAGAATTAGCCAGGAGCTCAAGCTCCAAGCAATTGGGGTTTTTTAATTTTACGGCTAAAGGAACGATTAAACCTAAAATTAAAGTGTGGGAATTGAAATAGACCTAAAGATATATCAAGGAATGGGAGACAAGGCCTCAACTTGAACGAAATTGAGGAGGTTGAACCAACCGGTGGAGCTCCTCCAATGATGAAATGGACCACCCACTCTGACCACTCCTCCTCGTTGCAAATCCACTAGTTAGCATGCTATCACCAAGGCTAAGAGAATTGGAGGACCTGATGGGCCAAGAGAGATCGAAGGGGGATCAAAATTGGCGGCGGAGTGGAGGAAGTCATTTTATTGGCTGAAAGAGGGAGGGTTTTCAATCAAAGGGATTTAACATATCAATGAAGATCGAAGATCCTCTTAAGTGTGCCGTGAATCAAGGATGTTCAATATCTAGGAATCATGCATCACGCTAATCCAAACGATGATGGACTCAAGCTGAAAAAAGGGAGAAGAAAGGGGTTCTTACAGGCTAGCATACGAGGAAGAGAGGAGGGTGTATGTTGACCTGAGGTCAATGTGGGAACGCTTCTGGATGGTCCATGTGGACCTACTGGAAAATTTTCAGGAAGAAATATCTTGTAAAATTGGAAATAAAAAACAAATAATTTAATAATTTTTTATTAAAACATGAAAAATATTTGTAATTTAATGTAGTATTTTATATGTATTTATGTTTATTTTTATGAGTCTCTTTGTTGTAGGTTAATATTTACAAGTAAAATATAGGTATAATAACTTTATTTAGGTATTTTTTATTTTTATTTTATATTGTTCATTTTCTTTTGTTATATATATTTTATATATTTTTATTTATTTTAATACATATTTAGTAATTTTTATTGTATTTTCCTGAGTTTTTGTGTACACTTAATTAATTATGTATATATACATTTATAGGTATATACAGGTATATTTTACCTATGCATTTAAATGTATTCTTTATTTTGATTTTATTTTAATGGTTTTATTTTATTGTAACTATGTACATATTTTTTAAATATTGTTTATAATTTGTAAAAAATAAAAGCATTTGAAAAATACAAAGAATAAATATATTAAATAAAATATTTAGGTATATTGCGCAATAGGTGTAGAAAACCTAAATTTTGTATCTTAACTCCAATTGAAATGAAAGCACCTTCATTAAGTAGATTATTAAAAGTTATATACAATTAAAGATGAATTTAGTCAATTTTGATACAATATGGAGAAGATACAGGTCTGTGAAATTTTTACTTTGAGTTTTTATTTTGTATGTCTTGGTACGCTATGCATTATTTTTCTGTGAACTTAATTTTATATTTTTCTTTGTATTTTATCTACAATATTCATGTTGAGGGTTTTATTATTTGAGGTGTAAAAATAATGAAACAAAATAGGTCCCAAAAATTAATTATTGATGAATTCAAAATTAGGGTTTTTATGGGTGTTTTCTATACAATTGAACTACCCTATTGAAATACCAGATATAACCCCCAGATATTATCTTGTGGTCCATACAAACGGGACCACTAAGCCACTATGAAGATATCCCAAAACCTTTTCGGTAAATTCAGCAATCATCCCACAAAATAAGAATAAAGCAGCGCAAAGCAGATATGTGGATCAAAAATTTGTATACCCTATGATGAATGTGTATAGTGGACAAGCATGTAGGGATCGAACACAGGGAACACAAGACGTCACATGAATTATTTAAATAAATAAATAATGCAAGTGTATATACAAGTGTGCACAAAAGCAATCAAGATTTTTGTGGGATATTAAATAAATAAAACATTTTTTTATAATTTTATTTTAAATTTCTTTATAATTTAATAATATTTAAATAAACTATATATGTATTTATACGAGTATATAGATGTGTATATAAGGTACATATACAATATAAGTAAAATATAATATAGTGTATATAATAAATATACAAAAATTAGAAAATAACCATAAAGAATGATCCTTATTATTTTTTCAAAGGTTTAAAGTATATTCTTAATGTTTATAATAATTAATAATACTAGAAATTATATAAAATAATTTATAGGTATATATAGGCTATGTTGGGTATATTATATATAAATATAGATAAAAATAGTAGAAAATAACAAAATAAAGACTTTTTATATTTTTCAAATATTTTTCTTTTTTATGGAAATTAGGGGAATTTTTGCAATTTTTATATTTTAAAATCAGAAATATGATAAAACAGTAAGTTTTTAATATACAGTTTGAGAATTAAAAATAGGAAATTTGTTCAAATTTCCTCAAAATCAATTTTAATAGCTAGAGAATAATACATATAAAAATATGAAATAGAAAATATTTTTTTGGGATTTTTGAAAATATTTTATAAATTTTTTTAGGGGTAGTAAGGGTTTGCTAATTTTAAGAGCTTCTTTTGAGATTGTGATTTTTGGTTGGAGTTAGAATATAGGTTAATAAACAATAGGTGATAATTTTGATATTTTTAGAAAATGTTTTATATTTTTTATAATTTTTGTAAGTCAAACAGGGAATAAAAAAGCTCTTTTTATTTTTAATAAATAACAAATGAATGCAAAACGGCAATTAAAAATTATAACACAAACTATAAACCAATCATGCACATAACCTATTTTTGTACATTTTTATAGCACATATTTTTAATAAAAAGAAATGCATAAATAAAATTAAATCAAGTTGGCAGGGGTAATTTTGTAAATAAAATAATACTTAGGGGCACATGTGAAAAATAACCAGAAAGTTTGAACTTCACTTTATTTTTAATTACAAAATAAAAATTACAAAACTAGAGGGGGGACACCTGCAAAATGTCGCCACAGGTGGGGGTCCACATGAGGTGACCTGGAACTGGACTTAAATGCAATATTAATAAGTTACTAGGACTTACATGTAATTTTTCCTAAAAAGTTAATCGTATTTAATATAGTTAGAATATCTTTTACAAAAGACAAAATGTACAGAGGCGGTGGATATAAATTACCCAACTTAAGGTGAGGCAACGCTTCAAATATATTGGACAACCAAGATTAGTACTGGGACATGTTCTTGATCGAACGACTATGGAGGACTCTAGAAGAGTGGTGTAAGAACCTCCTACCGTTGAAATTCGAGCGCAGATCATTGACGACTCTGGCATCCTCTCCTCTTGCTTACAGCACCTGAAGCTAGCTGACGTTCTTCCGCACGTGTAGGTGCCTTAAGATGAGACCCATATGGCCTCTAGCTCGACTTGGAGGTTGTTCAAGTCCCAGGTGACCTAAAGATGCTTCAGGTTTGATCTTCAGCACCAGATGGCTTGTTAAGTCCTCTAACCTGCACCAAAAATGTCTACGGCTCGAGGGCAACCTCCTCGACTGTTCATTTGAAGTTAAACACAAAGGGGGAATAGAACGACGAGCCTCTCTTAAAGTGTGGTGGAGCGAGTCCTGGTTCGCCAAATCATAAGTGATTCAGGTTGATCACAATGGGGGATAGATGTAGCAGATGACGTGGAATCGATTGGGGTGGAAATCAGGATGAGAGGACTATCAAAGCACACTGATTTGGCTTAGAGTCCAAGCTCCAAGCGAATTGGTGATTTTTAAAATTAGTCTAAAATGAATGATTAAAGGAAAAATCAAAGTATGGATATACAAGTAAACCTTTTGTATTACCTAGAAATGTAGAAGAACTGGCCTCAAATCGTTCGAGGGCCGACGAAGCAAAACATCGGATGAAGCTCTGGCGATGAAGTTGGATCTCCTCCTCCACAGCTCCTCCTCGCTGCAAATCGATGGGTTGCACTCCTGTCATCAGCAGTAACTCAATGGAGCTGATATGAGGGGCTAAGAATTGAAGAAGAGGAATCAAAAGGAGAGGCAGAGCTAGAGGAGAAAATAAAAAGGCTAGACGAGGGAGGTAGTTGCGAGGCAAATCTTGATCGGTACGAGGAAGATCGGGCATTCCTGATGATCGGGCGAGATCAAAGACGATGAAGCTTCAACGATGTTCAAGGCGTGAGGCAAAATGATCATTAGGGATCTCGAGAAAATGGCGAGAAGTGCGAGACTCGAGATGTTAGACGAATCAGAGGAGGCGGAGGGGATAGTTGACCTGAGTTCAACGCGGGAACGACTATGGTTGGTTTACGGGGACCAACTAGAAAATCCAAGGCAAAAAGGCTTTGTAAAATCAATAATAAATAATAGATGATTTAATTAATTTTTTTATTAAAACATGAAAAATGTTTGTAATTTAATGTAATATTTTATACATATTTTTATCTATCTTTATGAGGCTTTTTATGAGTTAATATTTGCATGTAAAATATAAGTATAAATACACGTATTTTAATATTTTATTTTTTATTTTGTAATATATATTTTACTGTTTTATATACAATTACATATTTTTAAACACAATTACATATTTTTATTGTATTTTTTTGAGTTATTATGTATACTTAATTAATAAGTTATATATGCACTATAATATATATTTACTTATGTATTTATATGTATTATTTATTTTGTTTTTATTTTGATGGTTTTATTTATTGTAATTATGCACATATGTTTTAGATAATATATACAATTTTATAAAAAAAAAAGAGTTTGAAAAATGCAAAGAATAAATATATCGAATAAAATATATTGGAATATTGCACAATATGGGCCCAAAACCTAAATTTTGCATCTTAGCTCCAAAATAAATGAAATCACCTTCATTAAATAACTTATTAAAATTTGTATACAATTGTAGGTGATTTTGGTTAATTTTTATACAACATGTAGAAGATACAGTTCTGTGAAGTTTTTATTTTGGCGTTTTATTCGATTTATCCCGAGGACACTGTGCATTATTTTTTCTATGAAATCAATTTTGTATTTTTCCTTTGTTTTTTATCTACAACGTTCAAGGACAAAGTTAATTGATTTGAGATATAAATAAAAGAGAATAGAATTTATCCCAAAACTTAACTATAGATGTAAAAAAATTAGGGTTTTTATGCGTATTATGTACAATTCACTTGCCCTATTTCCCCATACTTTATTCCTTGTCGACCAAGTCATCATAATTACTAGGTCTCACGGTTTAGGGTCACTCAGCCCCTATGGTGTCTCATTTCTTTTTCTTTTCTTCCTTTATTCTTTTATTTTAGAATTAAATACATTAAATATAATATTTATACAATATTTTATACAAATTATCAGGTGTTTATTTTGACAAATTAATGATATATGTATGCATTTAGCTAAGGATTTAAGGCCAAAATGAAAGAATAAATGTGATGAAATGGAGTTTCATCACCCCCTATACTTACCTTTGCTAGTCCCTAGCAAACACTTATTCCTATAAATGCAGAAAAATAATGAAAAGAAAAAGAAAGAACCTTGATTGATTTTGACTCTTAAACCTATTTTTGTAATATCAAAGTTTGGAGCTCAGTCAAACCTTTAGATTTTAGTTTGGTCAGAACCTCAATTGGGGACCAGACTTGGAACACAACAACCTCTGAGAATCATAAAACTCTGCCCAAGTCTCCTCAAAGGCCAGTTCAGAACAAGTCGATGTTATACGCAATCCCTTATACCTATGAGTCCATCTTATAGAGTGTGTGATATATAGCTCCTCTCGGCTGAAGCGGTAAAAGATAGGCTTCTCCAACATGGTGAACCTAATTCCCTAATCGAATAACTCTTTCCTCGAGAAGTGGGGTATTCCCTTCTATGTTCAAGTATAATCGGCTCAAGAAAAGGGGGTGGAGAAGAGAATCGATGGTATTCAGTGTAGCTACCTATTCTAGGATGATTGACCATTGTAGCCAAGTCATCCATTGCAGGGTCACATATGTATTGACTTTGAAGCACATGCTTGCTTATTGAAGACATACATACTTCGACATGAATTGAATTTTCTTTGATTTTTGCCCGTCTATTTTTTTGGAGGACGAGGACCCTGCTGCTAGTACTGTTGGTGGGAATGATGGGGCTGCTGCTGCTGGCTAGCTTCTCTGTCTGACCTGAGCTGGACGCTACTTCTAGGACGAGGTGCCTTTGGTAGACCATCGGAAATTCGGGCGATACGATAGATCCTGGGCTGCTGGTACCGATCGTACCAAATCCCGTTGACTTCCATCGACGGCTCCTGCTGCTCTAAGTGTGGCAGGGGAAGAACTTCCAGGGATTGATCTAGCTGGTAGACCACCATCTGAGTGTCTGGAGATGGTGTTAGTTGCTGGTAGGGCTGCAGCTGTTGTGCTGGCTCTGCCTGAATGTGATGGACCTGGCGGTACGTGGCAAATGGTTGGGTGGAGCTGCTTTTAGGATCATCCCGTGACCTGACACGGGACTGAGAAGTCGTCTGTGCCTCTTGGAGAAACATGATCTGGGTCTTTAGATCACTCGGTCTATGCCAACTAATCAATCTGGTTCAGGCCCTGGCATTATTTCTTCTCTATGATCTCGATGAGGTCTAGCTTCTCACTGATGATGCCCATGTCAGTGGCAGATGATCTCATATCTCGCGTGCAATCCTCTGATATGAGACATCCTGTGGGAGGGGCTTCCCCTGAGTGTAGACCCTAGTCTGGGACATCACCGTGTAGTTTTCTGTCATCACCTTAAAAATAGCCTAGACTTGGACCTCGTCCTTGGCAAAATAGGACCCTCCACATGAGGCATTTACTAGCCCCTGCAGCTCTGGTGTCAGCCCATAAAAGAATCTCTGCACAAGGTTGGGCTTACATATCTTGTGATGTGAACACCGGCCAATGAGCTCTCTGAATCGATCCCAAGCCTCATGAAATTGCTCGTTTGGGATCATAGTGAAATTGTTGATCATGGCTCATGTTGCGTTTGTCCGATCGAGTAGATAGTACTTGTTCAAGTACTTGGTTCGGAGCTTCTCCCAAGTGGTGATGTGCCTCCCCAAATGCTTCAGCCAGTAGGCTGCTCTGTCAACTAAGGAAAATGGGAAGGTGACAATCTTGATCGTGTCCTCGTCCACAAATCTGTCATGGACGGTGCTGTAGATCATCTCGAACTCCTGCAGATGGAGGTGCGGCTCCTCGGTGGCTACCGCATGGAACTTGGGAAAAAGATGGATGGTTTGGGGGCGCATCTCGAAGTCGCCAAGGATCTCTGGGAGATGGATCCATCTATGTGTAGGGGTTGCACCAGGGTTGTGCAATTGCCTCATCATTCGTGTTGGTCTGACTGGCTCCTGTTGGTTATCCTGGCATCCGTCTCCTCCTCCAGCTACTGGTATCTCTCCACCAGCTGGTCTCTACAGCTCTACTCTACCGGCTCGCATCTGTGTCAGCTCTTGTCGTACCTTGGCCATAAATGATCCCTGGTCCCTGATCTGTCGCTGCATGGTCTCAAAGGAGGCTAATAGTGTGTTGATGGTGGCCTGGTCAAGTACATATGATGATCCCTGTGGCTGATCATCGGTGTGTCCCTCACTGCTGGCCATCTCTTGGGTCTCTACAAAGGAAAAATACCCCAACTCAGGTGCTATCAAGTGAACAAATAACTATAATGGCCTCTGCTCTCGCACCTCAGGACTGGTAGAAGGGTAGTCCAGGGGTAACAGGGTGGTAGTGAACTCAGGTTCAGAGAGCGGGTCTGGGATCTCTGAAGCTACTCCCCTAGATGAATAGACAGGAGTGCTCAAAAGTGGTGCTGTCAAAGGCAGCCTAAGTGACCTCCTTCTAATCATCATGATCTGGGGATTTATGAGTATTGGATCTGGAATGCAAACAATATGTGAAGTCAACCCCCTTTTTCACCTATACAACACTCGAGCTGATGACCGTGAAAGATCGGTCGTTAATCTTGTCAATTTTTATTAAGGTGACAAATCAATCTATCAGAGCGACTAAAAGAGTTGTTAGGAGCCCAGTACTCTCATGAGACTGGCCCAATCTCACATCTAGTTTTTCCCAGCCACTATGGGTGCGGACCGTTTACCGACTACTTGATCTGTCCAATCTGCTAAGGAAGTCCAGGACCGATTACTGGCTACCCGGTGAAATCCTCACTGGAGAACAGCCAACTACAAGACCAGTAGTATGAAAAGAGATCGGATGTGGTTCTACCTAGTGTGTGGGTCACTCTCTCGATGTAGATAAATCAACCAATGAGGGGGTGACTCTCCCCAAAATAAGAATTTTTAAGTGAAGTCAATTTTAGGGTCAAGTTTGCATTAGCAGCCCCAATTTTATTTGTTCATCTCTTTTTAGGTATTTTTCTGAATAAGACAATGCCTAATGAATTTTTCGATTTCCTTGGTTATTTTGAGTCTAATAAAACAGGGGGAGGACGTCAGAAAAGTCGATGCGTGATCAAACACAATAATGCATGCAGAGATAGAAATGTGTACTTGATTCCAGCACTTTACATGCAGTGTGATCCGTGCATAAAAGTAAAGACATAAATAAGCTATCTATATGATGCATGAGGAAATCGGCCTTAGACGAGCAACTTCTATTAATCGTGAAGCACAAGTAGCTAACAATCGGGAAGAGAGACTGGAGTTTGGTCTTCGATGTCGATCGGTGCCCACCACAATGGGTCATGTCAGTGTTGTATACGGTCTATCTCAATGCGTGGTCTCTAATCCTAATAAGTTAACTTTTTCAATTTTATTTTAGCTAAGTCCAATTACGATCTATAGGAATAGATAGGAAATTAGGTGTGGGGCCTTAGCTAATTACGTCACAATCAATAGAAATTCCTATGTCTAAGGGATAAAACCTCGAGAGTAAAAAAGAAATAAAATATGATAAAAACAAAACCACGAAAAACTGCGATGAGGTCCCCCGAGTACACTGGTACTTGCGGAAACAAACCCCGAAGTCTAAGTGTCAAGAGAGAGTGTTCAAAGACTAATTATTACAATAATAAAATGTTGCAAAAATAAATTATCTATATGCTATAACTACTCTCTCTCTTTCTCTGCTCCTCCTCGAATGTGAGCTCCTCCAACAGAAAGCTGAAGTGTCTCTCAATGGTTCCTCACACAAAAAGCAAAACAAAGAGATGTCAGAAACAATTATAACAAATAGATAAGAAAATAAAGCAAAATTGAAAACTAACTACTAAGCTGTGCTCCTCGGCAATGGCACCATTATGACGAGCGACCTACCAACCAAGGTCAAGTACAAAGTAAAACAGAGGTCGTTACGACCCTAATCAATAGGTTGGCTCAATCGAGAAAAATAAAACCACTCAAGAAAGAGAAATCAATCAAGTATGTTAGCAGTTTTTTATTTACCTGATATAGCCACTAGGGTCAAACACAAAGAGCATGAGAAAAGTATGAAGTAGTCAAATTTCAAATAAAATAAAATATTTTTAGTGGTTTTTAATTTTTGAATAAAAGCAAACAAGCACAAAAATAAAAGAAAACAAACACAACGATCTTTTGGAATTTTCTAAATAACAAAAAATAGTCATAAAATTAGAGAAAAAATATTTTTGGGTTTTCTGATTTTTAAAGTGTTTTTGGTAATATTTCTGGATTTTTCAAATGATTTTTTTAAATTTATAAAAATCAAAAGTGCTCCAAAATCAAAATAATGCACAACCATGACCAAATTGCAAATTAAAAATATCTAAAGTGCCCGAAGATCCTAATCAGCAATTTTATGGTAAAATAGAGATAAAAAGGTACAAACATGGATGGGAAATTGAATTTTCAGAATTTTCTTTGATTTTATATGATTTTTATAAGATTTTAGTTGTTTTGTAATTTTTAGGATTTTTATAACAAATTTTCAAATAAAATTAAAATAGAGATTAAAACACGATAAAAGGCACTCAAAGTAATTTTTACGAATTTTTTAAGCATTTTTCGAATTTTTAGGATTTTTAAAAGGCAAACAAGAATGTTTTTATGGGTTTTTGAATTTCTAAAAATAGAAAATGCAATCAAATTAATCCAACAAAATCACAGTAAAAACTACAACCTAGCATGAGCTGAGCTACTTTAGGTGATTTTTCGAATTAATTTAATATTTATTAAGTCCAAAACAAAGCATACAATTAAGCATAGTTCACAGGGACCTATTCACAATTATTTTAAGTTTGTGGACCAGATCAATAACACTCAAGAAAGTCCAGGGATTGATACTGCAAAAAGTCCACTTGATTCACGCACATGCTCAAAACTACACGTACAGGTTCAAAAATGCAAGTTCTGAAAAGTTAACATTCATTCATCAACCATTGAAATATTAAGAGAAGAACATGTAATTATCCCAAAAATCATGTGAGGACGCACGTGCTTCAGACTCGGAGGGACTAAAACGCAAATACCAAAAACTGTGAGGTTCAAATTGTAAATGTAACTAAATATAAAAACACAACAAGCAAGGCAGATAATGAAATATACCCAGGCAGGGGTACGTAGCGCGCGTGGAGGCAGTCGCTATCGTGCGGCTTTGATCGTCCTATGCTGCAGATCTGATGGCTCGGAATCTATCTCGAACGAGGGCATCAGATGCGTAAGATCTAACGGTCCCAAAGTTACCGCTGTCTGGTGGCTCAGATCGAATCTGGCAGGAGCAGAATAATCCAACGACAGAGAAAGGGTCTGTAAGAACAAGACCCCGACGAACTTCAACCGATCATCAGAGGGTCCGACACTCCGATGAAGGATCGGAGAGGTCCGGTTGCGTCGTGGAGCTATTCCGTGTCAGATGGGATGCTCGGATGGGGGAGGCGACAGTTGGGTGTGCATGACAGTGAAGGGGCTCCTGGAGTTGCTCTGCTTGAGCAGCTGGGGATCCTAAGTGGTCTCCTTGCATGCGTTAGGACCTGCAAAACGTAGAGGGGACTCGGGCGACGCTCTGGTTCGATTATTGCATATAAAAGTAAGGGAACGTGATGGTGGATGCAGCTTTGGGTCTTCGACGAAAATGGGGATGAAGATCCGACTTGATCCTACTCCGATGAGCAAGAGTCAAGGGGAAAGGCTGCGTCGGAAGATGCGGTGAGCGTCGATGGTTAGAGTCAAGGGGGGTAATGGGGCTCTGACCAGCTGGTCGGAGCAAAGGTGACGGCGGGGGAGCGAAATGAAAAATGGAATTGAAACAGGAAGTGAGGGTAGAATGGGCGATACCTGAAGTTTCGAAGAAGCTCAGCAATGTCAGGCGATCGCTCGGCGAGTGTTGTGGCCTCAATTCCCCGACAGAAGAAAGAAGACGCTTCTGACGGCGGTGGACTCCGACATGACTTGAGATGCACCCAAATGCCGACCAAATCAAGCTCCAAAGGATGCATCAAACAATTATCACTTTGTTGAAGCTAGCTAGGGGGAAAGAGTGGCGCGAGGCACGAGATAAGGTGTTGTGAAGACTGGAAGAGAGGATTTATAGGCCGCCCTAGGTCCAAGAAGATCGGGGCGATACGTGGAACCCTAGGCAGATCCGGCTGCGCCTATGGATCTGCGAGGATCATGGATCATGAGGCTTTAATCGAGTGCAAGAATCAAGGCAGGAGGTCATCGGATTCGAGCATAAAAAATCAGATAAAAAGCTCCGGCGATAGGGAAGCGACCCGACCCGGTTTGGAAGAGACCGTTGACCAGGGTCAACTGTCCGATGTAGAACAATCGGAAATTAGCATTTGCAAAATCAAATAAATAGAATTAAAAATAGTAAATTAATTTAAATTAAAAAGTGTATAAAATAAAAAATTTATTATTTTACAAACTATTTTTTTAATTTGTAATTATTTTTATGAAAAAATAATATGTATATATAGTATATATAGGTAAATATACCTAGGTATTATGTACAAGTATTTATAAATTATTATTTTTACAAAAATAATCTCAGTTATTTTTTATTTATATACAACAAATTTTTAGGAGTATAAAATAAATTTTTATTTTATTTTTACAAATTATTTAAGGGTGTGAAATAAATTATGAATGCAATATGTACATATGTATTTTGTACAAAGGTTGGATGATTTTATTTTTATTTTATTTATTTTTTATTTTTATTTTATTTTTATATTATTTCTAAATATATATACAAGGGAATAAAAGAATTTCTTTGGTCAAAAATAAATAAATATTATAAGTATATGTGATATGTACATTTCACAGTGAACCCTTACCTCTCTCTACTTATTTTATTTTGTGATCAGGTCTAGACTTGACTTCCTCTTGGGGTTTAAGTCACTCTATATTTATTCAAAATATATAATTTTTTCCTTTTCTTTTATTATTTTATTTTTGCAAAATAGATGCTAATTATGCATTGTTAACAGTAGCATGCTAAATGCTAAGTTATTGTATTTATAGGTATTTATAGGGTGTTTTGCCAAAAAGAAGAGCTAAAATAAAAGAATATATAGTGAGAATCATGGATTCATCACATACCCCTCCTGCTTTTGTATTTATTGCTTAGTACTTAAGAAACACGTCGCAGTGTAAAATTTGTGGTTATTATGCATGTGAGCCCCTATAATATATTTTATTTACAAATATGCACCGACCGGTTTATTTATTTTTATTTATGCATTTTGTTTCACTAAAAATAGCTCATGTGCTCTTAAAAAAATACAAAAATAGGTGTAAGGGCATGATTGGTTGTCTATTCATGCTATATATTTTATTTACCATTTTGCATGCATTTATTGTTTACTAAAAATCAAATAGCTATTTTATTCCCTATTTGACTTATAAAATACAAAAAATATAAAACCTTTTCTAAAAATTCCAAAAAATCCCTAATATTTATTAGCCTATTTTATAATTCCAGACCAAAAATGACACAAAAATCTCAAAATAAATCCCAAAAATGAGCAAACCTTTCTAACCCTAAAAAAAATATAAATTATTTTCAAAATCCTAAAAATATTAATTTTTATACCATATATATTACTATATATTAAAATTGGTTTTGAGAAATTTTGATCCCATTCAATATTTTTAACTCTCAAAACAATTGGACTATTAATTGAGTTCCTGATTTTGTACATTATGGACTTCAAAATATCTAAAATATGGTATAAATTCCCCGAAAATTGATGAAAAAATAGAAAAATATTTAAAAAAACATAAAAAGATTTTCCTTTGTTTTTTTGACTATTTTTACCTATATTTATAATTATAATACCCTATATACCCTATATTTACATACATGTTAGTCTATATAGCTTATATTATTCTTAATTATTATAAATACTATAAATATATTTTAAAACCTCGAAAAAATAAAAAGGACCATTCTTATAGATATTTTTTATTTTTTATTTATTATATATATTATACTATATATATTATTTATATTATATATAGGAAAAATGGTGCTACCCCCGCACCATTTTCCCTCAAATTTTAATTTTTTTTGCAAAATATCACCATGTATATTCATTTATATATCCCTCCAATATGTCATTCAAAATTCTTCATAAATGGAGACTCATATGCCCTTCATCTAAAATATATCAATTATAGCAATGTTTAGACCGTTAAAATTGCTTGTTCTAGATGGAGGGTATAGGAGTCTATGTTTTTGACAAAATTCGGATGGCATATTGGAGGGATATATAGATGAATATACATGGATATTTTTTGCAAAAAAAAATAAAAAAAACATTTTGTGAGAAAATACTTCGGGAGCAGCTCGTTAGCATCCCATATATAGTACATTATTTACATATATATATACCCTTATATACATATTTATATATTATTGTATATTATTAAATTGAAAAGATATTAAAAATTAGGATATTAAAAATATAATATAAAAAATATTATTCTTTTATTTTTGAAAAACATAAAAAAACAGTGAGTAAATAGTGTGCATACATACAAACATTTGTATTATTTATTTATAGATAATATACATTGCTACATCCCTTATTCCCTGTGTTCGACACCCTCTCTACTTGTCACTATACACACATTTATTATATGGTTATAATAAATTTTGATCCACATTTGATTTGACTGTTTTATTTGATTATTGTGGGTTAATTGTTGAATTTATCAGAGTGTTTCATGAGTTGTCATCATATTAATAGTTGGTCCTGCCTTGTGTGGACCACAAGACAATTCCTCGGATCTTTTTTCTTTTTTAAGGGCTAGATTTGTGGACATGAGACACAAGCAAATTGAAACATACGAAGTCACGATACCATGGTTTTATTGCCCCAACCTGATCTAATAGCCATGAGGTCTAATGATAGAAAGTTGAGGGTTGCAATAATGCTTCAAAAGAGGGATAGTCTACTAGATCAAGAAGAAAATGTCCCTATGTAAATACTGTTGTATATAGTATAAAAATGTAAAAATCAAAAACTCCAAAAAATATATACGGGCAAAAATCAATGAAACATTGATTCCTGGTGAAGCATGTATGCATTCAATAAGCAAGCTGGAACTTCAAAGTCAAAAATACATGTGAACCTGCAGCCGGGTGACTTGGCTACACTGGTCAAGCATCCTACGATAGGTAGCTACACTAGCTATTATCTATTATCTTCTCCACCTCCTCTTCTTTAGTCGATTGTACTTGAACTTAGAAGGGAATACCGTGCTTGTCAAGGAAAGAGTTACTGGATTGAGGAAGTAGGGCCACTGTGTTGGAAAAGGCCTAACTTTTACCGCTTCAGTCGAGAGGAACTATATACCACCGATACCATATAAGATAGACTCATTGTCATAAGGAACTTCGTATGACTTTGACTTGTTCTGACCTGGGTTTTGAGGAGACTTGGGTAGAGCTTTGTGATTCTCAGAGGTTGTTGTATTTTAAGTCCAGTTCCTAATAAGGTTCCGACCAAACTAAAAATCCAAAGGTTCGACTGAGCTCCAAAGTTTGATTTTGTAAGGACAAGTTTAAAAGTTAAAATCAAACCAATTTCTTTCTTTTTTTTCTTTATTTTCTTTTTTGCACATAGAAATAAGTGTTTTCTAGGGACTAGCAAAGTTATGTATAGGGGGTGATGAATCCACATTTCATCACCTTTATTCTTGCATTTTGTCCTTAAATCCCAGCTAAATGCATGTATATCTCGTTGATTTGTTGAAATAAATATTGTATAATTTCTACAAAATATCGTCTAAAATATTGTATTTTTAATGAATTTAACTCCAAAATTAAAGAATAAAGGATGAAAAGAAAAAGGAATAAGATACCATAGGTATTGAACGAACCAAGACCCCGAGACCCAATCAGCATGATGACTTGATCGACAAGAAATAGAGTAGGGGAAATGGGGCAAACGAATTGGACAGAAAATACAATAAAACCCTAATTTATTTTACCTAATAAATTATTTTTGGCACCTATTTTATTTTATTATTTTTACACCTCAAATAATAAAATCCTCAACATGAATAATGTAGATAAAATATAAAGAACAATACAAAATTGAGTTCATAGAAAAATAATGCACAGTGTATCTTGGAAACATAAATTAAAAGACAAAAACATTTACAGACATGTATCTTCTCCATACTTTATCAAAATGGATCAAAATCACCTTTAATTGTATATAACTTTTAATAAGCTATTTATTGAAGGTTGTTTCATTCAATTTGGAGTTAAGATCTAAAAATTAAGTTTTGGGTCCTCGTTGTGTAATATACATGTATATTTATTCTATATATTTATTCTTTGTATTTTTCAAACTCTTTTATTTTTATAAAATTGAATATAATATTTAAAACATATGTATAAAATTACAATAAAATAAAATCATCAAAAAGAAATTAAATAAATAATACATCTCAATAAAGAGGTAATATATACTTGTATACACCTATAATTAAGTGTATATATACATTCAGAAAAATACAATAAAAATACAATAAAATTCCTAAATGTGTATTTTATATAAATTAAAAATATATTAAAATACATGTATAAAATAATAAAGTATATAATATCAAAATATAAAATATCAAGATACAGGTATTTATACCTTTATTTTACATATTAGTATTAACTTGTAATAAAAAGCATCAAAAAGTTAAAAAAATAAGTATAAAATACTAACTTAAATTAAAAACATTTTTTATATTTTAATAAAAATTTAAATAATTCATTTATCATTTATTTCTTATTTTACAAAGAATTTTAGCCTGGAAAATTCCTGGTTGGTCCACTTGGACCAACCAGATTCTTTCCCGCATTGACCTCGAGTCAACTAACCCCCGTCTCTCTTTCTCGAGTGTCAAACTGATAGACCCGGTTAATCGCCCATATATCCACTCGAGCTCATGGTTCTCTAGCTTGGCATGCTGCTCAATTCATGGAGATTGAACCTCCATGATTCACGCCATGGTTAGAGATTTGTGCCATCTTCCTCGATTCAACCAGCCACCTCTATCGAAGTCCTCTCCTTTTGAGCCTATAAATAATCCTCTCTGCTATGCTACCAAGTTTTATCCCCCTTCCGTTACTCTTACACCCTCAGGTACTCCAGTTCTCATCCCCTAGCTAACAGCTTCGGTTTGAGTGGATTTGCAATGAGGGGGAACGATCATAGGTGGTGATCCAATTATCATCGGAGGAGCTTTGCAGCTAGTTCTGTCTCCTCAACTCCGATCGAGTCGAGGCCTCTTTCTGTCATTCTCAGGTAATGTTTAGTTCTAGATTCAATTCCCACTTTCAATTTCAGTTTTAATTTCAACTTTAGGCTTAAAATCAACCCCCCCCCCCCCGAATTTCCTGGAGCTCAAGCTCCAGGCCAATTCATCATGATCTGGGCATTAATCCACATTATTTTCCACTCCAAGCGACTCCTCTCTGCATTCTCCATCGATTCCCCATTTGTCCCCCCGATCCATCGTGGATTTGGGAGTCGAGATCTAGTCCATCGCCCTTCACTGGAGCACCATCGCCACCTCACTCTATGTGCACTTCAGCTTCATCCAAGGGTCAAGTGTATAGCCCTCGAGCCTCAGAATTTTTCGGTGTAGGAGAGACCCATAGAGGAGCCACCTGGAGATAGGAATCAGACCTGGAGTATCTCCAGGTCACTTGGAACTCAAATCACCTCTATGTCCTCTGTTGAACACCATAGAGTTCATCTGAAGGCTCCAGCACATACGGAGGAGCTCTAGGAAGCCGTACCACCTATCGGAGCCAAGATCAGTCGTTGGAGCGAGGAGATAAGGTTGCTCGAAGTTCGTCGGACCTGTGTTCTTCAAGAGTTCCTCGTGACCCTTCCAGACCGTTTGATCAAGAACATGACCCAGATCTAATCTGGTTCGTCCATTTTATTTAAAGGGGTACTCATTCATGAGTGTCAGATTGTCCATGTGGCTTGCAATGAGCACGTGAATTAAAGAGACTTAAGTGAGGTAAATTGTATGAACCCCCTCTGTACATTTTGTCTTTTATAAAAGGTCCTGTAAATATTTAACTAAGTTCAAAATGTTTGGGACAATTGCATATATGCCCCTAAAAGTCTTTATATTTGTACTTTAGTCCACTACTAGGTCATCTCTTGTAGGCCCCCATGTGAGTGGAAATTTTGCAGGCATACCCCTCTAAGTTTTGTATTTATTGTTTAGGACTTAAAAATAAGGATGTAGTTTAAACTTTCTGGTTATTTTGCACGTGCCTCCCTAGAATATAATTTATTTGCAAATATGTCCCTAATAGCTTGATTAATTTTATTTTATCTTTTTTATTTTCTAAATAGCTCCCATGCTCTAAAAAATGCAGAAATATGTGTAAGTGCATGATTGGTTGCTTATTCATGTTACATATTTCATTTGTCATTTTACTTGCATTTACTAATTACTAAAATCAAAAAGAGATATTTTATTCCCTATTTGACTTAGAAAATACAAAAAGATATAAAACCTTTTGAAAAAATTCAAAGAAAATTAATACTCTATATTTTGTTATTTTATCGCTCCATACCAAAAATCACAAAAAAGTCTCAAAAGGAACCCAAAAAATTAGCATATCCTTGCTAAATCTAAAAATTATAAAATAATTTTTAGAAATCCAAAGATAGTTTTGTGGCCTATATTTTTATTTATAAATACTTCTATGTATTAAAATTGGTTTCAGAAATTTTGATTCCATTTGCTATTTTTAACTCTCAAATCAATTCAGCATATTTAAAAATTTTCTTTTTTAGACTATTTTTTATTTTAAAAATGCAAAAAATAATAATAATAATTCCCCAAAATTCAGAAAAATAGAGGAATATTTGAAAAACATTACAATATTTTATTTTGAAAATTTTTATTATATTTATATTCATTATACCTTATATAACTTATATATGCATATATATTATTATATATAGTTTATATAATTAGTTATTATAAAGATATTTTAAATCCTTTAAAAAAGGATTGTTCTTTAGGATATTTTCTGATTTCAAGTATTTATTATATATATTCTACTATTTATTCTTATATTATATATATGGGTTAAATGGGGCTGCCCCCTGGGGGGAGCTAACTTGGCTTCCCCCAACCCATTTCACCCGGTTTTTTTTATTTTTTTGAAAATTTCTTTCGTGGAATTTCATCACTATATCCTTATATTATGTCATTAAAATTTCGTACGAAACAGGGACTCCTACGGCCTCCATCCAGACAGTCATTTTTTAACGGTAATGGAATTGCTAAAAATGACCCCGTCTGGATGGAGGTCGTAGGAGTCTCTATTTCATGCGAAACTTTAATGGGCATAATATAGGGATATGTTGATGAAAATCCACAGAAGAAATTTTCAAAAAAAATAAAAAGTTTGGACGAAATGCCAGGGGGCAAGTTAGCTCCCCCCATGGGGGCAGCCCCATTTTACCCTATATATTACCTTATATACATATATATACTCTTATATATATGTTAAGGGAACATACTGGGATACATTATGAGAGGCCCAAGGGTTACCTTATATAGGAGAAGAACCCTTAGGTAAATTACAAAAATATGAAGAGGGAAAAAGAAAATTACATAAAGAATTATACTAAAATAGTAATTATCTCAACACTCCCCTCAAGCTGGGAGCGTAGATGTCAATAAGACTCAGCTTGAAACAACATTTCTGATAAGGTCCTCTTGCTAGAGCCTTTGTAAGTATATCTGCTGTCTGGTCTCTAGAATTGGCATGCGCAGTAGTGATAATACCTTTCTGTATCATGTCACGAGTGTAGTGGCAATCTACCTCTATGTGCTTCGTCCTTTCATGAAAGGCTGGGTTATTTGCAATAAAGAGAGCAGCTTGATTATCACATTGGAGGTGCATGGGAAGAGGTACTTCTATGGTTAGGTCAGTGAGAACAGATCTGACCCACATCATCTCTGTACTAGCTGTGCCATGGCCCTGTACTCCGATTCAGCACTTGATCTAGCAACCACAGTATGCTTCTTACTCTTCCATGAAACTGGAGAATTCCCTATAAACATAGCAAATCCAGACGTAGACTTTCTATCCTTTGGACATCCAGCATAGTCTGCATCTGCATATGCTGTCACTGAAAGAGATGTGCCTCTACTGAAAAGAAGTCCAGTACCACGTGAAGTCTTCAAGTATCTCAGAATCATATGGACTGCATCCATATGTACTTGTCTGGGCTGCTCCATGAACTGACTCACTTTGCTAACTACAAATGCTATGTCGGGCCTGGTAATAGTTAAATATAGTAGCTTGCCAACAAGCTCTCTGTATCTTCTCTTGTCGACCTCCTCAGTATTATCATCATAGAACTTCATGCTTGGGCAAGCAGAGTAGTGGCAGGTCTACAATCTGCCATGCCAGTTTCTGAAAGAAGATCTATAACATATTTTCTCTAGGTCATTACAAGACCCCGTTGATTCCTGGCAAACTCTATTCCGAGAAAGTAACGTAAATGTCCAAGGTCCTTGGTCACAAACTGTTGACCTACGAAATCCTTGGCATCCTGAATACCCTGCTCGTCATCCCATGTAATAATAATGTCATCAACATAAACAAGAATGACTGTAATACCTCTTTCGGACTTCTTTATGAACAACGAGTGATCAGCAGTTGATCTCGCAAACCCTTGCCGCTCTATCAAGTCTGAGAGCTTTTGGAACCATGCTCTTGGACTTTGCTTGAGGCCATAGATAGCCTTGTGCAACCTGCAAACCTTCTAACACTCCCCCTCAAACAGCAAACCCAGGTGGCTGCTGCATGTAGACCTCCTCTTGTAGGTCACCATAGAGAAATGCATTCTTCACATCAAGCTGATAAAGAGGCCAATCTCGTGTCACAGCAACAACAAGGAGAATGCGCAGAGTAGAATGTCTAGCAACTGGTGAGAAAGTATCGTGATAGTCCACCCCATATGTCTGAGTAAATCCTCATGCCACAAGTCTCGCCTTATAGCGATCCACACTGCCATCCGTACGGTGTTTCACAGTGAACACCCATTTGCATCCCACGACTGATGCATCAATAGGAGCAGAAACAAGACTTCGCATACCACGTGATTGTAGCGCAGCCATCTCCTCCTCCATGGCTAACCTCCACTGACTATCTTTGAGAACCTCCTGATATGTCTGTGGTATCTGTACGGCTGATAGTGCTAGCGTAAATCTCTTGAAATCCTCTGACAACCTGCTCAAAGAAGTTTGGGCTGCAATAGGGTAGGTAGCACACGCCCTTTTCTGCTTTCGCAGAGCAATCGGTACGTCAACATCATCTGCTACGTCCTGGGCACGTATATTTCCCTCTTGAGAGGGTGCCTGCTCCTCCTGTTGTACAGTTAACTCAGTAGTGCCATCAGTTGAAATAATATGCTCATTACATACCTGAGGCATGCTGGATGATGGGCAAGGCCTGTGAGCATGGCGAATAGAGCGAGGTCTGCGAGGAACAACATGAGGTAAGAACTGAACCAATGAAGGTGGTGGTGGTGGAGGTGGTGGTGGTGGTGGCGGAGGAGGTGGCGGCGGTGTAGGAGGAAGAGGTGAAGGTGAAGAACAAACTGTAGGAGGTGGTGGCATGTATATCTCATCATCGGAGTCAGATGGAGTAAGTCTGTCACCTGTAGGAGAAAAATACATGACCGACTCAAAGAACGTAACGTCAGTACTAACAAAATATTTTTGCCTTAGTGGATCAAAGCAGCGATACCCCTTTTGGGTATGAGAGTAGCCAACAAATAGACACTTGATAGCTCTAGGAGAGAGCTTGTCATGCCTTGGAGAGACATCATGAACAAATGCAACATATCCAAACACACGAGGTGTAAGAGAGAAGAGATCCTTCTCGGGAAACGCAATCGAGTAAGCAATCTTCTCTCCTTACACAGATGAGGGCATACGATTTACCAGATAGCAAGCAGTAAGGATGGCATCACCCCAGTAAGAATGAGGAGCACAGCTCTGTATCAACAATGTTCTGGTTACATCAAGTAAGTGACGGTGTTTGCACTCGGCAACACCGTTCTGCTGGGAAGTGTAGACACATGAGGTCTGGTGTACAATGCCATGGGATCTAAGGAACTCGGAAAGATGTAAGGTGCAAAATTCCAAGGCATTGTCAGAACGAATATACTTGACATTGGCAGAAAAAATATTCTTTATTTCACTAATAAAATACTTGTTAGTGGATCCAGCCTCAGATTTATTTTTCAATAAAGAAGACCCAAGAAAGTCTAGAAAAATCATCGACAGCTACAAGATAAAAACGGTGTCCTTGGAGATCAGGAACATGACTAGGACCCCAAATGTCGAAATGAAGGAGCTCAAATAACTGAGAACTACTCCGACTCTGACGGGATGGAAAAGATGAACGGTGATGCTTCCCAAGTTGGCATGCTTCACATTGAAAGGAGGATCTCGTAGAAATCTGAGGGAAACATGACATAACTTCTGCAGAGGAAGATGTCCAAACCTAAGATGCCACAAGTAAGGAGAGACAGGTCCAGTAGGTATAATAGAAACACTAGTATGAGGAGGTTGGACCAGTCTGTAGAGTCCCGCTGCTCACGGCCACTTCCAATCACCCTGCCCGTGAGTATGTCCTGAAACACAAGAGATGAAGGGTCAAAGATGGCACGACTGTGCAGATCCTTAGTGATCTGACTAATAGAAAGTAAATTCATTTGAAACGCGAGAGCATATAAAACATTTTTCAGACGCATGGACGGTGTCAACTGCACCTCCCCCTGTCCTGTAACAGGTAAGTGGTCACCATTAACAATGACAACCCATCTGCCGGGTGGTATAGCCCTATAGGACTTCAGTTGTGTTCTGTCTCTGCACAAGTGGTGAGAAGCACCAGAGTCCATAATCCATTCTGTCGTGTCTGTATTCGTACTACCAGTAAAAGCATAGGTGATACCTGAGGAGCTCGAAGAGGGCTCTGGCTGTAGTAGCGGAATATGTGGTGGTACTAGGAGTCATGATCTCTCGAATGCGAGAGACAATATCATCCAGGCGCGGATCAGCTTGTGGAGCGGAAGTCTCTGAAGACACAATCTGCTCTGCTGCTCGACCAGAAATAGGATATCCATGCTTCTGATAGCATGTATCCTCTGCATGTCCAGGCTTGCGGCAGTAGGTGCAGGGGCCACGATGTCGTCCACCGCCTCTTCCTCTGGGTGTACGTCATCTGGACTGGATCGCCCCACCTCGACCACGAGAAGCGGCCATTGTTGAGGAGTGCGAAGACGTGGATGTTGACGGGATAGTGAGCCGGCTGAGATGGCTATAGGCCTCCTCTATAGGGGGAATGTCTGCTCCAGTAAGAAGATGAGTACGTGCAGCATCATATTCTCTATCAAGTCCAGCCATGAAAGCTCCAGCCATCGTGGAGTTCCTATACGTCTTCTGTTGCTCAATAGACGTCGTGATGGGCATGTAGCTATGGAGTTTTACAACATGCCACGTAGTGAAGAGTAGTAAATATGAAAGGGGCGACCATTCTGCTTGGTGTTGTAGATATCAAACTGAAGTTAAAGGATTTTTGCTTCATTCTTTGCATGTGCATAGGTGGAAGCCAAAGTGTCCCACATTGCCTTGGCAGTGGGCTGATTTAGTATTTCGTTGGCTATCTCTGTAGAAAGGGTCCCACAAAGCCAAACACGTGCGTATGCATCATCTTGCTTCAAAGAAGCATTTGCTCTGGTCTTGTCCTCTAGTTCTGGATATGTCAGGATGTGCTCCTTGTTGTTACATTGCATGAGGGTGAGGAACTGCATGGAACACAACTCATAGTTGGTCCCTCCATCTTAACGATGGGAGCCAGACCCTTGAAGGTTCCGGACGAGAAGATGACCCCTTTGTTGTCTGACATATTGATAGCCAAATAACGAAACTCGACCGGAGAATAGATCAATATAAACGAGTCTTATAGATTCATACGAAGGATTGGTTGAGTTTGCAGACTCATACAACCATCCTTTCTACTTCTTGTTGTTTGCTGACAATCGGACTTAAAGATCCTCTATCTGGTAGTATGCCTGGGAGTTGGGACAGGTTTTCAGGGGCCTATGGACAGAGCTTTCAAGGGTTGTTGTTTCTCTGGCACAGGCGATGTTGCTAGGCGCGTGGGAAGACGCTGCAGTCCGGCGTGAGGTGCAGGGGAGGGCTTGACACAGGTACACCAGCCCGCACAGAACTGGGACGTGCGGCTGCAGGCACGTCAAGGACAGGGGCCGCACAGGACTGGGGCCGCACGGGAAAGCACGAAAGAGGAGGCGCGTCTTGAACAGGGTGGGGCTGGGGCTGCCTGGTGGCGGCACAAAAGAGGAGGGGTGCGTCGTGAACAAGCACGGGGGTTGGCGGGGCGGGGGAAGTCTTGTAGCGGCACGGGGGTGGGGTCAAGGGCGATAGGGGGCGGGGGCTTGGGCGCACGATGGTGATAGGGGGCGGGGGCTTGGGCGCACGATGGTGATAGGGGGCGGGGGCACAAGGGCGATAAGGGACGGGGGCCAAGAGCGATAGTGTCGGGAGCCAAGGGCGGGGGCCTGGGGCGATAGGGGTCGGGAGCCAAGGGCGATAGGGGTCGGGGCGGCAGCGGGGGGAGGCGTGTCACGACCCTGTTTCCCGGGCCGTCGGATCCTCCCATATCCGAATCTGGTTACTCAGCAATAATTTATTCAGCAATCACAACTAACATTCAGAAATATAATGCAAATAAAAATACTCGGAAGAAAGTATTTCAACACTTTTCCATTCACAAAATAGAGTTCAGATGATACACTATCCCACTATAACCATTACATGTACATCAGTTTGAAAGGAAAATATACAAAAGATTACTAACTACCTTAAAGAGTAAAGCTACTGTGGCTGGCTGGATGTCTAGTATGTAAGCCGGATGAATTTTAAAGTCCTTGCAATGGCTCACCGATACCTGTTGGGTTTTCCATAAATCATAGGATAAAAATTAGCGAATGCTAAGTAACGAAGAAGAGAAAAGCAAACAAATTGTGTAATTTTTCAAAACTTGATATCTCAAGAATTTCATTCCTTTTCATTAATTTAAGTCCTATTCCTTTCTATTCCACGTCAGGGATTAGTCCAGGGGAACCCCACCATTCTTGGACTTCGAAGCTTTGGATGCTTCAGGATTGGAGATTGTGTTGATCTTGGTAAGCTTATGCCGCCGCACGTCGCCTCAAATCCTCCAATACTACCCTGATAATTTCCTTTTCTTTTATTAAACAGGGTCTCAACCCTCAGCCTGGAAAAACAAATGAGCACACCGTCCTCGAGGACTCGGTTGCTTAAAGCCTCAGGCTAACATGTAATCATATAACCTAGCGGCTTTAAATACATGTTATCGTGACCCAGCCGCTATTGAACCACCCGTGCCTCCACATGGCACGACCACATCTTCCGACGTTCCAACCCGAATATATTGGCTCCCGGTACCACGCGTTGCAAAACATTCATTTCGTGCGCACGTATCATAACAGGGCAACCGTGTACCACCTAGGTAGGGAAACGCCAATACGGGTTCCTTCCTACAAACCTACAGGTTGCATGCCCGACCTGTAGTTCTACTCCCACTCATCCTTAACGTGACACATGATCCTTTTCAAGATCCAACTCAAATCACACCAATTCACATGATGTAATTCTTTCGTTAAGTCTTTGATTTGCATAATCCGCAATACTTAGTATCGACTCACATATATATTATTCATAACCATATGTATACTCCTATTTATGCCTATTTTAACTCCCAAACCCTAACTTTCAGAGCCAACGCATCAATTTGATCCGTAAATCTTATTTTAGTGGGAATCACAAAGCAATTCTTCAGACTTTTTCAAAAATAACCAAAATTAGGGTTCTTCATAGCAAAGAACATAAAATCAAGAATTTCAATAATTTCGTATGAAAACCCAATAGCAAAAGGAAGGATTTCGTTACCTAATCGAGCTCTCTCTCGTGTATGCAAGGATTTATCGAGTTTCATTTTTAGAAAGGCTATTTTAAGGCTCCTGAAAAGATCGAATTTCATTTTTCGTATCAAAACGCTAAGAACATGTTAAGAACGCGAAGAACGAACGAAGAACGCGAAGAATGCAAAGAACACGAAGAACGTCAAGAACATATTTTCTCTTAAAATTTCGGCAGAGTTTCCCCTTATATAGGGACATATTTCTCGGAAAATTTCGACAGAGTTTCCCCTTATATCGGGACATATTTCTCGGAAAATTTCGGCAGAGTTTCCCCTTATATCGGGACATATTTCAAAATAAAAACGAAAAGAGTTTCCTCTATAAAATCAATCGAGAGGAAAATAACAACAAAACTGAAAGAATATAATCAACAACAAGAGATGAATAACCGATAGACACCACACATCTTAGGTGAGTGAACGTGTGACGAATCACAGGATCACTGACGTGCATAGCCGCCCGCACCTAGGTAGGGTATTACACAGATTTCTCCATCAAAATAACTATAAAAGCATAATGCGAAGAATAGAAACATAAACGATGGAGAATCGGTTGACACCACGCGTCTTAGATGAGTGAACGTGTGACGAATCACAGGGTCACTGACATGCATAGCTGCCCGCACCTAAGTAGGGTGTTACACAGATTTCTCCTCGAACCACAACAGGAAAACGAATCGGAAAGAAAGATGAATCAAGAACAAAACTTGGAAGAACAAGAGTATGAATTGAAGCCTAGCTTACGAAGCAACTAAGAGAGGATCATACCTTTCTCCTCCTTGTTCTCCCGGCAGCGCTTCGCTAGCGCTCCTCCCTCGCCTCCCACTCCTCCTCCCAACCTCTCGACCCTAGCCCTTGGGGTGGTGGTGGTAGTGGAAGTTGTAGAGAATGAATGGGTAGGGGAGTCTATTTATAGGCCCCAGAAAACCACTAACCATGGTTAGAAAACCATGGTTTAGACCTTAACCATGGTTTAGCGGCCCATGGTTTTGGCCCATGGTTTTAGCCAAAACTTATCCCAAACTTGGAGCTTAAGTTAGAACATTCTAGAGGATTCTAGATTCGCTAATGACGCATAATTAACACTAATCGTGATTAACTTTCACTAATCGTGATTTAACTTTCGCGGTTTACGCTTATCTTTTGTTAACTATTGATTAGTATTTACTAATGATCATTAGCAGCTTTCAATCGTCATTAATTTCTTTAATCATGTTTAATTAGTCTTAATGACAATCATTATGGATTAATGACTTCTCTTTCTTCGGAAAATCATAACAATTCGAAACGAAGTCTGATTCACACGAAACAAATTTCGTTGGTTTTCTCTTGACGAGCCGGATCTTATTATATAGGATCCGAGATATGCCAAGTTTAAGGCTTTACAATTATAACAACCTTAAAGGAAGTCTCATCCTCGAGACTAGAAATGCAGGCATAACAACCTTAAAGAGGATTGAAACCATAACAACCTTAAAGAGAATGAATGTCATGTCATTTAAAATGAACATATACATAATGTTATCATTCAAACAAGTACGGGTATTTCTCTCTCATTTCTACCTCAGGTTCCCATGTGGCTTCTTCAAACTCTTGGTTTCGCCACAATACTTTAACTAGAGGCACCTCTTTGTTTCTCAACTTCTTGATATCCCTTTCAAGTATTTGCACAAGTATCTCTTGGTATGTCAAGTCTGGCTCAACATGTAAATCATCATAACTTATCTTATGATCTGGATCCCTAATGTACTTTCTCAGATTTGATACATGAAATACATCATGTATTGCCGAAAGATGTGGAGGAAGTGCAAGTCTATAGGCAACTTTTCCAATCCGTTGAATAATTTCAAAGGGACCCACGAACCTGGGTGCTAACTTCCCACGCAAGCCAAACCTCTGAACACCCTTCATAGGTGATACTTTGAGAAATACAAAGTCACCTACCTCAAATTCAAGGTCTCTTCGCCTGGTATCACTATAACTTTTCTGGCAACTCTAAGCAATTAATAGTCTTTTTCTAGCAAGTTCTACAGCTTCCCGTGTCTCCTGAAGTATATCTGAATCATAAAGGTTCTTTATTCCTACCTCTTGCCAACACAAAGGAGTAGTACACTTTCGTCCATATAGTGCTTCAAATGGTGCCATGCCAATACTTGTATGGTAACTATTATTGTAGGTGAATTCTACAAGAGGCAAATGTTTAATCCACGATCCCTTCCATTCTAAGGCACATGCTCATAGCATATCCTCTAGTGTTTGAATCGTACGTTCTGACTGACCATCTGTTTGTGGATGATATGATGTACTCAAGCATAGTTGTGTACCTAAATCTTTCATGAAGTTCTCCCAATAGTGTGAGGTGAATCGTGAATCTCGATCAGAAACTACTTCCTTCGGGATACCATGGAGGCGAATCACATGTGTAATATATAACTCAGCAAGATGGTCTGGAGTGAAAGATAAACTTATCGGAATGAAGTGTGCTACCTTTATCAGACGATCTATTATAACCCAGATACTATCTTTACTACCAGTCGTCTGAGGTAAGCCAGTAATGAAATCCATGGAAATGCTTTCCCATTTCCATTCAGGTATAGGGAGGGGTTGCAATAATCCTGGTGGCTTTTGGTGTGAAGCCTTTACCTGTTGTCAAGTGAAACATGAATTCACAAACTCAGCAACATCTTTCTTCATTCCCGGCCACCAAAAGTATGAATGAAGATCCTTATACATCTTCGTAATTCCTGGATGAATAGATAATCTAGAACAATGAGCTTCTCATAAGATGACTTTCCTTAGTTCAGGTGTGTTTGGTACACAAACTCTGTGATGATTATACAGTAAACCATCTTGTATCTGGAATCCCTCTATCTCATCCTTCTCAAGTTGTTGTTTCAAGTCTTTAAGGACTGGATCATCCTCCTGTCCTTTCTTTATTTTATCCCATATTTCTGGTTTGTATCGATGAGGAATAGTTATAGTATCAGCACTATTATCAAATGGTTTCCATTCACTTAACGTTAATAGTAAACCCCAGAAGTGGATAGCACTCACTAACCCAGGTGAATAAGCTCTTCTGTTAAGGGCATCTGCTACGACGTTCCCCTTACCAGGGTGGTAGGAGATAGTGCAATCATAGTCTTTCAGCAACTCTAGCCACCGTCTCTGTCTCATATTGAGTTCCTTCTGATCAAATAGATATTTCAAGCTTTTATGATCGGTGAAGATTTCAAAAGTAATACCATACAGGTAGTGTCTCCATATCTTTAAAGCGAAAACTACGGCAGCTAATTTAAGGTAATGTGTTGGGTAGTTCTTCTCATGTGTCCTGATCTGTCGTGATGCATACGCAACTACCTTACCATGTTGCATAAGAACTACCCCAAGTCCTTCTTTAGATGCGTCAGTGTACACTGTAAACCCTCCACTCCCGGAGGGTAGAGTAAGGATGGGTGCAGATGTTAGGCATTCTTTCAGTGTCTGAAAACTAGCTTCACATGTATCAAACCATAAGAATGGGACCTCCTTTTGAGTTAGTCTAGTCATTGGCAATGCTATCCGTGAAAAGTCCTTCACGAATCTTCTATAATATCCAGCTAAACCCAGAAAAGATCGTATTTCTGTGACAGTATTCGGGCGTTCCCAACTCATCACCGCACTAACCTTTGTAGGATCAACTGATATACCTTCCCCAGAAATAACATGGCCTAAGAAAGATACTTCAGATAGCCAGAAGTCACATTTGCTATATTTAGCATACAGTTTGTTCTTCCTTAGAGTTTCAAGTGCCTTCCTGAGAAGATGTTCATGCAGATACTTATCCTTTGAGTAAATAAGCACATCATCAATAAAGACTACTACAAAGTGATCTAAGAACTCCTTGAATACTCTATTCATGAGATCCATGAAGGCTGCTGGGGCATTTGTTAGTCCAAAAGGCATAACTAAGCATTCATAATGCCCGTATCTAGTTCGAATAGTTGTCTTGGGAATATCTGTATCTTTAATTTTCAACTGATGGTATCCAGATCTTAAATCAATCTTGGAATACACATTTGAACCTTGTAACTGATCAAAGAGATCATCTATCCTTGGCAGAGGATACTTGTTCTTTATTGTCCTCTTGTTTAGTTCTCTATAGTCAATGCACAACCGCATCGACCCATTCTTTTTCCTAACAAATAAGACAGGTGCACCCCATGGTGAAGTACTAAGACGAATGAATCCTTTATCCAACAGTTCTTACAATTGTACCTTTAACTCTCGTAACTCAGATGGTGCCATCCTATACAGAGGGATAGAGATAGGCTGAGTATCAGGTATGAGAGAGATTTCAAATTCAATCTCTCGCTCAGGTGGTAATCCAGGTAGTTCCTCTGGAAATATATCAGTAAACTCGCACACTATAGGCACATCTTTTATCATTCTTTCTAACCCTGATGTAGTGGATACATAAGCTAAATAACCTTGGCACCCTTGCTCTAACAACTGTTGTGCCTTCAATGTAGAGATATATTTGATATTATCATTGGATGTCTTTTCAATGAACTGGAACTCTATCGAGTTAGGAAGGTGAAATGTTACTGTCTTCTGGAAACAGTCAAGGCATGCATGATGCCTTTCTAACCAATCCATTCCTAGTATAAGATCAAAGTCCTCCATTTCGATTAGTAGTAGTGAAACAGATAACTGATGTCCCGCTATCAGTATTATACAATTATCCAGGATTTCTCGGATTATAAATACTTGTCCTCCTGGTCCCTTGATCAGATAGGACTGTTGTACTTCTACGGGTATCTTACCCAAAGTGGGTACTAACCGTCGAGCAATAAATGAATGTGAAGCACCAGAATCAAATAGGGCATGTACTGAAAAGCCATGAACAGTAACGGTACCTCATACGACTGTGCCTGAGTGGTAGGCTTGTTCCTCAGTAATTGTATTGAGCTGGCCATTAGGAATAGGCAAGCTAGAACCCGCAACACTTTGTGATTGTTGTTGTGTAGGAGACACTCCTTGTAAGCCTCGACCTCTACCATGTCTTCCTCCATGTGTTGCTCCATTGCTCGAGGTGGATGTTATACTATTAATTGGGGTTGATTTAAACCCTGAACCTCTCAACTTCAGACAATCTTTCTTGATGTGGCCTTCCTGATGACAGTAAAAACACACACGTGCTCCTGTTTGAGCTGAAGATCCAGCCACAGAGCTGCTAGCTCATGCTGCTGAGTCGTGAGGATATAGTGGAGGTCTAGAGAAACCCCTTCTTCCCAATAATTCCCGACCCAAGGTCTGTGGTGAGCTTATATTGGAACCGGCTGGATGATAGTGACGATCTCTACGATTATAATGTGCCTTGATTTTGTATGGTCCACCATTAAAGTGGAAACTTCTTCTTTGGCAGTTTTCATCCCTCTCCATCTCAATACGAGAGGCGATGTCCATTGCTTCATCTACGGTTGTGGCTCTAAAACCAGCAAGCTTTTCTCGTAGATCTTCCTGAAGACCGCTAACAAATTTGGTAAGACACTCTTGTGGTGAAGCTTCTAGAGCTGGTGAGTACCGCAGTAGCTCAATAAAGTGGATATGATAATCTTGTACAGTCTTAGAACCCTGATTCAGAGAAGCCAACTCTCTCCTCTTTAATTCTTCCCAATGAGAGGGACAGAAGTGAGCTCGGAACCTCTCTTCGAAGATATCCCATGGAACAGGATCTGCTAACTTCTTGGAAACTGCTCTCCACCATCGTCTTGCATAGTCTGCTAAGGAGTAATCAGCAAAGTGCACCCAAGTATCTGCTGGTGCGTGTATTATTCTCAACATCCTACTGACGTCATCAAGCCATAATTCAGCCTCGGCAGGTGTCTCTACACCTTTGAATCGAGGAATATTTCCCTTTCGGTAATTATCTAGTAATGTTTGGTGTCTAAGAAGGGCCTTCTCCATTGCTCCTTCAACCGGGGTAGGAGCAGACTCAATTGAAGGATGGTAACTAGATTCTTCCTCAGAAAGATGGACAGAACCTTCAATCCTAGCATCCGCAGGCTTAGATGCCTTGGGTCTCTCAGCCTGTGCATTGAGCCTCTCCTCCAATGCTTGTTTCCTTTACCCCATGTCTTGGAGCATTGCCATCATAGCCGCTAATTGTCTAGACATGTCTTGGTCTACATGATCCTGGGATGAGTCAAGGTGAAAGGTCAGATCCTATGTCTTAGCATGATGTACATAAGGGACAATGACTTGTGAATGGTACTGCAGTCATTTATTAAGATCAAAGGATCATTATACAACCTTAGTTTCTGAATACCGCTCATAGTTATTAATTACTAAATAAATTACTGGAGTAACCTAACTCTGATACCAATCTGTCACGACCCCGTTTCCCGGGTCGTCGGATCCTCCCATATCCGGATCTGGTTACTCAGCAATAATTTATTCAGCAATCACAACTAACATTCAGAAATATACTGCAAATAAAAATACTCGGAAGAAAGTATTTCAACACTTTTCCATTCACGAAATAAAGTTCAGATGATACATTGTCCCACTATAACCATTACATGTACATCAGCTTGAAAGGAAAATATACAAAAGATTACTAACTACCTTAAAGAGTAAAGCTACTGTGGCCGGCTGGATGTCTAGTATGTAAGCCGGATGAATTTTTAAAGTCCTTGCGATGGCTCACCGATACCTGTTGGGTTTTCCATAAATCATAGGATAAAAGTCAGCGAATGCTAAGTAACGAAGAAGAGAAAAACAAAGAAATTGTGTAATTTTTCAAAACTTGATATCACAAGAATTTCATTCCTTTTCATTAATTTAAGTCATATTCCTTTCTATTCCACATCAGGGATTAGTCTAGGGGAACCCCACCATTCTTGGACTCCGAAGCTGTGGATGCTTCGGGATTGGAGATTGTGTTGATCTTGGTAAGCTTATGCCGCCGCACGTCGCCTCAACCAATCCTCCAATACTACCCTGACAATTTCCTTTTCTTTTATTAAATAGGGTCTCAACCCTCAGCCTGGAAAAACAAATGAGCACACCGTCCTCGAGGACTCGGTTGCTTAAAACCTCAGGCTAACATGTAATCATATAACCTAGCGGCTTTAAATACATGTTATCGTGACCCAGCCGCTATTGAACCACCCGTGCCTCCACATGGCACGACCACATCTTCCGTCGTTGCAACCCGAATATATTGGCTCCCGATACCACGCGTTGCAAAACATTCATTTCGTGCGCACTTATCATAACAGGGCAACCGTGTACCACCTAG
Source organism: Ottelia alismoides (assembly GCA_037367405.1). NCBI lineage: Eukaryota > Viridiplantae > Streptophyta > Magnoliopsida > Alismatales > Hydrocharitaceae > Ottelia > Ottelia alismoides. Next base: position 49,304 of record JAZKJV010005514.1, on the reverse strand, counting down.
GTAGGGAAATGCCAATACGGGTTCTGATAAATCCACGATTCATCGCCTTTATTCTTTTATTTTAGCCTCTTTTCCTTAGTCAAATACATGTAAATAACCACTAATTATGTAAAATTACCATTTTGCATGCATTTGTTAATTATGCATTTTAACACTTTTTGTACATAAATAAAAGAATAAAGAAGAAGAGAAAAAGAAAAGGATGAATTTATGCAATAAATATAGACTGATCTAAACCCCAAGAGAAGGTCAAGACTTGACCTGATCGACCAGGAATAAAGTAGGGGGAGATAAGGTTGTCTGTCAGAAAATCTAAAAAATATCTTGTACATATTTTTCATGTATATTTGTACGGAACTTGTATTATTTTATTTGTATATAATTTGACCTCAAACTAATTACTTTTGTAAATAAAAGTTGTAAATAAAATTGTGTTGTAAATAATAAAAATATTCGTAAAATAAAATATTGTATATATTGTAAATAATTACACCCAGAAAAAGCCGCAAAACGATAATTGAAACATAAATTCCGGCTCCATATGAACTCAAATTGAACCAAACTCATTGCCATCGTACTATAAATTAAATTATCTTTCAAATGGATGTGGTTTTGTATTTTTTAGAGTTACGGTTAAAAAGTCGGTTTTCTGGGGTGTATTGTGCAGTTTACCCATATATTTGTTGTATATAATTATTAATATTTATTCTTACATAATGTGTATATTGTAAATATTGTTTTCAATAAAAATAAAAATTAAAAATAAATTAAAAATAAAAAAATCTTGTATAAAAATTATTTCCTTATTTGCACCTATGTACATTATATTATATGTATATAATATATGTATACCACTAACTTCCTTAAATAAAAACCATCAAAAATTTTAATTATCTAACATTAATTAATTAATTTTATTTAATTCCGAATTTTGTATTTAATTATTTGATTTTATTTGATTTATTTGATTTTATAACATGCCATATATATTAGATTTGATTTCATACCTTTAATGGCCACCATTAAGGTGGCTAACTAATTCCCAATTAATTAATTAATTAATTTTTTTATTCCGAATTTCATAATTAATTATTTAATTAATTTATTAATTTAATTATTTATTAATTCACCCAAAAAAAACTTTCCACATTTGTCCATACCTTCCTTTTTCATTTTTTTCTCTCTTTTTAATGGGCTCCTCCTCCCTCATTCAAACTTGATCAATCTTTGGCGGAGAGGAGCCCGATTTCCAAGAGGTTTCTTGTTGAAGAGGGTCCTAGCATCCGATCCGATCGGTGACAGCGATTTGAGCTTCGTCGAGGCCATCATGGCGTGTCCGAACCCCAAGGTGAGATCCACTTTTACTTCTCGTTATTTTTCCTAGGTAAATCGTAGGCTTAGATTTTAAAGTAGGTGTAGTGATTAATTTTTAGATTAAAATTCCAAAAATTCCATCACGGTTTAATCCACACCCGACACCGAATTTTTCACCTCATCTCGTAACCTCTCCATTTCATTTCTATCTCACATAATCTATCACCTCCGATCACGCACGTTGACCGGAGTCTCGGATCCCTCTCCCATATCGCAAGATCCGTCCGTTCATACATCCATTTTTGTATATAAATAAAAAAATAAAATATTTTTATCCTGTTATCTCACAGTTGTTTTTGCAGGAAAAATAAAAAAATTATCTTTCTCTAACTCTAACAATTTGTTTTGCGGGTAAAAATAAATAATAATAATAATAATAATAATAATAATTTTGTCTTTATTTCTAACATTTTGTTTTGCAGGAAAACATAACAAAAAACATAAAAAAATATAAAAAAATTCTTTTTTACATTTCTGTTTACATCTGCTGTTTTAAAAAAAACAAAATATATATATATATACATTTTTTTAGTACAGATATGTGTTGACAGTAATAAAAAAATAGTAAAACAAAAAAAGAATAAAAACAAAAAAACAATTATCAGCCACCCGCACAGGCGTTGCCGACGCACGCAGCCAACCAGCAGCCCCCACGGCGGCTCCGCCGCCCCGCTCCACCTCGCGCGACACCAGTCACCGGCGGCGGCGCCCCACGCGCGGCACTCCAGTCCGCGCCCAGGCCCCCTCCTCTGACCGCCATCGCGCCGACCTTTTGCACCTTGCGCGCCCCCCGCACGAGGTCGGCGCGGCCTCCGTACGCCTTCCACGCCGCCACCTGCCCCATCGCGGCTCCGCCAGACCCCGAGCCTCCCCGCGAGGCCCCTCTGTGCTTCCCCTCCACACGCGGGTTCCTCCCGCGTTCAGCCTATCCGCACCCCCGCATGCTTCACCTTCGAGCGGCACCGCCGCCGCAAGGGCCGCTCCGCCCCAGGCCCACGCACCCCCGTTCGTCGACCTCGCCCTTGGCCGCGCCCACCTGCGCCCATCTCAACGCGCGACCTCCCGTCGTTCTCCTCTTTGGCGGCGGCGGCGGGTGCCTCTTTGTGCCTCCTTTGCCTGCTTGGGAAAGAAGAAACGAAGGCCCGAGAAGAAGCCCTAGGTTACTTTGTGGAATAAAAAAAGAGATTGAAAATTTACAAGTTGGCCCCTGAAGTTTTCTGGAATTGTAAATCAGCCCCTGCTTCCAACTTGAGCATGTGCAAAGCATGCATATCTTGGGTAAATTGCAGATTTTATCTTGCTTTATTTATTGTTAATTTTTGATGAAAAACTCTGACTAATTTGCAATTTGCTCCCTGTACTGCAGACTCGAATTTGCTTGCTCTCTTGCATTGAAATAAATATTTTTATGGGTCCAAAAATTTTGCAAAAATCCGTGCATACTCCTACTGTTGTGTACTTCATTATATAAATTTTTCATTAATTTTTGTTGCCATTTGATATTTTTAAAAAATCAAAAACAGTGTCGGTTTGCATGTTTAAACTTTGAAAATTCATAAACATTCATAAAATAGTCTAAAAATTCCATAAAAGTTTCTGTTGATGTATTTTGTTGTGCTTTATTTTCAGACCAATTTTTGTGTAATTTTTATTTATAAAACACAAAAAAATTGTACAGTACGAAAAATCTTATAAAAATTGTAGAAAATTCTAGAAAAATCCAAAAATAGTGATTTTGGTCTCTTTTTGTAGATATTTCTTTGTAGTTTTTGTTAAAAATAATCTCCAGAAATTTTGAACATTTAAGGAACTTTGAAATTGAAAAATACTCCTGATTGTGAATAATCTCTTTATTTTGCACTGTTTGATTTTTAGAAAATCACAAAAACATTAGAAAAATCTGAAAAAACTACCAAAAATATTTTAAAACATATAAAACACAAAAACATTTTCTTTTTAATTTTTTGTGCATTTTGTGCTTATTCGAAAAAAACAAAAAAAATATATAAAAATTCAAAAACCACTAAAAACTCACTTCTGAAATTTGACTGCTTAGTTTTTCAAACGTGCTCCTTGTGTTCGACCCTGGTCGCTATACCAGGTAAAAAGAATAGCGAAACCGCTTTCATATTTTCATTGATTTATTTTATTTCTAGTGGTTTCATTTATTTTCTTGTTGACCGAATCCCGTGGTTGAGAACAACGCCATTTTTTTCATATTATTTATCCTCTCTCGACTGCGTCGATTTTCATGTCATCAGGTTCCTTCCGACAAACCTACAGGTTGCATGCCCGACCTGTAGTTCTACTCCCAGTCATCCTTAACGTGACACATGATCCTTTTCAGGATCCAACTCAAATCACACCAATTCACATGATGTAATTCTTTCGTTAAGTCTTTGATTTGCATAATCAATAATACTTAGTATCGACTCACATATATATTATTCATAACCATATATATTCCTATTTATGCCTATTTTAACTCCCAAACCCTAACTTTCAGAGCCAACGCATCAATTTGATCGGTAAATCTTATTTTAGTGGGAATCACAAAGCAATTCTTCAGACTTTTTCAAAAATAACCAAAATTAGGGTTCTTCGTAGCAAAGAACACAAAATCAAGAATTTCAATAATTTCGTATGAAAACCCAATAGCAAAAGGAAGGACTTCGTTACCTAATCGAGCTCTCTTTCTCGTGTATGCAAGGCTTTATCGAGTTTCGTTTTTAGAAAGGCTATTTTAAGGCTCCTGAAAAGATCGAATTTCATTTTTCTTATCAAAACGCTAAGAACATGTTAAGAACGCGAAGAACGAACGAAGAACGCGAAGAACGCGAAGAACATGAAGAAGGTCAAGAACATATTTTCTCTTAAAATTTCGGCAGAGTTTCCCCTTATATCGGGACATATTTCTCGGAAAATTTCGGCAGAGTTTCCCCTTATATCGGGACATATTTCTCGGAAAATTTCAGCAGAGTTTCCCCTTATATCGGGACATATTTCAAAATAAAAACGAAAAGAGTTTCCTCTATAAAATCAATCGAGAGGAAAATAACAACGAAACTGAAAGAATATACTCAACAACAAGAGATGAAGAACCGGTAGATACCACACATCTTAGGTGAGTGAACGTGTGACGAATCACAGGGTCACTGACGTGCATAGCCGCCCACACCTAAGTAGGGTATTACACATATTTCTCCATCAAAATAACTATAAAAGTATAATGCGAAGAATAGAAACATAAACGGTGGAGAATCGGTAGACACCACGCATCTTAGATGAGTGAACGTGTGACGAATCACAGGGTCACTGACATGCATAGCCGCCCGCACCTAAGTAAGGTGTTGCACAAATTTCTCCTCGAACCACAACAGGAAAACGAATCGGAAAGAAAGATGAATCAAGAACAAAACTTGGAAGAACAAGAGTATGAATTGAAAGCCTAGCTTACGAAGCAACTAAGAGAGGATCATACCTTTCTCCTCCTCGTTCTCCCGACAGCGCTTCGCTAGCGCACCTCCCTCGCCTCCCACTCCTCCTCCCAACCTCTCGACCCTAGCCCTTGGGGTGGTGGTGGTAGTGGAAGTTGTAGAGAATGAATGGGTAGGGGGGTCTATTTATAGGCCCCAGAAAACCACTAACCATTGTTAGAAAACCATGGTTTAGCGGCCCATGGTTTTGGCCCATGGTTTTAGCCAAAACTTATCCCAAACTTGGAGCTTAAGTTAGAACATTCTAGAGGATTCTAGATTCGCTAATGACGCTTAATTAACACTAATCGTAATTAACTTTCACTAATCGCTATTTAACTTTCGCGGTTTACGCTTATCTTTTGTTAACTATTAATTAGTGTTTACTAATGATCATTAGCGGCTTTCAATCATCATTAATTTCTTTAATCATATTTAATTAGTCTTAATGACAGTCATTATGGATTAATGACTTCTCTTTCTTCGGAAAATCATAACAATTCGAAACGAAGTCCGATTCACACCAAACAAATTTCGTTGGTTTTCTCTTGATGAGCCGGATCTTATTATATAGGATTCGAAATATGCCAAGTTCAAGGCTTTACAAGGCGGCCTGGGTTAGGGATGATACAGGAACTCTGGTCTAAAAGGCCATTGCTATGATACCATGTTAAGGGAACATACTGGGATACATTATGAGAGGCCCAAGGGTTCCCTTATATAGGAGAAGAACCCTTGGGTAAATTACAATAAAAAGAAGAGGGAAAAAGAATATTACATAAAGAATTATACTAAAATAGTAATTATCTCAATAATATATTATACATTAAAATGGAATTAAAAATTAGAAAATTACCAATTATATATATATTTATTTATTTAAATTGAAAAAATAAATTAATTACTCAAAAATCCACAAAAACATTGATTAAATTTTATGCATACATATACATACATACACTATATTATTTATTTATAGATAATATACCTGCTACAACCCTTGTTCTCTGTGTTCGAAACCCTAGCCATTATACACATACTTGTTTGTAGGGTAATAATAAATTTCAATTCACACCTGCTTTTGATTGTTTGAATTGTTTGTGTGGGTTGATTATTAATTTGATGGTAGAGTCGTCGTGAGCTATCCTCACAGCGACTATTAGTCATCCCTTGTGTGTACTACAAGACCGTGGATTCTCGATCAATCAATGGTGCTGCCCAATTTTTCCAAAAATGCAATAGCCGCAACCCTAACCTGTTAGAGAATAGAATCATGCCATTACCGCTAGGGATTTTTTGAAAGGTAAATATATATTCTTTCATTGATATTCCAGATTTAATGTACATGTAAAGTCAAAAGCAGGGGGTTTCCCTAAGTTAGACCCAATATCTGGGTGAGGTAGAGTTTACAAGTAGCTCAAAAAAATGGGCGTCATAGTATCAGTTCAGGAGGATCGAAATATCCTCTAAAATGTTTCCAATCATTTGTTGTTTGGGCGTGCTTGACGTCTTTGTCCAGCGCAAGTTTCTCTCTCTCTCTCTCTCCAAATTCACCAGGTAGTAACAGCTAAGGCAGTTCTAATCCTTCCTCCCTTCTGAGTGTCTACAGAATATAGCCTATTGATCCAAGTGAGGATTTTCAAAATGCTCTCCCCATAACCAGATATAGGAAGTGAAAGCACCGCAAAAACTTCATGCCATACTCTAATGCAGAATGGACAATCCCAAAAAAGATGAACCCTCAACTCAAGTAGGTGGGCACAAAACAAGCAGCCAAGGTTTAGGCAAAGACTAAAGCGGGAAAATCTTTCCCGAGTGGGGATTTTATTTTTTACCAATCTAAACATGAAACACTGATGCTTCGGGGTAACTTTAGAATGCCATATGTGTTTCCACTAATCAACAAGAGGGGCTCTAATATGGACAAGGTCATAGGCAGAGCGGAAAGAGAAACCTGTCGGTAAGGAAGTCTATAGGAGAGGACTAGATAGTTGCCCAAAGTAGGAGCCAAGAGGGACCTCATCTTTGGCATAGTCTTCCACACCGCAGGAGAACCAGACAACACATTAGCTTCCCAAAAGGTCTCTCCCCCCAGATATTTGTAACGAAGAAAGTCAGCCCAAAGGGATCCATCAGCCATGAGGAACCTCCAGACCCAAGTAACCCTGGAGGTCTTAACCAAGTCCTCCATAGATCTTAAACCTAGCCCCCCTCCTCTTTTGGGAGGCAAACATCCTTCCACACAATCTTGTGCCGCTTGTAATCCCAAAGGAAGTCAGAGCACATAGAAGAAATGCACTTAACAGTTAAGGAAGAAAGCAGAGTGCAATCCGCCAAAAAAAATAAGACACCACAAATAACCGACTTTAAAAGTTGAATATGCCCTTCAATAGATAGAGACTTAGCTTTCCAATCACAAAGGCGGGCATGGATTTTTTCTTCTAGAGCTCTAGCAGAGAAGTAGCCACCGAACTTGTGCTCAAGTGGGGTTTCCAAGTACTTCATTGGGAGAGAGTCACTGGCAAGTCCGGAAGCACGATTGTAAGAGAAGTTACCTCTAGCATTTCTGGAGCAGAAGAGCGAGCTTTTATTAACATTCATTATAAGACATGACATGTCCCCAAAGGACCCCATAATCTCACCAACAGCCTGAAGAGTTTAAGTATTGCACTTAGTAAAGAACATGAGATCATCAGCATAGAGAAGATGTGTCGGGGCCAAAGATCTTCATCGACCCATAGGGTTGATAGATCATTCCTCCACAGCAATGTCCACCGAGCAAGATAAATATTCCATGACCACAACAAATAGGAGAGGGCTGAAAGGGTTTCCTTGGCGGAGGCATTCTAGTGCCTTTAAAGAGGCATCTTGGGGAGCCATTCATGAGCACCGGGAAGGAGGTAGTCCCAATGTTGTTCAAAATCCAAGAACACCAAGTATCAGCAAAGCTCATGGTAACAAGATGATCAAGTAAGAACTGGTGATTAATAGTGTCGAAAGCCTTACTAAGATCCACCTTAAGGCATGCCCAGAGAGGACCATGCTTCCTCTCAAATCCCAAAGCTAATCTTGGGCAAGCTTTACACTATCACCAGTATGTCTGCCTTTGATGAAGGCCATTTGGTTATGAGAAATGAGGTGCAGGAGGGCCTCAGTGAGCATTGTAAATAAATACTTAGCAAAGATCTTGAAAACAACATTGTAGTAGGAGATTGGTCAGAACAACGGGATTGACTTTTGGGACAAGCGTAATGAAAGTACGATTCACTTGTCTTACCATAGACCCGCCAGAGTGAAGGAATGTCATGGTCGAGAGGACAGGAAGGATTCAAACAAGCTGGGTGGGGCATAGTACCTTCTTTGGGGCAAGGGCATGGTGGACGCCATCCAAACAAGTTGGGTTTGATAGGAAGGATTCAAAATAGGAGGTCACTTGAGAAGCAATTTGTTTGTGGTCCTCCACAAGCAAACCCTCATCATTGATAAGACGCGAGATTCTATTTCTTACCTCCCTAATTTTTGGGAAGTGATGAAAGAACTTAGTAGAGCGATCTCCAAGTTTTAGCCAAGACATCCACCAGCTCCGTTGCTTCCAAGCAGACTCTTGATCAACCTCCAGCACAACCAAGTAGGCTTTCAAGTCAAGTTCAAGTTGAGCGAGGGTAGGGTCCCTAGGGGAGGCCCTAAAGACTCACTAACACTAGCCAAGGCAACCTATGCCATCTTAATATCATCATCAACTCTACCATGGTAGCTGCCCAAGCCTTAATGGCCTTCTTAACATAACTCAATTTTCTAGCCAAAACATTAATAGGGTTACCCTAACGGGAGTAGCCCAGTCAGCCTTCATCAAGGAAGGATACCCAAAAGTCTAAGCGCCTGAAAGGCCTGCTTTAATTAACGTTTCCTGCCATCTCCACTGAAATGAGCAAGTGGTCAGTAGAAGTCAATGGAGAATATCTGACTTTAGAGCATGGGAAGAGCTCCATCCACATGGTATTGCATAGAGTTCTATCAAGCCAAGCAGCGATTCTTTTGACCCAACTGAGGAGTTGTTCCACACGAGAGAGTTTCCCTAAGGTTCAATATCAATGAAGCCAGCTTCATCAATATAAGTATAGAAATACGAAAACGAACTAGCAATAGGGTTCCTCCCCCCAACTTTCTCAGATGAAAATCTGACGACATTGAAGTCACCCAAGAGTACCCACGAGGTCAAGATCTGGGATCTCAACTGAAGCAGGCCAGCCCAAAGAGCCCTTCTCTCGGAAGGGAAATTGGAGCCATATATGATTGAGAGGCAGATCTGTAAACCCCCACGATTAGTATAATTGAGAGTGATAGATTGCGATGTGATTTGTAAATGATCACAATTCCAAGTTTCCTCATTCCAAAGAAACCAGACCCTCCCAAGAGGGGTGCTGTTGTGGATGGAACACCAGCCATGAAGGAGAGCGGCAAGGAAAAGAGAAACCTTATCGGGCTTATTTTTTGTCTCCACAAGGACGACAAGTTTAAAGTTGCCTTTGGCCATCTCTCGAATGATGCGCTTCATTTTTGATGGTTTATTAAGCCCCCTAACATTGCATGCAACAATTGATATTAAACGTTGGTAGAGGGAACTGAGCTGCCCGAGGCATTTCAATTGTGAGAAGCATATGCAGATTTCTTCTTTTTTTCATGGAGAACTGAGTCCAGTCTGGATTATCCATCGTAAACTGTGAGGGAGGTTCTATATGGTTATCTTAACCAGGTCCCGTGGGGGGAATGAGGGGTGTCCAGCAACGAATCCCCTAACTCAGATGGAGAATTTAGGTCAATCCTTTGCTTAAGGCTCCCTTTGCGAGGGTTAGCAATGATGCCCTAGAGCGTCGCCCGTGCTCCCAAAAGAAAAGCACAATAAGGTCGTCCAACAAGTTTCTTGCTCCCCTTAGCAGTCACATGGGTCCCTAAAGCCAAGGCGGGAGCTCATGTTGGAGAGGCTCCTCCTTCAGGAGGAGAGGCACCACTATGAAGGGAGGCACCGAGCTGCGACAAGCCAATAATGAGCTGAGAAGCGGAGTGGTTCATCTCAAGGAGAGGAGGCACATCAGAAGAGGGGCCAACTACCCTGGTAACAGCAATCTCATGAGTTGCAATCGAGGACTGTGAAAAGGTCGGCTGCTGGAGGGAGAAGTTTCCATCTATAGAGAGTCAAGGTTCCTTTGAGGTTGGGCGACCATCCATCCCATACTTGTGGAAGTCATTATGAGGGGCTTGGACAGAAGGGCATGAGTTTAGACCTTGACCAAAGATAGCACATTGGGTGCAACGTTATGGCTTCCATTCAAATTCAACTCGAATCAGGGACATTTGTTCGGAAGGGAGGACAAGGGGAACACTCGAAGGTGTAACCTTAGAGGCGTTGATGGAGACACAACAACGTGCAAAATCACGACAGTTCCTGGACGCAGTAGCTGAATCCATGAAGAGAGGGGTGCTCAGTACACTAGCGAGCTTGTTAAGAACAATGTCCGAGCAGTGTTCGGGCCTCAAGCCAAAGAACCTGACTCAAACAGGGATTTCTGTAAGGAGATCTTTTTCTAAAAACATGCCTGCCACCTAGAGGCGAAGGACAATGAGACGACCTTGGAAGAGCCAAGGCCCTGATGAGAGGATCCTCTCACATTGAGCAGCTGAAGAAAGCTTGATATAGAAGAAACCATTCTCGTGGGGAGAGAGCTTGTAAGGGCCAACAGTGCGCCAGACCTTCTCAATAAACGCAAAAAGATGCTTACCGAAAGGTTTCTTTCCCAACACATAAAAGACCAAAGTGTTTTCCCGTCGCTGATCAAGGGCTGCAATATCTTCATGCGAAAGGATGACGACTTCACGTCCTTCCACTAGAGTTGGAGGCATGAAGGACATCCGAAGCTTGGACGGGGTGTGGCTGGTGACCGCAGACCTCTCTCCAAGAGCGTCGTGGGGGGAGGGACGAGGCAAGGGCTGATGGAGGCGGACATGTGGTGGTCGGAGAAGACGACAAGGCATCCGCGACTGAGAGGTAGGGATGAGAGGGGGAGGAGGAGGGTGGGACAGGGAGAGGTCGCGTGAGAATCTTCGGAAGGGAACCCCCTAGTCGGAGAGGAGGCCAACAAGGAGGCGATGTCAATGCCGACACCGATGGAAGGTGGGGATCAAGGAGTTAGGGGTAAGAGGTGTGTTAGGGTTAGGGATTTTGGATGGAGGGGGCGGAGGGGGGAGGGTCTGTACCGTTATGTCCTTATTATTACCGCTAGGGTTCCCTCAGCTAGAACCTAGCAATTGCCTGGACAAATTGCTGCCATGTCCTTTGAGCGTTTTTGCGTGAATGCCCTCCATTGAACTGGAAAAGATGTGGGGGGCAGCACAACCCAACAGTGCGTCCATGCATAAAAAAACCTGTGTTCCTCACACGTGACCCCTAAGTACCTTGACGAGGAAATATCTTAGGTGTGTATTTCCGTTCCAAATTTGCAAAAGCAAAATCAAACAAAAAGGGGGAGGAGTGAAACGGGCGAAAGCAGTGGTTCTGAGTCGCACATACAGCGAGAGGTCAGGGAGGCCCTGCAGGACAGTGGAGGGGGGGGCATCGGATTCCCAGCTGCCTCGCCATACGGAAATTGGCATTTCTGGGAAAATTATGAGATCAACTTGTGAATAGTCTTTTGGAATTTCTTATTTTATTTTATTTATTATTATCATTTTAATGGAAGGGGACGATCTGAGGGCAGAATCCGAGAATCGTTATCTTCCATTATTTTTCCCAACGGGAGACCACCGGTCAATAACCATCTCCTACTAGTCTATCTAGAAGGCGTCAGACACTCTGTGCCATAGCCCTTCCAAATAATGTTCTCCCTATTACATCTGCCATTATTACCATCAAAATCAAAAGCATGCGACAAAGTTTTATCAGTTTTTTTCCCGCCGAGAATATTAAGAAAAAAAATATTTGTTGAAGAAGCTAAGATGGAAGCTCGTTTGCTTAGATTTCATTTCGTGACAAGTCTGCCAATGACTCCCATGATATATTTTGCTGAAATCGCTCAAAAACCAGGGGGGGCATATATCGAGAAGAAATCCAAACGACATCCTCCTGCAAATTTCCCTAATACAAAGCAACTTGTTTATTTATATATAAAAACTAATTTCCCTAAGGGTGCGTTTGGTTGGGGGGTTACCCCCCATTTTGGGTGGTAAAGTGGGGGGTAACCCCCCAAACCCCCACTTTTAACCCACTAGTGGGGTCTACTCTCTTCCCATCAAAAAAATTATATATTATACCATCATATCATCTAAAAATCATAAAATACTCAACTTCTACTCATTATTCCAAACTTCAATACAATCACATCACAACAACAATCCACTTTTTCAAATTTCAATAAAATCATATCATAATAACTACCAACTTTTTCAAATTCCAATACAATCGCATCACACAAACCCTCCCAACCCTTAACCCCACCAACCAAACACACAAACACAAAACCGGGTTATCCACCCCTGGATAACCCACCAACCAAACACCACCTAAGTATGACAACTTTTAGTTTTAATTATCTAATAATTTTGGAGTGGAGAATGTCAAAATGCTCAATTATATTGTTTCATATCAAAAACTTTGAGGTTTATTATTGCTAATCTATGTGTTGGGAATCTCGAGATAATTTGAAATCAAAATATTTTTATATCCATTTATAATATTTTTCATTCAATATTTCGCTAAACTTTAGATATATTAATTCCATCTGAATATAATTGATTCCTATTAAAAACACAAAATTAATATCCGAGTCCAAACCCAATCATTAGGTCAAGCTTAGTCCAATTTCATATGGAGCTAAGCTCTAGCTCAGTGAACACAGTACAACTCCAAGCCTGATGTTTAATAGACTGGACTTAGGATGTACATTTAGTCTACTAAGTAAATGATACCCAAAATCCTGATCCTCCTAATCCAATTTAAATAAAAATCCAAAATATGTTGCATATAAAAGCTCATATCCTATATGATAGTAGTTGCATGCTTAGATATTTTACACAATCTTTGCAACATGCGTACACGTAATGTCTACCATAACGTCTTCTAAGAATCATGTAGCCAATCCTTCTCCATATCTTTATCGCAATATCGTGGACTCGAAGCTATGCTATATGTGGACAATTGAATCCATAATTCCCGTTCTTTCTTACTGTTGTCACACTGAGTTCAAACTTAGAAAGATTAAGAATAAATAAAGAATCCATGCAATTTGACTCGTTGGAGAAGATAATTTAAGTGAGACACAATTAGACATACTAAAACAATTGCAATAAGTAGGGAAAATTTTCCGAAATCTAGGGACAAAAACATATGCATGACTAACTAAGGGGAAAGTGGTTTACATACATTGACACCCCCTTGTTTTGATCCCAAACTAGCATCTAGTAGCCTTTGTGATCGCCCTTAAGGAAGATAAAACGACCATTTAGTGTTATCTATGTAATATCAATGTCGTCTACCTTAGTCTTTTTCCTTTCAACTCATGAAGAGGATTTTGAGACACACACGATCTTTTCTTCCAAGACATGTGATAAGCTCATGACAGATAAAAGAGGTTTTAGAGCCCTTAAGTCTAGAGTGAAAGCTAACATGGTTAACCATCTGGCCAATTTTCATGATTTTTGGACTTGATTTAATACATTAATTAAATTACACAGTAAATTGGCTTGCCTTTTCTGCATAAGTCTGCATAAAAATTAAAAAGACCAAAAAAATTACTCCTCAAAAATCAACACTTGAATAATTGCTAAAAATATACCTAAGGAGACAGATGCCTCCCTGAGATCGACCTTGGACTTACACCAAGTAAAAAAAAATGCCGCTTGAAATTAACTTCACATTAATCGATAAGTGATTTTTGACTAGCCTCTCGTATCCGACTGCAACGAACAATTAACATTAATTTGGACATTAATTTGACCGAATTAATATAGGGTGCGGGAGCGTTATCAAAATGGCGCCGTTGCCGGGGAGGCACGGCTTAGGTTAATTTGTAGCACATTTTTGAGTGTTTGATTTTCATTCCCCGGGTAGTCTGACCCCCGGTTTTTCTTGTAATTATTTCCTCATTTATTTTTGCATTATTTTTTTTTGTGTCACTCTCTGACCTCCATTTAATTTTTGTGCGAGGACCGCAAGGAGTCGGCGACGCTTCGAGGACTTAGCATTTAAATTGTGTTGAGAGAAAGAGAGGCATTGTATTTTTTTATTTATTTTATTTTTCTTTTGCATTATTTCCAGCGGTTCCCGTTTGGGATCTCGCGCGTGTAAATATAGTGGAAACTGTGTCCCGTGTGCTGTGTGGGTGAATGGTAATTTAGCTTGCACTAGCGGCTCCTCGAGCCACTCTAGGATTTGTTTGTGCTCGTAATCAATAGGACCACACATCACACATAAAAGACGCACCTAGACCGCAGGACTTAGTCAAATTAAACTGTTCTTCACGCTAATAGAACTGCCTGTCTAGGAGCGGTTTTTCATCGCTTGCAATTGCATGTAGAGTAAAGCTTTCAATTCTGTATTGCATCCTGCATCAAAAAGCGAAGGGATCACTGTAAGTATTCTCTACTCAGCATACGCAGCATCGATTTCATGGGCCCATTCCCGGTCAGCCACGGGTTTGAATACATCCTTCTTGTGGTAGACTACTTATCCAGATGGGTGGAGGCTATCCCGACCCGAGCCGCAGACAGCAGGACTGTCTGTAAATTCATCAGAGAGAACATAATCTCTAGGTTCGGGATCCCCAAGATGATGATATCAGACGGGGGTAGCCACTTTTTGAATCGGGAGGTGAAGAAACTCCTGAAGGACTACGGCATCGAACACCGTGTCGCAAGTCCTTACCACCCACAAACCAATGGTATGGCTGAGGTGTCGAATAGGGAGGTGAAAACCATATTGCAAAAGCTTGTCCGCCCAGACAGGAAGGACTGGTCTCAGATCTTAGATCAAGTCCTCTGGGCATATAGGACGGCTTACAAGACACCGTTAGGCACCTCCCCATTCTGAATGGTATTCGGAAAGCCGTGCCATTTTCCCGCAGAGTTAGTGCACAAATCAGAATGGGCAATAAAGAAGGTCAACTGGAACACACACCTGGGTCAGAAACAGAGAGACATGGATCTGAATGAGCTTGTGGAAGTCAGAAACCGAGCATACGACAACAGTTTGGTGTACAAGGACAAGGTGAAGCGTTGGCATGATAGATATATCAGACGAAAGACCTTATTTCCTGGACAGAAGGTATGGTTGTTCAATGCTAGGCTGAAGATTTTCCAAGGCAAGTTAAAGTCTAAATGGACGGGACCATTTGTTGTCCGTACGGTGCATGATAGTGGATGTGTCGAGATCTCAGATCTCGCAGATGACGCACCGACATTCCTAGTAAATGGGCAGCTGTTGAAGCACGTCGTTGAATCCAATGAACAGTTAGTCCATGTGGAGGAGATTGTATTCATGCGCGAGACAGATACGGCAGATACATCTAAAGCCGCGTATGAAACCTTGCAGCAATGAACTCGAGCCATCAGCAGCATCTTCGAAAGATTCAGACCGACTCATCTGTACATATCATTCTTCCTGTATATCTTATCCTTTACCCCCACGATTCCAGTAACCCATCCCCACATCATCGAACCATTATCTTGGACTATACTTAGGATGACCAGATCCTAAGTATAGGGAGGAGGGGTCATCCGAGTCGATTCTCTGTACATTCTCCAGATCACATCGGTCCTTATACTCATTTCCTACCAATACTTAGGCTAACCTGAGCCTAAGTATAGGGGGGACCGATGCCCGTATTGTATACTCATCCATTTCTCATCTTTCCCTCGTCCGCCCCATTTCTGATTTTCTGCTACACTTAGGCTGCCAGAGCCTAAGTATAGGGGGGCGAGAGGACTTCTATACTTTCTGTTCCTTTTGGCTCTCCTACGCTTAGCACGAGCTATGTCTTTTTCCTCGCTCTTCGTGCTCTGAGGACATAGCACACACTAAGTATAGGGAGGCGTGTATATATTACATATATACTTTACCCATAGCTCGTACTTTCGCGTATTTTTGTATATATTTTACAATAATTACGGGTGGGTAAAAATCGAAAAAAAAATTGAAAAATATAGGCTTCTTATTTACTCTTGCATATCATCTCTGCATAGAAAAATAAAAAGAGTCTTGCATTTCCATAGCATGACATCTCATCTCATCTGCATATCTTTGCATATGCAAAGTGAAAAGCTAGTGGGTTCTAGACCAAGTTATGAGTAGATATTGAGGATGGACTTGAGTTGACCTTAATCCACCTAATTTCAGAGGAACTTTATAGGAACTGGAGTTAAGATTTCTCAGGTCAAGTGACTTAATTCTTTGAGTCCACATGTCTATGTTCACATGTCATCTTGATTAGTCTAAGTAGAATATCTCGTGCATACGCAGAATTCTTTTAGATAATGACATAACTTGGACGAGCACTATGCACGTAGCTCTTCATTGATGAGATGGTGAGGAGGTAGAATCCCTTAGCTTGGAGTAGCACACGGGTGGAAACATCCGTCCTCCTCTAGGGAGGGACGTGCGTCTCAACCTAGTCTAGTGGTGTTGACATATAAGGACAGGATGCTGTGGGTTGCAATAATGCTTCAAAAGAGGGATAGTCTACTGGCTCAAGAGGAAAAACTCCTGATGTACATGCTGCTCTTGTTGAAAAAAAAATAAAAATAAAAATAAAAATATTTTTGCAAAAACTCCAAAAAAATCAGACAGGTTCAAGGAAAAAAAATAAAATACCTGTCGGAGCTTGTAAAGAAATGCAGCTGGATGATTTGGCTACACTGGTCAGGCATCCCGGGATAGGTAGCTACACTGGCTACCGTCCATTCTCTTCTCTACCCCCTCCTCTTGAGTTGGTCGCACTTGAACTTAGAAGGGAATACCCCGCCCCTCGAGGAAAGAGTTACTGGACCGGGTTATTGAGTTACATTGTTAGAGGAGGCTGGTTCCGAGTCATTTCTGATGTGGAGAGTTACATTTCACTTACACAGTACAAGTAAGAATCATAGTCATCAGAAATTTGCGTCTGAGGCTTTGTTCTGACCTGACTGTTGAGGCGTCTTGAATAGAAGACTTGTGGAACTTGAAGTCTGTTAGGTCTTAAGTTCAGGTCCCAATAAGGTTCCGCCACACAATTAATCCAAAGGTCGAGTCAAGCTCCATTTTCAACTTTTGTTCATGACCTTGGTATGGAACCCAAAATCATTTCACTCTTGCATTTCATTTAGTTGCTCGGGGACGAGCAAGGTTTAAGTATAGGGGGTTGATGAATCTGTGATTCATCACTTCAAAAGTCAAAAATAGAGCCTTGTTCCCGAGAAAATAGAGGCATATTTCCCCTTATATTGCATAAATAGCATTCATGCATGTATTCATAACTCATGTAGTTTAGCAGCTCATTTGCATCTAAATAAGAAGCCAAAAATCCCTTGTAAAATACCTCTTCACCAAAATAACACCTTCTCTATAATCTATATTCCTTAGTTAATAACATAGGGAAGAATGTCAAAAATCACCCTTGTAAAATAGCCAATATAGCCTGAGAGCCCTTGTACACTAAAATACACATAAAGCCCTCATACAAAGCCTGAATTAGGTCTACTCACTCTTAGAATATTACATATTAAAAGACCTTCAAAATGAGACTAATTTCATTGAAATTGGAGCTTGTATGAGAAACTTGGGTTTTTGGGCCATTTTGTATACTACATATGTATATTTATGTATCCTTGTATTTATGTATCATATGTGACCTCATCTCCGTCTTTGGTCAACATGAAACTTGTAGATCTCATCGAGATCTACAACTTTCATGTTTTGAGTTTTTCCAAATTCGGCTCCCTCTTCTCTCTACACGTGTCTCTTACTCCAGCCACTCACAGCAGGCCACGTGGCGCCCTCTGGTTGCGCCACGCGGCCCGCCTCCCATCGCCTCATCCGCTCGCGCCTTCAGCCGTTGGATCTCGCTCCAGATCCAACGGCCCAGCGCTGCCCACGCACGCCCCTTGCCTGGACCATCCGATCATCTCCAGCCGAGATCTAAACCGCTCGCTCGCGCTTCGCCACAACACGCCACGTGGCTCCATCATAACCCATCATCTACGCACCCCAGATCTAATCCTACCCGCTCACCACGCTCTGATCACCACCGTTGGATCACAAGATCCAACGGTGGAGACCTCGTCTCCTACCTCTGGGCGCCCCTCTCCCCCACGTCCCTTGCCTTGCGGGAGGGGCGCCCCCTTTCTATTTTCGGCTGCACGTCAGCCACTCTCGCCCACCGCTGACACCCCCACGATGAAGCCCACTCACCCCTCTCCCTCGCCAGCTCCCTCACGCACCTCCACCTCCACCATAGAGCTCCCACGTCGTCCTCGAACCTCGCCTCATCGCCAGCACTGCCACCTACTTCGCCTTATAAATACGTCGCCACCGGCGACGTTCAGCCCCATCCGCCACTCCAGGGAGGTGCCTCGAGCTCAGACCAATCCGTTGGTGACAGCAATTGAGTGAGTCTTCGAGCGAAGACAAGGAATCGACCCCGGCGAGATCCACGGCCGCCACCGCTGTGTCGCAGCCTTCACCGCGAAGCTGCACGAGCTCGGGACCTTACCTATCCCTCGAGCGAAGACCTGGAGCTCAAGTCTGAGCTCCATTCCCCAGGTAACCCCTTCCACTACCTTCTGATCTTCTCTTTAGTTTTTCCGTTGATTTCTCCGACTCTATTCGCCGTCACCGGCCACCTTCCCCCCTCCAATCCACCTCGACGAGCTTCGCGTCAAAGCTCCCGTCCTCGCGGTCCCATTTGCACCCTCCGACGACGCGTTTCACACTCTTCCGACCAACAGCTCCACCATTTGGCCGGAGCTCGCTTGCCGGACAACCACACTCCACTTTAGGCCTCGCCGATCACGCTACACTTCTCCACGAACACTTGCACGCCTCGGCTACCTATTCTAACCCCTGCAGGTCCTCATTTTCTCACTGGCCGGAGCCTCACCGGAGCTCCCTTCGAGCTTCGTCTCCAACGAGCTTCAGCACATCTCCACAGCCACTGAGCCCACCGAAGGCGTCGCCGTATGCCCTCGCATCTTCCGAGCTACTCGGGAGCATACGAAGAGATCCATTGACGCCTAGCGACCTCGGCGGAGCAGAGCCATCGACGCCGGAGATCCGCCTTCTCCTCCGCAGGTGGCGGAGGACCGTCCGAGACGACGTACAGCCACCGTTTGATCAACCGATCGAACGGCCCTCACTTCTCCACGTGTTCATCACCGCGCCCGTCCTCAACCGTCGATCGCGCCTCAGATCTGACGGGCCCTCCAGTTGCCACGCGTCTTCATCGCCAACCCTCGGATCCATCTTGATCCGAGGGCCTTCAGGCCGCCACGTCGACGAGTCCGAGCCTCGGCCTCCAAGCCTAGGCTCGGGCAACCCGAGGCTCCCCCGAACCTAACTCCGGACCTCCAGAGCGCCCGAGCCTCACTCCAAGCCGCCTCCGCCCTCCGAGCCTAGGCCGCCCACGTGAGGAGCACGTGCGGCCTGGGTAAATTGCACAGAAGACCCTGGAGCTTTTCAAAATTGCAACGAAGCCCCTGTGAAGCAGAACCACGTGAGAAGCACGTGCACCATGGAGAATTTGCACAAGAGTCCACCATATTATCGGTAATTGCATTTTAGTCCCTGTTTGCATATTTGCCTTTTGTAATTTTAATTTCTAGTATTGCATTTACACCCCTGTGTTTGCACGCATCCCTAGAGTGCATTTTTCATCATTTTGACATTCTAAAAATTGCATTTTGTTAGAAATTTTGTCCTCTGTCTATTGGTACACGTGTCTTATTTTTGTAAGCTCAATTGAATTATTAATGAATTAATTGGTGCGTTGTTGACATATTTTGCCCAGTGATGCCTTTTGATTTTTAATTTATTCTCTGTGCCTTCAAAAATTATCAAAAATTCACAGTAGCTTAAGGACATCATTTTTAACATACCATAAAAATTTCATAGCATTTGCACACATATCGAGGCCTAAATAAATTGATCAGTGATTTTCTTAATTAATTTTAATTAATTCATTTCACAGTGAAATTAAGTTCTGTTAATTTTCCTAGGTCCGTTACCATTAGAGTAACCTAGGATAATTTTAGTTCTTGGAAAAATTGTGGTTTGATATTTATTAAAAATTAAATACTGAAAATCATCTGGTCTGTTTATTTAATTCACAGTAAATATATTTTGAGTCGAAAAATTCCAAAAAAATTAGTGTAAGTCATTTTCATCATGGTTAACCATCTGGCTAATTTTCATGATTTTTGGACTTGATTTGATACATTAATTAAATTACACAGTAAATTGGCTTGCCTTGTCTGCATAAGTCTGCATAAAAATTAAAAAGACCAAAAAAATTACTCCTCAAAAATCAACACTTGAATAATTGCTAAAAATATACCTAAGGAGACAGATGCCTCCCTGAGATCGACCTTGGACTTACACCAAGTAAAAAAAATTGCCGCTTGAAATTAACTTCACATTAATCGATAAGTGGTTTTTGACTAGCCTCTCGTATCCGACTGCAACGAACAATTAACATTAATTTGGACATTAATTTCACCGAATTAACATAGGGTGCGGGGAGCGTTATCAGGCATCTCAAGGAGAAATGCTGAAAATCGGAGGAAAGGTTTCAAGTCTACCCATAGAATGGGGAGAAGAAACACAAATCAACTGAAGGATGACTTCGTAAGTAATCTACTTTATGATTAATGTTTAAATTCTAACCATTATGTATTAAAATTGTATCGTAAGTTTAGTAATCTTTTCACATTAGGCAGTGGAGAACCAGCGAGTGCCCAGCCGAATGGAAGTCTTCGAGAAGTCTAAGAGCCACAATGTGGGCGAGGAAGTTCATTGGGTGGATACTGCCTATGGTCCAATTCATGTAAGCTATTCATAATATTTTTGCATCTTTTTTACAAATTAAATGAATTTGAACTTACTTAAATAAATTTGTAAGAGGAGATGGCCAGGCTCACAACCACTGGCCCTGTAGACAACACTGGAACGAGTCATCCGCCTCTTACTCCTGATGCGACCTTCCTCCTAGCGACCGGTCCAGAGCATCAGGGACGCGTCCGTTGTGGTGGTCGTGTGCCACCATACGGAATTGGTATGGAGTAGGGACCGGCTCGACTCTCAGAAGACACAAAGGGAGAGGGAATTAGAGAGTCAAGTGTCTAGCATGAATATGGAGATTCAGGATTTGCGCCAACAAATGGCGATTTTCAATGCATTCATGCATGCACATCAAGGTGCAGCGTCGATTAGACACCCAACATAAGATGATAATACCGCTGCGAGGCTAGGCGACGACGATGACAGCGAAGAAGAAGATGATGATGCTGATGACGATGAGGACGACGACGACGATGAGGACGACGACTAGGACGACGACGATTAGGATAGTTTGGTTACTTGGTAGGATAGTGTAGTATATTGTATAACTATTTTGGACAATTACTTTGCAAAGTAGGTTATTTTGTTTGAATGCTTATATTTTAGGACGACGACTTTATGAATGTGGAATGCATCTTTTTTTTGTGGTGATCGTAATATTTATTATGAAGAAAAATTTATTGTAACAGGTACTATATTATAGTGACATACAGGGTAAAATGAAGATCAAATAGGGGGCAATGGAAATTTTGTTTTGTTAGCAGATGAACAGAGGGGACGGTCATTGCGACCATCCCGTTAGTTCTTAGAGACGGTTATGACCGTCTCTACTTCCTCCCGTTTGGGACGGTCGTGACCGCCCCCCCTGAATGACTTTAAGGGACGGTCCTGACCGTCCCCAATAAGTGCCTTTAAGGGACGGTCATGCCCGTCCCCTATACTAAACTTTTAGGGACGGTCACGACCGTCCCCTATGTATGAGTATAGGGGACGGTGGAGACTACCG
Source organism: Ottelia alismoides (assembly GCA_037367405.1). NCBI lineage: Eukaryota > Viridiplantae > Streptophyta > Magnoliopsida > Alismatales > Hydrocharitaceae > Ottelia > Ottelia alismoides. The sequence continues at coordinate 27,373 of JAZKJV010005514.1, read as the reverse complement.
TCGCTTATACCAAATGGGACGCCGCCTTTGGAGATGGTCGCATGACCGTCCCCAATGATCAGAGGGGACGGTCATTTTGTCATTGGCGACGGATGTTGACCGTCGCTTGTTCTACTCTTTCTTGTAGTGAATCGTGACCGTCTATGTGAAACGATGGAGAAATTGCATACTAAGCTTAGAAGATTTCCAAACTTTGCTTGTGCTCCAGAAGTTCTACCTTATTGCATATAGGTCCCTGCATCAGGACCTATTTGCAATTCTTCAAAATTTTTCGTGCAGATAGGTCCTTGACCAGAGAGCTATTTGAAAGAAAACATCTAGCTTTTTTGTATATCATTTTTTACACATTATTTCTAGACTTAGACCATATCATGGACCTTGGACCTATTATTTCATCGTCGTATTATTCCTTTTCATTTTTGTTCTATTTTCTCAACATTTTCTTTGCGCTTTTTATGGATTCATTTTGATTTGATTTTTCTTAGTGATTTCGAGCTCGCTGCTCAAGGTTTCTTCTCTACTATATTGTATCACCGATATACCTTATTTTTTCACCTATTATTTTATAGATAAATTGTTTTCAAAAATATCACTTTGAAAATTAGATAAAATGGGAAAAATAAAATCAAATAAAAGTTTCAAAAATTAAAATTAATAGAAAAGAGTTTTCTCTATTTTCTTCGAGAAGAAATTAAAAATCGCAAAAATATCTACTTCCTAAAAAATCTAAGTATTTGCTATTTTGCTTCCTCGAGTTCGACCCAGGGACACTTACGTGGTTCATAATTAGTGTTGATAAAATTAAGAGAGAGGATCACTTTTATTCATTTCTCTTTCTCTCACTCTCTCTCCTATTTTTATTGAATTTTTCGCATTACATGCATCGGAGAATTAATATATTAAAAATTTATGGATTGTATGACGGAGGAGAAGTGGCCCATTGCCGACATCCGATTCCCGTTCACATGCCCGGCATTCCTCCGATATACAGGATGCACTTAGTTTTCCATCAACTTGATCCTCTTGCTTTCATAATTATATATATGGACTTCACCCGCCGTTTTTCGGAAGAAATTAGCCATGCCCAATAGATCTTACATCTGCAATTGTTGTATTCAGACATTCTTGACCTTCGGGTTTAAAAATATCAATTGCAAGTCAAAAGTATACGTGATGCATAAATTTAGACGTCCTTGAGTTGGAAAGCTTAAACTTTGATTTCACTATTCAGATCCCCAAGGTTCTCACATGCCGTATAATAAAGATAGGATAAGCACAATCAAACATTCCAAATATACTTTTAGACATCATGTCTTCGAAGGCAAGTCCCAGAAACTTCATCATGTGGAGAAATCGGGACCCGTGGCCGTGGGTCCGAATCACAGCCGACATGCAGTGTCCCTGTCGTCATCTATAACTGATCACGTCGAATCCGATGCGGGTGCCCTTAGACCTGAGAGCACCCACTGTCAAAGACCAGCAGAGGGACCGCAGGTGCGCTGATGCACTCATACCACGCTTACAGATCTTCCAAAACCCCGACCCACTAACTATTACGACAGTAAAATACAAGTAGACGATAGAGATGTGTTGCACGTATACGCACAAATATGCGTATGGTCCCTCCATCTCGGGGATAAGCTAAACAGGCTGTTATCTGTATATGCACAACCCAATGACCTCATCGGTCGCAGAGCAGTTCTCCTCGTCTCGGTGGGAATAATGGGGGTTGGAACTATAGGATGTCGGGTGGACCATTGGGGTGCTGCAACATTCAGGTCCAGAAAAACAACCCATGTGGCCTCTTCTGGGAACCGTAGAAAAAAACACAGACGCGTGAAATCGATGCTGCGGTTGGTGTGTGAACTCGTTTTAACCGAGGGTTTCTCCAAAGAAACAAACAGACTAATCTTTGTTTGGCTGCTGGATTGAGTTGAGATGGCTATGAGGACGATTGGAAGGAGGAGTACATCAGTGTACCCCAATCCAACCCTGCAACCAACGAAGTCTTAATAGATGTGCTTGCTACACCAGTAAATATTCAAGAACAAGGAGCCGTCAAAGAACAGGGTAAATTATACAGAGGGTCTCCTTAATTATACAGATGGTCTTCTAATGGAATTCTGGAACTTTTAAAGTGCGAACATGATCTCAAAACTTGAACCTCGACTTTCATGTGGTGTCGGTATTCGATTTTCTGTGAAAAAAAATCCTTAGTTTTAATTTCAGAACTATCATGCAAACGGTTTTCCTCCCGTCCAGCAACAACTCGCCACGCATTACATCATCCCAGTGCAAGCAATGTCTAAGCCTGGGCAGGGGTCCAAACAACCGATAATTCGTATGTTGATGATCTATTTATTGACTTATTCATTAACATTTATACTAAATGTTTGTTAAATTTAACAATTATTAGAAGAAAATATCAACGGATAATTATTTTAATTCACGTTGCTAGGAATAAGTACAGAAGATATGAGAATACATCTACTTATTCATTGTCGTAGGTCAATTTTTCTACAGTGTGTGGCAGTAGCACAAGCCATGAGGTGAGTAGATGGCTGAATAGTCGGTAGTCCGCTAGTTATCCGAACCGAGTCCGTGCTTGGACGCGGAGTAATATGGTTGAGTGGAAGTGGCAGCGAGGGTTGGGATGTGCAACGATTGCACGGGCCTAGGTAAATGTGTTACTGGAATGGAGATGACCAGCGACGAGTGTTAGTAAAAATAAATTTTAGAATATATTTCATAAATAACGTTACACTAATTATTCATGATAAGTAATATAATACATAAAAATATGGTTATTAATTTTATGCATTCATATGTAACACAGATGTTTAAGTCGTATTCATTTTACATACCTATTTCATTCACAATAATTGTTCAAGATTAAAAAATATCTTCCTATGTAGAATTTGAACCGGAGCAGCCCTGATCGATTTAAAGATCCTACAATATCTACACCTGAAAACGTGCAATCTCCTCTCGAGTCTTATTCCACAAAACCTTCAAATTTCATCGTCCCAGGAAGGGATGCCCCTTCTCCTTCTGTATGATCCTTAAAATATACCATGGCTGAAGTTAATTATAGTATTTTTTTTAAAAAATTCATTCAATAAAAAAGGAATGGGGATGCCAATTGTTTCTAATAGCGTGTGAAACCAAAAAGCCTACGGAAGCCCAATAGCTAATACAACTGGCTAACTACTTCTAAAATGCCGAAACAAGAGAAGGAGATAATGTTCATCCATGAACATTTAAGGGTGGCCCTAGAGCGCCTACCCACCACTAACAGACTTGCTAAATTTCAAATCTGCGCCCCGACGAATTGCTATCCTTGTCTCCGCAAGCGGGAGTCCCATGAACATTTGCTCTTCAGATGCGACTTCTCATACACTGTTTGGATGGGATCCTATTTCGTCCTTGCTCTTCCGATATCCCCTCCTATCCCACTGCTGGACCTCCTGAAATGGATTCGTAACGTTCCCAACTTGATGGCTCGTGAGTGAATGTCCTTAAACCTTGCTGCAACAGTGTGGTATATCTGGGCTGAAAGGAACTGGCGGTGGTCCTCGACCAGCCAAACATCGGTTTTGAAAACTCTAGATTTTGTTGTCCAATCATCTCAAATTTGGATTAAACAAGAGGGCCCGAGTTTTTATTCTCCTCGAGCCTCTTTTCATATATGAATTGAATAGAATGAGTATATGGGTGTACTAAATAAATATACCAAAATAACAACAACAACAACAACAAAGTCGTTTTCCACGTTAAGTAGGACCGGCTACATAAATATAAATATACCAAAACATTTAGAATAAAATGAAAAGAAAGAATACACGTTGGTGAACACAACAGAAAAAAAAACTTCTTTACAAAAATCAAGCGCATCAAATGTATAACAATCTAACATTAATTATTAACAAAAATACAAAGAGAGTAAATATTAGAAGGGAATTCAAAGCAAATAACAGTACACGGAAAAATATCATAAAACTATTGCGATGTTTCTATATTTTCCTTTTTCCCCTGTTGTGTTGTTTGACCTAGTCGGGGGAAGTATAGCCTTGTGATTAGTTTCGTTTTTCCTCTTTTTCTCTATTTGAATGGCTGTTAGTTTTGATTATCTCATTATATTTCTGAAACAGAATTCATGTTCTTTTTTAACTCCAAGGCATCTACGCCTCTACTTTCTACGGTAGAACTTAACCTTACTTTTCTCCACGTTGCCTTTAAATCTCTTCGTGTTGAGGAGAGCTTGCCCATCGTCTTGACGATCAAGAGCGTAAGAAAATCATGTGTTGCGAATCGCGGAAGCAAACAAACACAAATACGATCAAACAAGCAAGATGCAAACACAAGGATTTACAAGGTTCACCCGTAAATGGGCTACGTCTTTGGGCGGCGGCGATTGGTTTCACTATATGGAGAAAAAATAATACATAGGGTACTGAGAAGGTACAGATATGGGATGAGAAATCGTATCAGAAATGAGGATTGCAGTATCTGGTGGCTCTAGGGCCCTTTTTATACTGCAACAGAAGAATACCATATGTATTCAACAATCCATCCCAACAGCTCTCAGCCAATCAGAAGACATGACACAGATCAGACTTGTCAGCAATCCTGACCCAACAGCTCTCAGCCGAAGGCAAGACACAGATCAGACATGTCAGTAATCCTAACCCAACAGCTCTCAGCCAGTCAGAAGTCAGGATACAGATCAGCCACATCAGCAGCCCAACAAGTGGTTAGGATTCAAGTCAAATTAACAATCTCCATCTTGAATTGAATCCTCATATAGTAGAATGAACCACTACTATTACTCCACCATGAGTTGAGTTCTCCACTAACAGAATTAACCACTGCTAGACTCCACCGGGGTTGAATTCTCATATAACAGAATTAACCACTGCTATACTCCACCATGATTGAATTCTCCACTAGCAGAATTAATCACTGCTAGACTCCACCGGGGTTGAATTCTCATAAAGCAGAATTAACCACTACTATACTTCACCACTTGAAATTAGATAACAGGAATCAAGGAATTATAAACAATATTCACCTTGAAATTTCTCCTCAGAGAAGCTTCGCCAAGCTTCACCGCGCCGCCGCCAGCCCCTCATTGGGGCTACTGCCAACTGTCAATATTGAGCAAGTCCAAACAATGCTTGAACTTACTCCCAGGAACTGTAAACCCTTGCAAGACATATAAGGTCTTCTGCTTGGTGCCCTTGATAACAACAACCCCAGCTTTGGCAACATGCATGACTCCACCTTCAGTGTTATACATGTATCCTTTAGAGTCCAAGACTCCAAGAGATATTGGGTTCTTTCTCAGATCAGGAACATGTCTTACTTCTGTCACAGTCCTCACGACTCCATCATGCATCTTGATCTTCACAGAGCCGATCCCTACAATCTTGCACGATGTATTACTACCTGTGACGATATTTCCACCATCTATCTTCTCGTAGGTGTAGAACCAATCTTCATTAGGAGTCATATGGTAGGAACAACCTGAATCAAGAATCCATGTTATCCGTCGTCTTCTGATATGTGACGGTGAGAACGAAATTATCTTCAGAATCTCTGCCACTTTGAGCCACTGCAGCAATTGTGGCCTTCTTTGGGCAGTCTTTCTTCCAATTTCCGGATTCTTTGCAGTAATGCAGATGTCCCTAGCATTGTAATTCTTTGAACTCTGCTTTCCATTCTTTGTTTAGTCAGAATTGGTACGACTCTTCTCATGAGTCATAACCAAACCTACAGCATGAGAGTCTTGCATCCTAATAGCCATATGTCGAAGTTCACGTGTATGCAGACTCGCGCGAACCTCCTCTAAGGTTATGGATTCTCTTCCCACAATGAATGATTGAACAAAATTCTCAAATGATAATGGAAGAGAAACCAATAAAATCAAGGCACCATCCTCATCTTCAATCTTAACATCTACGTTTCTTAAATCCATCAATAATGTATTTAAATGATCTAGATGTTCTTTAAGAGATGTACCTTCATGCATGCGGAGAGAGAATAGACGTTTCTTCAAGAGCAACTTGTTGGTCAGAGACTTAGTCATGTATAGACTTCAAGTCTCAACCACAGACCATCCTCAGAATCCTCATCGGCAACCTCCGTGATAATCTCGTTCACCAAACACAACATGATCGTCGAGTGCGCCTTCTCTTCCTGCACCATCAACTCAGACGGCTCGAGTGCCTTCGCCCGCTGTTGATCTAACGGTGCCCAGATGCCCTGCTGCTTCAGAAGAACGCACATCTTGATCTGCCATAGACTGAATCCATTCTTCCCCGTGAACTTCTCGATCTTCAGATTGTGTGACGCCATCTTACTGGATGATCCTGACGAAACCTGAAGCTCTGATACCAGTTTGTTGCGAATCGTGGAAGCAAACAAACACAAATACGATCAAACAAGCAAGACACAAACACAAGGATTTACAAGGTTCACCCGTAAATGGGCTACGTCCTTGGGCGGCAGCGATTGGTGTCACTATATGGAGAAAAAGTAATACAAAAGGTACTGACAAGGTACATATATGGGATGAGAAATCGGATCATAAATGAGGATTGCAGTATCTGGTGGCTCTAGGGCCCTTTTTTACACTGCAACAGAAGAATACCATATGTATTCAACAATCTATCCCAACAGCTCTCAGCCAATCAGAAGACAGGACACAGATCAGACTTGTCAGCAATCCTAGCCCAACAGCTCTCAGCCAATCAGAAGGCAGGACACAGATCAGACATGTCAGCAATCCTAACCCAACAGCTCTCAGCCAATCAGAAGTCAGGATACAGATCAGCCACATCAGCAGTCCAACAAGTGGTTAGGATTCAAGTCAAATGAACATCGTGTTCGGTCGAAATCAATGTGGAGATCTTTATCTCGGTAAATCCTCCTTAAGTTTATTTTCTTCAATGGAGCATATGGTACTTCTACGTGGCAATCAATGATCATTTTTTTAAGTAACAATGCACATCTTAGGTAATACCAATAAATTTCGAATGCACATTGTAAGATTGTTGTAACATACACCTTAGTTAAGCTAAATATCTATTTCTGGTTGTGACAGGCTCGACCACCTTGAAAGCTTGGATAGTAACCTATTAATTGGGTAAGATTATTTTGAAATAAGTAAATAAATAATAGTCATTATAAAAAATAAGAGCGAGAGTATCTTGGTGGTTGGGTACCGGATAGTGAGATAAAATATATTTTTACAGCAAAGTATTGTGTTAAATTATACTCGTTTTGTTTAGGTGGTGTCTGATTTTCGTGGATGGGGAATCATATGGATCTGCCCATATCAATCTATAAACAAGATATGTACATTAAATTGTGTCACATATGAATGTTATTTATACACCATTTTGAAATGGATTAGGTACTAAAATGCCATATTATTTTTAGGTACATTTGCTTTTACTACTCCATTGCATTTGAACTTTGTTGATGTGATACAAAACTTATTTTTGTAATGTGCTAAACTTCTATATAAAAATCCATAGTGTTCCTTTAAAGTTTATTCTAAAATCAATTTTCTCACATTGTTGCACAATCCAAACAACTACATGTGATCTTGTTTGGGTACATACAAATTTCGATTATGTTATCATTTTAATATTATATTGAAAAAATAAGTTATTTTTTAGCACCAAAATTATGCGGGAGTAGACACTATTCATTGTTGGTCGACTAGAGACTTTGGCCTGACCGCGTGTCGTGTGGACGGTTAATTTCGTCAATTGATTGTTGCAGACGGGTTTAACTGCACTACTCTTAAATAATTTTCATTATAGTGGTTGACTCAATACTGATGTCAATTGCATTGGAGTTTAGATAGGAGACCTCGTATTAGAATATTTTATAATTTAAAATTTTGATTTATGAGGACGAGGTGGCTCTTATCTAAGATCGGGTTGCCCAATATGAGGAAATGGTAATAATTTTTCTGTTGATATTGATATTCATGGTCTCAAAGTATGTGATTATTCAAGAAAAGTTTATTGTGTTGTTATCGTTATTTCTTGTTGATTTGCACAATTGGAAATTCTTGATAAAGTTCATTTTTTATATTGACATATATCTATTATTGCATATAGTTGTTAATTTTAATAATGTTTATATACTTGCGATACGCGGATAAATTTGGCATGTTTCATAATCTGATGGTGCGTACTTAGTCAAATTTGTTTGACTAATATTGATTACAACCTTGCATTTTAGCGGAGAACGAGATGTTGGCCGAGCACCTAGATTGAGGAGTCATTGCTTTATTCTAGTCTCTTAAATCATTGTACGAAACTTATTGATAGATTTATTAATTTTTTTGTTTAATTCACAGACTTGACGAGGCTTTTGACTATTGGTTAGATTCCTTTATTTCTTCCATTTCGTATTATACTCCGACTATGGTTAATGAATTATTGAAGCTTTTGTCTCGCTCCTGGACTCAGAAAAATCTTGGTTTTAGGACGCTCTCTGCAATTCTTTCGGTGTTTCGAGGTCCGGGAAGTAATGATGGACATTGGATTGGGCCGGCTTGACCCATGCCCAAAAGAGTAATGGGTCGGACATGGGCCTAGAACTTTAGCATCAATTTTCTTTAGGCGAGCTTGCCCCGACCCGTTTGTTGGCCTGAAGGCTGGCTCGAAAAACACCCAAAAGTAAGCTTGGGCCTTAGGCAAGGAGTGACTTGCATTGCGACTTGCCCCCCCTCCCCACCATTCGTTTCTCAAATCACGGGCCCGCTCCTTCCTAGTCTCCCTCCTTCACCCCCTTTCAATACTCTTCCTACCCTTGCATCGCGCGACTCGTTCTGTGACCTCCCAAAGGCAGACCCTTTGCCTTCCTCCTCTGCTAGGAGCCTAGGCCCCTCTCCACGGCCTTCTCCTTGAGCCCCATCGCTTTCCTAGCCCCACTGCCCTCCTCCGCACACGACCGTGTGTTCGTAACTACGCAGCGCTCACTACTCCTCTGCCGCGGCCGTGGTGTTGTCTTCCTCCAACCATTGCGGTGCCCATCCAATTCCCGTCAGCTAGAACATGAGATGACATCACTGCTCCGCAAAAGCAAAATCATTGCATCCAGATATGGTCTAATTTTTTTTCCTTGTCAAAGATCTTATTGTATTGTTTTTGTTTGGTTAATTTCATGGGAAGGGAAAATCTCACCGTTTGCTTGTTGGATCTCCATGCATGTTGAAATCTATTCTTTACCAACTTTTGTACAATTGCTTAAATGATGGAAACATGGATATGAAATTTTTATCACAGCGTTCTCCATTAAAAAAATGAGGATATTTCTGCAAAATAGTATTTTCAACGGACGGTATTGACCGTTTTAGGCTGTAAAGCTTCAAGTTATAGTTCATGATCACATGACATTTCCAATTAAAGTCTTTATCTATATTAATTGTTAGCATTTAAAAGAATATTGGATAATTGTAAGTAATTCTACTATTAATAGAAGATTCAATCTAGCATTTACAGAAAGATGAATGAGATGGATGAGGTGGATACAAAAGGTAGAAATGTTGCAATAAAATGGGGTGAAGGGGAGCAACTAAGTTATCCCAAACAAGTTGACTTGAATTTCAGAAACAAAATTTCATACTAGAAAAAATTGTTAGTATGCTATTTTTGCATAATATCAAAATTTAGACATGAAATTTCAGATGGGCTAGGCCTTGGCTTGGGCCGAACCGTAACAAGATATGTGAGTCAGAGCTCGATCTAAGGCCCATAATATTTATATCGGTTTGGACCTGGGCTCTTCAAGGTCCAATCCAGCCCGACTCATGCACATCCCTATCGAGACGTGACAATAATTATCCTTGAAGGGTAACACCATCAGTCCCACTTGCCAAACTCATCTTCATTTATAAAATTTATTTTTAGCGACATTTGAAAAAAGAAGTAGAATTTAACGGGCCTCACAATTGAGGGCTTCACATAGGAAAGCCCAAATTTGGGCCTCAGCCATAGAAAAATAAAAGGTTTTTACGTAACGCTGGTCCTTAAGGGCGTTAAATCCCTACCTACTTCCTACTCTTTTAATTACTCGCTCTATTAATTGAGCCATGGATGACTTATCGAAACACATTTAACATTTCAGACATAGATTCAAGCTTTTAGGAGTTGTTCAGTAAACAGAGAGATTAAGATGGTGTCTCCTCATTTCGATTTGTTTGTAGGGATATGATTCACCGTGATAATGAGAACTAAATGGTAGTTATTTGATGTTCTTCGTTTGGTTGGATAAGAGGGGATAACAGATAAAAGTTGGTTATGTGAGTCAAACTTTTTAGATAAGTAGTTTTTTAGGAAAAAAAACGTGTAACCTCGAGGAGATCCCACCGTTAATTTCGATCATTTACATGAGAAAAAATTACAAAGACAAAAAAGTCTTTAACCTTTCTGCATGCTCTATCACATTTTCAATGTACATTCTCTCGTTTTGGTATAGGGATATTTACACCCATAACCCTGAGTAATATGGTAATTACCCCAGGAACCTTCGATAAACACGAATTACACCCAGAACCCCGAATAATGCTTAACCTTTACATGGCATAACCCCGTGTCAATTTCCGTCTGAATGCTCCGTTAACCTCAACGGAAAAAGAAATATGTTGACCATTTTGCCCTTCAGAAGACATCATATTTTCAATATGATGCCATTCTGTGAAACAAGATGCCCCTCTCCTAGGCAAGCCTCCCCCCTCTGCCTGCGCCTACGCCGCAACCTTCCCTCTCCCACCTTGCACATCCGGCCCCACATGCGAGCTCGGCACCGGCAAGCTGCAACCTACGAGTTCCTCCTGGACGCCGGCGAGGTTCGTCGAAGCCCCAGCATCCTAAGCCCCCCCCCCACCTACAGGAGCCCCCTCCCCCCGCGCCACAGCCGCCCGACACGAGCCCCCCACCTGCCACAGCCGCCTGACAGGAGCTCCCCCCGCCTCGCCTCCGACCTGGCAAGAGCCCCCCCGCTCGTGCATCGCCGCCCAAGCACCAGGTCGGGCCCTCGCCGCCCAAGCACCGCCTCGCCTCTGACCTGGCAAGACCCCCCCCCCCCCCCCACCGTGCCCCTAACCCCTGCCTGCGTGCCTCTGTCCCCCCGCACCCCCTCCCTCCCCTCTCCATCGCCTGCAAGCCCGCCCTCCCCTCTGCCCGCACCTCCCCCCTCCGCCCTCGCACCACCCCCCACGCCTCCCCTCCGCCCGCAGCACCTCCCTCCGCCCCTCGCACCTCCGCCCTCGCACCACCCCCACGCCTCCCCTCCGCCCGCAGCACCTCCCTCCGCCCCTCGCACCTCCCCCCACGCCTCCCCTCCGCCCGCAGCACCTCCCTCCGCCCCTCGCACCACCCCCCACGCCTCCCCTCCGCCCGCAGCACCTCCCTCCGCCCCTCGCACCTCCCCCCTCCGCCCCCCCGCACCTTCCCTTCCGCCCGACCCCCTGCACCCCAGGTCGAAGGCCGCCCCACCCCAGATCGAATGCCGCCCGCTCCTGCAAAGACGGCCCCCCGCACCCCAGACCCAGGTCGAAGGCCGCCCCACCCCAGGTCGCCCCTGCAAAGCTTCCCTCTGGTGCCGATCCCGTGTCGGCCCTCCGCCCCCGTGATGCAAGCTCCCCCCACAGCAGTCTCGTGCCACCCTTACAAGAAATTTTGTTATGATTAATCATAGCCGTTAGATCATGAATGGGTGAGGTTAATCCTAGCCGTTAGATTGTATATCGGTTAGATTAACTCACTTCTATGGTTGAGTTAACGACCGAAACTAACGGAAGGTTATAGATGTAAAACAGCGTGGTTATTCAGGGTCCTGAGGATAATTAGTGTTTATAGAGGGTTCCTGGGGTAATTACCATATTACTCAGGGTTATGGGTGTAAATATCCCTTTGGTATATGAATCCATTCCACGCAAGCCATGTGGGCCGTAGAATTGCAGCCACCCAATCCTTGGTAGCCTACTCCTACTTCCCAAAACATCGAGCGAATCCCACAAGGCACCCCAGTCAGAGCAAGACAGTGTTTCCATATGTGCGACCACCCACGTCTCCCTCGCAATTGCGCACCCAAAGAAAAGGTGTCAGATATCCTCCTAGGCCGCAAAACAACGCTGGCATATGTCGTCAGTTCCATGGAAAAACGTGTCTCTTCGCTCAGCCATAAACAAGTGATTCCTTCTCCACAACCACACAAAAATACGAACATGTAGAGGGACTTTCCACCTTTAGCTGTCAGTAAAAAAAAAGGTTTGACGTGCTCATTGGATCAAAGATTATTAAGAAAATAGGAAGCCATGTACGCCTTCCAAATCGTGAAATGCCCATCAACCTAGACCGATGATCCACAATATCACCCAAGCTCTGCAAACTGGAAGCGTCAGAAGACGGGGGGCATCTTCTGAACTCCCAACAATCCCTCATAGAGCAACCAACATTACCTGTCAAAGCAAACAAGCAGGGGAAACGAGCATCCAACGTCCCTTCCCTATTCAGTCGTTAGTCCGAAAGTGGAACTGGCATGCAGCTCCAAGAATAAGCCTCGTGAAAGGAGTCACTCGGGATAGCACTAAGCAAACCCCCAACAAAAGTTGGATGACCCGGGAATAGTAATATTATGTGAAATGGGATCCCAAGAGACACAATAAATTGACCGTAATGCCCTGCATAGCAAATCGACCACACCACCCAAGAACTAAGTTACCCCCATTTAGACAATAAAAGCACAATTCATCACTTTCAACCTTCGAACTCGCCCACCCCCAACCCTAAATCCTCCTCCTTAAGCATCGAAGTCTTCCACCACACAAACGGCATTTCCTAAGACTCTCCATGGGACTTTCAAAAGAAGCACCTCATAATCGCCTCTAGCCTCATCTTCATTCCCTCAAGTAAGCGTGGAGACAAAAAGTACACATTGATATAGCTTACAGTACTACCTTCAATAATAACAGGTGGGAACCTCTCGAAAGACATGAAGCCCTATATCTCACCAGCTTTTTCTCCATCCTCTCAATTATCGACAACCCGCCATTTTGTAGCAGCTTAACACCCACTAGTTTCAAACCAAGATAAGAAATGGTTAAAGACCCCTTATGCATATGGAATGTAGCCTGACAAATTATCATCTCTTCGTCATTCATCCCAAATGAAGCAAATGCATACGTAGCGTGGTTGATCTTAAGGCCAGATAGCAACCCGAAAAGCTCAAGAACTATGGTCATACCTTCCACAAATGCCTACTCTACATCCACAAAAAGGATGATGTCATCATCATATTATAGAACAGGGACAAAAATCTCGCACCTAATAAAGACATCCAGCATGCACCCTTGCCTCACCCTACTTTTCAATCACCTGGATTGCATAGGAAGAAGTAGTCACACATCTCCTCATCCAACCGATCTATTCACTTGGATGTGGGGACACCAAAATGAATTTCCAACCAAGACAACCATAAGCCTTCGGGAAATCCACCTTCCATAGGAAACCCTTCGTCTTCTTCTTCCATCAATCAGCAACAATTTTAGAAGCGAAGACAACTTTAACCATCATGTGATGTCTAGGGATGAATGTCGTTTGTACCGTGCCAATAATGATACCAAGAACCTCCCTTAATCTTTTGGTGAGAACCTTAGCCATTATGAGATAAATAGCATCGGATAAACCAATAGGTCGTAGATCTTTAATATGCCCCACTACGTCCTTCTTAGCAAAAGGAACACAAAGACTTATTCAGTCACCCAAAACCACCATTCACCTGCCTACTGAAAACTACCTGAAAAAGAAAACAAGGAACTTTCCTGACCCCGAAGAACCATCTGCATTCAATTAAAAGTGGCACGCTTGACCTCTGTAAGAAAAAAAGGCCTCAATAACTCCTCGGCCAGCAAGTCATTTAGACATAGAAAATATCTTCCCAGCCATCTGGCACCTCCAATAGGCGAAAAGCCTACTGAGGTCTACTTGAGTGACTCACAACATCCCCAATAAGGCAATCACCCACCAACTCCTCCTCACCAACCTTAATCGAGTGTATCTGATTGCACCTCCTATGTCTGCTACCCACCACATTGAAGTAATCGTATTCACATCTCTCTCTCTCCCTCTCTCTCCTTTGACCATTTCTTTTTCAAGCGTCACCTCCAATCAACCTCCTTCTTCTTATCCTCATCAAGAAGGATAGGATTATGCTCACATCTTGCCACATGCTCCTCCTCTATCAACTCCTTAGAATCCTCCGGTTGATCCACTCGTACCACCTCCGCATGCGTTGACTCCCTTTGCTAGCCTCCTGCACTAACATGACTCCCTTCTAAACTGAATCAACATGCAAACTCCTCAACGCATGTATCTTCTCTGACATCTCGATGTCGACCCCATCGCCACTTGCTCCTACCAACACTCTATGACATTCTCCCTGAAACCCTCCTCCTGCATCCAAGAGCGCCACTTATATTTTTATGGCGAAAGAGGTTAATGATGGAGGGATAGAGGAGCAAACCATATCCCTCATCTTGACTTTAGGGCCCAAACATTGACTGCCTTAGAGAGATATCAAATTTGAGGGATAAAGGCCTCCTATCCCTCATAAGAACAACCTCTAGCTTACAAAATCGAGTTGGATAATCAGTTGGTTTTAAGCTCAAATGAAAAATGCTTAAACTCAAGTTACTTCGTAGTCAGTGTATCTCTTAGGGGATATTCTCATTTCATCTATAATACTTATCAAATATTTGCAAAAAATATGAATTGAGATTTTATTTTCTTGGATTGGAATTTAAATTTGCTTGTTTACTAACACACACACACGCACGCTCAGTCGGTTTCCCGCTAAAAGTGTTCAAGCCAAGTGGAGTATGTGAACTAGCAAACGAGTTTAAACTTGGACAACTCTTGTGAACTAGTAGACGAGCTTAAACTTGGACAATACTCCCAAATCAATAGCCTTGTTAAACCAAGCTTCAGCAGCATTTCCTTCTCGTACTTGCTAACTAGGCTTCACGACAGGATAGGATAATAGCTCTCCTACTATTTTATTTAAGAAGCTTTGATTCTTTACTTATTAGAAACGTATTTATGAGCATGAGAATAACTGCTGCACATTTTTCCCCAAATAAAAGAAAGGAATCCAAATTTAAATCCTCCTTGTTGAAACATCTTTGGAAAGGCTAAGGTCGAAATCAAATGTTCGTGTCTTGATTTAGTGATAAGTATAATTTAGTATAAATTCGAAGAAGGTATCTTATAGCAGAAAAAAAGATTCATATGGATGAGAGCTTGATCCATCGGCTTTTTAACAAAGTTCATATCGATGCTTGCTTGCTTATGAGATTCAAACTCAAAGGTGACTTGAGACCTAGGTCAAGGATGAACTAGCTCTTCTAAGCTCAACAGATTTTCCTTACATTTGGGGTTTTCATAAAGGATGTGCTTTTGTGAGGGTCTGTTACGATATGATTTTATTAGTTGTGAGATTAAGCACGTGGATATTATTCTAAGATACATCATAATTGCATCATCTATTATGTCTCTGTACTATTTATCCCTTTAGTATCTCTCAAAGTAATCGAATAAGAATGAATGATAAACCCCACTTATCTCTTATTGCACCTTTGTTTACCTAATGCAAATGCATGAGAGCGGTTGATATTGATTGTTTAAAACAACTGCATGGGAGGATGTGATGATATAAATTTTTTAATGCAAAGAGAGTATATGCGAGAGGTTTTGAAATGATGCGAATTGAGTGAAGGGAAATAGAGGATATGGGTTTTACCTAAAAATCGGGAGGATACCCATGTATGGATGAAATGAATACAAATATATGTATATGTTCGTATCAACATTAATATGTGAAGAATATAAATGCAAATATGGATACATATGATATACTTACTTTTGACGAACACGAATATGAAAATGAATGTCCAAGTTTTGAAAAAAAGAAAAAAAAAGATATTCGTTTTTTTGAAGGATACAAATACGAATATGAATGTTCAAAATTTGGAGGATACCAATATAAATTTTAGAAGATACTAAAATTAATACAATACACATACAAATAAGTATGTTTTAGAAGAAACCAATACTAATATGATACACATACAAATAAGTGTGGTTTCTTTCTTTTATTATTAGTCATTTTTAAGTTTTGTCTTACTTATTTTTATAAACCCATATTTATTTTTAAATATATAATATAATTTTTAATATTGGGTATTGTTGTTAACCTAAAACGTTTATAGTTTTTAAGTAAATTTGGACATGTTTAATATTCACAAATTAATTCGCATAAGAATTTCAAATATTATATCCGAATTATCAATATCTATTTTGCATTCATATTCTTACTTTGAACATATGACTATCTATTTTAGACATTCATGTGGTATCTGTACTCCTATTCGTTTACTGATTTTAAAAAAGAAAGATATGATAACACATATGTTCATATTTGTATCAGAACGTTTCCATCCCTGTACCAATCTCTTAATTGGGGGTACCCGAAAATTTACAAGGGTACCTCTCAATCCAAATGGACCGTTATGATGGTTGTAGAAATTCAAATATAGAGATATCTAAAAGGCCTACCAAGACTCGGATTATCGATTGCATTCGGTTCAGAGCCATCTCGTTTTCTTGGACCAATTCACAAAATATATGGGCTTCTTGACCACGTAACCGATATAGGCTTCATATCTAAACAAATTCAACTCGTTGAAATTTCTTAATTTTACATCCCATTTGACGGGTGCGTTCGGTTCGGGAATAAGTAGAAATAAGAAGGAGGAATAAGAAGAATAATGGTCTATTCTTTGTTTGGCTGGAGGATAGGACTAAGGAGAATAAGGTGAAATAAAGTTAGGTAAAATGGGATAAAGATAGGAACAAGTGTGAAATAAGATGGAATAAAGGGGAATAGTCGTACCACTGGGAACCGTGTCGGGAGGAAAATTGACCCTTTATTTCAAGGCCTATTCTCCAACCAAACAAAGTCTTAGTAGACGTTCGGTTAGGGAATAAGCACGAGTAAGGAGGGAGAATAAGGAGAATATGAGTCTATTCTCAGTTATGCTGGAAAGATACGAATGAGAAGAATATAGTGGAATAGAGATAGGAACAAAGGTGGAACACGACGAAATAATGAGATGTGAATGTGAATAGCTGTACTCTTGGAAACTGCATCGGACGGAGAATTGACCCCTTTATTATGGTGCTTATTATCCAAACGGACATGGCCTTAAGATATTAAGATGTTGACATTTGGTTCATAATCCTCATGTCTTTGATTACACGTGTTTGAGTTCACTTTGATAATGGCATCAAAAGATTGAGTTGACTTCCTTATTAAGTCTTTGCATCAGTCTAAAACGTGATTATAATAAAATAAGTAGAGTTAAGCAAGAATGATCAAATCAACAAAATATACTTTTAGTACAATATCCATGGAGAAGTAGAAGCTAGTAGAGGGTGGAGGAGAAGGAAGATAAAAAGAATGTCATAGATGATGGGTCCTTAATTATGTAGAGTAGAGAGTAAGTTTCCTGGAAGGGCATGGAATGGAAATTATTGTGTACCGTTCCAACATCTAATCAATTTATTTCCTAACAAAGGCATATGTCAACAAACGGATTGTGAATGGGTTAACCGTTTGCAGATTGGAAAATAAATTACTAATATTCAACACAAACGACAGATGTCCCATTATATACTTGTGGGCTTCTAGGTACCTCGGTATTCAACATTGTCTGCTCAACCAAACTACAACTTATATTCACGAGTATATTCCTCCTTCAATTTAGATAAATTAGATAAAATTCCTTGAACTATACACCCATACTCCTCCTTCAATTTAGATAAATTAGATAAAATTCCTTGAACTATACACCCAATTTCAACGTGTTATCTGACCTTCCAAAATGTAATAATATAGTACATGAGCATGCGAATTTATTTCAATGTGAATTGCAACTACTAATGAAGCTACCACTGCTATCTTTATCTTCCAAAGGACAAAAACACCCTCAAACAGTTTGAGTCACTCTTAAAAATATGCACTCTCCTAAAAAGAACAGATCACAAAAGCACATTGACAAGGATTCATGCAGATCTCTTCAACATTAGGGTCAAGCTTAAGGAGGCAGACTCAATAAACAACCTAAGTATATTCAGTGTGGTAACAATGATATCATGTGTATATGTGCAACATAGATTCCAGATTATTTTTACATCTTTTGTTACTTTTGGTTTTTAGATTTTTCTTACAGTTAATCTTTAAATTATGGGATTTTTACCCGGCAGATCCTATAATATTTGTCAATGATCTCTACGACTTTTGAAATATCGATTTTCCTCCCTCGACCCCGTAAACTTGCTCTGTTTTACCCCATGAACCTTGCCGTTAAATTTACATTTGTAGAGTTAACTTCTATGGTTAAGAGTTAATCTAACCAATCCACGATCGGACGGCTAGAATTAATCAAGAGAAGGAAAAAAATCCCTCAACTGCACTACCTCTACGATCTCTCCTCCCTGGACGAGGGTATTGGCCCGGTTGGAGGACATGGCGATGCGGCTCGACCTGGGATGGAGGAGCGACAGGGCAGCGGGGTTGGGGGATGGCTTCCAGTAGCGGGGTTGCGGGAGGGGGGCTTCCAGCGGTGGGGTTGCGGGGGGGGGGGGGGGGGGGGGCTTTCAGCGGCGGGGTTGCGGGAGGGGGTGCTGCGAGCAAGAGGTGGGTGCAGGGGGGTCGAGCGACAGGGTTGCGGGAGGGTGATGCGCCGCGGGGGGGGGCTGCGAGCAGGAGGTGGGTGCAGGGGGGTCGAGCGGCAGGGTTGCGGGAGGGGGGGGGTTTGCGGGGGTGCGGGAGGATGCGAGATGGAGGTGGGTGCAGGGGGCTCCGAGCGGGAGGGGGCTGCGTGGGGGGGGGAGAGGCTGCGAGCTGGGGGTGGGTGCAGGTCGTTCCGAGCAGGGGTGCGGGGGGGGGGGGGGGGGGGCTCCGAGTAGGAGGTGTGGGTCGCTCCGAGCAGGGTGCAGGGGGGCTCGGCTCCGAGTAGTGGGTCGAATGCCGGAGGAGGGTGGAGCGCCGACGTCGATGGAGGTCGATGAGATGGTTGGTGCTGGGTGGTGGGGAAATGGAGGACGGTGAGAGGGAGGTGCCAATTAATGTAAATTAGATAAATAAAATAAGCATAACATCAAAGAATGTAACAGAATCCAGTTACTTTTAAAAGGTAAATATATGGGGGTTAACCACAGGGTTTATATGATAAGGGTTAGTAAGTTTACGGGGTCGAGGGAGGAATATCAATGTTTCAAAGATCGTAGAGGTCATTGGCAAAGATTATAGGGTATGTCGGGTAAAAATTCCTTAAATTATTCATGAATTTTATAAAGGGAAAAATAGGGATGACCCCGCTCTATGCTCAATTTTTTTTATTTTTTTTCAAAATACCATAATGTGTTTTCATCACTATATACCTCTAATACGTCATTTCAATTTCGTTAGAAACAGAACTCCCATGAGTTTCATTTAGAACAAGTAATTCTAACGATCATGGAATCGTTGTAATTGACATGTACTAGATGAAGGGTATATGAGTCTTTGTTTCTGACGAAATTGAAATGACACATTAAAGGGATATAGTGATGAAAAATACATGGCGGTATTTTTGAAAAAAATTCTCTTGAAAATGGGACGGGGGGAGCCCCTTTGAACATTTTTATAAAAGGTTTTGAATTTAAATTTTTAGCATTTTTATGTAAGATAAAATTACAAAATAGGTAAATGAAGGTGAAATAGTTTTTATTTTTTATTTTGAAAACATATTTTTGAAGCAGTTTTTGGTGTTTTTAGATTTTTGAATATTTTCTAAAATAAGAAATTGAAGAAAATAACTATAAGTAAATAGCTAGTGGAAAGAAAATAGGATGATTATTCGCTAAAGGACTTAACAATTTAACAATGAGGTATCAGGATGGCCTTTTGTTTTCTAATTATGAGTCGTGTGTTTTTATAGAAAATGTGGGATTTTTATTCAATGTTCTTGGAATTTTTGCAAAAGTATAAAGGATATGGAGATGATTTTTTAGAGGGATTGTGTATCAATTAAAGATGCCCACTTCCCATGAGAATTTTTGGTGAAGACAAATATTTATAGTAATTTTTCGACTAAAAATCGAAACTTTATTTTTTATTTTTAGAAAAAGTAACAATAATATTTTGCGAATATAAAATATGGCGAATAGATATTATAAAAGGGAATTTGGTATAAAATGGATTTGCAAGATATTAAGTGTGCAGCTTAATAAAAATAAATTACCTAAAACCTAAATGACTTTTTTTTTTACAAAATATAGGTTATTTTATTTTTTAAAAAGGGAGGATTTATTGTCTAAGATGGAGTCTTAGGTGAAGGCTTCTGGCTATTGATCTCTCGAATCTCGATTGTATCTCGAGGCGAAGATGGATGTTGTCGTTCTACAGGTGCTGCTTAAGGCAAGTGCTTCGAACTCAATGGTGGTAAAGCTCCGGGTTTTGCTGCTCGAAGGCTCGATATGCTCAGGTAAAGTAGTTCACCTCGGGACAATGCAGACCTTCATATTCAGATTGCCACATTGCCGATGTTGTGGTGACTACTCAACTCTCTAGCAGACAGACTATTGACAGATCTACAAGAGCTCCATGTGATGATGATTGGTTTCCTGCAAATGCCACCAGGACTCATGGGATTTGATCTTTGATAATATGTTAGGTACATGAATAGTGAAGGGATGAGTTGATCTTATCGATGGAGGAGAGGATATGAGACTCGGATCGGATCTGATTCGAGGTGATCAAGTTGTGGATCGGAGATGAAGATCTGGATCAAGTAGGGATGGTGATGATCAGAGTCAGTTTTAGGGTTTTGGTGTCAGATTTTAAGAGATTAGAGGAGAAGAGGAGAAGAGAAACTAGAAATTGGAGGAAGAAGGAGAAAGGATCGATATAAATAACATGGTCCAAATGGATGATATAAAGGTGGTCGCTAGTGGATATGGAGCTTCAACTCTAGAGGATCCTTTCCTCAAAACACGATGACGATGATCATGAGGCTGAATCACGGTGGAGCAGAGCTCTCACTGGCGATGGATCGCATTATCCCTGCCTCAAAATCTCCCTCGACGACGAAGGACTTAGGGACTGTCACTCTCTCAGAACTCCAAAATCGAAGGTGGTGATATTGGTGGATGGAAAGATCTATAGAGGTCAAGGTTTTTATATATAAATCTATCTATCTTATATATATATATATATGACAAGAGGAAGGACCAGGTTTGGTGAGCATGGACACAAATTGATTGGAGAAGAAGCTAACATGGATAGGTAAGCTTCGGAAACACAATGAGGTAGTTAGGGTTCATTTGGGCAGTTGGGATTGTTAGGTTCGAGGAAGGAAGAAGAAGGGGAGAAGAAGAAGAAGGAAGACGAAGAAGATGAAAAAGAGGAGGAGGAGGAAGAATGGGGAGTTAGACTGGTCAAATGCAGAGAAAGAGACCAATGGGGTCTCACCAAGAGGCATAGGGAGGGGGGAGGCTATTGTGAGGATTGAGCAGAGGTTCCTAACGCCTGGTCGTGGAGGGCATGCGGTGCCCGACAAGTGGTCCGACAATCGCTGTGTCGGCTGCTTTCGCAGTACTCGGTATGTGGACAATCAACCCACATTCTATGATAAATCAATGAAATTGTGTGGGTCACAATTTATTTTTATTTTAATTCTACAAAATATATGTATAGTGAATAAGTTTAGAGTGTCGAACCACAAAGAGCACATACGTGAATAGAAAAATAATTATTGTATACACAAATAAACAACAATTATTTTTGTACTTTTCCTACTTTTTAAATTTTTATGGGTTTTGATAATATTAATTTTTTATGGATTTTAATATTTTACATATTTTTTGTCTTTTTAATTTTATAATTTTATAATTTTATTTTCTTTCTATATTTTCCGATTTTTATTTTCCTTTTGTTTATAGAGATATAATAAGTATATATTTATATTGAATAATATATAATATAAAATCTATATATTAATTATATAATAATAAATATATAAAAACTCAATAAATACAAATAAAAACAATTCTTCTTATTTTTAATAGTTATAAAATATATTTAAAGGTTTTTATAATATCAATAATTATTATATTAGGTATATATAAGTAGTATTAAGTATATATATATATATATACTATATAGTATATTCCATTTATAGATATAGCTACATATAATAAAAACTATAAAATAAAATGTTTTTGCCAACTTTATATTTTAATTTCTTTTTGTAATTTTTTGGTAATTTCTCCTAATTTTTAAGTATTTTTAAAAAATTGAAATACACCAAAACAGGGAGTTAACTAATAGGCTAAAATATTTTGAGATTTAAAAGAGAAAATATGTTCAAAATTTTTCAATACTATTTTTAATATGTAGTATACAATATAGGTAAAAATATACAAAAGAAAACTATTTTTTATTTTATATATTTTTTTGCAAATTTTTATAGTGTTAAGAGGGTTTTCCTATTTTTAGTCTTTTCTTCTATATTTTTGTGATTTTTGGTCTGGCGTGATATTATATAATAATATATAACATACACTTTTTGGAATTTTTAAATAGGTTTTTCATATTTTTATATTTTATATTTAAATAGGGAATAAATATCTCCTAAATGATTTTTATTTAATGGAAATGCAAGAAAATGTTAAAACAAAAATATAGTGTGAACAAGCATGATTTATATCACTTTCAGCTATATTCCCATAATTTTCAATGCATGGGATTTGTTTAAATAAAAATAAAATGCTACAAATGATTTATAATACTAGCAAGGGTATTTTTGCAATATAAATACATTACAAATTTGTAGTGTAAAAATACCCAAAGTTTTGAACTTAATTACAAATTTTATAAATTAAAATGAAATAATAAAAGCTAGTGGAGACTTTATGCAAATTATGAAACTCACGTGGGGGGAACAAATGAGTTAAGCAAGCACTCGACCTAGATGTAATATACAATAAACTAAGGGGGCTCAATACAATTTCTACGCAAAATATGGAACATCTTAAAATATTTACAGGAATAGTTAACAAATACAAAATGGCGTGAGGGGGCCTAAGTAATTTATCCCTTTATGTGCACACTATCGGGCAGCTAGGGTCGGATTTTAATTAATGACCTAAATTATATCTTGGCCACGCCTCTGATCCGACGACAGGGAGTTGATATGGATGGACTCGAAAGAGAAGCCCCCTGCCAATCTTTGATTGCTGAAAACTCCTCGTCCCGACCTCCTTTCGCCTCACCGACGATCGCTCTACGTTCTTGGAGCTCATGCACATCTGCAGGTATCTTTAAAGAGGTTTGGGGTCCATCGGTGGGACCCTCGAGCTTCAGCTACCTGGAGATTCTATTCTAAAATTGGACATCCTCTCCAGGTGGTCTTCTTGATCATTTTCCTGAACAAAATTGTTACGGAGACCGAGGGCTATCTCCTCGTTCCTTTACTTAAGTTGGATACGCAAAGGGGTAGCATGACGATGGATCTTCGACGAAAGCGGTGGATGAAGCTCTGACACCTCTCAATCCATGCAGGATCGAATGGCTAACAAGAGGGAAAAGATGGAGAAGGTGCATGGGTTTGAAGTGAGGTGGAATCGAGTTGGGATGTTGGACGAACATGATGAATTTGGAGCTAGAGCCTAGTGCTCAAACGATGTCCAATTCTAAAACTACGCTAAGGTTATGACTAATAAACGAGATGAAAACTACTCCTACGTTACTGAAACAAAATGTGGGAAGAAAATGATACCCAGAAACTCAGACATGCAATGAAGCTTGGAGCAGATGAAGCACACTGGAGATACTCTGGTAAAGCTTGGATCACTACCTACATTGTTTTATCTGCACCAAGAAGGTCTGGAGTAATGTCTGCTGTCACTAGGATCTGAACACAAGGTTCCTAGTGGGGTTATAGTAGCGCAAAGGGATCAAAATGGAGAAAGGGTGCAAAGGTCAAAATTTATAGGCGTGGGTTTCGATCAAAAAGGTGGAGAACTTGCGTGAGAGGAGGAAGAGGTTGGTGAAGATTCGGATTTGGGCAAATGTTTAACCCAAAAATCGGCGATCGAAATATGTCTCACACAAGGCGGAGACAAAGTCGCTGTGGCGACCGCACGAATCCTGGATTAAAACAACAATTAACCCACAATAATGATGAAACAATGTAAAGCAATATGTGGAGTTAAAATTTATTATAACTCTACAAAGGATGTGTATAGTGTGCAAGCAGTGTAGAGTGTCGAACATAGGGAGCAGACAGATAGAACGAGGCAAAATAATGCACAAAGTGTGTGTGTGTGATCAAATGCCTATCTATGCTATTTTTTTGTGGGATTTTAATTTTATATTTTTTATTTAATTTTTAATTTTATAATTTGGTATTTTGATTTTTAATTTTCTGATTTTATATTTTCTTTTTATATATTTTATATATTTTATATTTTTTATATTTTTTATATTTTCTTTTTCTTTAAATAGGATATATACACAATATAAGAAAAGAGAGTATAAGGTATATATAAAAATAAGGAAAAAATACTCAAAATTAGGGAATAAAATGTTTTTAGGTATTTTATATTTTCTAATGTTTTTGTGATTTTTCTAGATTTTTCCCAATTTTTTTGGTATTTTTAAAGTAAAAAATATTGCGAAACAGTAAACAAATTGAAAAGCTGAAACTAAAATGAGGATGAAAATATTAAATGGTGCCCAAAATTCCTCAAATTAATTTTAATTGAAAGATAATAAATCAAAGAAGATACAAAAACTGAAATTGTATTTTTAGGATTTTTATAGAATTTTAAATATTTTTATAAAGGTTTTTGGGTTTTGTAATTTTTAGGAGTTTTCTTTTATATTTTTTTATGATTTTTGGATTGAAGTTAAAAGACACTTAAATATGCAAAAATATATTTTTTTGGGAGGTTTCTGAGATGTTTTTATTATTTTTATGGATTTTATGATGCAAACAGTGCTGAAAATGAGAGTTTTTGAATTTTTATAAATATTAAAATGCAATTAATATGCAAAATAAAAATATGGGGTGAAACAACAATTAAACAGGAACTTATAGTGATTTTTGTGGATTTTTGTTAGGTATTTATAGATGCATGGAATAAATAGATACAACAACAAGAAAATTCAATCGGGAGGGGCATTTCTGTAATATGCAAGTTAGAGGGCCATCGTGCAAATTGTTCAGAAAATATATAACTATTCAAAAATTACGTTGGACTAAATATCAATAGCCAAAATGCCCGAGCTAATCCTGCAAAATGTCCAAGACACACGTGACAAGCACGTGCGCCTGGCAAGGACCAAAGTGGAATACCCAGAAACGCAGGGGGGCAGTTCACAATTTTTACAAAAATATTAACATGCAGATGAAAGTTTGCAGCTCTAATATTCAAATACAAAAATTGGCGGGATACAAGTTGCAAAATCCCCACCTAAAGGCGCGATCTGACAGTAGGATCTTTCCCACTTAAACACGTGTCGCTCAGCGGTGCGCCGATGATGGTTGGGCTTGGACGTGCCTGATTAGATCCTACGATGGTGATCAACGGCTGAGGTGCTCTAGATCGAACAGCTGCTACTATGCCTGGGCGAAGATCTTGATCCAATGGCAGTGAAGCGCGTTGGAAGAACTGACGAAGAACAGGCTCCAGTCGAGCTTCGATTTGGCGATACTCCCTTCTCCGCTGGCCTGAGGCCTAGCCAAGGGGCTCCTAACGTAGCTGCAGCTGCGGCGAAGCCTCCAGGTGGATGAAATAGGACCGAAGACCAACGGATGGTCCCCAGCGAGTTGAAGCAGCTCCGACGAAACCTGGGGCAGTTCTTGAGCAAAAAGTGAGGCACAGTTGCCTCTTCTGGGACCTGCAAGTGACAAACAAAAATGCAGCAGCACAAACATGCAAGACCCAGGTCTTATTGGCGGAAGGTAGCGGCGTGAAGTGGTGAAGGTGGTTGCCGGGGCTCAAGAGCTCCGGCGAGGTGTTCAAGGATGGGATCTAAGCCAATGATGCGATTTAATGCGAAGATAAATGCACGAAATAGAAGCTAGGGCTACAGATACGTAGTAAGCAAGGAAAAACAAGGAAGAAATGACCTCGATTGGATGCAAGAACCAAGAGATGCTGGACCTCAACGACCACTGGCCGGAGATGAAAATGGAGAGACTCCTGGCCATGCTAGGTGCTCCCAAGTAGGCTGGAGGGTGCCCTGTCACGTCCCTCGGTCCAGAGCGCAAGGAGGAAGACCACACTTGGTCAAAGGAGAGTTCAAGGGAGTATGTCAGTGATGGGTTTGGTTTTGAACAGGAAGCTCTGGCGGGATGTTCAAGGAGTGATCACGGGAGGATATTTGATCCAATCTCCAAGACATGCTATAATATCATGGAAACATGGGAGCAAAATCTCAGAAGAAACCATCATGAAAAGATGAAAGGGTCGACCTAGAAAAATCCGCAAAGGCGGGCAAAAAACAGGTCTGACACAGCTATGGAGGAGGTCAGATAGTTGATCGGAGGTCAACTGTAAGACCAACCTGGTTGGTCCACGTGGACCAACCAGGAAAAATCCCCTTCAAAAATTATTTAAAATATTAATTGAATTTATTAATTTTAAGTTATTAAATAAAAAATATTCGTTATTTTATAAATATTTTATGGTAATTTTTATTTATTTTTTCGATATTAATAATGATAAGTTTCCTTTTATACCCTTTATAAGTATATATACCTATATATTTTATTGTTTTATTTTTATTTCGTAAATTTAATTTATTTATTTTTGTTTATTATTTTATATATTTAAAAATATTTTTAAATAAATAATGATATTTTTATTTTATTTTTCTGAAATGTTTTATAAAATAAAAGTAGTAATTATATAGGTATATATACAAGTATTATACCTATGTATATTATACAAGTATTTTATTTTTGTATTTTATTTACGTTTTTATTCTGATTTTAATGTACAAATATATTATAAATAATATTTACAAAATTATAAAAATATAAAATTATAAAAATAATGAATAATAAATAAATTGAATATTTTAATCTGTACAAGTTTACAATAGGGTTCCAAAACTCAACTTTTAAACTGTAGCTCTGTAAAATACGAAACCACTACCATTAAATAGCTTATTATAAATTATATACAATTAAAGCGAGTTTGATGCGTTTCGAGTTTTTATTAGGGAGATACAGGTA